>JAKSZU010000006.1:144077091-144787091 GCA_026018925.1 Tupaia tana
ATAAGCTAGAAATACAGCGTATAGGTAATACTATTGAGTTGTTGGAAAAGTCATGATGCATTTTTGTAATAGATAGTGCTGGTTCATTTTTGGAAGTACTAGAGTCATTGGTATCTATGTTATTGCTATGTCATTTGACAGCTGACAGTTGAAATTTCATTTAAAAAATTGAGTGATTGGTTGAGCTTTGCAGATTTTACAACAAGTTCAACATGGAAGTCCAAACTGTGTTTTTGTCATATTTTACTTCCATAAAGGGAAGAATGCATGTCAAGCGTGTGGAAAGTTGCTTGAAGTTTATGGTCAGCAAGAACGTCAGCGCCAAGGATGGTTCACGAAATTCCATGCTGGTGATGTCGGTCTCAATGACACTCCTCGGTCAGGGAGACCCACTGAGGTTGATGATGACAAAATAAAGGCATTGATAGAGCCAAATTACATGACATATGTGGTTGCGGAAACATTGGACATTCATCATTCAAATGTTCACAGCTGTTTGGAGAAGCTGGGCAGCATGGGAAGCTTGATATTTGGGTTCTTCATGAACTCGAAGAAGTTCACTCAATGGTGCGAATAAACATCTGCCCTATGCTCATTAAATGTGAGGAAAACAATTCATTTTTGAAGCGACTGATAACTGGTGATGAGAGGTGGATTGTTTACAACAATGTGGTGTGCAAACAGTCTTGGTTCCTACGAGATGATTTGCCTCAAACCACATCGAAAACAGATACTCATTAGAGGACAGTTATGTTCTCAGTGTGGTGGGATTTTAAAGGTGTGTTTTTTCCAGCTCCTATCAAGGAACCAACCAGTTCAAATGACAGCTGGACAGTTTGAACAAATCCATCCTCCAGAAATGTCCAGAGCTCCATAATTGTAAAGGAGTTGCATTTCGTCATGACAACTCGAGACCATGTACAACTTTGGTCACTGATCAAAAATTATTGGAGCTTGAAAGGGATGTGTTGCCATACCCAACATACTCACCAGATCTTGCTCTATCAGACTTCCATTTCTTTTGCTCTCTTCAAAACTCCTTGAGTGGTGGGGCCGACAGGTGGCATGGTGGTTAAGGGTGTTGGACTCTCACATGGTCGACCATAGTTCAAGTCCCAGATATGGTGGCTTGCTTTTTCACTTTCCCTTTCTCTCTCTTTCACTGTGTCACTCTCTGGTCAACTTAAAATAAGTAAATAAATAATATAAAAGTTAAATAAAGTCATTCTTTAAAAAAAATCTCCTTGAGGGAACCAGCAGTTAGCGTAATGGCTATGTCGCTGGACTCCCACGTAGTCGACCGCGGTTCGCGTCTCGGACCCGGTGGCTTACAACTCACGCCGGGCGCGTGTGCGTGCGTGCCCAAGATCCCGAGAGGAGAATGGAGGAGAAGGGATTGCGGCGTGACCATCCCCCCTGGGGGGTGATTTCTCGCTTTCTGTCTCTATGTCTCTCTCTCTGTCTGTCTGGCGAGCGCATGCGCCCTATAGCGAAAAACCTCTCAAAAAAAAAAAAAATCTCGAGTGGTATAACGTTCAATTCAGATGAGGCTGTAAATCAGCACCTTGTTCAGTTTTTCACTGATTAAGACAGGTCCTTATATGAATAAGGAATTTATGAAGCTCTCTGCAAGATGGCAAAAAGTTATCAAACAAAATGGGCAATATATCATTGATCAATCTTTATTCTTTATATATAAAAATGATTTTTGAAAAACATAGAAAAAATACATTATGACTTTTCCAACAACCCAATAAACACCCATGTACCCAACAAGCTTAAGAAGAAAAGTTACAGATATAATTGTAGCCCTCAATATAGTCTTTCTGGATGCTTTCAGACTTCCCCTCCCCAGACTTAAACACTAGTTAAAATACTGTAGATTTTATTTCAATGAATACATTTTATAGTTCTACCACATACATATATATCCCTAAAGTAATTGCAGTCTTGCATTTTGTAGCATTAGAATATGGACATCCAACTATGTTATTCTCCTGCAAACTTTTTAAAAGCCCAGTACTATATATTTTGCTATTTACCATGTCGATACATGGTGCTTTAGTTCAGTCATTTCCACAGATTTATAGAAGTTTCTTATATAAATATATGAGTTTAAATGATGGATAATTTAGACGGTTTTCATTTTCATTATAAGCCAATATTGCTTCATCGAGCATTCTTGCCAACATGTCCCTATATACATGTAAGAGTTTTCCCAAGAATAGCCACAGAGTAAAAGCGCTGCGTTATGGGTTGATACACCTTCAACTTTGGTCGATCTTGCCATATTGCTCTCCAAAGTGATTGGTCTGATTTACACTCCCACTAACTTTGCGCAAATATTCTAGTTGCTTCACTTCCCAGCCAATAATTGGTATAATTAAAATTTAAATTTCTAAATTTCTGGGGCCAGCTGGTGGTATGGCCATTAAGACAGCTGGATCCCATGTTGCTGACTATGCGGTTCAAACCTCGTGGTTGACTTAAAAATACAAATGCCAGTAGGAGAATGGAGGAGAAAGGATTGCGACATGGCTGTCTCCCCTGGGAGTGAATTCTCACTTTTTCTCTCTTTAGTGACTGCACATACCCTATAGCAAACTAAAAGATAAACAAATAAATAAATATAATAAATAAATTACATTTCCAGTTAATCTTAGGGGTGTGAAATGACATTTATTATGGCTGTAATTGGCATTTTCTTGATTACTAGTGGAGTTGAGAATCTTTTATCAGCATTTCCTCTTCTGTAAATTGCCTTTTGTACCTTTAAGTCAAGTAAAAAGTAGGCTATTATCTTTTCCACTATAATTTGTGATAATTCTATCTATCTCTATCTATATATCTATGTATCTATTATCTATCTGTGAGAGAAACAGAAAGACAGAGGCAACTCCAACAAGGTCTTGATACCATGATCCACTCCCAGCCTCAGCCAACCCCAGATTACAGATACACATATGCCTAGCATATTCAGGAAATTAGAAAATAATTGGCAGGACTGGCAGGTGGTATGGTGGTTAAGGTGCTGGACTTCCACATGGTTGACTACAATTTGAGTTCCAAACCTGGCAGCTTGCTTTCTCACTTTCCCTCTCTCTTTCTCTGTCTCTCTTTGGTCAAATGAAAATAATAGTAATAAATAAAATAATTTTTAAGAAAAGTTAAAAAAAGAAATTAATTGGCATGTAATCGACATATGAAATGACCAAATGACCAAAATGACTAGTGAAAGAAGTGTAAGGTACTCGGAAATCCTCCCGTGTATGAAAATGATACATGAGAGCATGCACATTGTGCATCAGAGGGAAGAGAAGTGCTAATTTGATAAATGAATCTGAGACCACCGATTATAGAAAGAGCGTCAAATTATACCCCTACTTCACACTATATTAACAAATAAATTTCTCTCTGGGTCTCTGGTGCAAACTGAGAGCCTCCCACATGAGTCGGCCTTGCACAAAACTGTTTTCCAGCTGCATTCCTGTCTGGTCCTCTTCTTTTTATTAATCTTTTATTGGTTATTTATATTGCAAAATTCTTCTTTCAGCTTGTGCTTACCTTTTAACTTGATTCGTGGAGTCTTTTGTTTACCAAGTTTTAAAATTTTAATGTCCTTGAATTTAAAAACCTTTTCCTTTATGGACCGTGATACTTATATACTGTTTTTTCCTATCTTAAGGTCAGAAAGATAGTCTTCTATATGTTTTTAAAAGTCCTGGTTTTGTTTTTCATAAAAAAGTGTTCAATACACATGGAATTTAATTTTTTAATATAGTGTGAAGTAAGGGTATAATTTATGTTTTTTCTATAATCAGTGGTCTCAGATTCATTTATCAAATTGTCCTTTCTCTTCCCTCTGACACACAGTGCAAATCTCATGTATCATTTCATTCATATTAGGAGCTATTTCTGAATACCTTCTATTTCTTTCATTGGTTATTTTGGTCATTTGATTGGTCATTTCATACATCAATAACATCCCAATTAATTTCTTTCTTCTTAAAAAATTGTCAGGGCCGGCAAATTGTGTGGTAGTTAAGGGTGTTGGATTCCCACATGGTCAACCACGGCTTGCTTTCTCTCCCTCTCTCTTTTTCACTCTGTCCCACTCTGGTGAAGTTAAAATAATAAATAAATAAAGTTAAATAAAATAATTCTTTTAAAAAAATTGTCAGAGGGCACTCGTGCTCACCAGACAGAGATAGAGAGACAGAAAGAAAAAGAGAAGGAGAAAGCACGCCCCCTGTGGGGCATGGTCATGATGCACTACTTTCTTCTCTATACTGTTGGGCTTTGGGGCATGCACACATGCCCGGCATGTTTTTCAAGAGGCGAGGGCAAGGTTTGAACTGTGGTAGGCCATGTGGGATCTGGCTCTTTCCATTATTAGTCTGTGAGGCTGTCTATGTCCATTAGTTTGTGTAGCTTCATGATACAACAGTACTTCACGTGTTGTACAAGTCTTGCCCGGCATAAGGAGACCAGGATGAAGGAATGGGTAGAGTCTGAAATCCAAATTCTGCTTGGTACATTCTCACAGGGTGGTGTGTCTGCTTGGAGGAAGGTGTACATTTTTCTCACTCAACTGCCTAAATCATGTGCTTCCAGGAGCACTTTTTCCTCCTCTGAGAAATTAATAGATAAAGTTTGTATGGGCTTTGGCTCAATGTCTGGTTGAGTAATTCTTCTATTTGTCCATCAAAAAAGCCTGGGTTATTCTAGGCTCTGTGATCTTGCTGAAACATACAAGTCTTGTTGAGAATTTCATTAGTTAGTCTTCCATTGTATTTTATTACTTTGTGGAAAATTACCATTTTTTGATATTTAATCTTCCCATTAATATGGCATATCCATTATTTATGTATTCTTTTTAGCTTTGTTATAGGGTGTGTGTGCTCATCAAAGAAAGAGAGAGAGAGAGAGAGAGAGAGAGAGAGAGTATCATCCCACATAGGGGATGGCCCTGCTACAATCCCTTCTTCATTCTTGCCTTGGGACTTTGGGCACACATGAACAAAAGCTTGACATATTTTTCAAGCCACTAGGTGCAGGACTTGAACTGTGAGGTCTGCCGTGTGAGATGATCTAACTGCCTTAACCACCATGCCACTGACTTGCCCTATTTATATCTTTTTAATACCTTTTTATATAGTTCAATAATATCTTTATGAAGGTTTTATAAATACTAGATTTGTTTTCAATTTTTTTTGTTGTTATTGCATACACACACACACCCACACAATTATACTTTACAGCTATGTCTCTGACATTATGAACCTAATTTTTATATAATGTTGGATATCTGAAAATAGTTTATACATCATCTTATTGTTCATTCACAATGAATTTCCTGTTTGAAACCTTAATCCATTTTTCTTTTGGCTTATTTGTGGAGTGCCCCATTACTCAGCAATTAGTAAGAAATTTTTTTTTTTTTAACATTTATTTAGTTCTCCCATGAGAGAAGGAGGCAGAGAGAGAGAGAGAGACAGAGGATGAGAGAGGCAACCTCAACAGGGTCTTCATGACATGATCTATCCTCAACCTCAGCCAGGATCGTAGACATACACATGCCCACTCAGTGTGCACAGTGAGGTCTTGGGACACGAACCCAGGACCTTCCAATATGGCTTCAGCATCACAGAGTGTTGCATTACCACGAGTCACTGCATTGGTCAGTAACAACTTTCAAAGGATTAAGGCTCACTGTATTTTGGTCATATGTATTACAGCTTCCCCCCCCTCCCCCCAGTTTGCTATTTACTTTTAGTTTTATGTTTGTTTCTTTTTCTTTGCAGAAAATTTAAATTTCATAGAGTTGCATATATCAATCTTCTGTGATTGCTTTGTTTTGATGTTTCCTCCTACCAAAATTAAATAACTATGAATCTATATTTTCTTCTTAAAGTTATTTTTATGTAGCTATTTAATCCATATGGAGTTCATTTTTGTGTTTGCTGTAATTAGTCAAGCCAGCTTTCTCCCCCCCCCCCCCCCCCCCGGAAGTTAGCCAAAAGCTCTTGCACCATTTTATTTTCCAGTGAACACTGCCTCAATCATGAATTTGTGTCTGAAGCTTTCATTTTCAGTCTTGTTAACTACTTGAAAATTTGATTAGTCTTGACACCTTAGTTAATTAAGCGTTTTTATTTTTTGTTTGTTTTATTTTTATTTATTTTATCTGAGAGAGACAGTTACCTTCAATAAGTTCTTCATTCTGCATAACCCACCCTCATCTCAGTTGGTCCGAACCTCTGGTATATGTGTCTCACTGGGATACAAACCCAGGATCTTTCCCACGTGAGTCCAGTTCATTACCGCTGTGCACCGTAGTTCTGAAAGCTAAGAGAATACCTTGCCCTACTGCAGCAGTAGTTCATGGGAGAATGCTCCCAACAGAAAATTCATAGCCCTACATTGTTTGCTTATAGCCTGGTAGTAGACAATAAATGGGCAATAGAGGATGATTGAATTGAGAATATTAGGAGACACTTTTTAAAAAATTCAGCTTCAGTTTACATTGAGAGGTGGGTTTCGGTTTCTTGCAAGAGAGTAATCCCATAGACTGGGAAGGGAGAAACTGAGACAGAGGACAGAAGGGGAAGGCATGAAACAGAGAATTAGGAATGTTTGAGATATTGATTTGAATAGTCAAGACTTGAAACAAGTTCAGAAACCACCTTAAAAAGGATATACCTGGGGCCAAAAGATGGCATAGTTAGTAGTTATGTCACTGGACTCCCATACGGCCGACTGCTGTTCCATGACCCTGTGGCTTGAAACACACTGGGCATGTATGCATGGGTGCCCAAGATCCCACGAGGTAAATGGAGAAGGGATTGCTGTGTTGCCATCCCCACTAGGGGTTGATTTCTCACTTTCCCTTTCACCGTCTCTGTCTGGTGAGCGCATGTGCCCAAAGGAAAAAACCTTAAAAAATTATTTTAAAAAATTTAAAAATATACTGGGGCCAGTGAGGTGGCCTGGTCAAGGCAGCTAGATCCCACATGGCCTATTAAGGGGTTCAAGTTCTGACCTGAAGCTTGAAAGAGGAGAGTCCCACATTGTCCTCCACAGCCCTCCCCCCACCCGTGCTTTCTCACTTTCTCTCTCTTTTGCTCTGTCTCTCTCAAGCGAGCATGTGGCCTATTGGCAAGCTTAAAAAACGAAAAGAAAATATACTGTAGGTCCGATAAAGATGATAAAGTTGAGAGGTTTTTATTTTTTCTCATTATGCAGTTTTATACAGAAAATAGTACAGTGGGCCTCACAAACCCATCACTTCTCCACCTCAATCCATTCCACCCTTTCCCCACAACTGATTACTTTGAAGCAAATCCTATCACTCTACCACTTCAACTGCAAATATTTTAGTGTTTGTAAAAGATAAAAACTCTACAACAAACTGTATTCACAAGATACAGGTTGAGTTTGAATTTGCTATCTTCCTAACTCAATGTCCCAAAGAAGCAAGTTCTCACTGATCAAAGTGGCCAAGCGCCAAGAACCTCCAACTTGGCTTTAGGGGTTCTATCTGGATCTCAGTCCTCAACTTCCTGTCTGTGAGACCCTAGCAAACCTCTTCACTTATCAAATCCACATCTCAATTTGCTCATTAGTAAAAGGATACATAGTAGCTGTCATCTGTTTCAGTATTATCATCAGAAGGAAGTAACATGTTTAAAAAGATCTCAAATAGCCCAGTACTAGCTTCTAGTCTGATCCTCCTTTGAAAATGCCCCAGGGAAGATCATCTGAAGGCGATACATCCTCTTTGTTTAGTCCTGTTGGTGTTCTTATTAAAGTTCCTCTTTCTGAAAAACACATCATGTTGGTTCGTAAACAAAAACAACAACAAACTTCCGGGTTATAGATGTCCATACTCATAAATAATTCTGAATATGAGAGAACAATGTTTCCATTTGCTTCTTTCACCTTCCCTCCCTTCTATTTCTTTTACCCCGACTTTTTCTTAGTTCTAATAGCGCTGGAGACTGATTACTTTTTGGTGCATCCCAACTATCAGGATCCTGCCTAGTGCAAAGGGAAATTTCAGAAGTTAATTTAGTGACCTTTTGGCGAAGGGACCATCCGACAACAGCGTAACGAGTTTTGCTTCTTCCCCCGCAAACAGCTTCAACAACCACAGAAAAGAACGTAGTGAGAAATGCTGATGGCTGAACTCTCTCTGCATCCTTTGGGGCAGATTACCCATCTCCCTATAGGGGGAACTCTAAAGAGATGTTTTTCTGAAAGGGGCCCAGCTGGGCGGTGTCTTTCCGAACGCCCTCGTTTCTATTCTTAGATCTGGAGACAGGAGGCTTTCTTTTTTTTTTTTCTCTCCCTAGTTCCTGGGGCTGAAGGAACCTAGTTCGGCGGGCCGGGCACGGTGGCGAGTCGGGCTGCACTGCGCTCCTCCCTGCGGCCGCAGGGCCGGGCCTGGGGACCTGGCCGCGTCCGCTGAGTCCGTTTCTTCCAGCGCGACTCCCGGCAGCGCCGCGGCGGCGAGGGGGACCGGGTCAGAGAAGAAGGTGCCGCCGGGGTCCAGGCTCCACCCAAGCCGGGCCCGCAGTCGCGTCCTCACGGCCGGGCCCGGCTCTGGCCGCGCGGCGGTGGCCGCCACAGTTGTGCGCAGCGCGCCGCCTCGGCCCGCCTTGGGCAGCTCATTTTTGGGGCCTGGGAGTGGGTGGAGGAAGCCGAGGAGGAGGGCTCGGGGAGGCGCAGGGCAGCGCCGGGCGGGGAGCCGCCGCCTTCCTCATAAACAGGCGGGTGCGGGCGCCGATGGGGCCCGCTGCCGGCGCGGGCTGCGGACTCTGAGCCGCGCTGCTCGCCGGCCCTGCCCGGGTTAGCGGGCGTTGTGCCCGAGGGGCGCGGGTTCGGCGCGGGGGCACCATGGCCAGTGGCAGCGGCCAGCGGTGCGAGGAGGACGAGGAAACGCTGAAGAAGTTGATAGTGAGGCTGAACAATGTCCAGGAAGGAAAACAGATAGAAACGCTGGTCCAAATCCTGGAGGATATGCTGGTGTTCACGTACGCCGACCACGGTAACCCTCAGCAAGGAGACGGCTCCTTGTCCTCCTCCCTCCTCCCCACTTTGCAAACTTTCTCTTCTGCTCTCTGGAGTTACTCAAACCCCGAGCCTTGAGAAGCTGCAAACTCCCTTAAGAATTTCCCTGGGAGCCCTTTGGGGGCAGAGAGGAGCCGAGAATCTCCGCAAGAGCTTGCGCTCAGCTCCTGGGCTTTTCTCCCCTTTCTAGAGTTAGAGGGGGGCCGTGGGTCATGACTTTGCTTCTTTTCCCCCACCCCCTCTTTTCCAGCCTCCAAGTTATTTCAAGGCAAAAATGTCCACGTGCCTCTGTTGATCGTCTTGGACTCTTACATGAGAGTCGCGAGCGTGCAGCAGGTAAAGCAGTTTTCGCTTCACTCACTGGCTCTTCGCTTGGGAAGGACGGTCCCCTGTCCGTGTTCCAGGCGCGTCTGGCTATTCCTGCGGTTTGGCTTGATGAACCGCTGGCTGTGATTTTAAGATGGAAGTGTGGTCAAATCAGTAACCATTGTTCCCAGGATAAAAGGGTCCATGACACGTCTTTGGTTTGTAACGTTACAAAACTGACAACAGGAGAGGTAGTAGAAGGGGATGAAAACCGGTTGTAGTTCTGTTATTGGCAAGACGTGTTCGTTAGCATTGAGATCAAATTATTCGAGAATCTTCCCTATGTACAGCATGTCCTGGATATGACACCATTATGAACAAATTGGGAAAAGGGAATAATTAACAATAACAAACCCCAAGTAACTGGCAAACTCGTAGGTTTCACTCTTTTTTTGTTATTTTTTACTTCGAAGACAGCTTTCTATCCTTTAATTATATTATAGTGTCTGAAGTAGGTGGTGTTTTATGATTCACCTGTATGTCTAAACTTATAGTTTGCAACAATGGTCATATAAATGAATTTAAGAGTGAAACTTAGAATTTGTATGTTAGGAAACTCAGAAATGTGATAAAGACCATGAGCTATATTTTTTAAAATGAAGTCCTAAGATGATAATTAAGAATGGTTTACTGGGGCCTGGACAGGGTGCATGCAGTGGGAATGCCAGGATCTCCAAGTCTGACCTACACCGGAATGTTAGACGGTCTTGTCTGGAGACGTCTCTGAACCCACCAGGCTCATGATCTGGGGCTGACTGAGGCAGGGGTGGATCTTAGGGTGAAGACCTTGTTTGGGAGTACCTGCCATTCTGTTTGTCTTGATCTCTGTGTCTGTATCTTGCTGATGAAAGAAAGAAAGAAACTTACAATGATGTACAGTCAAAACAAGGTTACTGCCTAAGGTGATAACTTCTTTTGGAGCATTTTGAGATTTGGAGAACTGAAATCAGTTTTGTCATGTGCATGTTAGGTCATGCAGGGAAAGAAAATTGGATTTTGAACTCTGTGGAAGCGCAGACAGCTGATGTTTCTTAATACTTCCTGGAGAACCTACACAGATACACACTTTACCTCCATCTCTAAATTGGTGTCTGTCTATATGCTTATCTTATAGCTAGCTATCTAGTCTGGGCAAACCACGTACCTGGTTTCTTTAATAGAAGGACTTGTTTTTGGAATATTTTAATATTTTCAACTGTGGACTGTTTTCCATTTGACTACCAATGTTCAGGCGGCTATCAAATCAAACCATGGAAAGATGGAGGCATGATAAAGACGCTATTCTATTTTCCACTAAGTCCGAATTTTGCCCATGGCCTATGAGTCACTTTTTGCTGGCTGCTCTCCCTCACATTATCCCTCCTCGCTTGCCTCCATTTTGTGTTCAAAAGTGCTCAATTCTGGCAGCCTCCTTTCCCAAGAGTCACCACTACTTGGTGGCTGAACCCTCGATAGGATTTGGTTTTCATTGTCCGGAAGAGAGAGTGCTTCAAAACCCAAGGGAGTCTGTAACGTACCCACCACCTTACTATTTATTATATTTTTCTAAATTGCCAGAGGACATGTATGCTCACGTGCAAGAGAGAGAGAGAGAGAGAGAGAGAGAGAGAGAGAGAGAAAGCATCCCTCAAAGGGGTGTGCTCATGTCTCTATTCCTTTTCCTCCGTTTCTCCATCCCATGTGTCTAGTGCGTTTTGTCAAGCCTCGAGTTGGGATTCCAGCAGTATTTGACCATGAGAGAAATGGCTCCCATTGTGCGGCACTCTGTGCTGTGGGGTTGGCATTTACCACCTAGTTCTTAATTTTAGGAACTTCCCAAGCCTGGGCACACCTGTCTGGAGGAGTAGTGACTATCCCCCAATATTGTTGGGTGATACTGGAGAAAAGTATACTGAAAAATAAGGAATAGTCTTTTAATTTGTGAATTGAATGGAATACATTGATTAGATTCAGCACCATACCTGTATAAGTCTGCAAATGGCATTACGCTTATGAATTACATCATTTGATTTCTAGTGAAAGCTTACTGGACATTTCACCTGTGCAGTAGCTTAGTGAGAGTAAGTAGTTCATTGAGATCTTAGAACCAGTCTTCTCACATCCAGTCTCTTTCCATCGTACAGTCCACTAGCCCTGAATTCACAAGCTCTTGGTGCAGGTGAGTAAAGGCTCGATGGTGTGGTTCAAATACTGTGGCCTGCTTGGTACAATGTCAATTTTCTTGTTTTTGGTCTTACCAAAGAGCTGTTGAAAGGAGTCTCTCTACTGATAGTTTAATACTCCATTTGAAAAGTAATTTTTCCTTCAAATTCCTTATGTTAGTGTTCTAATTTGTATAGATAACATTTAATGCATTATGTATTGAATTAGCTGAAAGTGAGTGCTGAATTAAAAACGCTTGATAAATCTGAGTTAAGCTAAATTATTCTTTAAAAATAAATACTAAGATTTATTTTCCGAAGTTGTTTAACATTATATCCCAGACTCTGGGCTTTTATTTTCAAGGCCTCTTTATATTTTATTACTGTTTCTTAGCAAATGACAGTCTTTCAAGAACTGGTATTTAGGCTAGCTTCCTTATCCTTTTCTTCTTCTGCCAATCATTTTTCTGTGCTATTCAATTTTAATTTTCCTTATTCACCCATTTTCAATCTTGCATGGGCAGCAAAATAAGTGAAAGTGTCTAAAATTTTCTTTAACTCCTGGGTTCTCTCCCAACGTGCATAAATTAGGTGCTTAAGTTTATAGAGTGACTTTAATAAAGTGAGACTGTCAATTTAATTATATTGTTACTATGAAGGATGGGAACTTTCTTTCTTTGAAAGATAAGCTATCAGTTGAATAGATTAATGGATCAATTGTTCCCTCTGCTTTGCTGCCAGAGATTTTATTTAATTATAAAAGCTCCACAGAGTGATTGAAAGCTTGGTTGCTTTGCAAAGCAATTACTGATACCGTTGTTTCGCTAACCAAACAAAACAGGTTGGGTCAGCCATTCAGGTACAGAGATGAGGTTAGCATCGTATGATATTTTTTATTCTCACCAGAAGCTGTTCAGAGCGTTATTTTCTTAAATATGTGTAGGAAAAAAGACTGAACATATTTTATGAAAGCACAAAAATAGCCGGTTTCTATGACAGCTGGATTGTCAATGTCTGTTCAGTTTACATGGAGGAGGATGTCCTACTTAAATATAGGTAAAAATAGCTGTCAGAAATTGCTGCCTCTTCAAGCAGTTTCAAATTATGTGAAAGAAAGTAATGACAAAATAAAACGGGTCATGCGTAATTTAAAAAAGATCCGGGAATAATATTGTAAAGAGGTCTTGCATAATCCCTGTTAGCTTTGTGAAAATAGCCGTTGTTCATGCCTACAAACGAGAAAGAAGCTTGGGCTGTTTTTCCTTATAGGTGCTTGTAATTTCTCACCTCACCACTCAGCTCTCTGAATCATTCAATTTTACTTAGACATCTAGTCATTTTTTTTTTTTTTTAAATAAGTCATTTATTTCTTCCAAGAGCAAGAGAGGTAGAAACAGAGACAGAGACAAAGAGACAGTACCCTCAACAGGGCCTTAACACCACTGTGCATCCTGGCTTCAGCCATACTCAGCTTCAGCCAGCCGTGGTCATGGGAACATGGTGTGCTCAGAGAAGTGCCAGGATGTGAATCTGGAATCCTTCTGCGTGGACCAGCCCAGGAGTGTTTCACCGCTGGACCACCATCTGGGCCCCACGTCCAGTCTTATTCCCCAACAGTCCCCTCCCCTGCAGGCAATCTCCTTACCATTCAGTGCTCTGCTGTCTTCACCACTCATCCGTTTTAGAAGATTCTTTTGAAATCTGGCTCAGGTTCTACTTTTTCCATATTATATCCTTCTCTAATTCCAGCTCAAAGTGAGTCTTTCAGGATTCACATTATATTGGTATTTATTACACGACATATTTAACATACTTTTAAATTAAAATCTAAATGCTTCATATATATATATGCATTTTCTCTTTTCTTCCCCCTCCACCAGGCCCTATCAAGTATTGTTCTGTAGTATAATCGAAAGAATGAAAGGTTCTTTAAATTTAGAGAATAATATACAGTAGCAGCAGTGGTTTAAAGTTAAACCCCGTTTGAAATTAGGACCCTGTATTTTTTTTTCTGAAGTAAAAAGTAACCTATTTTAATCAGCATCATGTGTAAACAACTGCATGAAGATTATATTTAAAATGTATGAATAAGTGCATAGTTCATTTTGAAATGTGAAAGGGGTTTATATTCTGTGGATCTTACATTGAGACATTCTGAAAAGATCTAAAGGGGACCATTGAGACTTTCTATATACTTCCTCGCTGTATTGCGCTGCCTGTCTCTTTGTCCTGTAACTGAAACAGATGCAGGCATTGGATAATGCCCTTTCTCTTGCCACTGCTATTCAAGCTCCATTGCCTAGGAAGCAGTCATTACTTGATAACTATCCTATGTCTCTAAAATCTGCAACATCTCTCTCCTGATTACCTATCCTAAGCTACTTTATTTAATTATTTTTTAGCTTTTAAATTTAGTTTTGTTTTTGTTATAGGATGTGTGCACTTGCCAGACAGAGAGAGAGAGAGAGAGAGAGGAAGAGAGAGACAGAGAGAGACAGAGAGAGAGAGAGAGAGAGGAAAAGTGAGAAATTACCACCCAGGGGGGATGGCCATGCTGGAGTCCTTTCTTCATTCTCCTCTTGGAATTTTGGGCACACGTGCCTGGCATGGTTTTCAAGCCACCAGGACTGGGACTCGAACCGTGCTGTTGAACATGTGGGATCTAGTCCCCTTAATCTCCACACCACTTGTTCCGCACTTCTTGTCACTTTATTTTTTATTATAATTAAAATCCTACTTCTTTAGAAAAAATACTGTCAGATAGATGTGACATACAATGTACTAAGGCCATTCTTGGATGTAATAATCTTAGTATGCCCTCTAACCTTACTTATTTTATTTTACTTCATTTTGATAATAGGCAGATCTATTTTTTCATCATTCAGAAATGTTATAATACTTTTGTGTGTCCTTCTGGTATGATTTATGGAGGAAGATGTATTCTAAATACATGGCTTGCATTTGTTTCTCAGTAAGCATTTTAGGGTACCATTTTGTTTTAAAATAATTATTTAAAAGTAATATAATCTCAGGCCAGCTGGTGGAATGGTGGTTGAAGCAACTGGATCTCACATGGCCAACTGTGTAGTTTGAATCTCAAACCCACAGCTTGAAAAACAGCCCAGGTTGCATGTGTGCCCCAAATCCCCAACAGAAGAATGGAGGAGAAGTGATTGTGGTGTGGCCATTCCCCCTAGGTTGTGCTTTCTCAGATTCCTTCCCTTCTATCCCCTGTCTCTATTTCTCTCCAGTGAGCACACATGCCTATAACAAATTTTTTAAAAATCATATTAAAATATAATCACATATCTTACTAAGAATGAAGAGATTCGTGTGTCATTGAGTATATCTCATTGGCATTCTTTAAAAACATGTTAATATTTGCTTTTTGCTTTCAGGTGGGTTGGTCACTTCTATGCAAATTAATAGAAATCTGTCCAGGTACAATGCAAAGCTTAATGGGACCCCAGGATATTGGAAATGATTGGGAAGTTCTTGGTGTTCACCAGTAAGTATGATAGATATATAAAATCAAATTGCGTTGAATATTTACTACACATGTGAGACAGGCCTTCCCTTGATACATTATATTTGCAATCCAAGGCTGCTCTGGTAAAATACAGATATTTTTCATTGAGTCAATTATCTACATTTTTTAAAAAATAATTATTTATTTAACTTGATTTATTATTATTATTACTAATTTGATCAGTGAGGCAGAGAACGAGAAAGAGAGATGGAAAGTGAGACTGTAATTTACCAGGTCTGGGACCTTGAACCATGGCTGGCATGTGAGAGTCCAGCACCTTAGCCACTTTGCCACCTGCTGGCCCCAGTGACCTACATTTATAGAGAACTTTAAACTCATAAGTTTGAATAGAAAACTAACATTTGTAGCAGAATTTCAGGCGATATTATTATTTTAGTAACATAATCATATAATTATCCATTGGTTAACTTGTAGATTTTTGATGACTACTTATGAATTCAATCCAAGAAGCATTTTTTTTTTTTTTTGAGAGCAAGAGAGGGAAAAAGAAAGGATGAGAAAGGGAGAGAGACAGAGAGATAGGTATTTTTGACAGAGTCTCATGTTGGGATTCTCCTGCCATGGCTTCTTAATTAGTGAGGATTACAGGTGCCTGTAACTGTGCCCAGCATGTTCAGGTTGGTCCAGGAGCTGAACCCAGACCTCCCCAGCAGCCTCACCACTGCCTCTCAAGCAGTCATGCTACCTGTACGTCACCTTGGCTGGACCTGTTTTTTTTTTTTTACTTTTTAATAGTAGAACTGATAGAAATTATGAATTCTTTAAAAAGTATGGGAACTGAAAAGTTAGTTCTGTAAGCAGTCATTTAAACATTTATGCATTCCTGTCTTTAAATAGTACATTTATATATATTCATACACATCTACTTAGTGAATTTAAAATATGACTTTCAAAGAGAAGACAAAAGAGGAAATTACCTTTCCGCACGCACATCTGCAGCCCAATCTTGACAGCTCTTTTACGAGCTGTCCTTTTGCAGTTTGCAGCATAATGACTTCTTAGATGAGACCACTTCCTTAGCTGTAATTGGTTGAGAAAAAATTTGTGAAGGAAAATGTGTTTTCAGGAAATCCTTTTTGGATAACTTTATTTCCTTGCATTTAAAACATAAACATTTTCTGTAGTTATTTGAAGTCTTCTGTATATTTACTGTGACTTTTCTTTATTACAGAGAAGGACATTGTGACTGTATTTTGTTTCTGATGTTATAATGCTTGTGAAAAACATAATGTATGCAAAACTAAATTTCACATCTCTGTATTGTTTATCAGTATCAATTATAGCTGCAAATTTAGACAAATGAGAGCTATTTGTTTGTTCATAGATGAGCATAGCTATGCTTATAGAATTGCTCATTTCTGATCGGTATGTCTTCCCGTTCTTCAGTTTCCAACACCTAAGAGGTGTGTTTTGAAAAGAGCATATTACAATCAATTTGTGTTCTTATCTCCAAGCTTATCTAAAATTCTATGAGTCACTCCTAAAGTATACAATATTTAAAAAATAATTACCCCAAATATACAATTCCTGTAATTTGTAATTATAACTTTAAGTGTCTCTTGGTGTGGTTGGAAATTTCTAAGATACCCAAAGGTTAGCCAATCTTAACTTGAAGTGTTGAAAAAGTTATCTTGCCATATTCTAGTACAAGCCAACTATTCAAATGAAATTATGTAAACATTTCTACAGGAAATCTCATTCATGTATTCATTCATTTACTCAGTAACTCATTTGTCTGTTCATTCATTTACCCTCTTTTTATCAAGTATTTATTATATCCCTACTCTAAGCCAAAAGCAATGCAACTGTAGACAAGATAGATACACTGCTTTTTAGAGAGAAGGATATTAGATTGTGTCCAGCAAAAATTTGTTGTAGAACATGTTTTCTCATATTTAAAATCTTTTTCCCACCAATAGCTTACCAGTGGTAAAGAAGAAATCTCTTCTGGGGTGATATGGTCAGGAGCTCTGGGAATGGAACAGGGAGAAGTAGGGGCAGAATGAGTAGGAGAGTTGACGGCCTCTAAGTTACTTATTGTGCCAAATAGAGATTATGTGGCAAGTTTCTTGCCTCTTGGAGAAGCTCTGGATGCTACCAGGTCGTTCTTCTCCCAATAATGTTTTTTTTTTTTTTTTTTTTTCTTTTTTTGGAGAGGTTTTTGCTATAGGGCGCGTGCGCTCGCCAGACAGACAGAGAGAGACAGAGAGATAGAAAGCAGGAAATCACCCCCCAGGGGGGATGGCCACGCCGCAATCCCTTCTCCTCCATTCTCCTCTCGGGATCTTGGGCACGCACCCACACGCGCCCGGCGTGAGTTTAAGCCGCCGGGTCCGGGACTCGAACCGCGGTTGACTACGTGGGAGTCCAGCGACATAGCCATTACGCTAACTGCTGGTCCCCCAATAATGTTTTAAAGCCAAACACTGGGTAGGAATAGACCTAAGATTGTATTTTAAAATTGATAGTGCAGGAGTTAAAATTTCATCAATTAGAATTAAATACTGTTGACTTATGAGGTTCACTTTTTAATGTAAACCATTATCCACTTTTTCAAAAATTGTAGCAATCACTAATGTAAATATTCGAATGAATTATTTATATGCAAACTAACATCTTTATTATATCTTTATTTTAGTATATCAATGCACATAACATGTAATTTCTAAGTTTATATCACCTAGGAAAATAAACTTCATCTCTAGATGTATATAACTCTTCATGATATTTTGGCTATGGAGTTAGTTGAGCAAAAATAGTTAATAACTAAATTTATTATTTTTTATAAAGAATTATTCTTTCTTTCTCTCTTTCCCTCCCTCCCAACCTCCCTTTCTCCCTCTCTCTCTTTCTTTCTTTCCTTCATCAGAGAGGGGCAGAGTGAGAGAAAGAGAGAGGGAAAGTGAGAAAGCAAGCTACCAGGTCCAAGATTCAAACTGTGGTCAACCATGTGGGATTCCAGTGTCCTTAACCACAATGCCACCTGCTGGCCCCAATTACTAAATTTAGATACTTAGAGAAAAATAAGCAGTACTTATAACTTTTCTATTTTGACTCATGATAGTTTTTTATTTTCTTTGTTTTTGTTTTTTCCCCAATTTGATTAAGGTATAGTTATCAATTAAAAATTGAATATACTCAAAGTATAAAACTTGATTTGATGCACATATACACTATAAAATAGTCACCAAAATCATGCTAATTAACATTGCCTATTAATTTTTATAAGCCTGGTATAGGAAGAAAAAAATACATGATCTTCAATATAGGGAATTAAATACAATAAGACTAATAAAAATAAAGGTGAGTGATAAACAATGTAGAAATCAGCAGATCTGAATATAATAGTTTGTTCTTATCTTGATTTGTTTTAATCTCCAGTCTGATTCTTAAAATGCTAATGGTTCATAATGCCAGTGTGAATCTGTCAACGGTTGGACTGAAGGCTTTAGATCTCCTCCTAACTTCAGGTAATACATACATATATATTTCATGTTAACTCAAATTAAAAAATTGTTTGAAGCCAATTATTAAATGCATTTAATTTTCTTTTTAGGATCAGAACATAATGTAAAATTATCAGTGATTTATAAAATTCTTCCTATTTTCATCTTTTCTTTTTCTTTTCTCTACGCTTTGTCCCTCAGAAGTCTTATCTAAATACTCTTAAACATTACCTTGTATATTACTCTCAAATCTCTATTTGTGTCCCCAGCTTTGTTTCCAAAGTCTGGTCCTATATCTTACATTTTCACTAACTTTACAGCCTTTCATATTCTTACCATTGTTATAATGTTTTCCATATATGTCTCTGATATGATTTCTATAGCATATTTCTAGGATATGTCATAGAAACTATTTCTCCACACACTAATTTTTTTTTATTTAACATTAAAAAAATTACACTTAATCACTTTACATCTTTACAGTGTACACCATGGTTTACTTCTTTCTTTTTTTAAGCATTTTTTTCATGAATGAGAGAGAGAAAGAGAAAGAGAGACAGAGAGACAGAGATACAGCACAACTGACAAGGTCTTTTATTTTTATTTATTTTTTTTAGGTTTTTGCTATAGGGCATATGCACTCATTAGAGAGAGACAGTGAGAAGGAAAGTGAGAAGTCACCCACTGAGTGTGTTGGCTATGCCACAGTCCCTTCTCTTCCATTCTCTTCTTGGGAATTTGGGCACACACGCACATGTGCCTGGTGTGATTTTCAAGCCACCAGGTCCAGGACTCTAACCACGGTCAGCCATGTAGGAGTCTTTCACCTTAACCACCATGCCACCTGCTGGTCCCTGATAGGCTCTTGATGCCACTATCCACCCCCAGCTTCAGCCAGCCAGGATCTTGGGTACACACACCCTATGTGTTCAGGGATGGCTCTGGACACTAACTGGCAGCGGGTCTGCCTTGCAGAGCATTGTGTTTTACGACTGTGCGACTGTCTGACTCCTGTATAACATGATTTCTTGAGTGCTTGTTAGATGCCAGGCATCACATATAAAATGTTTCATATGCTTTTACAAATATATTCCTTAAAACATCCCTTGATGTAGGTGTCACTGTCTAGGTGACAACAGAAAGATTCCCCAAAAGAAGAAATGATGTTTATTTAGGAATAATCTTTGCATCGTGAAATGTACTTCCATAGTAAATTATGACTGTCTTCTGAGAGGTGAAGGAAGATAAGGATTTTTAAAGAAAAATGAGAGAGCCAGCTCTGTGGCGCAGCAGTAACACACTGTTCAAGAGAATCCAGATCCCACTCGGCAACCAGTTTGAATCCTTGCTTGGTCAGCCTGAAATATGCTGAGTGTAAGTGCCCAGGATCCAACGGGCTGGAGACCTGGAGGAAAAGGAGTGAGGGGTGACCAGACCCAAAGGAGGGTGCTCATTTCATCTCTCTCTCTCACTCTCATGAGCATGTACATGCTCTCTGTCATGAATAAAGCTATTTAGTATGAAAAAGAAATAAAGAAAAAAGTGAGAAGAGATTATATAAGTTGTTTGGGACAATTTATTATCTTTGACTACCAGGATCATGACAAGGGTGGACTAATGCCACTTGCATATTCGGTGGCATTGTTGGCTTTGTTGTGGTTGGGTGGACAGGCCGTTTCTGGGCAGATGCCTTTGCAGAAGCAGTCCACGTGGTAGTGCTTGCTGTCAGACTTGTATGAGAGCCACCTCCTTCTCATCCTTCCCTGGCTTTGGTTAGTCAGGGTTTAACACAAGTTGACCTAATGACTTCATTTGATTCTGACAACTTTGACATGGGCATTTCATCTCAGTTTTCTTTGTTTGTTTGTTTGTTTTTGAGAGGTTTTTGCTATAGGGCTTGTGCGCTCACTAGAAAGAGAGAGAGAGAGACAGAGAGACAGAAAGCAAGAAATCATCCCCAAGGGGGGATGGCCATGTCGCAATCCCTTCTTCTCCATTCTCCTCTCGGGATCTTGGGCACGCACACACATGCACCCGGTGTGAGTTTAAGCCACCGGGTCCAGGACTTGAACCACGGTCGGCTACATGGGAGTCCAGTGACATAGCCATTACACCAACGGCTGGCCCCATCGTCTCAGTTTTCTAAAAGAGAAACGCCGAAGTGCAGAGAGGTTACCTAGGCTGCTGAGTGTAGAACCAAGGTCAGGTTGTTTGCCTGATAATACTTCTGATTGGTGACTATGAACCTGAGAACAAAGAATCTTGAAACGGTGCGCTAATTGTGGTCACTGTTGTGACAGATACTTGCTGTTACCTCAGTTGCAGAGGAGAGAGGTTGCTCACAGTGGAGCTAGCCTTGAAGAACTTGGAGGAGTTTCCCTTAATGTAGGGAAATGGCTGGTTAGGGTCAAGGGAACTATTTGTGCTGAGCCTGGGTGGAAAGCATGAGGGAGGCTAGATATATGAGGAAAGAGATTTTAAATGTCCTCGCTGGCCCTGCTAAGGAAGGAAGACTTTACAGGAGAAAGAGAAAGGAAAAAAGAGGGTGAAGACCATGGTATGAAGTAAGAGAGACAGGAAAGACCGGAAGGTACTCCCCACGTGCCTCAGCCTTTCCTTATAAAATATTTAATGGCATGTACTAACTAGTTTTAACCATGATTCATCTTAACCTCATCCTCAAGAACTTTTTTTTTTTTTTGGTGTGTTGTTCATTCTCCTTTTGGCAATGGACAAGAGGATTTATGAATCTAAGAAATCTCCCAGGACTAGAATTTATCAGCGGCATGCATATAGCTAGCAAAATTGACATGTGTTTTGAAAAGACTAGTTAATTTAATTTCTCCCATATAACATTCAGAATTTTGAGCCATTCAGAAAGTTTTACGTGTGTTTTGAGGTTTATTTTAGATATTCTTTTTTTGTTAGTTTTTTTTGAGAGGTTTTTGCTGTAGGGCATATGTGCTCACCAGAAAGACAGAAACAGACAGACAGAAAGAGAGAAATCATCCCCCAGGGGGGATGGCCACACTACAATATCCTCTCCTTCATTCTCCTCTGGGATCTTGGGCACGCACGCACACGTGCCTGGTGTGAGTTTAAGCCACTGGGTCTGGGACTCAAACTGCAGTTGATTACATGGGAGTCCAGTGACATAGCCATTATGCCAACTGCTGGTCTCTATTTTAGATATTCTTTACAGGTGAATTTGGGAGTCGTTTCTATTGTCTGGCTATTAATGAATTGATTTAATAGTTATTTGGCATTTGCTGTTGTGCTGGGCTCTAGAAAATTCTAAGGCAAATGAAGCAGAATTCCTACAACATAGAAGTTTACCACCCAGCACTGATGTCCAATATAAGTTTTCCATTGATGGGAATGTTCTGTGTCTGTACTGTCCCATACCAAAGCTAGCAGTCGTATGTGTCTACTGGATAGTTGAAATGGGAGAAACTGATTTTTTTTCCCAGTTTGTTATAGGGTTGCTGTTGAGAGAGTGAGAGAGGGAAAGTGAGAAAGTACCTTTAAGGGGGATAGCCACAGCAGGATCCCTTTTTTTCTATTCTCCTCTCAGGATTTGGGCACACACATATGCCTAGTGTGTTTTTCAAGCCACCGGGTCTGGGAGTTGAACTGTGTATATGGCCATGTGAGATCCAGCCACCTCAACCACCATGCCATTTGGCTGAATTCAAATAGCCACATGATTAGTTGCTACTGAATAGGACAGCATAAATAGACAGACAAGAATCATTTAAAGAAGTAATTGCAGTTTAATGAGCAAAGTACTATAGTAGAGATATGAAGAAAACCACCAGAGGAACATAGAGGAGAGAGTAACTCAATTCACCTGTGGGTATTGAGGGCATGGGCACTAACTATCTAAATTTTAATCCAGCTGCGTCCTTATTATTTGCTGGACCTTGGGTGAAGTCACTTGGGTTCCTTAAACTTTTTGTGTCTCAGTTTTCTTAACTCTAATGTGGGGTTTACATCTTAGTGGTTGTGGTGGGGATTAAATGTGTTATAGTAAGGACTAGCAGGTGGTAGTTAAGGCACTAGATTCCCATATATCTGACCATGGTTTGAGTCCCAAACCCAGCAGCTTGAAAAATCACACTGGGCACATGTGCGTTAGTCCCCAAAATCTCAAGATCAGAATGGAGGAGAAGGGAATACAGCATGGCCATGCTCCTCTCGGAAGTGATTTCTCACTTTCTCTGTGTCCCTCTCTCTGGCAAGTGCATGCACTCTATGGCAAGAACCTAAAAAAGAAAAAAAAAGGTGTGTTATAGTGAAATGCTTCTGCCAGTGTCTGACATTATGTGCTGTAGAAGTGTTAACTTCTACCCCACTGCCACTCCTACTATAGTGCTATCAATTTTTTGATAGGTGCTATTTGTGGATTTTTTTTTATGGTTGGTGTACAAAAATGCAAGACTATTAAGTTCCTGTAGGTAGTGCAAGTGCAAAAGGATATCAATGAAAATGTTTAGTGATGAGAAAAAGAGTTTAGCATGTTTTGTATTGGACAGACATGGAGTGGATAAAGTACATGTGGTCAGTTTTGTGAAATACATGTTTGTCATATGAAGACATATAAGAAGGCCTTAGAAGACTTCAGCAAAGGATCTAAAGAACTATTTGTGTTTTAGAAATGTACTGCAGGGAATACTTAGTTTGGTAGAGATTTGGGCCAAGCAGAACAATTAGGCAACTGTTTTTGTATTCCAGGTGAGAGATGATGTGGTCCTGATCAGGATAGGAATGAAGGAATCTTGTTCTGAGGGAGTTTTTGACATATTTAGGAGACATACTTGAAGGACTGGGCAATTAGTTATTCATTGGTTAGAGAGTGAGAAGAAAGAGGGAGGATGGAAGAGGGAAGATGACTCTGTGTTTCTCTCTTGGGTAACTATTGGATGATGGCGTCATTGATGAAGTTAGGGAATGGAAATAGGCTAGATTTGAGGTGCTCGTGGAATATTCCGATGGTGTTGTCTAAAGCAGAGAGAAATGTCTTTCAGGAATTTAGGGCAAGAGGTTTAGGCTAGACGTAGTCACTGGGAATTGTACAATTATAGTAAAGTGAAATGAGAGTTTATCTCATTTGCAAAGACTCTGGAGTTTGGTAGATCTAATATCTGGAGCAACTCTCATGGTTTATCAAAAGAAAAAATCCACATGCCATTCATCATCCTTATGTAAAAATGAACACCTCAAGTGTTAAAGCACCTGTTTGCTAAGAGCATACTATTCTCTTCAAAATAGGTAAAATCACTTTGCTGATACTGGATGAAGAAAGCGACATTTTCCTGTTAATTTTTGATGCCATGCGCACATTTTCAGCCAATGACGAAGTCCAGAAACTTGGCTGCAAGGCTTTACATGTGCTGTTTGAGAGAGGTATGTAAAAGTGCCAATTTCTTTATTTTGAAATGTTAAGAACAAAAGGTGAATCATGGGGAAGGTGGAATATATTTCTTAAATAATAATGGGGGTCTAAAATCGTTCCTTAAGAAGTTATCAAGGGTAAGTAGTTGGGTTAATTCAGAAATACTGCTTGTTTTCAGGGAGTGGGTTTCATTCATGGACTATGAAGCATCCCCTTGTAGTAGACTTTCTACCACTTAATAAGGCATAAGGTTCACTTCGAAAACTGAATTGTGTGGGTGTTAAAAAAGAAAAAATAAAACCGTGAAGCCAAGCATAGTTAAATTTGAGCTAATGATACTGAGTCATCACCAGAGATTGTAGAAATTGCTGAATGCACTGTATAAAGAACCAGGAGGTTTACAGAGTGTCCCTTTGAGAAAAGACTAATATGTATTTCATAGCCCGTCGCTGAGATTGATAACAGAGATTATCATGTAATTTTGGTTGGAACATTTGTGTATTCCTTCTATTGGCTTGGTGAGGAAATGGATCAGAGAAGTTAGAAACTTGCCTGAGGGCACTTAGCAAATGACAGTAAAGTTCAATTAGCACCAGTTTTTTTTTTTTTTTCCCCCTAAGGTTTTGTTTTGCTATAGGGCACATGTGCTGGCCAGAAAGACAGAGAGAGACAGAGAGATAGAAAGTGAGAAATCACCCCCCAGGGGAGATGGCCACACCGCAATCCCTTCCCCTCCATTCTCCTTTTGGGATCTTGGGCACACACGCACGCGTACCCGGAGTGAGTTTAAGCCACCGGGTTCAGGACTCGAACCGCAGTCGGCTACATGGGAGTTCAGCGACATAGCCATTACGCTAACTACTTGTCCCTATCACCAGTTTTTGAGAGCCCTGTTTGCATCATTACAGAACCCATTGTGCCAGGGGTTTAGGATAAGGATGATTTATGCAGGCCCTGTGTCGGTACCAGTCTACCATTCTAATTTCTGGCAGCTCTAGGAATGGGATAGATCACCTGATAATTGCTAAATTCCCTGTCTTATTCCAGAAAGACTTTAAATAGCTTATAATTATAATACATCAGAGGAAAAAAATAGATGAGCAAATGAATGAAGGGGAAATCATTTGAAGCTGGGTTAAGTTTACTATTACTATTTACTTAAAGTCTTGAAAATTTGCAAAAAGATGGGCCAAAAATTTGGCCCATTGCTTCCTAACTAGCAAAGAAAAGTAAACATTGGCAGCAAAGTTTCTTGAGATAAAGGTCAGTCTCTTATTTAGGAGAAGCAGCCTGTCTATGAAAGACCTGGGAAAATTCCCCTCTGTGTTTCCCTGGGTGAGATGATAAAGTACACACATTTTACAAAGGATACAATGTATATATCAGTGGAGAGACTCTAAATTAGAGTAGGAACAGCACAGGCCTGGTACCTAGCTCTGATGCTTAGGCTTGGGGGAGAAGATAGTTTACTGTGGGTGAGGAATGAAAGAATTCCATGTCTTTTACACTGTCTTCTGTAAATGTTCTAACTTGCAACTAAACTTTTGATAAGAATTGGGCAGGATAAAGTTTGAGGTTCTTTTGTCTTGGAGGGCCTGCAGTCTTCTGTGTTCGAGTTTAGGGGCACATTCCTATTCATGGGAGAAGAGCTAACATCAGTAGCATTGTAGAGCCCATCCAGGATATATGGAATTGGACCAGGGAATGTTACAGAGGAGACCCTTATTCAATGGAAAGGTCATCAGTGCTGATATTATTGAGATTACAAATGTAGACTAGAAAATTTTCTAATTTTTCTAGGAGTATGAAGTTTCCCAGGACTCAGGGACAACTACTAAGTCCATTTTTTTACATCTGGAAGTATATTGTAGAAGCTCTTCAATAACATGAGAAAGTGCCATGATAGCCCTCACTTATTAATAGAACATAACCAATTTCACATAATATCATATGGACACATTAGTATAAAATTGAAAGATCACAGAATGGTAGCCTCATTCTCAGCTTAGGGAAACCAGATGTTTATACATGTTTTTGAGGTTCTTGCTCTGTAAAACATTTCTAAATGGAACTCATTGGCTTGATTAAAAAACTTTACTGACGAAAATTAATGAAGACATTTTTGATTTCTGGCAGAAAACCATTAAGACAGAGTATTTCAAAGCCTGGTTACTTTGGCACTTGCTCAAGCTCACAGCTCTTGAAATGACGTATTAGTTAAGCTACCGCCCCACAGTTTATACCATGAACTCACCCTTTAAAATATTCTAATATTCACATCCAGTAAGCATCTTTTTAGTTTCTGATCTGTTTTCTCTAGAATTTCCCAAATGAAATTGACATAGTTGTGTTTTTCTGCAAACCATATGGTGCCTGACACTTTCACATTTCGAAACACAGAGTGACTAATATAGGCACAACGTTATTTTAAATTCAATAACTTGTTTTCCCATTGTAAAATTCTTAGGAAGGGCTTTTTTACAGAAAATCTATTTTTATTTAAATGTATTATATCTGATATGTCTCATACAACTCTTATTAATATTTGTATCTGTTTTGAGTAGTTCAACTTTCATATTGTCTTTAAGCCTTTTCAGTATTTTGCCTCTCATTTTTCAGTTTCAGAAGAGCAACTGACTGAATTTGTTGAGAACAAAGATTATATGATATTGCTCAGTGCATTAAAACAATTCAAAGAGGATGAAGAAATTGTGCTTCATGTACTGCACTGTTTACATTCCCTAGCGATTCCTTGTAAGTAGCCTGTTACATGACTCCTTTTTTGTATGTGAAAAACTCCACTCTCTCCTTTGTTTTTCAGCCAGCAAGGATCATGGGCAGGCACATGTGGTCCAGAATATAGGAGTTGTTGCAGGAACTGAATCCAGTCATGTGTGGCTTCTGGCGTCACAGAGCACTGCGCTACCCTGTGCCCGAAACAATGCTTTTTTTTATTATTGGAAACTTGTGGATGCTAAATTCGTTGACCCATTTAATTATACTTATGGAAACTTTACCACAGCTGGCTGTGGGCTTGGTGCTGGGGAAGCAATAGTAGAAAATAAATATGAACATGTTCCTAGCCTTTTCAGAGCTCATAGTACAATGGGAAATTCAGATAAGTACATAGTGTGTCATAAGGCAAATGATGGCAGAAGCGCCTAGAACAAGGAGGGAGTGAGGGAAGACTCCTTTGCAGAGTCTGGAATGATGAGAGGTGTGCAAGTCAGGAGGTGTGAGGTGAGGTGGGAACGCAGGCAGGGTCCAGGCAGTGGCCACTGTAAGTGTAGAGATTTTGGAGCAAGAGAGAGCATAGCACATTCAGAAAGACAAAAGTAGCTCAGTAAACTGGGTTTACTTGCGAGTGTGCATGCTTGTGTGCAGATGTGCATGCACATCCCTGAAAACTTGCGTGTGATTCATTGATGGAAGCAAGGCAAAGGCTTTTAGAAAGAGTCAGTGATGAGGCTGGAGTGGAAGGGAGATCATGAAGGGTCTGAAAACCCACATGAAAGAATTTGAACTTACTGTGATTTTTGGTTATCCATTTTAGTGATGCTTTGAAATCTAGTCACTTTTTGTTTCACAAAAAAAGTATCAATCAGAAGCTTATTTGCGATATATGCTACCCATATTTGGTAGTGGGCTAAAAGAAGGCCTTAGATGCTATTTTGTTTAGTAAGAGCACATTACCATTTCATATTCCATGCATTACCTGTGTGGGTTTGTACATATATGTACATGCACATGCATAAATGAGTTACATAATGTGAAGTATGTACACTTGCACCTGGTATGTAATAGGTGTTCTAAAATCTCTGCCACATAGTTACACAGTATGTATTTATACATATATTCACATAGTTACAGAACGTATTATATATACATGCCATATACTGTGTATAACATGCGTGTGTGCTTTCAGATGTGGAAGTCAGTATGGCCATCTGAGGAGTGTGAGACTTCAGTGTAGCAGGGTGAAAACCCAATGCTCTTGCGAAAGGATGGCTTTTTCTTCATGATGTTTATAGCATCACAAGTTTGCTCTTCATAGGAAATTCAGCATTCAAATTTAGTTTGAATTCTTCATTGAAAATAGAGGAGGCAGAACAATGTACAGAATGGCCGTGTTTTACGTTTCTCTGAATCATCACTGCATATATTCTTTATTATACTTCTCCTCAGCTATATTTATTCATTCACTTATTTATTTATTTAGGGTTGACTGTAGGTTGGAATTCATTGTTTTCCACCCACATCTGACATAACTCCAGCTAAAATGTGTTGATTCATAATGCAAAGGTCAAAGAAAGTAGCAGCTAAAAATTAAACAAAGAGAAATCAAGAGTTTCCAACAGATTCTGATTTAAAGATGTTTACTTTTCAGGCTTAGAGCAAATCACATCTGTTGCCCTGAGTCAAAGCAGTTTAATTGTTGTATGAACTTATTTCCTTTCATTATTACAAGTTCTTCTGTATTTAATGTTCATAAGTACAATTTCAACATTAAAACGTATTTTTGGGAAAACAGCTTTTGGCTTTGTCAAAAGGAAAGAAAAATGTCTTGCAGACTGCTTTTTTTTTTCCTTTTTAAACACTAGCTGACATTTTATTCAGAGATACAAATAATTTCTCCACATGGGGTTAGAACTTTGTTCATGAATTCCTTTTTCTGGTGGATTATTTCCTTCCTTTCTGTCTTACCTATGTCTGTCCTGTAGTCATGTATATTAATGTAAGGCCTATGCTCTTCCCTTCTCCTGCCCCCCGCATCTTTCTTGAAGTCTTCAGGAAGGTTTGGTTTTGCTGCATCTACTATGCAGGAAGTAGATGACAGCTGACTTAAGCTGTTCTCTTATGTGATATCATCTTGATTTTCCTTTTGTTGACTTGAAGAAAATAAACAATGCAGTCACTAGTATCCAATGGGCTAGGGCCTCTTTAGGAAATAGGCCTCAAAATCTATTTGTCTGAAAACCTATGGCTATAACATTTCGTTTTTAGGCATATAAAAAGGATCGTAAATTTTCTCTTTTTTTTTGGATTTAAGTTTTTGCACCAAGAAGCAGGAATAAAGCAATTTTCCTTTGCTAAAGATAAGTCCTGCATACCATCATATTTTCAACGAACAACTTAGGATTTTTGTATAGCTATCTGGCAGAACATGATATTTAGATCTGGAAATGTACCTCTTATGCTGCCCTATATTTGCCCTCTTTATAAGTTGTCTTTGTAAACATAGGTGAAAGGAGAAAATGATCTTATTAATAATTGTGATGATGTCTTTAAATTTAGGCAATAATGTTGAAGTCCTCATGAGTGGCAATGTCAGGTGTTATAATATTGTGGTAGAAGCCATGAAAGCATTCCCTGTCAATGAAAAAATTCAAGAAGTGAGTTGCTGCTTGCTCCATAGACTTACATTAGGTGAGTTATGATTCGTGGTGAATGTATTATCACAAGTTTGGGACTACGTGGTGATGTAGCAGTATGCTCTGGAGGCTAGCTCACGTGGGAAGGTTCCCAGTTGGCCTCTGAAGCTACCTCTGAAACATCAGGCACATGCATGCCTATAGCCCAAGGCTGGCTGAGGCTGGGGGTTGATAGTGATGAATCAAGGTCCCGTTGGGAGTGTTGTCCCTCTCTCTCTCTCAGTCATGAAAGAAATAAAGTTAAAAAATTATTATCACAACTCTATATAATTGTGCATATATATATATAGCATACAAATATTTTGTGTTGGGACCTGCAGTTGGCGTAATGGCTATGTCGCTGGACTCCCATATAGTTGACCGCAGTTCGAGTCCCAGACCCAGTAGCTTAAACTCACGCCGGGTGTGTGTGCGTGAGTGCCCAGCATCCAGAGAGGAGAAAGGAGGGGAAGAGATTACGGTGTGGCCATCCCCCCTGGGGGGTGATTTCTCTCTTTCTGTCTGTCTCTCTCTGTCTTTCTGGTGAGTGCACGTGCCTTATAGCATAAACCTCTCCAAAAAACTAAAAAATTTATATTGGTATGAATAAGTAGAACGTTGACATACATTGGATAGAAATATAAAGTGGCAAATCATTCTGCGATGTGTAGATGGAGTTTTAAAAGGAGTGGCAGAAATAGACATGTGGAATGTAAAAGAAGTCTTACGTTAAGCTCATGTTTTGAAGAGGTCATTCTATGGGAGTGTTTTATTGTTGGGGATGTATTTAAATTATAATAAATTATAATTATGTAATAGTTGATACATACAAAAGAATAATTATAACTTATGTAGAAAATGTGAAGAACAATGCAAAGAGCTCCACCACCCATGTAGGTGTTGTAGGACTGAAAAAGCTAGCTGCCCCGGGGCTCCTTTCTTCGCTTGCTTTCTCTATAGAGGTTTATCATTCTCCAGAATTGTGTTTATACATTTTTTTCTCTTCTAAATATAGTTTTACTACATTTGCATGTTTCCCTAGACTACATTGTTAATGCATGCTTGTTTTCACTTCATCAAAATGGAATCATACTGTATGTTGTCTTCTGTAATTAAAAAATGAACATTGTGCTGGTAAGACTCCTAAGTATTTTTGCATATGGTCGTATGGAGTTCACATTTACTTACTGCATCAAGTCCCGTCTGAGCAGAATTCCTTTAAGTAGAAGAACAGTGTATCCACCAAAGGATTGAATGATGAAAAAGAGTTTTTTAAGACTTCCATCTCTTCAATAGCAGGAAAATGAAGTTATTTTGTACAGTAAACATGACAGTGCTGTGTTTAACAGACAACTCATTGATTTTAACACAATGATGACATGAGAGGGAGTCAAAGAACACAGAGTTAATGTACTCAAACTTGTGTCATTACTTTTGCTTAGTAGCTTTCATTGTCTAAGTGAGATAATTAAATGATAGCATAAAGTAATTTTCAAAACTTGGGACCAGCAAATGGCATGGTGTTTAAGGTGCTGGACAGTCCCACATGGCCAACCACAGTTTGAATCCCTGACCTGGTGGCTTGCTTTCTCACTTTCTCTCTCTCTCTCTGGTCAAATTAAAATAAAATGAATAAATAAAATGAAATAATTCTAAAAAAAGTAATTTATAAAAATGTATTCAATCATATCAGGCTATTTTAATTAAATATTGTGTCGTCAGAAAAGTTAGGACGTATTTTCTCATGATTTTCTATGCAAAAATGTATCATGAATTTTCCAAAAACCCAATATATATTTAATGTCATTAAAGTAGTCATCACTTATCAGATTTATTGATTTAAATACTGTGTAATATAAATAAAGATAATTTAGGTCCAGTGGATGAGAATCCAGCTAATGTATCTCTTACCTTTTAGGTAATTTTTTTAATATCCTGGTATTGAATGAGGTACATGAGTTCGTGGTGAAAGCGGTGCAGCAGTATTCCGAGAACGCAGCTTTGCAGATTGCAGCACTGAGCTGTTTAGCCCTCCTCAGTAAGTTACGTTACTAAGAAGGAAATCCTCACAGGTGCATCTGATGCTGACTCTTAACATTATAATGATGGAATCATATGTAGACAAGGAAGCATTAAATGCCTTTTCTCTCCTAACGTTTTCCATTTTCCAATGAGGAAATGTTCAAGGGAATTAACAGTTGTGACAGCTATGCAGCTAGTTTATACACGGTTTGCTTTACGTCCTTGGTTTGGCTTTATCATTAAGCAGCTAACATTTTTAATTAATGCTTTACTAGCTTCTTATTATTTTTTGTACCCTTTCCCTTATTTTATTATTTATCTATATGGGATGGCAGTATTATGAAGTATGCAATATATTAAAAATTACTTTACAATTAACCAAGGCTGTGGTTAAGTAATAACTCCCTCATATATTTTTAAAAATGGATTTAGAATTGATCATTTAAATTGTAAGTAAATAGCACATACAAAAGAGACTTCAAAAAGTTTGTGGAAAGGTAAATTAAGGTACAAGTTTATTTTGGTGCAAAAAATTTAAATCCATATATATTTTTTTGTAATATGCATTTTCCATCAACTTTTTGAAGACCCTCCTCATGTATTTATGCATAGGGGTGTGTGTGTGTGTGTAATTATTTATTTTAAAATTTTTTTCTAGCTGAGACCATTTTCTTAAATCAAGACTTAGAGGAAAAAAATGAGAATCTGGAGAATGATGATGAGGAAGACGGAGATAAGTTGTTTTGGCTAGAAGCCTGTTACAAAGCATTAACTTGGCACAGAAAGAACAAGCATGTGCAGGTGAGACCCCCATAACTGTGACAGTTATTCAAAGTCCTATTTTTCAGCAATTTATATTTTGACGGGTTTCTTTTTTCCCCTTCCCCTAATCCAGGAGGCCGCTTGCTGGGCACTAAATAATCTCCTTATGTATCAAAACAGTTTACACGAGAAGATTGGAGACGAAGACGGCCAGTGAGTAGTTTTTATTTTATATGATGCACATTTGAGTCATATTTTTAACTGTCTTAACCACAACTTTTATTGGTAGATCTATTTATCATTTGGGCATTTATGAGTGTTGCTGCAAGATATTAGTGGGTATGTAATATTTTGATCTCATTGTCTTTCGTAGTTAGAGAAAATGGTGTGTTTGAGAGTTATCACTGAGATTTGGAATCAAGAGCCACTTTATGATTTATGAATCATAAAGAATGGAATGATTTCCTTTGGAAACTTAAATAGTAATGTTTTATTGATATAATCTCAAATTTTGACAACCTATCTGTGCCACGATCCTCTGCCAATAAGAAGGGATTAATGACACAGTTGCTATTTGATGAAATATTTCCTTTTTGAAAAGAAACAGTAATTGTTTTGAAAGCTGTATGTTTAACCAGCTTTCCGATAATCACACATTGAGTGATCTTTGTAAGATATTAGAAAAAGGCAGACTCGTGTTGCAGCTTATAAATTTTAGTTAATAGCACACCCATTACTCAATATCCATAGACTTTGAGATAAACATATTAGTAAAATAAAGTATATTTATGTGGTACATCTTTAAAACCACTCTCAATACCTACATTTTTAAATTTTTCCTTTCTTGTTCCCATTATCTTCTTTTCCTCACTTCATCCTTCTCTCCTAACACCTATTTATAATATTTACTGAGCCTCTTTTTCTCTCAACTGCATAAAACCTTTTGAAAAAGCAGAGAAATATCGATTAATTAGTATTTAATAGATTGGAATCTAACTTTCAAATATAAATTGTTTAACTGTAATCTATGAATAAATGAAGGTAGCATAAAACATGGTTTATGTGCCCTTATTTGTCCTTAGCACTCTTAGATAATGGTAAATGAAAATGAACTATTAAAAAGGTCACTGTGCACATCGTGTTTGAATTTCTGCAAGGTTCCCAGCCCATAGGGAAGTGATGCTCTCCATGCTGATGCATTCTTCATCAAAAGAAGTCTTCCAGGCCTCTGCACACGCACTGTCGACTCTCTTAGAACAAAATGGTAAGGAACATGCCATAGTTTTAATTAAAAATAAAATAAAACACGTAAAAACACATTTTGTTTTTTTTATTATAAAAGTGATGTACTGTGGGACCAGCAGTTAGCGTAATGGCTATGTCGCTGGGCTCCCACGTAGTCGACCGCGGTTCGAGTCCCGGACCCGGCGGCTTAAACTCACGCCGGGCGCGTGTGCGTGCGTGCCCAAGATCCCGAGAGGAGAATGGAGGAGAAGGGATTGCGGCGTGGCCATCCCCCCTGGGGGGTGATTTCCTGCTTTCTATCTCTCTGTCTCTCTCTGTCTGTCTGGCGAGCGCACGCGCCCTATAGCAAAAACCTCTCCAAAAAAAGAAAAAAAAAAAAAAAAAAAGTGATGTACTGTGAAAATTAAAATATGTAGATATATATGTCATACATATATACACACACACACACACACACACATATATATATATGTATAGATAAAAGGATAATGAATAAAATAAATAATAAACAATGTATATTCTTCTGGCTTCCATGTATGTTCTATGTCTTAGGTCATTGGGAAAGTCATGATGTATTTTTTTCCGTTTTTCTGTACAAAAATGCATCATGACTTTCCTGGTGACCCAATAGTTTCTATATTTTGCAGAAATGGGATCATAGTATACTCCTTTATAACTAAATTTTATGTTTTTTCTTTTTAATATTGATAAATGTCTAATTTTCACATGATCATTTTTGATAGCTTTATAGTTTTTTGATATATACCTGTATCTTATTTTATGAACCATTTTCTTGTTGATAGACTTTTAGCTTAAAGTCAGTGGAACATTTTTGCAACCTATTATGAACACCAAATGGTCACCTCCAGCCCCATTTTTCTACCTATCCTGTACTTGTTATGTTCTTAGGGGAATTTTATAGCCTTGCAACTGGGTAGAGAGATAGTCATCATTTTAAAACCTGCTACAATTGTCCATTGTAGCTATTTTCGTACTACAATTTTTCTTTAAAATGGTCCTTTACATGTACTTTTTGTAAGTCTTACAGCTTTGTATAATCAGGGGAAGAGAAAAGGCTTATATGCCTTCGGAAAGACTCTTGAGGTTTAAGATTATGGCTCAGGCTGCTCAGATTCCTGTTCCCATAAACAGGAAATACTGCCAGAAATCCTTGGGGGTAAAACTCATCAAAAAGGCATTGGGACTTGGCAGCTGTTGCAGGATATTTTTAGAGGGAGAAAAATGAAGAAAAAATACTAAGTCTGAAACACGGACTAAGTACCAGTATTTAGGAGAGGACCTGGGAGAGGGGGAGAAATAAACTACCTCATACATCTTTCTTTAAACTAGTATTTAAGTTGAATCAAGAGGAAAACCATCTCTTCTTCCTTTCCGTCCGTTCTCACCCCATCTCTCCGTAGACACTTTAATATAAGGTCTGGTGTAGGAGGGGCACTGAGAGACAGAGGAGGGTTGCTCTCAGGGATAATGACTCACTAAGAGGGAGGGGAAAGGGAATGGCCGTTCTTGAATCTCCTGTATCCTACTATACATATCGTTAAAGAGGCCAGGGTAGGAATTTCACTCCTGGAAACGAGAACTGGAATTTGTGCTTCAGTGTGGGGCATCTTAGAACGAAGATAAACTTTTTCTATGCACTAACATTGGTTGTTGCTGTAATTCTTAACTACCTGACATCTTTTTTGATATGCAAACAAAACAACCATAATTTTGTGAGATTAGGGCTGCTTTTAATGATGTGGTTTGAGGATAAGTAACCTTTAGAGTCAACCTTGAAGGCTTTGCTCAGAATCAGTTCTCTGCTCTTTCAAGTTTCTTGATTTTTTTGTTCCTGGCCATCTGCCAGACACACTGTCCTCAGAGCTTTCTGTATTGTCCTTGGAGTTCTGCCTTAATAAAATAGTAAGAACTCGAGTGGCTCGTTCAACCTGAGCAACCTCCTTGGGCAATTTCTCATTGAAAGATACTTGAGAACATTGGGTGTGTGGGTATGGGTATGGGTTTTTAGAAAAATGATTGGATCAGCAGCCAGAAGAACTGGTTTCTTGGAACCATGAAGGTGCCAAGGCAAAGGCTCAAGCATCTTGTGTAATATTTTCCTCATTTCATTAGTTGATTAATTGAATTAGTATATATTGAACTCCCATTATAGATTAGACAATCTCTTATGCACTTGGGATAGATCAGTTCAATAAAAATCCCAGGTTCATGAAGTTGACAATAAGCCTAAATAAAATATATGCTATGTGAGGTAGCTAAGAAAAAAAGATAAAGCAAGAAAGGAGGATATGATGTTAGGAGTAAGAGGAGATAAAATTGTGAATAGGAAGCTGGGAAAGAAGGTGACTCTTGATTGAAGATCTGTGGGAAGTGTGTGTGTGTGTTGTTATTTGCCTTTTAAAACACAGAATTGCCCATCTATTGAGTAGCTGTGGTTGAGTATTGTACAGGTTCCTGGTAGATGAGATAACATAGGTAAAAATACATACTATTTTTTTTGGAGAGGTTTTTGCTATAGGGCGCGTGTGCTCGCCAGACAGAGACAGAGAGACAGAAAGCGAGAAATCAGCTCCCAGGGGGGATAGCCACACCACAATCTCTTCTCCTCCATTCTCCTCTTGGGATCTTGGGCACGCACGCACAGGCTCCTGGTGTGAGTTTGAAGCCACCGGGTCCGGGACGTGAACTGTGGTCGACTACGTGGGAGTCCAGTGAAATAGCCATTGTGCTAACTGCTGGTCCCAGTAAAATTATTTTATAAACTCTAAAGTGACTTCATGGTGAAATTTCTTCTAGGCTAGTATTTACAATTTTTAAGTTATATTTTGGATTCTTACTGTTTAGGACAGGGAGTCTTAATTTAACTTTATTAATTTCCTGAGAGAGAGAGGCACCCTTAAAAGGGTCTTTATGCTCTGATACTCTCCAAGTCCCGAAGTCAGTTAGAATCATGGGTGTGCCTGTGGGCGTACTGGGCTTGTTCAGGTAGACTTGGACATGAACCTGGAGCCTTCCCCCATGCTGTCTGGCATTGCACAGCAGCGTCTCTATTGCCTACACCACCACAGCCAGCCTAGGGCAGTGATTCTTTTTTCTCTTTCTGGAGAGATTTTTGCTACAGGGTATGTGCACTTGCTGGAGAGACAGAGAGATAGAAAGTGTGAAATCACCCCTTAGTGGGGATGCCAAGCCACAGTCTTTTCTCCTCCATTCTCCTCTTGGGATTTTGGGCATGCATGCACTTGGGCCTGGCGTTACAAACCTCTGGGTCTGGGACTTGAACCATGGTTGGCAAGTAATCATTATGCCATTTGCTGGCTCCAAAGGCAGTGTCTTTTAAAGTATGGTTCCTGGACTAGCAACATCGCCTGGGAGCTTGTTAAAAAATATAAATTCTAGGACTCGATGCAGACCTCCCGAAGCATCAGTGCTGGAGTTGAGACTGAGCAATCTGTTTTAACAAGCCCCCCAGCGATTCTGATGCACACTAAAGTTTGAGAGCTACTGGTCTAGAATAACTTCTATCTTTTAAATGATCTCCTTGGTTAGAATCTGGCCACTTTGGTAGAGGTTCTCACAGCTTTTGACATAATCAAGCAAACTTGCCATCTCCTTATCATGTATTAATGTGTGATATTCTGGATGTCTTTAAAAGGTATGAGGTTTTAAGATTTTGGCAGTGTTTTAGAATGCGCAATATCACTTTTTTTCCCCTGAATATTGTCTTATCTTTTTTTCTTGATATCGACCACTCATTTTCAAAAGCGGTATTTAAGGACCAGTTGGTGGTGCTGTAATGACAGCATTTTGTGATGCTGGTCCCACATGGGGAGGTCCCAGTTTGAGTCTTGAGACCTTTGTGTGCACACTGGGTACATGGCTGTGCAGTGATCCTGGCTGGCTGAGGCTGGGGGTGGATCACAGTGTGGACACCGTCGAGGGTGCCTGTCTCTCTCTCAGGGAAAAAACAAAAAACAAAACCTAAAACAACTTAAAAAATAAAAATAGTATTTAAGTTAATTTTTTTTTTGCCACTTTTACAGTATTAAACTACAGTATCTAATGTTGGAATTGATATTTTTATAGAGATTTCAAGATAATTGGTATTTATATGGAAACTTTAGGGCAATGTATTTGTGTTTAGTGAAGGAAGTTTATTATGAAGAGGAAAAATGTTCTGTAATTATTAATGCTGGAATATAGTTCTGTTTTCACATGTATTATGAAATCAGTTGTAAGCATATCTATGTGTTTAACTATTTAGCAGCTGGCTGTTGGTTTAGAAATTGTAGCACTTTGATATTTTTCCTTGTTAAGCATTTTATGAAGTCACTATCCTGGTCCAGGACTGTTAAAATTATGCTATTGGTTTCTTCCTTACCAAAAAGTATTTGCAATGATGTTCAGAACAATACTAAGCTTCGGCATTGCTTTGTGAAAAGAAATGTAATTATGTATGTCCCACTTCAGTGCTTTCCGTCCCTTTTCATAGGGTCATGTACACGGAGATCATAATGTCTGTCTGTTCACGAGTACAGCATCTCCTGTATGATATATGCTTCTCCATGTAGCTCATGGCTGAGACGTCCTGCCTGGTTCCAGACCTTCCTCCCTCGCCACATCACGAAGTCAGGGGATTATTTATATCTGCATACCCTGTAACTTCTGCACAAACTAGTATCTAGTGTACCTGACTAGTTTTAGCCATATGTAAGTGCAGTATTTTATGAACTTGTAAGTGTTAGAATGAAATTTTCATTCCTTTTTGGAGAGATTATTTAAACACATTTTTGTTTTCTGCCAAAACTCTTCTTTCACCTGGGCCAGGATATGGTGATTACATTGGAACAAGTCTACTTCGTGAATAAAACGCTTAAAACCAAACCCAAAACAACAAAACCTTTTTGGGTTAATACATGTAAAAAAACCAAAAACTAAAAATAATGTTTTTTGTAGAAATAGATATTAATTATCTTTAAGTTGTCAGTGAAATATAAATCTTATATGTTTCTATTTATGTAGTCCTATGAATTTGAACTATCTTGATATTATACATCTTATTGAAAACTTATGAAAATACGCTTTTACTTGTACAATTAACATTAAAATTTTTTTTGTAGTTTATTTCAGAAAAATCCTGTTGTCAAAGGGACTATACCTGAATGTTTTGGAGTTAATGCAGAAACATATACATTCTCCCGAAGTGGCTGAAAGTGGATGTAAAATGCTAAATCATCTTTTTGAAGGAAGGTAATATAAATTCATGAGCTTATGGATATATCATATTGGGCTAGGTAGAATTTCAATATTTCAAGCATATTTTTAAGAATATAAAGAAAAATATAACACATTTGGGGACCAGCAGACGGAATAATGGTTATGTTGCAGGACTCCCATATAGTTGACCACGGTTCAAATCCTGGACCCAGTGACTTAAAACTCATGCTGGGTGCATGTGCATGCCCAAGATCCTAAGAGGAGACTGGAGAAGGGATTGTGGCATGGCCATCTCCCTGGGGGGTGATTTCTCCCTTTCTGTCTCTCTGTCTCTGTCTCTCCAACAAGGGCGTGCAGTCTATAGCAAAAAACTGTCTCAAAGAAGAAGGAAAGTCAGAGATTGTAGAAATATGTTGGAGGTTTGCATTTGTGCTTAGTGCTTGGTGTTGACAGTGTTTTGAAAAATGATAATTATACAGCACCTACCATACAACAATTTTTCAGATTATCGTGTGTGAAAGATACAAATGATAAACTCAAGATAGAGCTTCTAGTTATTGCCTTTCCACAAGTAATACATGATTTGTTGTTATGCCTTCATTTGAATGAATTTTGTCTTCTCTTTCCACTCTCTTTTCCTAGTTAGGGAACCTTTTAGTCACATCTAGTCCAAGTACAGAGATGTTGACACTATATAGCTTGTGAATGGCACAATGGAGACCAGCTTATTTTATTTGGGGTATTTGTAAGCTGGATGGGGTAGATGGGCAGAACTGCTGTTTCAAAAACCTGTTTAAAAGAACAAAACTGAATTATAGGCAAATGTACCTAATGCAGGATATGCTTAGTGCCTTTGTGCATTTTATTAACCAAAAATGTGCAGTGAGTTTGCTATTGTCTGAGTAAATCTCAAAGGGGCTGTATAGGAAACTATCATGTGTCAAAGAAAAGATAAATGGCATAGAAGCTGAAATAAAAACTGGTTTTGTTCTCTGACTTTTTCACTAATTGGAGCCAACTATTTGATCTCCAAACTTCAGACTCCTCATTGGTAAAGGGGGATAATAATAACCTTGAAAGTTGTAAGTTTCTTTTTCTTTTTTCTTTTTTTTGGAGAGGTTTTTGCTATAGGGCATGTGTGCTTGCCAGAAAGAGACAGAAAGACAGAAAGCAAGAAATCAGCCCGCCCAGGAGGATGGCCATGCCGCAATCCCTTCTCCTCTCGAGATCTTGGGCATGCACGTATACACACCCGGCTTGAGTTTAAGCCACCGGGTCCAGGACTTGAACCGTGGTCGACTACATGGGAATCCAGCGACATAGCCATTACACCAACTGCTGGTCCTGTAAGCTTCTTTCTTTCTTTCTTTCTTTCTTTCTTTCTTTCTTTCTTTCTTTCTTTTTTTTTTTTTTTTTTTTTTTTAGAGGTTTTTGCTACAGGGCACATGTGCTTGCCAGAAAGATAGAGAGAGACAGAGAGACAGAAAGCGAGATATCAACCCCCCACAGAGGGGATGGCCACTCCACAATCCCTTCTCCTCCATTCTCCTCTTGGGATCTTGAGCACGCATGCACATGTGCCCGTTGTGAGTTTAAGCTGCTGGGTCTGGGGATAGGTGAAGTGCATACAGCATAATGAACTGTGTGCACGTCCATAGACTTGTGAGGAATGAGGTTACCCTGTTGCTAACATCAGCCCAGCTAATAATCTGTTTACTTTTATATAAACAATATATTTACCTTCTTTTTTTAAGAGAAATTTTTGCTACAGGGCTCATGTGCTCACCAGAGAGACAGAGACAGAAAGTGAGAATCTTCCTCCAGGGGGCATGGCCATGCTGCAATCCTTTCTTCTCCATTCTCCTTTCAGGATCTTGGGCATGCATGTACACGCATCCTTCATGAGTTTGAAGCTGCTGGATCCAGGACTTGAACCATGGTTGACCATGTGTGAGTCCAGTGACACAACCATTATTCCATCTGCTGGTCCCCAGTGTACTTATCTTTAAGTAATAATAATACCTATCTTCCAGAGTTGTTGCCAATGACCCAAATATTTTGCATAGAAAAATACGTCATGATTTTTCCGATGACCCAATACATTACTTAAAAATATTGTTAGTTTGAGGACCAGCAGATGGCGTAATGGTTACATTGCTGGACTCCCACGTAGTCAACTGCAGTTTGAGTTCCGGACCTGGCAGCTTAAACTCATGTCAGGTGTGTGTGCGTCTGTGGACAGAATCCTGAGAGGAGAATGCAGGAGAAGGTCACATTGTGGTGTGGCTATCCACCCTGGGGAGTGATTTCTCACTTTCTGTCTCTCGGTCTCTCTCTGTCTCTTTGGCGAGCACATGCACCCTAACAAAAATCTCTCTCCAAAAAAATAAATAAATAAATAAATAAGTTAGTTTTATAAAACCAAATGAAAGAATGCCCAGATTATTTTGAGTTCTGCCTCTTGAAGTAAAAGTATCATCGAACAACAGTTAAAGTGATGTATGTTCATATAACTGAATTAGAATGCATTTTCACATAGCCTTCCCCGATAAAATATATTGGCTTTGTTTTTTCCTACACATCTTTCAATTTGGTGTATGCACAGTTGAATCAAATTGTATTTTTAATAAGTACGTCAATTTTATATCTGCAGTAACACTTCCCTGGATACAATGGCAGCAGTGGTCCCCAAAATAATAGCGGTTATGAAAAGCCATGAGACATCATCATCAGTGCAGCTGGAGGCACTTCGAGCTATTTTGCATTTTATAGTGCCAGGTAAGTTATGTAATTAACTGTGAAACAAAACTGTGATTTTAATGGATTTTTTAAATTATTTTTTATGGCACATCATCTTTCCAGGCAAAAATCAAATGCAAATCTTTTTACTAAACTGCAAATAAAATAAAGGATAAGTGATGATGGAGAAGAGTCACTTAGAATAATTTACAAGAAAAATTAATAAGGAAAAATTCAGTATTTATTTACAAAAGGAAAAAGTACAATGCAAAGTATAGAGTATTATCTCTAAGGAGGGTGTTCTTTTTTGACAAATCTATTTCTATTACCACCACCTGAGTTAAAGATTTTTTAATTGTCTAAACCTACTACTATCATTTTTATACCTCTTTCTTGCTTCATTTCAATATTTCTTTTTCTCTGTGGTTGAATGAATTCTTCTCCAATATAACCATAACTCATTAACCTCAAGAGCTTCTACCTTCCAACCTCTTCTACGTCCTACTTTTATCCGCTATGACCTTATTTGTCCTGCAAAGTCTATTAAAAACACCTGCTCCTCTATTCATTCAACACGTATTTATTAAGTGCCTCCTGTTCTAAACACTGTGTTGCTGCTAACGTTTGAAATAGAAATTAAAAAAAAAAAAGGTGAAACAAAAATAATACCAAACGCATGGCTCTGCTGGTATCAGAGCTTATAGGTAGATGGACATGTAAATAGTTCATTACTGGACAATATGAGGGGGTATTATAGATATACATCTAAAAAGGCAATGAGAATATTGATAGAAGCACAAATAATTTATATAGCAGGGAATGTCAGAGATTGTGATATGTGCTGAACTTACTATTGAAAGTATTTAATTAAGATATTTTGTGAATCAGAACAATGATGTAGAAAGGAATAAGGGAAAACAATTGCAGATACCAGAGACAGGGTGGGAGGAGGATGGGAAATGGCAGAGGGTGAGAAATATATATATATATATATATATATATATATATATATATATATATACAAGAAATAGAAAATTATTTGCTAATGATAACATGTATGATTAAGTCACTTTACAGTATAGTCTGGCTGGAAAATTGCATTTTGTATGCTGTGGTGGTGTTCAGTGAAAGTATGTAAAATAAATAAATTAAAAAAAAAAAAGAAAAAAGAAATTGTGTTATGTGAATTTTGAGGTTGAAGGCTAAATAGGGTAGGCGTGGTGGAAGAGTCCAGGGAGAATCTTCTTTTCCTTCCTTCCTTCCTTCCTTCCTTCCTTCCTTCCTTCCTTCCTTCCTTTCTTCCTTCCTTCCCTTCTTTTTTCCTTTCTTTTAAAAAAAATTTCTTTTTTAAAAATTTTTTGCTAGAGGTTTCATGTGCTTACTGGAGAGGGAAAGGGAGAGAAAAAATGATAAAGCACCCTTCATAGGAGCTATTCATACTCTTCTCTTCTCCTCCATTTCTCCTTTTAGAATTTTGGGCACACACGCACATGCTCCCATGTCTTTCAAGCCACCAGATCTGGAACTTGAACTGCACAGTCAGCCATGTGGGATCCAGTCTCCTTAACCACCATGTCACCCCAGCAAGGATATTTCAAGCAGCAGAAGAAAGTACACATGGTCTGTGGTGAATGAAGCACAGAGAATGAGGACAGAGTGCTTGGGGGTCACTGTGGAAGGATAGGCTGAGGCCTAAAGTGAAGGGTCTTGAATGTCATACTGAACAGTTTACACTTTTTGAGTGGAAGTCAATTCAGATTTATTAAAAGTGCTTAAAAATTGTGGTGTCACAACTATATTTGTAACTTATAACAGTAGCACTCTGGTATAGAAAGTGGTTGGCTTGGGAGGGCTAGTCATACAGGGAGATTGGATTGGAAGCATTGGAGTCAAGTGAGACATGGTGAAGCAGACATTGGAAGCAAAGAAGAGAGGGTGGATTGCGAGATGGTTAGGAGGTCTATTTGGAATGAATTTGTGACTATTAAATATGAAGGTGATTTTTATTTTTTATTGTTGTTCTATAAAATTCCCAGTTCTTTTTTTTTTTTTTGTCCATTTAGAATGAAATTTCCCTGGGGTAGGCCCTATAGTGCAGTGGTTTAGTGCTGCACATTGAGAGTCAGATCCCACATGGCTGACTGTGGTTTGAGTCCTGGCCCTGACAACTTAGAAAACACACCGGGCACGTGTGCATGTGTGCCCCAAATCCTGACAGGATAGAGAAATGGAAGGAAAGGCTGTGTGGCCACTTCGGGGGATGCTTTCTCTTTCTCTCTCTCTGGTGAGCACACACACATTATGGTAATTAAAAACAATTTTCCTCCTAAGTCTATCATTTTTTGTATTATGTATTTTATGTTTCTGAGTGTATTTCCAAGAACAGAGTTTTCTTCCGTCATTAAAAAAATTCCCAGTACCTAGAACAAATCAATATTTTTTATTTGAATCAGTCACTATTTTGACTTAAATCAATATTTTTTGACTTGAAGCAATTTTTTTTTTACTTGAATCGTGGTGTCCCATTTGTAACTAACTGTCAGTTAATTTTTGAGACATATTTTAACAGACTTAATTTTGCTTGAAAATATTATTATCAGGTATTTTTGCATTAAGTTGTAGTAAAACAATAACAATAAAACCCTTTAATAATCTATACAGATTTTAACTGCCTTCTTTTAAGAATGAATTTGAGGGCCGGCAGGTGGCGTGGTGGTTAAAGGTGCTGGATTCCCACATGGCTGACCACGGTTTGAGTTCCAGACCTTGCAACTTGCTTCCTTGCTTTCCCTGTCTCTCTCTCTCCGTCTCTGTCTGGTCAAATTAAAAAAATAATAATAACAAACGGAGTTAAATAAATAAATTAATTTAAAGAAAAGAATGAATTTGAGTTTTAAAGATAACCAAGACATTCAGGACCAAGTCTGTTACTTAATAAAAAGATACTCTTTTAGTCCCAAAACAAGTTTCGAATGTATTATACCTTTTATTATTCTTTTATCTTTTTTTTTTTTTTTTTTTTTTTTTTGCAGAGGCTTTTGCTATAGGGCATGTGTGCTTGCCAGAAAGACAGAGAGAGATAGAGAGACAGAAAGTGAGAAATCACCCCCCCCCCCCCCGGGGGGGTATGGCCACGCCACAATCCCTTCTCCATTCTCCTCCCGGGATCTTGGGCACGCACGCACAGAGTTTAAGCCACCAGGTCCGGGACTCGAACCGTGGTTGACTATGTGGGATTCCAGCGACACAGCCATTACGCTAACTGCTGGTCCCCCTTTTATTATTCTTAAATTGACTTTGAACAAATACTATTAGACAATAATCACTTAGATGTATTATAGATGTCCTTGAAAATTATTACTTTAAGGCTATACTTTATGTATGAATACATATTAATAGATATATTTTATAAACATTCAGTATATAAGTACATTTCTCTATTAGGTAAAGACTTAACCATCTTACCATACCATACTACAATACCACAACATTCCATAACAACCACATCACTCCATTCCACATCACAACACACCATCCCACACCACACACACCATACCACAGCACACCACAGCACACCATACCACACCACAGCACACCATACCATATCACATCACACCATACCACACACTATATGACCCTACACCACACCATACACAGCACAGCACACCACACCATACCACACCACACCACAGCACACCATACCACACCATACACATCCCACCACACTGTACCATACCACACCGTACCACACCATACCATACCACACCACAGCATACCGCACCATGTCATACCATAACATACTGCACCATATCATACCACACCACACCGTACCACACTACATCATACCACACTACATCACACCACACCATACCTTACTGTACCATGCTGTGCTGTACTGCATCATTCTGTATATCAATGAGTAACTATGGTATCCATACCCCAGTAGTTTTGAGATTGAATATAAATCTGGTTTGCATGTGTTAACTTGAGGTTATTATATGATGTCAAGGTATATATGTACTTATTTACTAACTAGACCATATCCAGATTCCTTCATAACAAAGACATACACCAAAGCAAATATGAGTAATTTAGTATCCAATTAAGGACAAATACTGTTATCTAGTGTTACTTAAGTTTGTCCCACTTTATCCCAACCTATTAAAGAGATTGAACTAGTTGCTTTAAAAAATAATAATACAGACCCAGTTATTTTAATAAAATATTCTTTCATGACTTAGTGTTGCTATAGAAGAAATAACATGGAATTCTATAAGGGACATGGGTCAACTGGGAAGAGTATAGAGGGACTGGCAGGTTGTGTTGTGATTGGGATGCTGGACTCCCACATGGATGACCTCAATTTGAGTCCCAAATATGACAGCTTCCTTTCTCACTTTCCCTCTTTCTCTGATCAAAATATCAATTATAAATAAATAAATATTAAATAATTAATTCTTTAAAAAACATACCATTTGGGTAAGAGCAATAAGAGAAACCAAGATTGTTTAATTTACAGAAGAGATGACTTGAGAGAATATAAAAATTATTAAAATATACTCATTTATAACTAATAACAATAACAAAACCTAATAAAATGATGGATTAAGTGTCAGGCATTTAGCTGGCTCCATAACCTAGTGGTTCAATGGAGCTGGATTCCACATGGCCAGCTGTAGTGTGAATCCTGGTCCCAGTGGCTTACAGACATCCTGTATGTTTGTGTGTGTCCCAAATCCCAACAAGATGGAAAATGGAGGAGAAAGGATTACAGTGTGGCCACAGCCCATTGGAGGTGTTTTTCCCTCTTCTCTCTCTTCAGTGAGCACATATACCTTCTGACAACTAAAAACAGAAACAAACAAACAAATAGCATCAGGCATTATTTGATGTGTTGTACATATATTAACTCTTATTTGATTTTCATAAAAGCCCATAAAGCAGATACTACTTTTTCCTTTTTCACATTTTATAGATGATGAAACTGAAGCATATAGATGTAGAGATATTTAAGGTTACATCTTGTATATAACAGAGCCATATTTTCATCTGATGCAGCACAATTTTAGACTAGACACTTTTCAGTACATATCTGTGGGGCAAATACATATTGAACAACTATTATGTCTAAAGCATTGTTCTTGGAATGCTTGAGATATGGAAGTGGTAAGTTTATGGATACTGTCCTCAAAGTTTACAAGCCACACAGTAATGAAGAAGGAAAATAATTGCATTGTTGGAAAAGTCATGACATATTTTGCATAGAAAAACAGAAAAATACATCATGACTTTTCCAATGACCCAATATATCCACAACAGATAGTAGAACATCAAGTGACAGAATAAAGACAAGGGATTAAATTTATGGATATTTTATTTCATCTTAATAAAATAAAGATGTTTAATAAGACCCATTGCAAGTAACATAAAGATTTTACTGCTCTTCAGATGTGCTTTTAGTGGTCACATTAGCTTGTGAAGTAATGAACAGTCTCAGAAGTTAACATGGTCTGGGTTGTAGAGTTGAAGGACTTGCCACAGGGCATAAAATTGTAGTGAATGTTAGAACCTGTTTGAATAAGTTGTAAAATGAAGACCGAAAGTTCTAGGAGGTTGGGAATCTAGCCTAACATTTTATTGTGGTATTCCTGGCACATGGCAAAATTCCTGGCATTTTTTTTTTCTTTTTCTGGAGAGGTTTTTGCTATAGGGCGTGTGTGCTTGCCACACACAGAGAGAGCCAGAGAGACAGAAAGTGAGAAATCACCCCTGGGGGGGATGGCCACGCCACAATCCCTTCTCCTCCATTCTCTTCTCAGGATCTTGGGCATGCATGCACATGCGCCTGGTGTGAGTTTAAGCCACTGCGTCTGGGACTTGAACCACAATCTACTACATGGGAGTCCAGCGACATAGCCACTACGCTAACTGCTGGTCCCCCTGGCAGTTTTTTTAAGAGATAGATTTTTGCTATAGGGCATGCATGCACATGCCAGAGAGACAGAGAGAGACAAGGAGACAGAAAATGAGAAGCCACAGCCCCCCACCCCCAGGAGGAGTAGCCACACTGCAATCCCTTTTCCTTCATTCTCCTCTTGGGATTTTTGGGCATGTGTGACGTTGCACCTGGCATGCGTTTTAAGCTACTGGGTCCGGGACTTGAACCATGGTTGACTATGTTCAAGTCCAGCTATGCAACTATTATGCCATCTGCTGGTCCCAAAATTCAAGTTTTTGTTTAGTAAATGAAAAACTTGGGCTCTGTAGCTTAGTGGTTGAGGGAACTGGATCCCACATGGCTGACTGTGGTTTGAGTCACTCCCCTAGTGGCTTGAAAGATTCCAGGCACATGTGCATGCATGCCCTAAATCCCAACAGGATGGAAAAATGAAGAAATTGCGACATGACAATACCTCACTTTCACACTCTTCCTCTCTCTCTCTCTTTCTGGCATGTACCCACTGGCCAATAAAAAAAAAAAAAAGCTATGTGTACCAATTTATAATTTCTATTAATAGGCATTTTTAACAGAATTATTTTATTTAACTTCATTAAATTATTTCTATTTTTTTAATTTGATCAGAGAGGGACAGAGTGAGTGAGTGAGAGAGAGAGAAGGAAAGTGAGAAAGCAAGCCGCCAGGTCCAGGACTCGAACCGTGGTCTACTATGTAGGAGTCCAGCATCCTTAACCACCACGCCACCTGCTGCCCCCTTACTATTGCATTATTAAAGTAAAATGTTATAAGTCATATACAGTTGTTAAGATTATTAATAATTATATCTATAAACTTAGATTTGGGCAACATCATTTATATAATTTTACTTATATATTCTATTGTGTAGCCAATTTTATGTGTTTTTTCAGTAATTTGGGATATGGCTCAGCTATCATGTAGCTTAGTCAAGAGTATGTTTCCTTTAAATAATTTAATATTATTACTATTAAATCATCCTTACAGGGCTTTAATAAAATGATATGGTCTCTACTGTCATACTACTGAAACTCAAATATTGTGTTTTTTTCCACAGTTATTCCAGCGGCTCTCTTATACATACATTTTATATCTGACCTTGTAGTCTAATAACTTTGAGCTTTTCAAAAGTTCCCCATTGTTGCATGAATATATTCCAGAGTCTTAAACCACAGCATGGGACCAGCAGTTGGCATAATGGCTATGTTGCTGGACTCCCTTGTAGTTGACTGCGGTTCGAGTCCCGGACCCAGTGGCTTAAACTCACTTCAGGCGTGTGTGTGCCGAAGATCCCATGAGGAGAATGGGATTGTGGTGTGGCCATCCCCCCTGGGGAGTGATTTCTCTTTTTCTCTCTCTCTGTCTCTGTCTTTCTGTGAGCACATATGTCCTATAGCAAAAACCTCTCAAAAAACAAAGCAAAACAAAAAACAAAACAAACAAACAAAAAACAAAACCAAAACCAAAAACCAAAAACACAGCCTACTCACACAATAAAGAGATTGTTTGATGCAAAAAATTCATACACTGTGGTAACTTTTTCCTACTTTAAATTTAATAAATATCCATAGAGATGGTATTTTTGTGTTTGATGATTAGTTTCTTATAGATTCCTTAAAAATAGGGGTTATTTAGTTGACTTGGAACCATATATTGCAAAAATGTACATGTGTTGTTGGGCTCATTGTGATCATTTCTCATGAGTGACATCAGTTCAGTTTAAATGTTTAAGAGAAAACTATTTATTTATGTATTTATTTGTTTTTGCACTAGACATGCTGGAAGAATCCAGAGAGGATACTGAATTTGAGCGTAAACTAAACATGGTTAAAAAGCAGTGTTTCAGGAATGATATTCACAAACTGGTCCTAGCAGCTTTGAATCGGGTATGTTGAATATAGTTTTCTGCCTTAATATTGTTAGCAAGAGAATTAAACTGGTGAAACTAGGGGGACTTTCAAAAAGTTTTCCATTCTCTGTTTATTATGATTATAGGAAGTCATATGGTTAGAGACATAAGATGAGAGTAGGATGGGGCCAGCAGATGGCATGGTGGTTAAGATGCTGGACTTCCACATGGCTGACCACAGTTCAAATCTTGGATCCGGTGGATTGAAACTTATGCTAGCCTTTTGTGTGTGTGCACCCTAAAATCCTGAGAGGAGAATGGAAGATAAGGGATTGTGGTGTGGCCATCCCTTCTTGGAGGTGATTTCTCATCCCCCTTCTCTCTGTCTCTCTCTAGCAAATACACATGACCTATGGCAAAACCTAAAAAAAAAGAGTAGGGATGTGAGCTAAATCTGGAGAAGATAAGTGTAGTATCAATTACAAACTTAAGGTTCTAAAGCCACTCAAGGATGCTGAAATAGAAAGACAATCTAAGATGTTTAGCGAAATCTTACTAGTGGAATATTGGAAACTAGCTGTTGTTTCCTCTACCTTTCCCTGTGGCTTGTCTTTTTTTTTTTTTTTTTTTTTTAAGAATAATTTAATTTTATTTATGTATTCATTTATTTTAATTTGACCAGAGAGAGACAGAGGGAGAGAGTAGGAAAGTGAGAAAGGAAGCCACGAGGTCTGAGACTTGAACTGTGGTCAGCCATGTGGGAGTGTTCAGTGCCTTAACCACCACGCCACCTTGTCTTTCTTTTCTGCTCCTATGGTAAAAGATTCAACTTGTGAAGGTACAGCATTGTAGACTTCTTTGACTCCCTATGTTCATTTTTATTGCTCTTCTCAAAGATAATCTTCAAATGGTTTGTTGTGCATTGTTTCTTCCCATTTTTTAGGCATTTACATGTCTGTATAAATTCAAAATATACGTTATAACTAAAGAATTAATAAATCATACCAAGTCGACCCTGTAGCACAGTGGTTTAGTGTTGTGCATAGGGAGCTGGATCCCACATGGCCAGCCATGGATTGAATCCCTGCCCCGGAGGCTTGGAAAACACATTGGGTGCATGTGTGTGCATGCCCAAAATACTTTTTATAATTTTTGGGGAATTATTAATTTATTATTATTATTATTATTATTATTATTAATAATTTGCTAGGATGTACACACGAGAGAGAGAGAGAGAGAGAGAGAGAGAGAGAGAGAGAAACATAAAGCAAGAAAGCAAGCTAACAGGTCCGGGACTTGAACCATGGTCTGCCATGTAAGAGTCCAGCACCTTAAGCACCACACCACTTGATGGCCCCAATATCCAAAATCTTGATGGGGTGGAGAAATGATAATATGATGGCAGAGTGACTATGCCCCACTGTGGTCACTAGCTTTCTGGCAAGTACATGTGCTCTCTGAGAAAAAAAAAAAATTGTACTGACTCTGAACTAAGAAGATAGAAATTAATTTTATAATGCAAAAGGTATTAATTGAATTAAGATAGTTCAGAAGTTTAACATAAGATAATTGATTCTTTATAAAAATAAGAGTAAGGAGATAGAGAATGTTAGAATTAATGGATTTATAAAAAGAAGAGAGAATTCAAAGTAATTGGTAGAAATAATTTCTCGTGATTTATTATGAATTAATTAGAGTAGCCTATGAAAAGATCTTTAAAAATTCAATTTAAACTGAATATAATATGTAGTGTAATTATATATGATATATTCAAATCATTTATGTTCAGACCTTAGTATTATTCTTGAGTATAGCAATTAAATGCGTTAAACTTATTCCAAAAATATTTGTTGAAAATAAGTATATGGAAAGAACTGGTTAGGCACTGAGAAGGAAAAAATGAATATGCTTTGTACCCTTGTCATGGATGTCATAACCTGCCTAGGGGAATAACAACCATGCTTCAACAGCTTGTGAACATCCTCGAGGAACATATAGGAAGGCACAGTTAAGTTTATTTATGGCAAATGTTGGTGAGAAGCAAGAAGGAGCAGAAGGGCCAGCAGTTGGTGCAGTGGTTAACATGCTGGACTCCCTCGTGGCTGACCACGGTGCAAGTCCTGTACCTGGTGGCTTGCTTTCTCACTGTTCCTTTGTCTCTCTCTCTCTAGTCATATTAATAATATTAATAATAATGTAATAATAATAAAATAAATAAGTCTTTAGAAAAAGTTTAAGGATAAAAAGAAGTATCAGAAAAGTTTTGTAAGTAACTGTGATTTCTGTTAATTGACCTTTTCTTTTTTTGGAGAGGTTTTTGCTATAGGGTGCGTGCACTCACCAGAAAGACAGAGAGACAGAAAGTGAGAAATCACCCCCCGCCCTCCAAGGGGATGGCCACGCCACAATCCCTTCTCCTCCATTCTCCTCTCAGGATCTTGGGCATGCATGCACATGTGCCTGGCGTGAGTTTAAGCCACTGGGTCCGCGACTTGAACCGTGGTCGACTACATGGGAGTCCAGTGACATAGCCATTACACTAACTGCTGGTCCCCCATTAACTGACCTTTTCTAAAGTTATTGGGTCTGAGTGAGTTATAGCAAAAGGAGTTGAGAGTCAGGAGAACCAATAAATACTGTGAGTGAGTATCACTCGGCTCCCTGGTTCTCACTTTCTTTTGCCTCATCCCAGGAGAAGTTCTTGGAAACCCCTTTCTTCCCTTAATGCCAGCTGAGTAATGACACATGGCATCTCACTAAACAGTGACTGTCATTTGGGGCGGGGGAATTAGGGTCATGGGAGACAGAGTGACAGTATTAAAACAATTTTATTTGAAGTTTGTCTTATTTTATTTCTTCTGAGAGAGGGAAGGAAAGAAAGAGAGGGAGAGAGAGCACCTTCTGTAGGGACTTGAAGCTGTGACCCACCCCTGGCCTGAGCCAGTCCGAGATCATGGGCTCATGTGTGCTGGAAGTGCTCAGGACGTCTGCAGACACAGGTCCAGAACTTTCCCAATGCGGCTTGTTCTCACAGAGCATCTTACCACTGTGCTACCGTCAGGCCTCCAGAAGTGGCAATGTTATATTTTAGAAAGCATCTCAGTGTTATTTTTCTTATTCTTCATCATGGTGGAGAAAAAAATTCTCTAAAAGATAAGAGTGAGTGATTTTTTTTTTTTTTTAACTTTTCTTTTCTTGGATATTTTTGCTATAGGGTGCATGTGCTCACAAGAGTCAGAGAGACAGAAAGTGAGAAAGCACCCCCAGGGAGGTGACCATGGTGCAGTCCCTTTTCCTCCATTCTCCTCTTGAGACATTGGGCATGCACAGACATGTACCTGGTGTGAGCTTTAAGCCATCGGGTCCAGGCCTCGAACCATGGTCAACTATGTGAGAGTCCAGGGGCATAACCATTATGTCATCTGCTGGTCCCCCAAGAGAAAGTGATTTTTAAAAATTAATTAATTAATTAATTATGATTCAACGAGAAGAGAGAGAGAGAGAGAGAGAGAGAGAGAGAGAGAGAGAGAGAGAGGGAGGGAGAGAGAGAGGAAGCAGGCCACCAGGTCTGTGACTCAAACCATGGTTGACCATGTGGGAGTCCAGAACCTTAACCACCAGGCCACCTGCTGGTCTCCAGTAAGTGATTTCTTTAGCTCTAAATTCTGTAATTGAATGCTTCACTCTGAATAATGGTTAAAAAGCATCAGCAGTTTTTAGGTCCCAATATTGCATAGACAATGAAATGAATGGCCTTAATAATGCTAAACTTGGATAGCAGAATTCCAAATAAGATAGAACTCGAGATTTTTCAGTGATTTACAAACCAGAGACTAAGTATTTTTTCAAGAAAGTTGATGTTTGGATATCTAAAATTCCAATGAAACTCAAACTGAAGTTAAAATCTCTTGTCTAGAACATTGATATTGTATTTATGTCTAATCTTTCTACCTTTTCTGCAGATGAAAACCTTCAGGAACTTGTTCCAGAGAGATCTATTTGCATAGTATTGTTTCTGGAGAAGAAAGTAGAAAATAGACTCTCAACATTAGCTGCATTTGTGTTTTGTATGCAGTGCCACTTACTCCCTTCTTCAGTAAAGGAACTCAGTGACATACAACCTTTTTTAATTTTTTTTTTTTAATTTAAGCTTTTTTTTAGAGAGAGAGTTTTTTTGCTATAGGATGTGCATGCTCAGAGGAGAGACAAAGAGACAGACAGAAAATGAGAAATCACTCCCCAGGGGGATGGCCATGCCATACTCTCTTCATCTCCATTCCCTTCTAGGGATTTTGGGCATGTAAGCACACATGCCCAGTGTGAATTTTAAGCTGCCTGGTTCAGGACTTGAACTGCAGTTGACTACTTGAGAGTCCAGTGACATCTTGCATCTGCTGGTCCCTTATATAAGCTTTTTGCCGTAGGTGCATGTGCTTGCCAGAGAGACAGAGACAGTGAGAGAGAAAGTGAGAAATTAAGCCCCCCTCTCTTCTATTCTCTCAGTATTCAGGGCACACACAGTTAAAGGCATACCCTGAGTAATTTTCATGCCACTGGGTCTGGGTCTGAACCCATGGCCGGCCATGTGGGAGTTCAGCACCTTAACTACCATGCCACCTGCTGGCCCCCAAACCACTGTTTTGATGAAGTAGACGCAAGTCAAAGAGCTTGTGGGCTTCACAAAAATGTTGTTGAAGGTATTTATTTAAGTTAATGATGTGCAGCCTAAGAAGGAGCTCATTTGTTAAGCAAAGACAATCACAACAACAAAAAGAAATAAGATATGGTAAAGTTGAAAAGTTTTACAGGATTATTCTACGGAAAGCTATGAAACTGACTGGGATAGAAAAAGATCTGAACATACGAAAAAGGATATAGCTTCTTTTTTGACAGAGGGTCATTTTTTAGAAAAATGAAAGTTGATCTCTATGAGCCTTTGTAAAAATAACAGTAGTATTTTTCTGGGACTACCTAAATAAGTATAAAATTTGTATGAAAAAAATTAATATGCTTAAATAATCAGTATAATTTTTAAAAAGAAGGCTAATTCATATGGCCTAATTCCAGTAGACTAGCAAAGGTATTAAAATGGTGCAATACAGGCACTGGAGGAATCAGTACCACATAATGGTGGTTCGGAAAATAGACTCAAATGAAAATGTGCAGCTTTTTGGCATCCCTGACCACGGAGGGGGGAAATAGATTACTCAGCAATGCATGTTGGAACAGCCAAGTCTCCAGCTGCTTGGGGTAAGCAAAGGAAGCTGAATATTAGCCTTAATTTTTTTTGCCAAAAGACATTGCAGATGGATGAGATTTAAAGGTAAAAAGTTAATTCAGCATATGTACATTTGAAAAGGTTCTCAACTATAGTCATTATTAATATAAACTAAAAAAAGAAAAAAAAATTTGTAGAAGGGAAATTTGGTAATATTAACCGAAATGAAAATGGATGTGTTTTTCACTCAGTAATTTCACTTGAAGAATTTATAAGATAGGTGTCCTTGCACTTGGACTCAAAGATTTTTAGACAAGAATGTTCACTGTGGCTTTCTTTCTTTTCTTTTCTTATTTTTTCTTTCTTTCTTTCTTTTTTTTTTTTCTGGCTAAAGGGTGTGTGAACTCACTGGTGAGAGACAAAGAGAGACAGAAAGTACCCCCATGGGGCTTGGAACATCTACCCTCCACCTTGCCCTCCCCTAGGGAACTTGGGCATGCACATGTGTCCAGTATGCTTTTCAAGCCACCGGATCTGGGACTCAGACTGCATAGTCTGCCATGTGGGATCCAACTGCTTTAACCACCAGGCTACCAGCTGGTTCTATTGTGGCATTATTTGAAATAGTGACAACAAACTCACTGATTCCTTGGTAATTATTAGTGCTGTTTGCCAAATATTTTTTAGTTTTTCACCTTCTGGTTATTCTGGGATATTATTTTATAGTTAGATTGGAGCATGTGACTGGTTTTGTCCGAAGAGTTGTAGATGGAGATTGCATGTGTGATTTCTGGACTAAATATTTCATGGCGAGGCATCATGCAGAACACAGACTCCGACCCTGTGACCTGCATGTTTGAGGAAGTTGCTGCTTCATCAGCAGACATTCCTGAAGGACTATAGTAGGTGGTATGGTGGTTAAAGTGATGGATCCCACATGGCTGAATCCACAGTTTGAGTCCCAGATTCAGTGATTTGGAAAACATCCCAGAGAGACAAAAGAAGAGGGAGAAAGTACTCCCAAATGGGGTGTGGATCCACTGCAATTCCTTCTCCATTTTTCTGTCCTGCTGGGATTTTGAGCATGCACACACACATGCCTGGTCTGTTTTTTAAGCTGTGGGGCTGGTATTCAAACCATGTGGTCAACCATGTGGGATCCAGTTCCCTTAACCAGTAGGCAATGGAGTTGATTCTGTCTGAATTTTTTTTTTAAAAGTTCCACTGTCTAAACATTGTAATGATTAGCACCATTTTTTTCATTGTTGTTATTGTTGCTACTTTTATCTTTGGACTCTTGAAAAACCCATTTTGTAGATTATTAAATGTTGGAGTTTTTTCTTTCTTTGAAGATGTGGACACTTCACTGCATTGTACTATTAGTGTTTTAGTGAAGAAGTCTGAGATCGGCTTCAATCTCTGCTCACTTTTAAGTGACTTGGTATTAGTGCCTGGTTACCCAGAAGATTGTTTATCTTGAAATCAACCACTTTAGTAGGCTATATTTCAGTGTGAGTGTTGGGATATGATGTCTTCCTTTTAGGTATACATTCAGTTCTTTTTCATTTTCTTGGAACGTTTCCTTGAGTTGTATTTTTAAATACATACTTTTTCTGTTTTAGTATTTTAGCTCTCTTTTTGTAGGACATCAGCCAAATGATGTTGGATCTTTTTTGCCTTAATCTTTCAATTTTCAGAAAATAATCCCGAGACCACTAATTATTAGCATGCGATTTACTTGTATAAAAGGGGCATCGATCTGTGCATTTATTTTGTCTATCAAGAGCAAAGATGGGATTTATAAGAGACCAAGGAGAAAAAGAGGAAGGAAAACAAAGCCACAGATTATCTGGGAAGAGTTTGCTGTCCTTTCCTGAGCTAATCTATTTAGCTGACAGCTGGAATAGAGGCCAGCATAGGCATTTTTCACTTGAGCTGGTTAGCTCACTCACTACAGAAACCAATAAGTGATGGATTTTCTGAAGAAAATTTGGGAAGCTGCAGAGCATTGGTGACAGGATATTTCTAATGGATGTACACATTCTTCCTCTGACATCTCAAAAGTTTTACTTGAAAAATACTTGTTAAGTAGAAACTACTGTAATGATTTTAATTCCTATTTTAACAGCAGTGCAGTAAATCATTATTTTCCTGATGGAGCATTAGATAGGTGAAGGGAAGTCCATTGGAGGCTTGTAAATATCCTAATATGATACATATAATGTTACATATATGTATATGTAACTATGTATGATTATATTCAAGTTCGCTAATCTACTACAAATCCGATACCTCTATTTTATATTATTAGTTTATTTAAGCACGCTCACATGCTATCATTTGATACTCTGAATTCCTTTTGTATAGACCAATCACAGATTTCCTGTTCTAAGTCATTAGTCATCACTGAGCTGGACTGAAATGGTTAGAAACAGGGAAGCTCAAGGTCGAAGGACTCGTAGTAGAGTAGAAACTTTTTAGAGGCAAAGATAGTAAGGAGAAACACAGATGCTTTATAAATAACAGTTTGGTGTAATTTTAGCACAAATCCATGAGCCTGTGGTGAGTTTTGAGCTTAGAAGCAGAACTGGTACATAATTTATGGGACCCCATACAAAATTAATTAGTCCTAACTATGTGTATAAAAAGATTCAGGGGCCGGCTGGATGGATCCCACATGGCTGACTGCACGGTTTGGGTCCTGGAACTGGAGGCTTGCAAAATGCCCGAGTGCATGTGTGTGTGTGTCCAAAATCCCAAAGGGAGGGTTGGTGGAGGAGAAGGCATTTGGCGTGACCTTGTCTTGTTGAGTGATACTTTCTTACTCCCCTCCCACACCCCGTTGCATCTTTCTCTGGTGAGCACATGTGTCCTCTGGCAAAATTAACAACAACAACAAAGAGTAGGATTTCAAGATGTGACAATAGAGCATTAAACCCACAGTGGGTCCTTCTAAGCACAGAGCCCTTGCGCACACCGAGCAAGTCTTCCTGAACCTAACCTGAAGCCTTCCGTAACCCTAACCTGAAGCCACCCTGCCTACCAAGCGGGAATGATGGTACTATTATTCAAGCAGAAAGAAAATTCAGAATGACAATCTAATTTGATGTTGTTGTTGCTTTGGTTTTGAGAAGATACTAAATTTTTTTTTTCTTTTTTTCTTTTGGAGAGGTTTTTTTGCTATAGGGCGCGTGCGCTCGCCAGACAGACAGAGAGAGACAGAGAGACAGAAAGCAGGAAATCACCCCCCAGGGGGGATGGCCACGCCGCAATCCCTTCTCCTCCATTCTCCTCTCGGGATCTTGGGCACGCACGCACACGCGCCCGGCGTGAGTTTAAGCCGCCGGGTCCGGGACTCGAACCGCGGTCGACTACGTGGGAGTCCAGCGACATAGCCATTACGCTAACTGCTGGTTCCCCGAGAAGATACTAAATTTTTAGCTTTGTTTATCTGGATTTAAGATGCTTGTGTCAGACAGAGAAATGTAGGCTTGGAGTTTAAGACAATTTAAAGCTGTGCTTTGAGTCACCTCCTTGAAAGTCTCTGTGTCTCATTTTTTTCCAATACACTGGGATAATAATAATAATACACCTAATTTGTAGTTTTTTTGAGGGTTAAATTAATTAGTGTACATGACATGCTTCAGAGAGTGCCTGTCACAAAGCAAGTGCCATGTAGCTCTGTCATCGTTAGTGTGGTTATTGCTATTGTTATATTAAAGCCATACTTGAGTACTTGACAAAGTTCATGGGAAACTGGAATTCAAGTATAAGTATATCTGGGGGCAGAAACATTTTGAAATTCCTGGATAGTTTTTATAGTACGTATTTTTTCATGAACATTTTGAAGACTGTGTTAGTGTATATACTCCCATCCATGAATAGAAGAGTTTTAAGAAAAGAACATTGGATAAAGTTTGGAGTTGAAAGAAAGGATTGTAAAGGAGATGGGCAAATGAATGGTTTTAAAGTATGAGAATAATTACCAAAGTCCTGTGTCATAGAAATCAAGGGATGAGAAAGTAGCAATTATGTTGTTAGTGGACTTTTTTCTTTGAGTGGTTTTAATTCAGAGGGCTTAGGGCAGAAATCTGATTGTAAGAAATTAAGGGGTAGGGAGAATGTGGAGGTAGTGGGTGTAGACTTTTCTATTAAATTTAGAAAAGTGGTAGCTTAATGGAAAAGAAGACTGATTAAGGTGAACTCCCTCTTCCAGTTTTTCATCTCTGAAGGAGAGTGCTTAGTGCAAAACCTGACCTGTGATTGTCACTTGCTGTTTATTCCATGGACAATGAGTTGCCTTATTTCTCCTCATAACAACTATGAATTATTTGGATTGTTTTAGAGGTGAGGAAATCAAGATAGACACCAAACTATTCCTCCAACCTCACTTTGCACCACTTTGAATTTCTGTACTTTTCTCAAATAGCACCCTACTTAGCACTTCCAGGGAAATGTTATTTCGTTCATTTGTAGTAGTCCTCAGATCCACAGGCTTCAAGCCCATCTTTAATTGGCTCCAAAACTGATGAACGTTTACTACTTAAGGAGTGATAAGATAGAAAAAGTGATGGGAAAACATGCCGAGGGAGACAGGGTTTTCTGAGTGTCTTGGAATGAGAGATCAAATAATGTCCACACTGAGTAGTATGGCGTGAAGGAGAGGGCTACAAGGTCAGAAACTGATATTCTCCCCCTTAAAAAAATAAAAATGATGAATAAAGACAATTGAGAAGAATTGAGGAGCTAGACTAAGGGATGAAAAACTGTTGACAGTACAGAAGTGAGACAGGTCGGAGGGCAGAAGGTTTTTGGTCAAAGAGGATACACAAGAGCTCAGGGTCTGGACTGAAACTCTTTCACCTCTGTGATGTACCAGGGGTGGAGGCAAACAGGTCTTTGGATGAAACTGTGAAATTCGTGTCTGCAGAACATAATCTAATGGAAGCAAAATTCCGGAGAAAGATAGCATTGTAGTTTTCGAAAGAAAAGCTCTGAGGTGGGCATTCATGTCATGATAGAATTTGGAAAGTGACGTTTGTGTGGGAGAAGCAGAAATGGCCAGTGTTAGGAGTTAGATATAGGCTGCAGATGTCAAAAAAGAGGGGTTGTGACTGTGATTGTCATATGACTAGGAAGTGTGTTGACTGCTTGCTCAGACAGTGAGTATTACAACTTGCAAAAAAGAGGTGGATTCTTTTGGTATACCTATAAATGTTGTCCAGTAATCTGGAGACAATTCAGATTAAGAGGCTGAAAGATGTCGTGATTAAAAAATCCTGGGTTTTTTTCTTTTTGGAGAGGTTTTTGCTATAGGGCACGTGCGCTCGCCAGACAGACAGAGAGAGACATAGAGACAGAAAGCGAGAAATCACCCCCCAGGGGGGATGGTCACGCCGCAATCCCTTCTCCTCCATTCTCCTCTCGGGATCTTGGGCACACACGCACAGGCGCCCAGCGTGAGTTTCAAGCCACCGGGTCCGGGACGCGAACCGCGGTCAACTACGTGGGAGTCCAGTGACATAGCCATTACGCTAACTACTGGTTCCCAAAAATCCTGGGCTTTTAAAGCAGGCACATTTTTATTTAAATTCTGGGTCTGACACTTACTAGTTGATTAGTGTGACTCTAGGGAGCATTGCATTTTACTGGTTAAGTATGCTGAGGGTGGTTTTCAAAAGGATCATGGAAAACGCATATTATGAAAACAGTCATAGTTTAAACATTTTTTTTGTACCAAAGCATACTTTAAGTCCATTTTTTCCCCCATGAACTTTTTGAAGATCCTGCAGGTGTTGGCTTTGGGATCATGCATCCTTGCTTTGGTCTCATTTCTACAATTTATACTTTGTGTGTCTTTAGAAATAGTTTCTCAAAGTCATTTTCTAATGGAGATGATATTAATATGGATATCATGAGATGATTGTGAAAAAAAATGCATATAAATTATTTAACAGAATGCTTGGCATAAAGCAAGAACATTTTAACAATGTTAAAATGCTAGTTCTTGGGACCAGCAGTTAGCGTAATGGCTATGTTGCTGGACTCCCACGTAGTCAACCGTGGTTTGCGTCCCAGACCCAGTGGCTTAAAACTCATGCTGGGCGTGTGTGTGTGCGTGCCCAAGATCCCTAGAGGAGAATGGAGGAGAAGGGATTGTGGCATGGCCATCCCTCCTGGGGGGTGATTTCTCGCTTTCTGTCTCTCTGTCTCTCTCTCTTTGTCTGGAGAGCGCATGTGCCCTATAGCAAAAACCTCTCAAAAAAAAAAAAAAAAAAAAAAAAAGCTAGTTCTTGGGGTCAGGAGTTGGTGTAGTAATTAAGGCAGTGGACTCCCATATAGCGGACCATGGTTTGAGTCCTGGATCTGGTGGCTTGAAAATCATGCCAGGCATGTGTGTATGTGTGCTCAAAATCCTGAAAGGAAGCTGAAGGAGAAGGGATTGTGGCGCAGCCATCCCCTCTGGGGAAGTGATTTTCCTACTTTCCCTCTCTCTGGCAAGCACACACATCCTACAGAAAAAACCTATAAAACAGAAAATGCTCTTATACTTAATAATGAATAAGAGTAATTATTATTATTATTTTTGGAGAGGTTTTTGCTATAGGGTGTGTGTGCTTGCCAGAAAGACAGGAAGAGACAGAGAGACAGAAAGTGAGAAATCATTTCCCGGGGGATGGTGATGCCACAATCCCTTTTCCTCCTTTCTCCTCTTGGGATCTTGGGCATGCATGCACACGCGCCCGGCATGAGTTTAAGCCACCAGGTCCAGGACTCGAACCGCAGTCAACTACCTGGGAATCCAGAGACATAGCTATTATGCCAACTGCTGGTCCCAAGAGTAATTATTAATATAGAAGTCAGAATCAAGGATATTAATTTGTGCTTCAATTACTTGATTCTTATTTCATCAACCTATAGCTTGTTTTTACTGAAATAAATATTAATATCTTATTTTTGACAGTAAATATTCTTAAACTTCCTTTAATTTTAGTTCATTGGAAATCCCGGGATTCAGAAATGTGGATTGAAAGTAATTTCTTATATAACACATTTTCCAAATGCATTAGAGATGTTATCCCTGGAAGGTGCTATTGATTCGGTGATTCACACACTCCAGATGTATCCAGATGACCAAGGTTGGTACCATTTGAAATCAGAATTTAGAATAGATTTTTGTAGGCCATTATCTGTTGGTTGAAAGGCTTTAAATTTTTTCATTTTTGATATTTAAAGCAATGGATTTTATTATTATTATTTACTTTTGTTCTCTTAGAAATTCAGTGTCTAGGTCTGAGTCTTATAGGATTCCTGACTACAAAGAAGAATTTGTGCCTAGGAACTGGACATCTGCTGGCAAAAATTCTAGTTTCTAGCTTACAACGATTCAAGGACGTCGGTGAAGTACAGATTAAAGTACGTGCATTATTTCGAAGGGAATTTGGGAACTTGGGCAGGTTTCTCTTTCAGAGCAATTTATGCAATTCCCACTTTGCATGAATGGAGTGTTAGAGTTAATTGAAAACGATTTATCATTTTGTAGTATTTTAATTATAGAAAGAGAAGAGAATTGGACTGAATCTTTAGGGATCCAATGTTTCATTATTAAATCTCTAAATTCAGCAAAGGTTTACTTGCCATTTGTCTTTCCCACAAAAGAGCAGAGGATGTGCTAATGAAATTTCAGCTAGCTGAGTTTATTTACTTAGATTTTAGGTAAATAGCAGCTTTATTTTTTATTTAATGCTGTTATTATTTTTTAATTTGCCAGAGGGTGCATGTACTCACTGGAGTAAGACAGAGAGACAGAGAGAGGATAAGTGAGAAAGTACCCCCGTGGAGAATGTTCACACTGCAATCCCTTCTCCTCCATTTCTTCCTTCTTTTGAGATCCTGGGCACTCATGCACACGTGCCCCACGTACTTCTTAAATTACTGGGTCCAGGACTTGAACTGTACAGTTGGCCATGTGGGATCCAGCCACTTTCATCAGCAGGCAACTGGTGGCTCTGGTAAACAGCAGTTTTAATCATTCCAAATGATTAAACACAGCCACTTTGTGGGTTTTTTTGTAAGCTGCTTAACTCTGGGATTTTGCTTCTTGATTTTTTTCTTTCCTTGCAGCAAGGCAATATTTTAAACATTTTTTTTTTATCAAGCAAAATTTAAAACATGATATATAATATCTGTTTTTATAAGGAATCTATGATATTCGCTTAATTTAGGGGAAATTAAATAAATTGCTTCAGTTTTTTTTTTTTGAATGTTAACAAAACAAGTAGTTTTTTTTTTTTTAGTATCTATTTTGGTTGTGGAGTTTTAGTAATGGTGTTTGTTCTTTCACAAACCTCATCCAGCAAATATTTTCATAAATGGCATCACTGACTAGGAATAAAATGTCTGGGATCTAACCTTTGCCTAGATATTATCAGTAAATGAGATAATGTAAATAAAGTATTTTTTTTTAATTATAAAGTGCTGAACATATAACAATCCTAGATTGAAAACAACACTGGAATCTGCAAATGTGCTTTTTAAACAAAAAATTGCCAGAGCGCTTACATGCTTTCCTGAGAGAAACAGAGACAGAAAAAGAAGGCGAGAGAGAGAACATACCCCTCAATGGAGTATGCACCTATAGCAGAGGTTAGGCTAAACTTGGCCACCAACAGAGTTTATTTTTATTTATTTATTTATTTATTTTTTGAGAGTTTTTTTCGCTATAGGGCGCGTGTGCTCGCCAGACAGACAGAGAGAGACAGAGAGACAGAAAGCGAGAAATCACCCCCCAGAGGGGATGGTCACGCCGCAATCCCTTCTCCTCCATTCTCCTCTCGGGATCTTGGGCATGCACGCACACGCGTCCGGTGTGAGTTTTAAGCCACCAGGTCCGGGACGCGAACCGCGGTTGACTACGTGGGAGTCCAGCGACATAGCCATTATGCTAACTGCTGGTTCCCTCAACAGAGTTTATTTGGCCCATGCAGTGTTTAAAAGTTTTTAATTTGAATGATGGAATTTCTACACATTGGCATTACCTGCTTTGAGTTTGGAGAGACATCAGCTCCAGAGAGGGATGGGCCACATGTCTCTCAGACTTCCATAAACTAAGATGATTTTTTCTAAATGCTAATATGTATTCATAGCAATTCAACATCTTGAGAGCTCCCAATACTAATTTTAACATTTAGATGATTTTGTATTTATAGGCAATAAAATATTAAAAGCTTAAGTTGATCTTTGCAAGCTTACCTAAGCTAAAGTAATGCTAAAGTCAAGTCTAATTTGTCCTTAAAGCATTACATGGGCACAGAGTCCAGACTCTGTTGGGGATGTGCTGAAGTGGTTCTAAAAAGCAATGATGTTCTCTAGGAATAATTCGCTATAAGATTGTAAAGTTCAGAGTATCCTCACACTTTCTCCCAAATATACCCACCATGAATGAAATCTTAACACTTGTCTCTTTGAGAAAAAAATTTCAGAAGACATGTTGGGGAAATGCTGGGATTTTATAGAAAATTAATTTTGTAAGCTTGTAATGAAAAAGTATTCTACTGGGCTGTTTGGATCCATAGCCCTGCTGATTCAGCTATTCAAATCTTAATTAACATCTGACTTAATCTGACTTTTGTCTTGTAGGTATGGCCTCAGACTGGGATATTTAAAAGCCAAATTTTAGAGGACTAGGTCTTTTTTTTGCTGACCTAGAGGATTTTTTTTTTTTTTTTTTTTTTTTTTTTTTTGAGAGGTTTTGCTATAGGGCATGTGCATTTGCCAGAAAGACAGAGGGAGACAGAGACAGAAAGAGAGAAACCACCCACTGGGGGCGGGGGAGGGAGGTGGCCACACCACAATCTCTTCTCCTCCATTCTCCTCTCGGGGTCTTGGGCATGCACACACACATGCCAGGCGTGAGTTTAAGCCACCGGATCCGAGATTTCAACCATGGTCAACTACATGGGAGTCCAGCGACGTAGCCATTACACCATCTGCTGGTTCTAAGGATGGTTATTAACTAGCATTTTATCATCTGAATGCCTGCCGTATTTCTCAGCTGTGAGAGAGAAAGTAGTATTTATAGAATTGTTTCAAGGTTTACAGCTTTGAAGTACACCTCCAGAAAATATATCTATTTAAAAAGTAAATATCCGACGTTTCAGTCCATTTGGTGCTGCTATACCAAAATACCCGAGGCTGGGTGATTTTTATAAAGAAAATATACTTATTTCTCACTGTTTTAGAGGCTGAGAAGTCCAAGATCAAGGCGCTGGCAGGTTCAGTTGTCTGGCAAAGGCTGCTGTCTCTGCTTCCAGGATGATGATTTGCTGCTTTCTCCCCCAGAAGGGGGGACACAGGGTGGGAGAACAAGACGGCCATGCACTGCATGAAGCCTCTTTTCCCACTCATGAGGGAGGAGTCCTCATAGCCTAATCATCTTTTTTTATTTTTAAAGAAATTATTTAACTTTGGGACCAGCAGTTAGCGTAATGGCTATGTCGCTGGACTCCCACGTAGTCGACCGCGGTTCGAGTCCTGGACCCGGCGGCTTAAACTCACGCCGGGCGCGTGTGTGTGCGTGCCCAAGATCCCGAGAGGAGAATGGAGGAGAAGGGATTGCGGCGTGGCCATCCCCCCTGGGGGGGTGATTTCCTGCTTTCTATCTCTCTGTCTCTGTCTGTCTATCTGGCGAGCGCACGCGCCCTATAGCAAAAACCTCTCCAAAAAAAAAGAAAAAAAAAAAGAAATTATTTAATTTTATTTATTTATTATTGTTATTTTTTAATTTGCCGTTGGGCACATACACTCACCAGAAAGAGACAGAAAGAGAGAGAGAGAGAAAGTAAGAAAGCAAGCCTTCAGGTCCAGGACTTACAATGCAGTTGGCCCTGTGGGAATCTAGCACATTAGCCACCTCACCACCTTCTGGCCCCTGAATCACCTTTTAAAGGTTCCATTTCTTAATACTATATTACTGGCCATTAAATTTCAACAACTGAATTTTGGAGGTAGCACAGACATTTAATCAATAGTATTTTGTCTCTGCCTCCCCCCAATTTGTGTCTGTGTCACATGCAAAATACATTTGTTCCATACCAATAGCCCCCAAAAGAGCTTAATTTATTCCAGCATCAACTCAAAATTCTAAAATCCAAAGTCTTATCTAAATCAGATACAGCTGAGACTCAAGGTATAGCACATCCTGAGGCAGATTCCCCTGATGGGAGCCCTCAGCTATGAGCCTGTGAAATAATCAAACAAGTTATGTGCTTCCAAATACAGTGGAGGGACACCCAGAACAGACATTCCATTCCAAAAGGAATGAAAAAACGGTTAACTGGTCCTAGGTAAATCTAGAACCCAAAAGGGCAAGTGACATGAACTCTTACAGCTTAAGAATAACCTTTGGTTTTTCTTTTTGGGGGTGGAGATGTTTGATACAGGGAGTGTGCATTCACCAGAGACACAGAGAGAGAAAATGAGAAATCACACTCTCCCTGCCAGAGGGGATGACCATATCACAATCCCTTCTCCTCCATTCTCTTCTCAGAATTTTGGGCACACACATACATGTGTCTGGTGTGAGTTTCAAATCTCCACCTCTGGGACTTGAACCGTGGTTGAATATGTGAGAGCCCAGCGCCTTAACCACTATGCTATCTGATGGTCCTTTGACTCTGTGCCACTTTTTCCATATAGACAACAGGGTTTGGTTCCCAAAGATCCATGGGGAGCTTGCTCCCTTGGCTTCACTGGGGACAACTGGTCTGCTGCTTTCATAGGGTGGCTGTGACTTTTCTAGGTTGGTGTTTGATGCTGCCTTCCTAGTTCTGGGGTGTCAGGGGCAGTCCTGTCCCACAGTTGTACTACACAATGCCCTAGTGGGGACTTTCTGCAGTGGTTCCAATCCTATGACTTCAATAGGTATTTACCTAGTGGGATCTGTGTGGCAGCTCTACCTCCAAGACTTTTGGAGGCATCCTTTGAAATCTAGCTGGAGGAAGCTGAGCTACCATATCCCATGCATTTGGTGCACCTGCAGAGTTAGCAACACATGGACACATCCAAGGCTCACTGCTTATGCCTTCTGGAGTGGCAGCCTCAGCTGTATCTGGGCCCACATGAGCCATAGCCAGGGCAGCCAAGGAATGCTGTGCTGTGTTCTGATGTAGTGACAGGACAGAAGAGCAAGAGAGCTGTACCATGCATGACGCCTGTTTATAAGGTCCTAACTCCCATTCAGGAGGAGAAGTGCTCACAGCCTAATCATCTCTCTCTTTTTCTCAGATTTTTTTTTTTTTTTTGTCATAGGGCATATGCACTCACTGGAGAGAGACAGAAACAGAGAGGGAAAGTGAAAAAACACTCCCCCTGGGGTTGGGAGGGGTGGTCCTTCTCCTCCCTTCTCCTCCCTTCTCTTCCCTTCTCCTCCTGGAGCATGATTTTCAAGGGTCAGGACTACACAAGTACATGTGCCCAGTCATGATTTTCAAGTTTTTCAGGTCCAGGACTCTAAACAGAAAGCGAGAAATCACCCCCCAGGGGGGATGGTCACGCCGCAATCCCTTCTCCTCCATTCTCCTCTCGGGATCTTAGGCACGCACACCTTAAAGCCACCGGGTCCCAACCGCGGTGACTACGTGGGAGTCCCGACATAGCCATTACGCCCTGTTCCCCTAATTATCTTTTAAAAGCCTCATCTCTTAATACTATCACATTGGTTATTAAGTTCAATACCTGAATTTTGGAGTAGATGTATTGAAATTATAGCCTTAGGGATTAAGTATCATATACAAATCTCTGTCTTATATTACTTATTTATACATTTTTGTCCCTAATTGCTTATATTATTACTTTTGGTCACACTTTCAGGGATTTCAGACAATCTTAGCAGTACTTGAACTCTCAGTATCTTTTTCCAAGTTGCTGGTGCATCATTCATTTGACTCAGTCATATTCCATCAGATGTCTTCCAATATCATGGAACAAAAGGATCAACAGGTACAATGCTTTTCATCCCTATGCTAAATGTTGTGTTTTTAACTGACTCTAATAATCACTTCTCTTCTTTTTAGTTTTTGAACCTTTGTTGCAAGTGTTTTGCAAAATTAGCCCTGGATGATGAGTTAAAAAGTGTAATGCTAGAGAGAGCATGTGACCAGAATAACAGTATCATGGCTGAATGCTTGCTTCTGTTGGGAGCCGATGCCAATAAGGCCAAGGAGACAGCGTCTTTAATTTGTCGGGTAAATATTCAAGGCCTTGCTTTTTGCCTTTCTTATTTGATCCTGTCTTTATATAGCACTTACATCCTATTATGCTTCAGTGCAGATCATTGTACAATTGCTTTTGATTTGTAGGAGGAATGTAGGTTCATGGCATTTTAGTGGTAGTAGGGTCCTTTAGGTATTATCCAGTCTACGCCTTGTTAGGTTGATAAATAACTTTTAAATGTGCCTTTTATTATGCATCTCCGTATATCTTGTTTTCCATCCATACTCCACACAACACACATACTGTTTTTTAAGGTTTTTAATTAATTTTTAAAATTTACATTTAATCACTATATATCTTTACAGTGTACATTGCTTTTTCCAGCACGAATACAGTGCATATCAGTCAAGACAAAGATATTACCATGTACATTATCATCAGCAAATAACTTTTCATTTTTGTGTTGATTAAATGTATTTTTTCCCTATTCCCTCCTTTCTTCTGTCTCTCTATTACCCACTCCTGTATGACCCCTACCCTTACTATCTCCAGTATCTCCAGTTGCCCTCCCTACTACTATACCTTCCAAACTTTCGGTTCCTGCTATGTAGTGCAGACATTCAGTATGTATTGAGTGGGGACAATCAATCTGTCATATTATATTGTTTTAATTATTTTCCAATCATTTTTTTCTCTGCTTTTAGTTTCTTTGCCTAGAAAGTCTCTTTTCAGTACTGTGGTTATGTAGACTGTGCATTGCACAGCTTCGGGTGTCCCATTCACGTAGGAAGATGTCCCTTTCTATTGGCCACCCCCAAAGTTGTGTAACACTATGGTCTTTTCTTCTCTATCTTTTCCTCCTGAACTATGCAAATACACACATATCTGATTGTTCTACTCTCCCTTTAAAATCTAATCCAAATTCATGTTTCCTGATGAAGCCTTCCTCTCATGCCTTAATCTCCAAAGGGAATTAGGACTCATTTCTTTTGGAAGTCCATGGCAATGTATGTGTACCTCTCATATGTTTTGTGAGTTTTACGAAAATAAGAATATATAGTGTTCATCTTTTAATCATTCAGAATAACTAACTCATTGCTTTACATAGAATATGCATTCAATAAATGTTTACTAAAATGCATTATCTGTATTTCAGATTTTTCTTAGTTGTATACATTTTAGAATTTATAATAGCATTCAGAGAGTACCATGTCTATTTTCTGGTAATTTAATAATATCCCTGACACAGAAAGTATGTAGTGTTTTAGTATGCATTATTGAATAATCAGAGGATACTATATTTTCCAATCATGTGTTTTTTGCCTTTATTTAATTTCCCAGTTGCCTATGGATTCAAATCAATTTGTCAGCTGTAAGATTACATTAGTATTAATTAATCATCAACATAAAAAGAAACAGAATTTGTAATTCATTTTCATAACCATTATGTTTATGTATTAAAATAGAATAAATAATCAAATTATTTAAATTTATTCAAATTTGTTTTAAACCAGCAACAATTACATTTTTTTCTTCCTTATTATTCATGGTAATTAACATATTTCCCTCAATAATTTAATTCACTTTTGTTGTGCGTCTTTTGTGTGCAGATCATTGCATTAATGTTATTTGGATATTTCAAAGAACTAAAAAGGAACTTCCTTTTGCAAGTTCTTATTAGGAAAACAACACACCTAAAAGGACCCAAGTACAATTGCACTATTTTCCCAGCAGAAAGTGCTTTCTGCTTTTTTCATTCTGTACAAAAGGCTTTTTATTTAATCCTCTTCCTATATTTTTTGGGATTTCATGCACGAATTATTTTTTGAAATATCAAAAGACACATATGCTCACCAGAGAGAAATAGAGAGAAACTGAAAGAGACAGCAAGAGGGGGAGAGAGCAAGCACCCAACCCTCCAGTGGGATGTGTTCAGCCACAATACTTTTTCCTCCGTTACTCCAAGATTTTGGATGTGCATGCACAATAACCTGGCATGGTTTTCAAGATGCAAGGATAAAATTTGAAACATGGTTGGCCATGTGGGATCTGGTTCTTTAAATCTCTACACTATGGGCTGGGCTCTCATTCACTTATTTTTATTTTCTCTTTTAAAAACAAAATCAAATCTTTACATATATGTGTTGTATATGACATTTAAAGAATTTACTGTATTAGTGTCTAGCAAATAACTTAATTAAATATTGTGAATGGATTTATTAAACATATGTTATTTACAATAGCAAATAAGGTCATCAAGACTATTTATTTACCCAAAGGTCGCATAATTTAAGGACTATTCAGAGCAAGGCTGGAGTTAATCATGTTAAGCTTTCTAAGGAGACTTTAATGATGTAATGAACATGACCAGTAGAGAATATGGAGGATGAATATTAGGCATGAAAATACTTGAATAGAAGACCTAACTATAAGACTTATCAGATCACGGAAGGAAGAGAAAGTATAATGTAGTCTGAATAACGTAGAAAACACTTCTCTGGTGCTCACTGCCGTGTGGACACTGCTCCAACTACTTACACAATTTACATTTTTTTGAGAGATATTTTTGCTATAGAGCATGTGCACTAACCAGAGAGATACAAAGTGAGAAATCACCCTGCCCCAGGGGGCATGGCCATGCTGCAATCTCTTTTCCTCCATTCTCCTCTTAGAATTTGGGGCACACATGCACAAGTGCCTGGCATGAGCTTCAAGCCACTGGTTCTAGGACTTGAACTACTGTTGGCCGTGTGGGAGTCCAGTGCCATAACCACATACTATTTGCTAGTCCCACACAATTTAATTCTTACAATAGCCCAGTGGACTGGACCCAGTGTTATCCCTGTTAAACAGGTTAGACAGAACAGAGCAGGGGAAGCCATTTGGAGCCATAGCAATAGTATAAATGAAAGTGGAGATTTTAAAAATTGCATATTGTGTTTGGGAAAATGTTCTGGAGCATTTTAAGATTTTATACATGTGAGTGACTTGATCATATATCTATAGTAGTTCTGGGAGAAATGGATTGAAGGTGAGTGGTTCTGGAGCCTGGTGGGTAGGAAGTGGACACCATTTAACCATATTAATGTCTCCTCACATCCTCACATCTCTGAGATGCACAGAGAATTCAAGAATTTACCCTAATGTCCTTTTCTCCCTGTCTTGATATTCTGAATTTTAGGGTCTTCTTTTCTTTACCTTTTTAATCCTTAATGGGGTAACAGAAGGAACACAAGTTTTCTAAAATTTTTATTTAACTCTATTTGTTTATTTTAATTTGATCAGAGAGGAGTGGGGGAGAGCGGAAGAGAGAAAGTGAGAAAGAAAGGAATACAGGCTTTAAATCCAGCAGATTTAGCTTCAAATCCAAGTCTGTATCACTTACCACTTATAAGAATTTAAACAAATCCCAATGTTTTCTGAATATTCATCTATAAATGAGGGTAATAATTCCTATGACATGAAGTTCTATTGTTTAAAGAGTAAGGATTAGAGGTCAAGTGTGGACAGAGCTGCACACAGTACCTGGCATGTTATTTTTGTTATCTATTAGTTTGAGTTCCTAATTGATAAATCATCATGTTCCATCACCTTTCAGAGCTGTACCTGAATAGGGCCAGTGTGCTATGCCACAGTTGCTGAGGCTTCTGTTGACTTGCTGTAGACACTTCAGGGTACCAATCCACCTGAGCACATGCTCTGAAAACCTAACATTCAGAGTAAGATATAAGACTGAGCGGGAAAGTGTCTCTTGGTGTAAATTCAGATTCTTGTCCTGAGAGCTCAGAAAAACTAGACATGAATGATGATTATCTTTTGAGGTGACATTAATGAATGTTATGATATTTATGTTAATACTTAGTCATTCTGTATCACAAAAAAAAAGGCAGGGCAGTAGTGTTTACTGTGTTAAGGTACTAGTTTTCCAAATGTCCTCAGTGCACAAACAGAAGCCCAAAAAGTGTCAGCACTGTGTGGAATTGGTGGAGCCCAGATGTACACTCAGGAGTCAACTCCAAGTCTCTGAGTTTTATCCCCATCTCAGGTTGCCTCGTTTATGATAACTGACACTCATGTGGCAGATGATGTAATTTATACTTTTCTGATATTTGTGGAACTAATTTTATTTTATTTTCTCAATTTATTTCAATGGTCCCTTTGAATTTATTTTATCTTGTTTCAGTCTAAATGTGAGATGTTCAGAAAACTGACACCGCATTTGATTCACTGATATCATAAAAGAAAAATGTGATTTTTAAACATTTCAAAAATTATTAACAGGTATGTGAGAAAGAGAGCAGTCCCAAATTGGTGGAACTGTTACTGAGTAGTGGCTCCCGTGAACTGGATGTACGCAAAGCCCTGGCCATAAGCATTGGGAAAGGTGACAGCCAAACCATCAGCTTACTCTTAAGGAGGCTTGCCCTGGACCTGGCCAATAACAGCATTTGCCTCGGAGGATTTTGTATGGGAAAAATCGAGCCTTCTTGGCTTGGTCCTCTATTTCCAGATAAGAATTCTAATTTAAGGAAACCAACAAGTAAGTATCAGCAAGAACATTTTATACCTTTTATTTTATTTTATTTTATTTTATTTTTTTTAATTTTAGAGGGCTGGTGCACTCTCCAGAGACACAGACACAGAGTGATGCAGAGGGAAAAATCATCCTCCAGGGGGCCATGGTCACACCGAAATTTCATCTCCATTTCTCTATCTTGTTGGATTCAGACATACATACACACAAGCCCAATGCGATTTTCAAATTGCTGGGACTGGGATTCAGACCAGAATAAGCCATGTGGGATCTGGCTCCCTTAATCACTGTGCTAAGAAGCCAACTGTGTAGTAGTTTTCTTATGAAAACACTTTTTACTAAAGATGTATCTTATGGAATGAATTGGGTAAGTTGTCTCGGTGTTGATTCTGGTGGACGTAGTGTAGTCTCTGTGTGGTTTCTTTGGCTACACTTTCTGTCAGCAGTGTCTGCCTGGACCTCAGTGTCCTACACCGCAAGCGTTTATGGTGGTCATGGCACAGGTGATTTAAATATTTGCAACATTGACAAAAATAACAAATATTGATAGTAAGCTGTGTCGATAAGTACATGTGGAAACAAGAACTTTACACATTGTTGATACGTTGTCCTCTTTTGAGAACAATTTGGTGATATCCATTTGTATTTTCAGTGTACATGCATACTTTTGAATCAGTGATATATCATTGGAAATCTACAAATAGATATTCTCATTGTACACAAGAAAGTTTATGAAGATGAACATTAAAATGCCACTTATAATAGCAAAAGAAAAAAAAAAACTTAATTATTTCCCAAAAAGGAACTATTCAAGTCACATTAATGCAGTGTGATGCTTTACAATCATTGGGGGGAAAACGAACCAAAACAAAATCATGTAGCAATGTAAAGTGTCCCAGTAGAGAATGCAGTAGGTGGAAAAAGAGGCACAGATCAGTGTTTTAGTATCCAATGTCTGTGAAACTCAACTGGAATAAGGTCATCATAAATGTTTGAATACAAAATCGCTGTGTCAGGAAATAATCTCCAGACATGGGTTCCGTGTTGCCTCTGGAGACTTTGAAAATGAATGGAGTGATTAGATCCCTTGTTGCATCATTCCAAGTAGTCTCATGTGGACAACCTGCTAACTTTAATCTTTGATGTTTGATGAAGGACCCACTGGAGAGAGACAGAGGGGCATTGACCATTCGCTCTATCCCCTTTGTTCTGAATGAAGTGTCTACCATTGGCAGGTCTTATGTACATTAAAAATATGTGATATGCCAGTTGATCGATTGGATGGCATAGTAATTATTTCATTGGCAAGTGGTCTGAGTAAAGGACATTTTGGATTCATAGCTTTTAAGAGATTGTTCAGGTATTATATTGACTCGGTCATATACACGTATTATATAATGTGAGCTATGAAGGCATTATTTGAAGAACTTTTCCAGGCTGTCTGTAGAATAATGAGAACTGGATTTGTTCTTCACAGTAGAGCATAATATAAAATGTAATGAAATAATAAGAAGAATACTAACTTTGAAATTCCATCAAATTTCTCAAGAGTCAGAATGAATCACTCAGAAAAGTTCATAAAAATGGCTTTATAACTTATTTAACATCTTCTAGGCCCTAGGCATTGTACCACACAGTTTATATACTTCATTTTAATGAATCTTTTTCATGACTAAGCTGCATATATTGTCATCTTTACTTTTCAGGTGAGGACATTGTTCAGAAGTATCTATAATCCCCAGTGGCATTACTAAGCCTGTCTGGCTTCAAAGGCTGGGTCTTTTCTCGGTCTGGCTGTTAATAGTTTTACAAGGTTCAGTTTTGTTACCTGCACTGAAGCTTTGCATAAATTCACAGGATCTTTCAAAAATTTAATTCGAGGGTCCAGCAGATGGTGTAGTGGTTACATCATTGAATTCCCACGTAGTCGACTGCGGTTCCTGTCCTGGACCCGGCAGCTTAAAATTCATGCTGAGTGCATGTGCATGCGTGCCCAAGATCCCGAGAGAATGGAAGAGAAGGGAATGTGGCATGGCCATCTCCTTGTGGGGGAGTATCTTTATTTCTGTGTCTCTGTGTCTCTGGCGAGCACACACGACCTATGACAAAAAAATCTCTCTACAAAATTTATTAATTCACTACCTGATAATTATTTAGTATAACTATTATAAAGTGACTTTGGAAAGAATAAGACATTCTCTGGACTTACGAATCTACATAAGGAACTTTGGTATAATAAATGTTTATGTTTAATAATTACTTAAATTCATAATTATTGATTTCTGAGGTGCTAGTGTATCTCTTTACTTTTAGATGTAGGGTCTACACTAGCAAGAATGGTGCTCAGATGTCAGACGAAAAGTGCCGTGGAAGAAGCAGCAACCCCAGGCAGCGATGGGAATTTTTCTGAAGATGTATTTGATAAATTTGGCGAATGGACCTTTATTCCTGACTCTTCCATGGACAGTGTGTTTGGTCAAAGTGATGATCTGGATAGTGAAGGTATTTAACTAAAAAACAATCCTTTTTATGTTTTACACTTATATACTGACATTAAACAATAGGAACTGAGACAAAAACTGATTAATTAATTTGGAAAAACTTGAGTATGATGTGGTCATTATAGAGAACAGTTATACTTACTAACTCCAATGAAATCAATAATTCAAGAAAATGTGTCTTTACACTTCTGAGTATTATGCTAATTAATGGGCAAATGTGATTATTATAGTGAGAGAACTATATTCAGACTAGAACCAGATGTTATGTCTGTCCTTGATTAAGTCCTTCTGTAGCTTGTGTAGTTTTCCTAACCATGTTAAGGATAGTGATGCCAACCTTGCAAGGGTTATGTACAGGAATGAGAGAAACTATAAAGTGTCAAGAACTGTGTTTGGCAAACAGGAAGTGCTTAATAAATAGCTTCCTTTACTATAGTTAAAAAACCTATTAATATTTTAATAGCTCACAAATTTATGTGGCAAAATATATAATAGTGATAAGGGATCATATATTTAGTATAATGCACTTTGGTAAAAATGGACTGAAGGTCTTTTTTATTAACATGGTATAATGAAAAACTTTGAGTGATGGGATAAAGGTAATTGAGAGGGCTAAGAGTAGATTATTCCAGAATGCCATGCTTCAAGTATTTTTAAAAATCAACTTTTACTGAGATATAATTTATATAAAAATAAATTCATTTCAAGTATATGTTTGCCTGAGTTTTGAAGAAGTATGTGTCACTACTATCAAGTCATGCAACATTTCTATTGTCCAAAATGTTCCCTTATGCCTCTTCATAGAAAATGCACTCTTCCCTGCCTTTGGAAACTGGCAACCATTTATCTACTTCCTGTCACTATGGATTAGATTAGTATTTCCTCCAGTTTCATATAGTTAGAATCATACAGTATGGACTTTTTTTTGTCTGTCTGTTTTCCAAAGAGGTTGTACCATGTTATTGTCCCACTAATAATACATGAAAATTTTAGTTGTTCTACATCCTTGTCAACACTTGGTGTTATCAGTCAATTTAATTTTAGTCAGTCTACAGTAGGTGTTGGCCTAGCTCATTTGGGTTTAATTTTCATTTCCCTGATGATTAATGATATGAAAATATGTTCATTTTCTTATTAATCATTCATGTAATTTTTTTACAAAGTATCTATTTATATATTTTTATTGTAATTGTGTTTGTTGTCTTACTTTTGTATTAGAAAAGTTCTTTGTATATTCTAGGTAGAAGTCATGACAAATATATGTATTGCAAATATTTTCTCCTAGTCAGTTTGCCTTTTCATTTTATTAATGGTAATTTTCAAAAAGCAGAGTTTTTAAACTTTAAGAGAGTACAGTTTTTTACTTTTCAATGATTTGTACTTTTTTTATTCTGTTTATGAAATCTTTGCTTATTCTAAATTTGTTAGTATTTTCTGTTTCCTATTAAAAGTATTAAAATCTTTCCTTTTACATGTGTGCCTATAGCCCAGTTAAGTTGATTTTTGTGTGTAATATCAGCAAAGGGTTAATAGATAGATATATATTTCTCTATATGAATAGCCAATTGTTCCAGCATAATCTGTTGAAAATATTATAATTCCTCATTAAACTATTACAACTTTTTTCAGCTTAGTTGACCGTACAGGTTTAGTTCTATTTTTACATTATTTGTCTTGTGCCGTTCATTTATATCTTTTCCTTATGTCAATAACATGCAGTCTTAATTGTATAAATTCTCTGGTGTTTTTTCAAATCTGTACTATGTTAGGTCTTTTGCATTTACATGTATATTTCAAATTGAATAATTTTATCCTGAGATTTTTACTGGAATTATAATATTTTTAATATTAATTATATTTTTATAAAATGTTATATAATTTATAATTAACATATAACTAATTTGTATAGGTTAAACTTATAAATCAATTTGCAGAAGTCAATATCTTTTTTCTTTTAAAAGGTTTTTGCCACAGGGCTTGTACACTCACCAGAGAGACAGAGAGAGAGAAAGGCAAAGTGATAAATCACCCCTCAGAGGGATAGCCATTCCACAATCCCTTCTCCTCCATTCTCTTCCTGGGATTTTCAGTATTCATGTACATACATCTGGTATAATTTTCAAGCTACCAGGTTCAGAACTTGAACCATGGTCAGCCATGTGTGAGTCCAGCGGCTTAACCACCATGCCACTTGCTGGCTCCCAGAAATCAATATTTTAAAATGAACCTTTGATATACAAATGTGGCACAAATTTCTTTTATTTGTCTTTTAAATTTTCTGTCAATGTTTTATAATGCATGTTTTCTGATGCTATTGTAAAAACAGTATATTTAAATCCCAATTTCAAATTTCAGTGATGTTATATAGAAACACAGTTGATTGATTTTTTTATATTAACTTTGTGTTCTTTGGACTTGCTAAACCGACTTGTGAGTTCTACTAGCTTTTTGTAGATTCCATAGAATTATATATATTCACAATTATGCCATTTGCTAATAATGGCAGACTTACTTCTACCTCTCTAATCTGTACATATTTTTCTTATCTTATTGCACTGTCTAGGACTCCCCAGTACTATGTTGAATAGCAGTGATAAGACAGAGCCTTGTTCTCTGATTTCCAAACTTAGGAAGAAATCATTTAGTTTGTTATATTAAGTATGACAATATCTATAGTTTTTTTCATAGCTGTCCTCTGTCAGGAAGCACGTTTCTAGTCATTGTTTGCTGAGCTTTTTGATTACTAATAGATGTTTAAATATGCTTACTAATAGATGTTGGTATATGCTTTTCATCTGTTGAAATAATAATATTCTCCCTCTCCTTAGATAAATCTCAGTTGTGTTATATTTTTATCTTTTATATATTTTATTGAATTTTATTTTATTTTATTGTGTTAAGGATTTCACATCTATGAGGGATATTGGTCTGTAGTTTTATGCTTTCTTATTATTATGACAGTAATGCTGGTCTCTTGAAATGAGTTTGGAAGTATTCCCAACTTAACTGTTTTCTGAACAAGGTTATGTAGAGGTAAATATGTGGTAGAACTCACCAGCAAACCTATGTAAGTTTAGAATGGGGAGGTCTAATTATAAATTTAGTAACTCTAATAGATTTAAAGTTATTTTTATTTTATTACTTCTTTAATCTGTTTTAGTAAGTTGTGACTTTCAAGAACTGTGACCATGCCACATAAATTGCCAAATTAATGCATTTATAGTTCTCTTATCATCCTGTTAATATTTGTGGAATTTGCAGTGATATCTGATCTTTTATTCTTGACATTGGTAATTTGTCTTTGTCCTTTTTTTCCTTGTTCAATTTAATTCAAGATTTATCAATTCTATAGATTTTAAAAAAATCTTCTTTTTAAAGATTTTTTCCATAGGGTGCCTGCATCAGCTGGAGTAGAGAGACAGTGAGAGGGAAATTGAGAATTCATCCCACAGGGAAGATGGCCACACCACAATCCCTTGTCCATTTTCCTTCTGGGATTTTGGGCATGCATGCACACACACGTGCCCAGCATGAGTTTCAGGCTTCTAGTTCTGGACTTAAACAATTGTTGGTCATGTGGGAGTCCAACGCCTTAACCACTATGCCACCTGCCCCAAAACAACTAGTGTTTTTAATTGATTTTTCTCTAATGTTTGTCTGGTTTGCTCTAATCTTTAATAATTATTTTTCTTTACTAATTTAGTTGTCTCTCTCTTTTTTTTCAGAATCTATATATGGAACCATAGAACACTGATTTTTAGACCTTCCTTATTATATAATATAAAAATTTTAGGCTAGATAAGTCTTTCTAAGCAATACTTTATCTGCATGTCACAATGATGGTGTATTCCATTTCATTCAGTTTTTAAACTTTTTTTATATGTCATTCATGTGTCCTTTGGCTTCTTTAAGACTTCTTTGACTCATAGTTTCTTTTTTTATTTTTTAAAGAATGTCATTTTTCCAAATATTTGGAGATTTTTTGGATAACTTTCTGTTATTGGTTTCAATTTAACATTTTTTGTGGTCAGAAATTTACTCTGATAATTTCTACCCTTTTAAATGAATTGAAACATACATCTTAAACTATCCTATGGTTTGCCTTGGTGATGTACAAATAAAAAGAATCTGTATTTACCTGTTACTGGATCAAATCAATTAGGTCAAATTGGTAGTGTCTTTCAAAGTCTTATATATCTTTACTAATTTTTCTCTATTTGCTATATTTGAGAAAGAAATATTGACATTATAATTATAGATTTGTTAATTCTTTTTCCATTACCATCAGTTTATACTTTGTATATATATATTTTTAAATAATTATTTATTTTATTTATTTTTTAGTTTGATCAGAGAGAAAGAGAGTGTGAGAGTGAGAGAGAGAGGAAGTGAGAAAGCAAGCCACAGATTCAGGACTTGAACCCTGGTCGGCCATGTGGGAGTGTCCAGCACCTTAACCACCACACCACCTGCTGGCCCCCTACTTTGTGTATATTGAGTTCTGTAATCGGGTGTACAAAAGTTAAGGATGTTTCATATACATATTTCATAAATTAATCTCTTCTGTTAATTCAGGTTTGCATCTAGTTTCATTTTCTCTCACCTGAAGAACTCTCTTTTGCATTTCTTGTAGCACAGATCTGCTGGAAACCCCCTCTGTAGATTACTGGAACTCCTTTTTTATAATTCTACCTCAGAACTCCCAGCTCTCTTAGTTTCCATAAATGTTGATCTTCTTCTCTTGATTTTAGGAAATACCTCAAGCTTTATTTAAATTCTTTTAAATAGGCTCTTAAATTGCCTTCAGGCAGAAGGCCAGGATGCTCATGGGGTTCACATAATTTGTTACCCTTCATTACGGGATTACACAGTCCTATGTTGTCTGTTGCCCAATGTCTGAATCTAATTGTTTAATGTATGTTGTTCAATTTTCTAGCTTTTTATCGGGGTAGTTAAGTTCATGCTTATTACTCCATGATGCCGGAAAGAATTCTCAAGTATTTTTAAATAAAGAAAAATATTTCAAATGTTAACATGTAAATAATTATAAAATGCTTTAGGTTACTTGTGTGAATAATATGCTAACATACTTTTTTTTTTTTTTTGAGGGTTTTGCCTTAGGGCATGTACACACATGGTGGGGGGGAGATAGTGAGAGGGAAAGTGAGAAATCTCCCCCCACCGGGGGGGATGGCCATGTCACAATCCCTTCTTCTCCATTCTCCTCCCGTGACCTGGGGCACGCATGCACACGTGCACACACACACACACACCTGATGTGATTTTGAAGACATCCTGAGCCCGAACCATGGTCTGCCATGTGGGAGTCCAGCCATGTAACTGCTATGCCATTTGCTGGTCCCAATATGCTAACATACTTCATAAACATACATGGGATACTTATGAAAATGTAATAATCTTTCTAAGATATGTAAATGCAATTAAATTATGGATTCCATTTTATTACAATTCTTTTTCTTTTTAAATTTTTATTCTGGAGAGGTTTTTGTTATATGGCGTGTGTGTTCACAAGAAAGACAGAGACAGAAAAACAGAAAGTGAGAAATCACTGCCCAGGGTGAATGGCCATGCTGCAGTACTTTCTCTTCCATTGTCCTTTTGAGATTTTGGGCACACACTCACAAGCACTCAATGTGAATTTAAGCCGCTGGGTCTGGAATTCAAACTGCAGTCAACTATGTGGGAGTCCAGTGACTTAAAAATTACACCATCCGCTGGTCCCCATTTTATTATAATTTGTAAACATAAAAATAATTGAAATTAGGGACCAGCAGTTAGTGTAATGGCTATGTCGCTGGACTCCCATGTAGTCAACCGCGGTTCAAGTCCCGGGCCTGGTGGCTTAAACTCATGCCGGGTGCGTGTGCGTGCGTGCCCAAGATCCCAAGAGGAGAATTGAGGAGAAGGGATTGCAGCGTGGCCATCCCCCCTGGGGGGTGATTTCTCACTTTCTGTCTCTCTTTCTCTCTCTGTCTTTCTGGCGAGTGCACGAGCCCTATAGCAAAAAAAAAAAAAAAAAAAAAAAAAAATTGAAATTATAGCATAAATTACACTTTAATAATGAACAATAAAAGGAGTGTTTGTATCAAGATTTATAATAAATATTATAATGTTGATTTTGGATGTATAGATTTTATCATTTGTTTTGGACACTTAAAGTTAATTCTTTGTGTTCCCAAAATAAATAGTGATAGAATTTAAAGTTTTATAATTTTTTGTAAATGCTTCCATATTATTTATCATTAATATCACTGGTTTTTATTTTCTTAAAAATTTATAATTTAAAAAATAGTTTTCATCATTTTTTCACAAAACAATTATTGATAACCCTTTGGGTTTATTTTAGTGTCATTCATAAAAGAAATCATGAAATTCAGATAGAGAAATACTCAAGATCATTGAATGTTAAATCGAATGTGTCAGTCTAATATTTTAAACAAGGTTTAAAATTTTTAAAAGCAATTCAGAGAAACAGGAAAGAATAACAATTGGTCTAATTTGTGTGCAAATGTTCTCTACTTCCTGTCCCACGTGAATTCTTATAGCATGTATAACTATTGATTTACTGGATTTTTTTCTAGTTCTCTGAGCTACTCTGAGGCATGGGTTTATTTTTTTCCTGCTTATTATTATCCAGCACTTATTCAGTATCTAGTCTAGACAGCCATTCAATTAATATTTATGGTTCAAGAAAAATGGAGTTGAATTTTGAAAATGAAAAGCCAACCTGGATTATTATTTCTCTTTTAAAGATGTCACAAAGGGAATTGACTGAAATTTCCATTAATAAAAGTATGTTTAATTTTCCATTATTGAACTATGATACTAGGATCTTATGATTGAATCTTTACTTACTGCCTTTGTTATTTTATCCTTTCAAAATAGGAAGTGAAGGCTCATTTCTCGCGAAAAAGAAATCAAATTCAATTAGTGTAGGAGAACTTGCTAGAGATCCTGTGTTGCAGCGTTGCTCACCCAATTTGCAAAGGCATTCAAATTCACTGGTAAGTTAGAGTGTGATTATGTGGTATGTTTTGCTGTTGATATTCTCTTGATAACTAAAATTTGTGGTAAAGCTAGGAGAAATTGGTGCAGAATTTTCTGATGTATAAAAATTATATGTAGGGAACAGTAGGTAGTGTAATGGTTACATTGTTGTACTCCCGCATGGCTGACTGTGGTTGAAGTCCCGAACCTGGAGGCTTGAAACTCACATAGGGCTTGTGTGTGCACGTGCCCAAGATCCTGAGAGGAGAACAGAGGAGAAGGGATTGCGGCATGGCCATCCCCCCTGGGGGGTGATTTCTCGCTTTCTGTCTCTCTGTCTCTCTGGCAAGCACACATGACCTGTAACAAAAATCTCTCAAAAAAAGATATATGTCTATACATACACTCTTACTCTCTCTCTCTCTCTCTCTCTGTGTGTGTGTATATATATATATATATATATATATATATATATATATATATATATATATATACAGCCACAGTTACTTATACATAAACAAGCACTTCTCACTAACAACCTGCTTTTTAACAGCCAGTCAGACTTCCTACTGGTTCTCCCCCATGGAATCTCCTTTCTCAGTTTAAGTCTTGGGACTCCTTTTCTTAGTCTTTGTCTCATTCCTACAGTCAGTTAGTATTTACTATAGTGTTCGCAGTCAGACAAGATTACACATTTCGTTTATACGTTTTTATTTTATTTTTCATTGTGTACCCGTAATGGGATTCAGAAGACATAAAAATTATTTTGTCAGATTCATATTATCATGCTATGGAATATCTTGTAGCGATCTGGTGCTTAGCTAATGAATACTCTTGTATGGATGGAATTACATTATTCTAGGGTGGTGTCCTGTGATATCTATTGAAAAATATATATACCCTACGGTTCCATGACACAAGAGGGCATTCATCTTTAAGCTTCTTGCTTATTGAACATTTTGCTTAACAACCTAGTTGTAGGAACAGAATTCAGTTGTTAAGTGGAGAGTGTCTGGATGTACACACACACACACACACACACACACGCTGGACTCTTTCTATATGTGAAAACTTATTACACATAAATTATATTAAATTTGCATTTGTAGGTTTGGGCCATGTATAGTATAAATATATTTGAGGCAAATATGTACTAGGTGAGTACAAATGATCCTTTCTGTTCAGAGCGCCTTGTGTGTGGTGTCCGGGCTAGGCATATTCATAATGATGGTGTGACTCGATCTCATGAATACTGCAGATAGAGAGTTTATAGTGATTTCTAAAGAATTTGACAGGAGCCTCAATCACACTGAGAAAAGTGGGATAGCATTTCAGTACTCATCAAAGCACATCTATTTTGCGTGTATTGAAAACCATTTATTTGTTTATTTAAAAATTTTTGCCAGAGGTTGTGTGGGCTTGGTGGACAGAAAGAGAGAAAGAAGAGAGAGCAAACTCCCCCTCCCACCCATGATGAATGGTCACTGCAGTCTCTTTTCTGTCTCATAATCCTTTGAGAATTTGAGGCATGCATGCACATGTGTCTAACGTGATTTTCAAGGTGTTGGGCCGCACAGTCAGCCATGTAGGATCCAACAGCCTTAACCACACAGAGGCTGGCCCCAGAATTATTACTTTTTGAGGAAACAGCTATTATAATCTCCTCTACGATGCGTCGTTTAAAAGATCAGGGAAAATGTGTATTATGAAAATATTATGCACAGATTTCGGAGGTTTTCTGCCAAACTAAAGTCATACTTTAATCTTCCATGAACTTTTTGAGCTTTCCTTATACATTTAACAGCTATGGATGGATTATGGCTTATTTACATGAAGAATTTAACAATGCTAGTTGGGAAAATTGGTAGCCACTGTATTTTCAGGTTCATTTTTGAGATATAACTACTAACCTGTGCTCTGGTTTTGATTATAATTGAGTATTAAAAATGTAAGGGGTATTTTATGTTAAATCTAGATCTTAAGATGGATGAAATGGGGACCAGCAGTTAGTGTAATGTCTATGTCACTGGACTCCCATGTAGTCGGCCTTGGTTGGAGTCCCAGATCCGGTGACTTAATCTCACGCTGGGCGCGTGTGCGTGCATGCCTAAGATCCTGAGAGGAGAATGGAGAAGAATGGATTGCAGCGTGGCCATCCTCCTGGGGGGTGATTTCTCGTTTTCTGTCTCCTTATCTCTGTCTGTCTGTCTGGCGAGTGCACGTGCCCTATAGCAAAAACCTCTCCAAAAAAAAGAAAAAAAAAAAGATGGGTGAAATGAATGATAAGTTATATTCCAGTTATAATTTATATAAGCAACTTAGGTAGAAAAAGTAGCTTAGTTGATGGAAGAAATAGTACATAATCTAATTTTGACTCAATCCCTCTGGTTTTGGTTCCCTATATTGAAAGCAAAGGAAAAAGCGTACTTTCCAAGGTCATTTTGGCACTAAAATGGATTGTTTTGTCTTTATTCGATTCCTAGTTTGTACTTGCTTATTTTTCCTGACAATTATATTATCATATATTTTCATTAACATTTCATGGTTGTTTCCATATGTTCCAAATGTTCTCTTCTCCAAAAGGAAATAATAGCAGTTTCATTGTAAACATCATTATTTGTTTAATAGGGGCCAATTTTTGATCATGAAGATTTACTGAGGAGAAAAAGAAAAATACTGTCTTCAGATGATTCATTCAGTAAGTATTCAGAAATAATAATAATTTAATAGCTATTTTGAGCAGAATAGAGTGCTTTGTTAAATGTTTTCTAATAGTTCAATTTTCTTGGTGCTTATTTCATCTTATACAACCTTTATCTGATGATACCACTGTCTATAGAAAAACAAGCTATAGATTTAAAAATTTACCTTTTATGGATAATATTGGACACTTTTTATGAGTTTTATAAAATGTAAATCATATTCCCACCAATATGAGCCAGCCAGTGATGTTGTGGTTAAGGAGGCTAGATTCCGCAGAGCTGACTTTCCTGGACCACCCACCAGGTGTGTGTGCATGTGTGACTAAAATAATAGAGAATAGAGCAGAAGGAATTGTGGCATGGCCATCCCCCTGGGGGGAACAGGGGTGTTTCTCACTGTCCTTTCTCACTGTCTCTCTCTGGCAAGTGCATGCACCTTATAGAAAACATTTAAAAAAACAACAAACAAACAAAACCCACCAGTGTGACACTACATACCCTCTTCTAGTTGCCCTCCCCTCCCTTTTAAAAACACCACTTATATCACCTGATTAAATTATTTTATCTACTGTCCATCTCTGTTGCTGGAAAGAAACCTCTATGGTTAGATTTTTTAGTTCTTTCTTTCTTTCTTTCTTTCTTTCTTTCTTTCTTTATTTCTTTCTTTCTTTCTTTCTTTCTTGTTTTGAAAGATTTTTGCTATAAGGCATGTAGTCACCAAAGAGAGAGAGAACGAGAGACAGAAAGAGAGAAATCATCCCTTGGGGGGATGGCCATGCCACCATCCCTTCTCCTCCATTCTCCTCTTGGGATTTTGGGCATGCATGCACATACACCCTGCATGAATTTTAAGCCACTGGATCTGGGACTCAAACTGCAGTTGACTATGTGGGAGTTGAGGGACCTCCCCATTATGCCATTTGCTGGTCCCATATTGTTAGATTTTCTATTGAATCCTAGTCCTTTGAAGAGAACCTGACACTACTAGTTGCTCAGTAATCTTAAACCAAGTGAATTTAAATTATTTGCTTATATTTTCATTGTTTGTTTCTTTTTAACAAAAGGGTCATCAAAACTTCAATCTCATATGAGACATTCAGAAAGCATTTCCTCCCTGGCTTCTGAGAGAGAATATATTACATCGTTAGACCTTTCAGCAAATGAACTAAGAGATATCGATGCCCTAAGCCAGAAATGCTGTATAAGTGGTCATTTGGAGCATCTTGAAAAGCTGGAGCTTCAGCAAAATGCACTCACGAACTTTCCACAACAGCTATGTGAAGTAAATTTCATTCACCCTTGTAACTCTCAGATGTTTGAAGACCGTTTGCGTTTATATCTAACTTGCCTGGTTAAATCTTTCAAGGGAAGGTTCTACTTTGGTATCATTGGGTAACAATTCTCTCTCCCTTCTGATTTTCACAAAGGTATCTTAGTCTGCGTGGTGTTTAGAGGGCAGGTCATGGAGATCTGATGAAAAAGGATTTTTAGGTTTTGTCCAGCTGATATAGGGTACATGTTAAAGTCCATCAGGGCTATATGTTATGTCTTTAATTATTTAATTCTAATAAGGCAATTTAAATTATTTAAGTTGAATTAGGTGATTAGGATTGGACCTGGTTTAATAGTACTGAGTCTGCCTTAGCTACAAACTGTGTAATGAAAAGAACTTGTAACTCTGTCTGCCCTAGGCCTTCTTTCTTCATCTGTAGTATGTAGAGGCTCAACCAAATGATCTACTATGATACTTTATGAGTTTTAAAATTATATCAGTTTATTTTGGTGCACAAACTTTTTGAAGACCCCCTCAAATATAACTTGAAATCTTTTTTACTCAAAGTTCCTATTTTGTAAAAAAAAAAAAAATCAAGTATAACATTATTGACAGGGTAACTTTGTTCATTATTTTTATTTAGTATGGGTTTATAATAGTTTTGAAGCCAAAGAAGACATACGTTAAAATGATCTTGGTATAAATATTTATTAAACTGATGTCTTGGACTGAACTGCAAAGTATGATAAAGAATTATACTTAAACTTTTTTTTTTGTATGCTAGGATACAAGATGCATGAGAGAGGGAGAGAGAAAGCATCCCCTCAAGTGGGGCCTGGTTTTGGAGCAATCCTTTGTCCTCCATTTCTCCATCAGATCAAAGTCCTGGGCACTCACATACATGTGCCTAGCATTTTTTTTTCTTTTTAGTTTTTGCTGTAGAGTACATGCTGTTGCCAGATCAAGTCAGATAGACAGACAGAGAAAGAATTACCCCTAGTGGGGGCTGATTGGGGTTTTGAGAATATGTGGACACGCACTTGGAATGCTTTTCAAACCTCTGTGGTATCCAGCCACCCAACCCCCACACCACCGGCTGAACCATGCTCAGCATGTTTTTTAATCCATCAGGGCTGGGATAGGAAGCTGTTGGCCATGTGGGATCTTGCTCCTTCTGTACTGCTCTGTAATGTTCTGCTGTACAATATACTGGGCAACCCTGATACCACTTCTATTTTCTTTTTAAACTAGTTTTACTGCCAATGTATTTCCCCTTTTTCTAATGAATAACATGCATCATAATTTTTAAACATTTAAAGCAACATTGCAAGAATTTGAGGTATAATGAAGTGATGTCTTTTCTCAAGTTTGTTCATCTAGAGAGAGAGAGAAGGAAGAAGGGTGACCTTCCTATCCCAAACTCAGTGTCTAAAATGTATCCTTTCCTCTCCTCCTCTTTGCTGGGCTAAATTCTCCAAATCACCCAGGTTTCAGTTTAAATGTCACTTCTTAACCCTCTGCTCTGTCTTTTTTTCTCCTCTAGGCTAGGTTGGCCACACAGCTGGTTTGCATTTCTACAGCACCTGATAGTCCCCCTTTCCCAAGTTTTTATTCAACTCATACATTTTGACTCCTGTATTTTGCCCTCACTAAACTGTGAACACATGAGGACAAGAATTGTTTCCAGCACGTTCCTGTCTATCTCCAGTGTGCCTAGTAAGGACCACCATATAATGTAGCCTTCAAAAAGTTTGTGAGAAAGTGGAATTGGAATATGAGTTTATTTTGATATAAAAAAATTAAAATCCATGCACAGGTTTTTTTTTTTTTTGTAATTTGTATTTTCCATAAACTTTTTGAATACCTCACATGGAAGCTTAGTAGATGCTGACTGAATTAATTTGTGGTGGAATTAATCGCTGACCTTGGTAAGCTTTCAATAAAAATTTATTAAGTATTAAGTAAATGAGTACTTGGATTTTGTCTGATGAAAGAGAATTTGAAGAGAGCATGACAGATGAGATTCATGAGGACATTCAATGACTGGACCAGCTCAGAACCTTCTCATAGAGTAATTTCAAAATGACAGCTAGGGCCATTTCCCCAGAACATGATTTCTCTCTTTCTCTCTCTCTCTCTCTTGTTCTCTGGTGTGTGCACACATCCTATAGCAAACTGTAACAAAACAACAAAAAAATGATACCACTAAATGTCCCCTTTTTTTGTTACAACCTAAGGGTATCAACTATATCCCTTTTTACAATAAAATTTTCTGATTAAACCTTGAGAATAAATCATTGAAAAATATTTGCATCAAAATTTGCTGGTAGGTTCTGAAACAAAGGCAGCACTTTTGAAACAAGTTCTAGATTGAAAAGCTATTAATAAGGTTCTATAATCACATCAAACTCTTTGGAATTCCCTATGAAGTTTAATATATTGATACATAAAGAGCAACTTAGAGAAGTGAATCCATTTGGTGTTTTAATGTTTTGACAGTAACTCATACTGAAGATTCGAAAAAACTGATGTACTGTCACATGCAAATTGTGACTTGCTATTACCATAGAAGAGTTAGAAATTAAATGAAAAATAAAGATTTGAAACAAAAAGTTCCATAACAAAGAGATTCTAAAAGAAAACATGTATTATATTTGACTACTTTTGGGGTTAACTCTGATTTACATTAAATTGTGTAATAGTTTCTTAAAGCTAATATTAAAAAATGTATTCCTGGATTATGTTGTACTACTTTCTTTACTAAATCATTAATTCAGAAGTTTGTTGAGGTTAATCTGCTTATTTTGCTCTTTGCAAAAACAGTATACAAAAATGCTGAATTAAACTCTTAACTCCATTTTGTGACTCTAATTTTGGCAGTCTGCCTCTTGTATTTCTCCTCGTCTTTCCTATAGCAGAGATGGTTGAGCTAGCCAGTATTCTGAAATTCTGTTGTGGATTGCATTTTCAGTTTTTCTGAAAATTCTAGATGGTTCTAGTTAGGGAAGTATGGAAGGGAGAAATGTTAGCTAGACTTACGTTTCTCAGATGATTCATTTTTAGAATGTTAAAATATTGTCTTTCCAGATTCTGAAATGTTTGACACATTTGGACTTGCATAGCAATAAACTTACTTCATTTCCCTCCTACTTGTTGAAAATGAATTGTATTGCCAACCTTGATGCCTCTCGAAATGACATTGGACCCTCAATAGTTCTGGATCCTTCTGTGAAGTGTCCGACCCTGAAACAGTTTAACTTATCATATAACCAGCTGTCTTCTCTTCCTGAAAACCTGGCTGACGTGGTGGAGAAGTTGGAACAGCTCATTTTAGAAGGGTAAGAAAAGGGGTTCGTTAAGAATTTCTTTACATAGAACTTTCTGAGTTGACGAATATACTGACAGTTTTATAGCAATGATTTTTTTTTCCTTTTAACTCACCAGAGGGTACATGTGCTTACTGGAGAGATACAGAGAGAGGGAGAGAAAGAGGGAAAGTAAGAAAGCAACCCCCTCATTCCCCCATGGGGCATGATCATGCTGCAATCCTTTCTCTCCCATCTCTCCCACCTGTCTGGATTTGGGGTATGCATCCACATGCACCTGACATGTTTGTCAAGCCACTGAGTTTGGGTCTCAAACCTTGCAATCCAGCTACCTTAAATACCAGGCCACAGACTGGCCCTTACTAATGAGTTTTAAATAAAAGCATAATAAAGACAGAAGCAATTCATATTATAACATCTATTAATTGATTTAAAATTTGAGAACTAATTTTAAAATTAATAAATATTCTTTGATGGCAAATTTTTTTTTTTTGAGCATCTGAGTTTATGTGACTTAATCCTCATTTTGTCTCTTATGTTTAGAAATAAAATATCAGGCATCTGTTCCCCCTTGAACCTGAAGGAACTGAAGATTTTGAACCTAAGTAAAAACTGCATTTCATCTCTATCAGAGAACTTTCTTGAGGCTTCTCCTAAAGTGGAGAGTTTCAGTGCCACAATGAATTTCCTTGGTAAGTGTTCCCCATGGGTCTCCTCTTTCTACGCCTCCACAGTATTGTAGAATGAGTCTTCTATGAATGGTTTAGGTGGGGATTTAAGGCAGTATTTCACTTTAAATATTATGCTAGCATCTCAGAGATAAAGTTAGTAGGTTGCAGATAAACAGAAATTAGCTAGTGAGAAGTGATCTTACATCTGAGAGAAAGCATGTGGATGAGACCTATGAACAGGACCACTAGCCATTGAGAATAACCTGCTGTGGACCCAGCTGTGTGGTATATGGCAATGTGTCACTTCAACTGCATGATGCTGGATCCACATGGACAGATGGGCTTTGCTCCTGGGTTGACCTGTACGCACCAGGCGCACGCATGCACACCTGTGATCCGGCTGGCTGGTAAGGCTGGGGGAGGATCACAGCGTGAGACCCTGTTGTGGGTGCTTTACTTTCTCTCTTTCTACAAAAACAAACAAACAAACAAACAAACAACCTTAGAAAATGTGAAAAAAAAAGTTTCAGTTCTTCAATTTTATGAGTATTTTCCACATGGTGCTTTACTTTTTCTTTCTCCAAAAACAAAACAAACAAATAAATAAACAAACAACCTTAGAAAATGTGAAAAAAAAGTTTCTTCAATTTTATGAGTATTTTCCACATGGTGTTTGAACCTCAAGACTCTTCATTCTTGGACCAGCAGATAGCATAATGGTTACGTTGTTGGACTACAGCATAGTTGATTGTAGTTCGAGTCCTGGACCCGGTGGCATAAAAGAACTCAAACCATACACATGTGCGGTGTGTGCATGCCTGCCCAAAATCCTGAGAGGAGAATGGAGGAGAAGGGATTGCAGTGTGGCCATCTTCTCTGGGGGGTGATTTCTTATTTTCTGTCTTTCTCTGTCTCTCCAGTGAGTGCACAGACCCTATAGAAAAAAGTCTCTCTAAAAAAACAAAACAAAACAAAAAAAACCTCTTCATTCTTAAATGGAGAATCGTTTTGACTTATTTTCCCACAAATGCTTTTTGGAAATAAGTGAGGTATACTATGTATCTTTCTGTCTCTCAGAAGATTGCTTCTAGCCATGTGTTGGAACACTTTGACCCTTGAAAATTTTCTAGATAAAACATAACCTATATTTTTAACCTTGAAAATGCTAAGAAGCAAATTTTCAGAACCATAGATTTGTAGATCTCTAAAAATCTCATAGTTCCTCTGTCTAGCTGCTCTGGTTTACAGACGAGATGATTTGTTCAGCTTTCAAATTGTATTACACTGAATTTATTCCTTAGAGGTATCTCATACTGTTTTTCCCTCTTGAAAATGTATAAAATATAGGGAACCAGCAGTTAGCGTAATGGCTATGTCGCTGGACTCCCACGTAGTCGACCACGGTTTGCGTCCCGGACCCGGTTGCTTAAAACTCATGTCGGGCGCGTGTGCGTGCGTGCCCAAGATCCCGAGAGGAGAATGGAGGAGAAGGGATTGCGGTGTGACCATCCCCCTGGGGGGTGATTTCTCGCTTTCTGTCTCTCTGTCTCTCTCTGTCTGTCTGGCGAGCGCACGTACCCTATAGGGAAAACCTCTCAAAAAAATGTATAAAATATACCAGAATATTTTTTAAAGAATTATTAATTTAATTTAATTTATTATTATTATTATTACTATTATTAATTTGACTAGAAAGAGAGAGGAAGGGAAAGTGAGAAAGCCACCAGATCAGTGGCATAAACTGTGATTGGCCATGTAGGAATCCAGCACCTTAACCACCATGCCCCCAGCCAGCCCCAAAATATACCAGAATACTGAATTTTACTTTATTTTACCTAATGTTCCTCAATCTCTTAAAATCATATGAAAGAATAATTCTTTGAGTAATGTCCATTTTTACTCTGTAGAATACATACTCTATATGAGATGGTACTGTAAAGGAATTTTATCCTTATACTACATTGTGCAGTAGAAAAGTATTTGAGTATTTTCATATAGTTATTTAAGAATGATTTGAATTAATGTACTATATATGTCATAAAATAACATCATGCATAATTTGAATATTCTGAGAGCTTTTACTTTGTACAAATATTGGGTAGAGGAATTTATTAGGTCACCGAGAAAGTCAGTAATGTATTTTTCTGTTTTTCTGTGCAAAAATACATCATGACTTTCCCAAAGACCCAATATATTTAGACAGTTCTTTTAGCTTTCAGATCGAAAGATTCTCCTTAGTATGGCATATTTATTGCTTAGTGGTGATATTAAAGATATTACCTTATTTTGAGACCAGCAGTTGGTGTAATGGTTATGTCACTGAACTCCCACATAGTCAACTGCAGTTTGAATCCCAGACCTGGTGACTTAAAATTCATGCGGGTCGTGGGTGCCTGCATACCCAAAGTCCTGAGAGAAGACAGGAGGAGAAGGGATTGTGGGGTGACCATTCCTCCTGGGGCATGAGTTCTCCTTTTCTGTCTCTCTGTCTCACTCTGTCTCACCCACCCCTTGGCCCAGCTGTGGTAACACACATTGGTAGATGCTCCTACTCCCCAGGCTGAACCTGCTCAGGAGGCCTAGGTTCAATTCCTAGCATCTCTAAAAGCCAGGCATGGGTATGTGTTCTATTATCCCAGCTACTTGGAAAACCAGAGACAGGAAGATCAAAACACAGTGAGACCTTGTCTAAAGAGAAAGAAAAAAAAAATCTTTTAGTTTTTATTGTAAGAATGAACATTAAATTAATTAACATGTTATTGGTAGTTGTTCTACTGCTGTATTTAATGGAAATGTAGTTAAAATGATTAAAATCTAGTTTATCTTATTTTTATTTCTTTTAGCTATGATGCCTTTCTTGCCCTCTTCCATAACAAGCCTAAAATTATCTCAAAACAAATTTACATGTATTCCAGAAACAATTTTAAATCTTCCACAGTAAGTTTATTGTTATTTAATTTTAAAACCACAGGAGCTGGAACAGAACCTTTAGAAACATGGTTTTGATTTAGGCATATAAACATAAGTGATTTCTAAAGCTACTCAGCTTAATGTTTTTATATATATGAATGTTTGATTTCACTCAAGAAAATCATTACTTGGTCTTTAAACTTGTTATTAATTTAGTGGTTATGGTGTAGAAACAATTTAAAATTGTGTAATTAATTACATTATTATAATCAAAGGAGATTAGATTGGGTATCAGTTTAGCTTAAAATTTCAATTACTTTCAGAAATAGGTATGCTGCCAAAATACTATTAACTTTGAAACTATACTTAAGTTATGCTTGGGTATAATTTTTGATGAAGATTTGGACAATTTACGTGGTTCCAGGGTTTGGGAAATTTTTGGTTTAATTTCATAAAAGAATGCTACAGATGAGTCATTATTTAGGTTTTGAGTGTGTTGTTATATTAAATACTATTCTAATTATATTGTACATTATAAACCAAATTCATAAGTACATGTGCACAAATATTATATATATATATATATGCAAATAATACACTACTTAATTATAAGGCTACTTGGACATATGTAATTATAGAATATTTGGACAAACATGTAATAGCTAACTTGAATGTAGTATTAAAATGTGCCAGACATTGTTCTAATTGCTCCATAATGGGTCATCTCTCTAATCTTCCTGCTGTTATTATCTCTTCTTTTTAATGAGGACATGGACTTTGTTAGAAGGATAAAGTAACTTGCCCAGAGTCAGTTTTTAAACACTGGTGGTTCAACCTCAGACTCTCAACTCACATGCATTGTTATATGCAAGTAATGTTAGTTTTTAAACTCATGTCTTATTCTCGCTCTGGTGAAAAAAATTGCATGTGATATTATTTCATGTATTTTAAAGGCACACATCTCATTTTTATTTTGACATTGTATTGTTTCAGTTTGCGGTCTTTAGATATGAGCAGCAATGATATTCAATATCTACCAGGTCCGAAACACTGGAAATCTTTGAACTTGAGGGAACTCTTATTTAGCTACAATCAGATTAGCATCTTGGACTTGAGTGAAAAAGCATATGCATGGTCAAGAGTTGAGAAACTGCATCTTTCTCATAATAAACTGAAAGAGGTAAGAGTGCATATTTAAAACATTGTCATTTCAAAAATATATATCGTAATTTGCATAATCACAAATTATCATTATAAAATCTATTATTTGATATTTCTTGTTTTTTAAAATAACATATAACCTACCCTGTAGTAAATAGGTGTTGAAAGATAACTTAATTTCCTTACAAAAGTAACTATTGGGAACCAGCAGTTAGCATAATGGCTATGTCACTGGACTCCCACGTAGTCGACCGCGGTTTGCGTCCGGGACCCGGTTGCTTAAAACTCACGCCGGGTGTGTGTGCGTGCGTGCCCAAGATCCCGGGAGGAGAATGGAGGAGAAGGGATTGAGATGTGCCCATCCTCCCAGGGGGGTGATTTCTCACTTTCTGTCTCTATGTCTCTCTCTCTCTGTCTGGCGAGCGCACGCGCCCTATAGCGAAAAACCTCTCCAAAAAAAAAAAAAAAAAAAGTAACTATTGTGCTATACTTTTGAGGAATTATGTGAGTATGTATTTAATTATCAATATATATATATATTATATGTGTGTATACGATATATAATGTATATTTTATATATATATATAAAATGCTGTAAATGTGTCATTATATCACTTACTTCTGATGTATTAATAGACTTAGATACTCCACATTTCTCATGTTATCGCTGGGCCATAGAATATAACCTGTTTTTCAGTTGACTTTCTTCTCTGCATTCTTAAGTTTCTGCATTTCTCCACCACGGTACCCTTCATCAAAATGGATCAGCCTCTTTTGCCTTGGTCCATTCCTTCTTACACTGTTGTAGTTTATTATTTCATTGCTAAACAGAAATACCTGAGGCTGGGAATTTTAATAAGAATAAGGATTCAGGTGCGTGTGCATGTGTGCCCAAGATCCCAAGAGGAGAATGGAGGAGAAGGGATTATGGCGTGGCCATCCCCCCTGGGGGGTGATTTCTTGCTTTCTATCTCTCTGTCTCTCTCTGTCTTTCTGGCGAGCACACGCGCCCTATAGCAAAAACCTCTCCAAAAAAAAAAAAAAAAAAAAAAGCGTAAGGATTATTTGGCTCATGATTCTGATAGCCAGAAAGTCCCTAGGGGCTAGCATCTGGCTGGCCTCTGCTGTATCACATCATGGCAGAGAGACAGGATGAGCTGCAGGCAGGGATCTTGCTTTTAAAAGCAGCCCACTCGCACTGGTAAGAGGAAGAATCACTCCCTCCCCCTCCAAGATGGCATTATTATAACACAAGGACAGTGTCCCCATAACCCCACCACTGCTCACTAGGCTCCATTTAAAGATCTATTGGGCAGGAGGAACTCAAAGGGGGGAAAAAAAAAAGAAGCAAAATCATTTAATGAACACAGAAATGGAAAATTATCTGGTGATGAAAATGTATAATACTTTTGACTTGATTAATATGCAGTGTGTTTATGCTGGGAATATCCTTTTTTATGCTGGAAAGATGTGCATTTTGTATGCTGGAAAGATGTGATTCAGTGTAAAAAAATAAAATAAAATAAAAAAAAGGATCCGTGCCTCTCAGCACCGTTACATTAGGGACTAAGCTTCTAGCACAGGAAACTTCAGAGAGAAAACCATATCTAAACCACAGCAGTTATCAAACCGAAATTGATTATCTATGTATCTCAGCAAATATTTTCTTATAAGTTCAAGCCTTTTCTTATAAACACCTAAAAGAATTAAGTGTCTAATATTGAGAAGTTCAGAAAACTGCTTGTATTTTTTGGTACCCGATTTTTTGCCAGCAAATGAATATTTTCTACTATAAATGTAATATATATTGCTTTAAAATTTGGAACAGGAAAAAATACTCCAGTTAGGATGCCACCTGTAAGTGGAGACATTGGGTTGTACTTTGAGGACATTACGGTGCATGTAAGTTTGGGCTGACTAGATCTTGATTATGCTCAAGAACAGAGGCAGTGTGAGGGAACAGAATGAAGCCACAGGTCATGGATTTAGATCATTTTAAGATTTCTTCACTTTCAATGTTGTGAGGAGGTGAAGTCTATTTCCAAGGGTGAATGGATTATTAAAGATTAGAAGTAAGTGACTAGATCGTTTGTGTGTGTGTGTGTGTGTGTGTGTGTGTGTTATAGTGATTGAATGTATAGAATAAATAAAAATTAAAAAAAAATGTCTTGAACATTTCTCCTGAAAACTTAGGCAGGCTTTTGCAAAGTTTTGGAACTCTGCAAAGTGGAAAGGGTGCGTGAGCTGCTGACGGGCTCCGTGAGCCTCTCTTCCCTGTCATCTTTCTCGGCAGCACACGGTTTCTTCCTTCTCACCGACAGGTTTTGTTCTTTTTTCTCTTACTAAGATTCCTCCTGAGATCGGCTGTCTGGAAAATCTGACGTCTCTTGATGTCAGTTACAACTCGGAACTGAGGTCCTTTCCCAATGAAATGGGGAAACTGAGCAAAATATGGGATCTTCCTTTGGATGAACTGCGTCTTAATTTTGATTTTAAACATGTAGGATGTAAAGCCAAAGACATCATAAGGTTAGACCCTTTTCTTTCCTTGCGTTCATTTTAAATCAGCTTCAAATTTCTTCTCTCTGCGACTGTGATTGATATATAGCTACAATTTGGGTGAAATATAGATGGTGTTATTTAGCATTCATATCCTGTGTATCCTTTGCTTTTCATTCAATGACCATGTTTATATGGTACCATTGGACAGGCTTTTCATTCCTCTTAGCCAAGGTGACGTTGAGAGAATAGCTGTTCCTTCTTACCCTTCTCTTTAGGAGAAAGGGACTCTAAGAGGAAATAAGTATTACTTTTTTTTTTTTTTTCTACCAATGACACTATCTAAAGAAATATAGGGTCAGACAGTGGCATTGCAGTAAAATGTGACCCTCTGTTGCAATCCCACATAGTAAAGTTTTGGTTTTGCACCCAGAGACTTCCCTGTGTACACCAGGAACACATGTGCCCATGATCCAGGGCTGGCTGATGACTAGGGGTGGATTTTAGTATCAAGACCTGTTGTCACTACTGTCTGTCATTCTCTGTTTATCCCTCTCACTCATGCAAGAAATAAATGAGTAAACTTTAAAAATAAGAAATATAGCAGAGTATAATAATTTTGCACATTGCATTTCTTTTTTCTTTGAGAGAGATTTTTGCTGTAGGGCACGTGCATTCACTGAATATTCAGAGAGAGACAGAGACAGAAAGTGAGAAATCACCCCCTTGGGGGATGGCCATGCAGCAATCCCCTCTCCTACATTCTTCTCTTGAGATTTTGGGCATGCATGCACACATGCCTGGTGTGAGTTTCAAGCCATTGGTCTGGGACTCTAACTGTGGTTGGCCATGTGTGAGTCTAGTGATGCATCCATTGTGCCATCTGCTGGTCCTCCACTGCTATATTTCATACAGCACATAGCTTACATGTGTCTATTATATTTTAATGAATTATAGATACTGACATGATATGAAATTATTAACTTTATTTTGCCTGTGAGGATGAGTAACCTACCCACCTTGATAACTTTTGAAACCACCAAAATTTTCCAGATATCACTAGTTTTGGTCTTTACACTTTAAGACCTTAAAATATCTTTGATAATAGATTTTCTCTCAACTTTTCCTCCCTTTTAGCACATTAGACTGATTACTCATAAAATCACTTAATCCTTTTTCCACAGTTACTCTGTTTCCCTTGCCTCAGCTCAGCTCTCACATAGCAATGCATCCTTCACTTGATCAGAATATCCTAATGGAGGTACTATGAGTATGTTTACCCATTAGTCGATTCTTGGCACCTGAAACCATGCCTGACATACAATTAATTGTTAAATTACCAGTGATTTATACTTGCCCAATTCTCTTCTGTTTAAATTTTCTTAAATTCATATTTAACTTTTTGCCTGTTATATATTGAAGCCACTACATAGCTGTTTTTAAATGTGATTAACATTTTAAGAGAGAGAAGACTTGAGGCCATTTAAAAATTGCAAAGGCATCATTTGCTTTTTTGAGAATGATTTTTATCAGAGAGTGGCAAATTCTTACTAAATAAATAAATCAAGAAAAGCAATGTTGTCTTTTGTTCATATTCTGAGAAATGTTGGTCAGATTTCTAATTACAGGAATGGACCAGTTGATATTCTCTAGAATTCACTTATAGTTTAGCTTGCTTCTGTAATATTAAACTGTGGCAAGACTTTGGCAAAGTTTAAAACATATCTTTCTATATCCATTTTTTTTCAGAGAGATTTTTGCTATAGGGTATGTGCACTTGCCTGAGACAGAGAGAAATAGACAGAAAGTGAGAAATCACCCTCCAGGGAGCATGGTCACACTACAGTCCCTTCTCTTTCAATTTCCTCTTGGGATTTTGGGCATGCACACACACATGCCCAGCGTGAGTTTTAAGCCACTGGGTTCAGGACTCGAACCGTGGTCAACTAAGTGGGAGTCCAGTGACATAGTCATTTCGCCATCTGCTGGTCCCTGTTGATTTTTCTTAAAGGTTATTTCTTTCTTCAGAGAGTCAAGAGGAGGATCTGTAACAGGGTCCTCACATGACAGTCCAAACTCATCCAGCCAGGATTGTGGGCATGTGTGTGCTCTCAACATGTACAGGGAGAACTCGGGGGGCGAACCTAGGACCCTCCCATGTGGCTTCAACCTTGCATTACTGCTGTATTGATTTGGCTGGTCAGTAATGATTATTGTTTTTGCTATAGGGCATATGTGCTTGCTAGGCAGAGAGAGAGAGAGGGAGAGAGGGAGATATCACTCCCCAGGAGGGATGACCATGCCACAATCCTTCTCCTCTATCTTCTCTGTGGATTTTGGGCACACATGCATATGTGCCCAGTGTGATTTTCAAGTTGCCAGATATGGGACTCAAACCAGAGTTGGTCATGTGGGATCTAGTACCGTAACCATCATGCCACCTATTGGCCCTGTGTTCATTACATTTTTGATAACATTTTAAATCTACCATTTAAGAAAATTATTGCCAGAGAGTGTGTGCACTTACCTGAAAGAGAGAGGTGAGGAGAGAGAGAGAATACCCCAGCCCTCATGGGGCATGGTTATGCCATGATCCTTTTTCCTCCATTTCTCCATCCCATCAGGATTTGGGGCACCCAGGCACATGCATTGGCATGCTTTTCAGGACTTTGGGCCTGGGATTCTAATTACGGTCAGCCTAGGGATCTAGTTTCCGATTCATGGTACTGAACAGGTGCAGTATGGGGCCAGCCCCAAATCTACTTTTGTTTTAAAGGTAGTTTATTTAGCCACATTCAGTACTTATATTTTAATTATTTTCACACTAAGATTTTTAGGAATAGCAACATGTCAGCATCTACTGATAGTGTAATAACTTATTTTTATTTATTTATAATATAACCAGTATGACCCACTATCATATACACTGCATATGATATATATCACTATTTAATAATAACATATGAATATACATGTACACACACATAATATAACCAATATGACCTCATTATTAAGCTTTGGGATAACAGTATGCATATATACTCCATCTTGTTTCTATGTCATAGAGACTTGAAAAATTTTATACCTCGTAATTATTAGGGTTTTATTTGTACTATTTAAAGAAATCCAGGTATACACATGCACGTACATACACATGGGTGTATATATTGTATTCTAATTAGCGTTGCAAGCATATTTTGGCATTTTAGTTATTTCTGGTGATAGTGTAACATGTCATTATATTTGGAAATGCCACCAAATGTTATCAAGTACACTAAAATCACTAACAAAATTAATGCATTAACAGTGAATGGACAGGCATATATTACGTCATGTGACCTCTGGACTCCTTTGCATACTATATTTTTGAACAGTCTGATATCTAAAAGTATTCAACACATAAAAACTCATCTAGATCTCAGCTGAGTATCAAGCAGTTCATTATTCTACTTTTATCTTTCAACTGCCAGGTTTCTGCAACAGCGGTTAAAGAAGGCTGTCCCCTACAACCGAATGAAACTTATGATCGTGGGGAATACTGGGAGTGGGAAAACCACCTTATTGCAGCAATTAATGAAAATCAAGAAATCAGATCCTGGAATGCAAAGTGCTACCATTGGCATAGATGTGAGAGACTGGCCCATCCAAATACGAGGCAAAAGGAAGAAAGATCTCATTCTGAATGTGTGGGATTTTGCAGGTATTTATTTCTCTAAGACTTTCTAAATGCAATTTTACTTTTCATCTGGAATAAGGATTAAAAATTGAGTTTTCTTGGGAACCAGCAGTTAGCATAATGGCTATGTCACTGGACTCCCACGTAGTCGACCGCGGTTCGCGTCCTGGACCCGGTGGCTTAAAACTCACGCCTGGCGCGTGTGCGTGCGTGCCCAAGATCCTGAGAGGAGAATGGAGGAGAAGGGATTGCAGCATGACCATCCCCCCTGGGGGGTGATTTCTTGCTTTCTGTCTCTATGTCTCTCTCTGTCTGTCTGGCGAGCGCACGCGTCCTATAGCGAAAACCTCTCAAAAACAAAAACAAAACAAACAAAAAAAAACATTGAGCTTTCTGCTCCAGCACAGGAAAAGCTGACTGATCTTATGGGATTATTCCAAAGCCATTTACATCTAATATTACCCTCCAGCGCAGAGACATTCATGGTGGGAAATGTTAGGAACCAGTGGTTATCAGCTGAGGCTGTACTTGGTTGACAGCTGACAGATTTGCTGAAAGTTGTCAATGCCTAGTAAAAAACTGGGGTAACCCTCTAACCTTTGTTTGTTGAATAAATTTTCTCCTTTTAGTATGCTAATTAATAAATAGTATTATACCCCCCTCTCATTAAAAACAATTGTCAGGGAGCATTTGCTCAAGCAAGAGAGAGAGAGAGAGAGAGAGAGAGAGAGAGAGAGAGAGATTGAGAGAGCACCCCCTCATGGGAAATGGTCACAGCTCAAGCCCTTCTCTTCCATTGATCCCTCACTTGAGGATTTCAGACTTGCACACATATGCAAACAGCTTATTTCTCAAGCGGCTGGGTCCCAGACCCTAACTGAACCATATAATCAGCCATGTGGGATCTAGCCACCTTAACCACCCGACCATGGCTGCCCTCCTTCTCCCCCTTTTAAGGATTCTTGCCTATTATGTGAAAGATTTTTAAAATGTATCCAATTTTGGGCTAGCCCTAAGGCCTACTGGTTAAAGGCGTCAGCTCCCACATGGCTGACTCTGCAATTAAAGTCCTGGTCCCAGTGTCTAGGAAAACACTCTACCGCATGTACATGTGTGCCTCAAATCCCAGCAGGATGTAGAAATGGAGAAGGGATTGCATGATCACACTCCATGGCAGGGTACTTTCTCCCTGTCCCTCTCCCTCTTTCTCTGTCATGATTCCCCCAGGCTTTTCTCCTCTCTTTAAAAAAATAAAAAAGGGGGATACGTGGAGGGCATTGCATATGGAAGTCATCTTGAGAGCTGTCCGCCATCTTAGAAACCTTAGGCTTCACTTCCTCATTGAGCAAACCATTTCTCAGAAATCATGTGACCAACTGTTCCTAGGCAATGGGAGATCCACCCACATCAGTGATTGGCTCATACTGTTGTATCTCTTTTACATTTCGGGCATCTAATCGGTGCCCACCAGCCTGTATATAAAGCACAATTTGCTCTGCAATAAACAAAGACTTGATCAGCACCTCATTTGGTCTTCACTCTGTGTATGTCTGTGGGAGTTCTGTGAGCCTGTGTATGTGTGGGTCCCCTTTTTCACCATCCTCACCCAGGTACCTGTTCGACTGTCCTGTGGGTCGGGGCATATATCTATGTCTGGTGCCCTCTGGCAAATGAAAGTGGTCTCCAATCTTATTTATTTTTCCAATCTTTATTTAGGTCGTGAGGAATTCTACAGTACTCATCCCCATTTTATGACCCAGCGAGCATTGTATCTTGCTGTTTATGACCTCAGCAAAGGGCAGGCTGAAGTTGACGCCATGAAACCTTGGCTTTTCAATATAAAGGTAATCTGTTCTAAACATTTATAGTCTTTTGTGTGTGTGTATTTGTGTGTATGTGTAAGGTGATTTATTGGGTCATCAGAAAAGTCACAACTCGGGAACCAGCAGTTAGCATAATGGCTGTCGCTGGACTCCCACGTAGTTGACCACGGTTCGTGTCCCGGACCCAGTGGCTTAAAACTCACGCCGGGCGCGTGTGCGTGCGTGCCCAAGATCCCGAGAAGAGAATGGAGGAGAAGGGATTGCGGCGTGACCATCCCCCCTGGGGGGTGATTTCTCACTTTCTGTCTCTATGTCTCTCTCTGTCTGTCTGGTGAGCGCACGCGCCCTATAGCGAAAATCTCTCCAAAAATAAAAAAAAGAAAAGAAAAGAAAAGTCACGACTTTTTTTTTATGTTTTTCTGGGCAAAAATGTATCATGACTTTTCCGAGGACCCAGTATTTTGGCAAATAGGTTCCTCAGTCTCTTCAAATAATTTTTTAAAACAAAATTAGAGTCATAAAAATTTTGAGTTGGAAAAATTTCAGAGTAATTAGGTTGTGACACAAAAATAGTGTTTTTCATATTGGTGATTTTTTTTTTTCTTTTTGAGAAGTTTTGGCTATAGGCTACATGTGCTTGCCAGGAAGACAAAGAGAGACAGAGAGACAGAAAGAGAAAAATCACCCCCTAGGGGGGATGGCCACACCTTAATCTCTTCTCCATTCTCCTCTCAGGATTTTGGGCACACATGAACACGTGCCTGGTGTGAGTTTAAGTCACCGGGTCCAGGATTCCAACCATGGTACACTACATGGGACCCTAGCGAGGTAGCCATTATGCCATCTGCTGGTCCCAAAGAGAGAGAGATTTTTTTTTGTTTGTTTTTTGCTTTTTTTTGAGTATATTGGTGAATGTTATCAGTATCTGAAACCCTTTTATGCTGTAAAACTGTATATACACATACACACTCACTTTAGTGACTTTTTTCTTTCCATGTAGACTCCAAAATGGTTGCCTTTAGAATAAATTCAGGAGACAGCCTGCCTAGTAGGCAGTGGTATGTGCAGTGCATCAGGAGCTGGATTCCATGTGACTGACCATGGTTGTAGTCCTGGTCCTGGAAGCTTGAGAAACATGCTAGGTGGGTGTGTATTTGTACCCAAACTATAGTCAGGATGGATAAAAAAGGATTGCTATGTGACTTGCTGTCTTGGGGGTCCCCCCACCACACACACATGTGTGCTATGGCAAGAATTTTAAAAAATAAAATAAATTTAGCAGTTAAAGTTCACAGATAAGAAGAGAAAATATAAACTATATTGGGTTACTTTGCTATGGTTTGGGGTTTTAATAATATTTTACTTAGATGCACACTTGACAAGTAACCAATTTGAAGACATGAAAATTAAAAATAAAGAAAAGAAGAAAAAATACACTACTACTGTTATGCAGGCCACCTGAAAAATGGTAAGAATTGGATTAAGAAAAGACATGCAGGGGCCAGCCGGTTAGGTGCTGGTTAAGACACTGGATTCCCACATGGTTGTCCACAGTTCAAGTCTTGAATCCAGTATCTTGAAAATCACTTTGGGTGCACGTGCATGTATGTCCAAAATCTCAAGAGGAGGTTGGAAGAGAAAGGATTGCATTGTGGCCATCCCCCTGGGAGGTGAATTTTTTACTTTCCTGTTCTCTGTCTCTCTTGGGTGAATGCACGCACCCTATGAGGGGAAAAGGCATGCAAATGAATTTTTAAAATATTTTAAGATTTTTTTCCCCCTCCCTTTTTAATTTTCAGACTTAAGGTAGGAAAAATAATTGTTATTTTCTTCTGAAATCTTTTAGCTTCTCCTTTCCACTTTAGGAAATTTCATAGAAAGCAGACATCACCAGAAGTGTAAGCCAGCCCCGGTTTAAACAAGAGCATGTGTCTTTCCCTGCAGGCTCGTGCTTCCTCTTCCCCTGTGATTCTTGTTGGCACACACTTGGACGCCTCTGATGAGAAGCAGCGCAAAGCCTGCATCAGTAAGATCACCAAGGAACTCCTGAATAAGCGAGGGTTCCCTGCCATCCGAGACTACCACTTTGTGAATGCCACTGAAGAATCCGATGCTTTGGCAAAACTGCGGAAAACCATCATAAACGAGAGCCTTAATTTCAAGGTAACATGGTTCATGTCTACATAGGCTGGTAGATAAATATAATTTATTAATTCTTGTGCTATGAAACTGCTTGGAAACATCAGAAGTCTTGAGAAGAGAGTATCTTAAAATTGTGTTATCATTTAAAACATTAGTTTCCATTTTAAAATTACTTTTGTATACTGTGTCTCATTTCTTTTTTTTTTTACATTTTTTATTTCATTTTCTTTTATATATTCAATCACATTATTTAGCTTACAAAATGAATACTTCAGCAGATTTCAGCAGATGAACAGTTCTCCCTACTCCAGTTGATAAAACTATAAAATATCTTCAACCGATAATACCACATTTCTTTGTCCCATTAATGCTTTGCCCTCCTATTTTTCTTCTAAATGTCCTTCTTCAGACCCTACTCTTTCACACACACTATATCTGGTATTTACATCCGTATACTGTGTTTCTATATTCTTTAGTCAATTAGTTTCAGTCATAGAGTGCAGATACTCGGTATATATTAAGTGGGACATACAATGTCTCTCCTTCAGAGCCTGGCTTGCTTCACTCAGCATGTCTCATTTCTAGTTCATCAATATAATAAAAAATAGAGGATCAAAAAAAAATGAGAGTAATTGTGGGACAATGAGAAAATGTTTCTGAGAGAGAATTTGAGAAAATGTTTCTGATTCCCTTTCTCAACTTTCTGTAGTGGTGATTCGGTTAAAAGGAGAAGAGTAATATTGGGATCTTGGGATCATGCTTCTTCTAGTACTCTTTGTTGTTTTTCTATCAATTCTTTTTTTCCCCTGTGAGTTCCTGTCTTGTGCCAATTTTGATTTTCTGTGCTTCTTCTTCATGTCTCTTTCTCCTTCTTTTTAAAGTGTTTTTTCTTTTTTTTTAGAGAGATTTTTGCTAAAGGGCATGTGCACTCCCTGGAAAGACAGAGAGACAGAAAGCGAGAAATCACCCCCACCCCAGGGGGGATGGTCATGTGCAATCCCTTCTCCTTCATTTTCCTCTTGGTGGGCATGCACGCTCATGCACTTGGCATCAGTATTAAGCCACTGGGTTCAGTACTTGAACTGCAGTTGACTATGTAGGAATCCATTACCCTATCTGCTGGTCCCCTTTTTAAAGTTTTATTTATTTATTTTATGAGAGCGAGGGGTGAGGGGGAGAGAGAGAGAGAGAAGCACACTCAACAAGTTCTTAGACTGTGACCCTTCCATTACCTTCCCAGCCAATCAGGATCATGGGGACATGAGCCCATAGTGTACAGGTCATCCAGGGAATGGACCCTGCTCTCTTCCTTACGGGTCTAGCATTGCTTCAGTAGGAGTCACTGCAGAACCATTGATCCAGCCCCTCCATTCTCTTTTCACGTGATTCCCACTCTAGGTTTTGTCCCTCAATATAGTGAGACAGCTTTTTCATTTAGTTGTCAAGACCACTAATTTGGTTTCAGCAATGTCTAAATAATTACTTAGTTCATATAAACTCTGTTTTTAATTTAGGCTTTAATGCTTTGAATGTCCAGAGTTCTCCTCTGATATGCCAATGTTCATAAAACGCAAATAAATCACTTATCAGAGAATAAGTATTGATTCTCAATACTTGGCAGGAGAAAGAAATCTTCCCTGGTTCTAAAGAGCATGGAGAATACTGCTATCAAAAACACCCTGGATAGTTCAGTATGAGAAACATAACGGTGAATTTCATTTAGTCCCTGTTGGTTTAGCTCATTAGCACTAATGATCATGATCGTGGATTATAATTGAGTCCTCTCTGGCCCAGGCAGTTCAGCATAATTATTAATTGTGTCTCATTACATGGTGAAAAACTTTCCAGTTCGAATGATACATTTTGTGTTCTTCCTGGCTATAACTGCATGTTGGCTAGTGAGCTTAGTTCTCTTCTATTTCTACAGATTATACTCCTATCCCATACCTAATGAGTCATTTATGAACATGTTGGTCTTTGTGGTGCCTAGGGAGAGAATTTGTATGTTTGTATCTTTCAGTACACATACATGACAGAAAATCGAAGGTGTTTCTGATGAGTTGGAGTCGGTGTTTTCTGTAAGAAATATGATTTTGTTTGCAGATTCTTCTACTTCCCTTTAGATATATGATTAGAGAGTAACATAACTTTTAAAAAACACCAAATACTCAACAATTTATTTATCTGACTAATGTCTTTATCCAGAGGGTTTTCTTTTGAGACTATTCCTATACTTAAAAGAACTTTGTTGTTACCTCGAATATTTCAGTGGTTTTCATTTTTGTCATTGTTGCCAGAGTGCATGTCACATTTTTAAAGTAGTTGGTGTGGGGGAGTTACATTTGTTTTATAAAAGCCTGAGTTAAGTTGAAGCAAAGTATAGATAAAGTAGCTGGTTGAGCTGAATTTGTACTGCTTTTGTCTGAAAGCAACGTATCACTCTCCATCAGTAAGACCAGTTTTCTCTGGGCACGTATAAATGAATTTGGACTAAAGTTTTATAGTAGGAAGAAAGAGAAATGCTTTGAGAAATGGCGATGCTAGTTAAAGACAGGTACACATTACTAATGGGTTTATTTTTCTGGCATGTCAGTTTTGAAAACTCTTCTTTTCTCCATTCCTTTTTTCCTACCTCCCTTCCTTTCTCTCTCGCTTTGTCTCTCTCTCTCTCTCTTTCCTCATGCCAGAGGACACAAACATGTGCACAAGAGAGAAAGCAAGTTTGAATGGGATTTGGTCACACTTCAATCCTTTGCCTCCAATTCTCCACCCTGTCAGGGTCTGGACATGCGTGTGCTCGCCGGTGTGATTTTCAAGCTTCTGGGGCCAGGACTTGAACCCTGGTGGGCCATGTGGGATCTAAATTTCTCTGTTCAATACTTAATCCATTGTTGAGTTCCGAGCCCTTATAAACCCATTGGATTGCTTTGTAGAACAGCCCTTTCCAGATGACCCAGGGCTGGTGAACCTGCCAGAATTGAAATATTCTTTCCTTTCTGAGGTGTTTCAACCTCGATTCAAATAGCAGCTTTTGATCATTGTCTTTTGTTCTCTCATTTGTTTTTTCATCTTTTTGTTTAACTGGACTCTTTTCTAATCTTTTTCTGTCTTCTTTAATGTCTTATTGACAAGTATCTATGCAGATGCTTTAGGATAAAAGTTTTTGCTTTTTAATTTGGCTTAGCCTGTTGGTGATCTGATAGCCAAGCAGAAAGGAGAAGCAGGACAAAGCCGAGTTTGATACCAACAATACTCCTTTCAACCTTGGCCAGCCCATTAGCAGAGCAGGCACCCTCTGCGGCCCTGTGACCCAGCCCTATAAAATCCACCCCTTTCTACTTGATTTGCTCCGTTAGAACCCTTGTTTACTTCTGTACGTAGGTTTTCGTCCGTAGGTTAAAACATACACCTAAATCTGGGACCAGCAGTTAGCGTAATGGCTATTTCGCTGGACTCCCACGTTGTCGACCGCGGTTCAAGTTCCGGACCCGGCAGCTTAAACTCACGCCGGGCGCGTGTGCGTGCGTGCCCAAGATCCCGAGAGGAGAATGGAGGAGAAGGGATTGCGGCGTGGCCATCTCCCCTGGGGGGTGATTTCTCGCTTTCTATCTCTCTGTCTCTCTCTGTCTGTCTGGCGAGCGCACGCGCCCTATAGCAAAAACCTCTCCAAAAAAAGAAAAAAAAAAAAAAAAAGAAAAAACAAACAAACAAACAAAAAAAACATACACCTAAATCTGAAGTTCTATTACTTCTTGCCAAGGTCTAGCCTGGGCGGGGGTGGGTTGACTCGACGGAGGCGGCGCAGGTGAACAGGAACAAAAATTAGACTAAGACCTCAATGCCTTTAGCATGTTCTTAGCCGGCCACAGCCAGGGTTAGCTCCAGGCTGCTGCACCAGCGGCTACCAAACACACGTATTTATTGAGGGATCTTACAGGAGCAGGAGGGGTGAGGGGGAAATAAAAGATTTACTCTATGAAACAGAGAATTTAAAGCACAGGAACAATGATCATAAAACATGATGCCTGTCTTGTTTGAACAGGTGAAGCCAAACACAGTTCTCAGAATGAAGGAGTCTATTTGTCTGGTGCATTTTCTTCTTCAGTCTTGATTACCAACCGACAGGGTCTTTTGAAGAGGGGGCTTGGAGGAAACTTGGTAACTTCAATCCCGAGCCAGGGCAGTACCATAGCTGGTTGCATAGGCCTAGATAGAAATCCTGTCTTGTTAAGTAAAGACACGGTTAATATATACTAAAGTGAAATATCTATATTGCTTTTGGGGTAATTTACAGTTAAGGGGATGAGCCTATTGCCTACATGAGAAAGGAATGTGGTCTTGCTAGCAGCTTAATGACTTACCTAAAGGTTATTGTGTACTTGGGACCCTCTACTTGCTGTTCTATACAATGGCTGTGGCTTGGGGAACAGCGATATTCCCTTGTCCTGAGATCAAAGGTGGCTCGTGGTCTTTGTTTGGGGTATCAGTGCCTCACGGATGAGTACCTAAGCCTCCCCCAGCCACTGAGGTCGTTTCACCAGTTTAGTAGCTTTCCATTAACCCAAACCTTTCTAATGTTATCTATGTAATCCCCAGTAGGAGAGGTGACTGCAGCACTCTTTATTGACATTTTCCAGGCAGGTGGGGGGGACTTCAGGAGATAATTCCCATTTGCTAGCGTTAGGGATCTGCACTCCTTCAAGATTATTGTAAAAATTATAGTAAGGCTGGGGGTGTTATTTTGCCCTTATGGGGTACCGTCAGTAAAGCTCATGGCAGAGAAATTGAGTACCGGCCAGTAAACGACACAAGGAAGGCTAGTAAACCGCCGGCCTTGTCTCGCAGTTTCTTCCCAGCCCAGGCCATGGGAGACGGCCTCTTTACCAGCTTGTGTTGTCTGCATGACCCCATCAACTTCTTAATTTATAAATGATAGGAAGAGGGAATATGAAAGATGTAGGTTAGTAGAATCATATTTAACTTTCTGTGACAAGGAATATATGAAAACAGTTTTTGAATGACCATTTGCAGGTAAATAGGGAAGCAATGGTTATGGCTGCTCTAAGTCAGGCTCTTTAAGGCTCCCGTTACAGGCAGAAAAAAAGTAAGTCAGATTTTTGTGTTAATATGTGCTGAATGAAACTCAAATTCTATTTGCAATATGTTTAAGAATTTAAGTAGAAATTCTGATAGATATTGTCATGAATAGTATAGTTTTCATAGGTCCAAAAATAGGGAGAGTTTGCCATCTGGTGGTTCTTGAAGGCATTTTGGTTTCAATTGGAATTGTACTTCTATTTATAATAAAATTAGATTTAAAAATGTTTGGGAACCAGCAGTTGATGTAATGATTATGTCGCTGAACTCCCATGTAGTTGACTGCGGTTCAAGTCCTGGAGCTGGTGGCTTGAGTGCCCAAGATCCTGAGAGGAGAATGGAGGAGAAGGGATTGTGGCATGGCCATCCCCCCTGGGGGGTGATTTCTCGCTTTCTGTCTCTCTGTCTCTCTCTGTCTTTCTGGCGAGCGCACGTGCCTCATAGCAAAAAAACGTTTGAAAATATTTTTCTTATAGAAATTATCATATTATGGCTACTCTTTTAAAAAATGTATATATTCCTCAATTCATAGACAGTGATTAGTTTCTAAGTCTAAGAGAATAGTTGTCATCAGACTCATTAGTGTTGTAAATGATTTTCATTTTCCCAAGTTAAAGATGCCATGAGAAAGCACAGTTCGGGATGAGAAGCTTTTATATCTCCAGGCTTTACTATTGATATATACATTCCGCCAATATAACATTTTGTAAATAACCATAACGTTTCATGTTTTACCTTGGAGTATGAGTGTTTTTGTCTAATAACTATGCCTACATGCTCTTGTAATATTTATGATTTTTTTTTAATGTTAACGTATCTATTGCTCATTAACTTTAATGTCTTAGAAAATCCTCCTTTTGTGATTAGTGACTTAACTTAGGTTTTGCCATGAAAATTATGGATAGCCAAATAAATACCTCCCTAGTATTTTATTTGACAGTTCTTTCTAAAATGACCTCTGTGTCTATAATTTTATTTTAATTTCATCTTCTTAATTCCTTAAAATTTAAATAGTTTTACATCCACATATGGGCTTTCTTCAAGTATATACTTCTGAATGATGTACTCATTTCTGTAAAATCTATTAGCACTGAATTTACCAATTGACTGATAGATAGTTGGATAAAATAGATTTTTACAGCTTGTCATTTGTAATTTCATAGATCCGAGATCAGCCTGTGGTTGGGCAGCTTATTCCAGACTGCTATGTGGAACTTGAGAAAATCATTTTATCAGAGCGTAAAAATGTGCCAATTGAATTTCCTGTAATTGACCGGAAAAGATTATTACAACTAGTGAAAGTGAATCAGCTCCAGTTAGATGAAAATGAGCTTCCGCATGCAGTTCACTTCCTAAATGAATCAGGTTTGTGTGTTTGTTTCATATTTTCTTTTCCAAGCTTGGTTAAAATAATTTATAAAAATGTCGCTGAAACTTGTATCAAATTTAATCCAAATTTAAGAGCACATCTATAAAATGTATGAACAGACCCCTGCTTTTTCTCTTTTCGGAAGATCATAATGGGCATGGACTTTGAATCATATATCCTGTCATAAAAAATGACATTTAGAACTCATCTAAGGACATAGTGGAAGGAGTCCTTGAGCCAGGGTTAAAACATGCGGATTTAGTATTCAGAAGATGGCTTTAGTATTCAGAAGGTTTGGAGCCCATGAGCACTACCATATTACTTGGCAGTATCAAGTGAATTTAATGCATGTTAAGGTTGTTTTTATACCCTAAGAGAGAATCAAAAGTGGGAGGGCTCACCTGGGGCACTTAGAGAAGCGATTGGGTTGACACAACCGCTGAGTGACTAATCTTGCTCTCTTCCATCATGCGTTGATCTCATAGATGAAAATACCCAGACCAACTCCAGTGCTAATTTTTTTTATACACATATTTTTATTGTATACACATTAGGTGCACAGTTAAAAGAATAAAAATCCTACTCTAGGATGAGAATATAATAAATAGAATAAAGATATTATACAAATGAAATGAACATAAATGACTAAGTATATGATATTCAACTACATACATCATTTTAGTCTTTTACTATTAAAAATTCACTTATTTCAAACTATAGAGTTGATAGATGTATGGCATTTAAGTATTAGTTTGGGCCTTATAAAACAATTATACTGGTAGTATGTGTGGAGAGAAGAAAAGTATTTACTACGGGTAACTATCATGCTTCAGGGGACATGATTTAGCAGTGAAATTTTTATAAGCAAGAAACCAGGTGTAATTTTTAGATATTTTACTAGAAAAACATTTATTAAATAATATATATTCTTTCCCTAACTCGAGTGCTAATTGTGAACTTGTTGAGTGTTACCTTCCTAGAAATGTGTGAGTTGATTTCTAATATTCCAGTAAGTATCTGGGAAGCTGCTTTAGATTCTTAGATAGTGTTGTATGAAAAGTATCTTGGTTTTGGTGAGAGCACGTGCCTTATAGCAAAAATATCCCTACAAAAAAAGTATCTAGGGTTCTATATCACAGGAGGATGACCAAAGTTAACAGCAATTTATTGTACATTACAAGATTCTTAGAAGAAAATGTTTTAAATATGCCCAACACAAAGTAATGTTTGGAATAATCAATATGAAAATTAACCTGATTTGGTCATAACACACAGTATTTATGCACCAAAAAACCCATGAGATATCCCATAAATATTTAGTTATTGTCAATTAAAATAATTTTTGAAAACTTTCATGTGGATTATAATCTGTTTTCTATTACCATAATTTTTAAATTTGAATCTGAAAAGATGTGTCATTGTAGTATATATTTTGAAAGCTAAAAATAAATTCTGTATTTCTATTATTTATAAATACATGCTCTGAAGTACATGCTGATGTCTCAGATATGCTTATTTATGATAATTATATATAGTTTTATTTTATATGGTTCATTTTATATATTTCATAAGGAAATGTTATAAAAATTATGAATATGAGTATATTATAGAATATTGGAGCTTTTGAGCTTGGGAAGTAGGATGCATAGGTTTTAGTCCCATTTCAACCGCTAACTATACTGAAGTTTCCTCACCTGTCAAAGGAGGTTGGACTGGATTCTTCCTAAAGCCCATTGATATTTGTATGTTCTAGATTCCAGTTTTCACTGTTTGATTCATTTTTAATGCAGGAGTCCTTCTTCACTTCCAAGACCCAGCACTGCAGTTAAGTGACTTATATTTTGTGGAACCCAAGTGGCTGTGTAAAGTTATGGCACAGGTTGGTGTCTTACATTTTTGTGGTATGGGGTAATGATTGAAGAGTAGAACAGATAACATCTAAAGCATAGAACATTTTAGAGTCTGATTCAGTTAAAGAAGAAACTTTGGTCAAATGCATAAATTTATAAAACATATAGAAAACTGCTTAAAGTAAAGTTTCATGGATGTAGTTCACTTTTATTTCTGTTTTCAAGACATAGACAGATGTTTGTATCACTCTGTCCCATCTGCCTTTCTAGATCTTGATGATATCTTTGGTTTGATCTTTAACTTGACTAATATTGAATGAAATCCTTAGAGTAAACATATCTAGAGAAATTGGGTTGACACAGCCATGGTAGTGTGAGCTGGTGTATGCTAATTACAGCAGTCTGAGGCTCCAGGGCAGGCCTGGCTTTGATTCCCAGTCCACCTTAAAAGCCCAGTACAATGGCATGATTCCTAGTCCACTCTAAAAGCACAGTACAGTGGCATGTACCTGTAGTGCCAGCTACTTGGGAGACTGAGGCAGGAGGATTGCAACATATCAAAACGGTCTAAAAAGAGAGAGAGAGAAAGAGAGAGAGAGAGAGAGAGAGGAAGGAAGAAAATGAGGATTATGAGCTTGTGAAACCTCTATCTATTAATAGATAACTTGGAGAGGGGTTACAACTCTTCAGTGGAATAGTCTGAGCTCTGATAATTTTGAAAACTCTGAATGGCATTTATATTTCCTTTGGAAAATGGTTTCTTCTCTCAGTGATAATCCATTACCAGTGAGTTTATATAATTAGTTCCAATAATCCATCACTACAGGTTTGCAGTAGAAAAACACACCAGCTTAGGGTTTCTCACTCTCAACACTATTGATATTTTGGAACAGATCATTTTTGTTGGGTACTGTAGGAAGATAGCAGCATCTTTGGTGTCTACTTTCTACATGCCAGAAATACTTTTCCAGTTATGACAAGCAAAAATGTGTTCAGATATTGCCAAATAATTTCAGAGGGTGAAAAATCACCCTGGTTGAGAACTGTTGCATCTATAGCTTACTCATGACTTGAGGTGAACTCAGGATGTTGCCAGCATGCACGGTACCAGTGAGTGTGCACTAATAACTATTTTATGAGTGTAATTTATAATTTTCAATGACTCACTGAGTACTGATTAATATTTTCATATTTGAAGTAGCTCTTCTAATTTAGCTATAATGGTAATTCAATTTCTTCAGATAATTCTTTTGTTTTCCTCTTAATTTTTAGTGCCAAAAGGTATGAAAGCTTATAAGAGAGAGAGAAAGAGAGAGAAATAGAGACAGAAAAAGCATCCCTCAGTGGGGCATGATTATACCACAATCCTTTTTTCTCCATTTCACCATTTGATCAGGATTTAGGGCATGTATGCAAATATGCATGTTTTTCAAGTCTTTGGGCTGGAATTTGAACTGCAATTGGCCATGTGAGCTCTGGCCTTCTATGCACAGTGCTTAACAGCTATGCCATGGAGCCAGGACACCCTCAGGTAGTCTTAAATAATAGTTCTCAAATTTTGTCTAAAGGAAAAAAATGAAGGTGTTTTGAAAAGGGAACTCAATTGAAGCTAAGTTATATGCCACAGAAGTTCAGCATATATTTATATGTTGTTCGACTTGGCAATTAATTGTCCTGTGTCATTTACTATTTTGGTAGACATGGGTAAATTAGATTTTCATCCCTCTGCACATACGCAATGGAAAGTGTACTTTTACTCATTTATTAAATGATAATGGTCCCAGTAGTGTGGTGTGGTCAAGAACACATGCCCTAGAGTTGGGGTAACCTTAATTTAAATCTCTGGATAGCTACTGGCTTTGTGACATTTCTTAACGTTTTAAGTCTTTGTTTCTTCATTTGTAAAATAAGGATAACAATATTATCTTCTGTATTGCCTTCTTTGTTTGAAAAAAGAGAAGTAAATATTAGCTAATTTTATATTTATCTACTTGGTAATTTAAGGAATGTTACTTTAGGAAATAAAACAAAACCTTCAAAACTGTACAGATATATGTGTAGTTTTGGAAAGGGTGTCAGATATGGAACCATATAAAAATATGTGTAAGTAGATGCATTCTGTACAGCTAAGTGAGTTTTAAATATGTATTGCAGATTTTATTGTCTTTAGGTGGTGCACTATAGCTATCAGAAAGTAACCAAATTTATAGAGCCAAGAAAAAGGCTAAAGTTGCCCTCAGAAGCGATGTGTTTCCATGTGACCTTGGGACATTTCAAATTGCATACATGTGAATGATATTAGGGTGAGCATATCTTATACGGTAGAATAATGAAGAGCTTTTACAGTTTTTTAAACAAAAGCAGATTTCCACCTTGACCGAAATAAAATTCCTAAAGATTCTATGAGGTAATTTAGTTGAAACTTCATGAAAGTTCTTTTCATTGTCATGGTTATAACATAAACATACTAATTTAATTTGAAAGACAGATTTAAAATGTCAGTAAAATGATAATTTAAATTTCATAATTAACAAAAATAAATGCCATTATTTTTATTTATGCTGAGAAAGTGAAATAGGATGTAATTTTCACTAAGGTTTAAAGGCAATGAAAGCTGTAAATAATCAAGTGAAAACAAGACTGACTTGTCTGACATCCATCAGCAAAAATAAATGAGTATTCACCCCCCCCCCATGGGTCATTTAGGCAAGGGCAAGAATAATTTCATGGTGCAGATTCTCTAATGAGCTAACCATCCTTTATGTGCCCTGAGATGTTAGGTCATTAAACATATTAAAGAAGTTTCTATCAAGGCAGAGAGGTTTGCAAAACTCCTTTAACTATATGATAAGAGAGATATGAGAAGGACTTAGTGAATTAATCAGATAGAGCTTTAAAAAGCTTTTATGGGTCCACAGAGTGGCATAGCGATTATGTCCATAAACTCTCACATGGACAACCAGAGTTCAAGTCCTGAACTCAGTGACTTGAAACTCATGCTGAGTGTGTGTAGGTGCTTCCCCAAGATCACAGGAGGAGAATGGAGGAGAAGGGACTGTGGTGTGATCATCCCCCAGGGGGTGATTTCTCACTAAGGGGAAAGTGTCTCTGATTCTTTTTCCCTGGTGAGTGAACATGCCCTAAGAAAAAAACCTTCTACCAAGAAAAAAAAACATTGCATGGCAATCTAATCTCTATAAAAATATATTGAACAGATATCAATTAATTTAGAAAATCCTCTTTGATTAAGGGCATGTTGGCCATATAAGTGACTAAGTTGATGGGATATTAGGAAGTCTTTTAAAGAAATTAAGAGGCTGTTTCAGGTGTTATTGGTATGTAGCAAACTGTCCCCAAAATTTGGCAACTGAAACAGCAGCAATTTGTTATTTCTTACTGTCCTGTGGGTTGATGGTGCTCAGATGAATGGTTCTACTCCACATGGTGACAGCAACTGTCAGTCACTTGATTTCATTCATTGGCCTGGGCCGGAAGGTCCAAGAAGGCTACACTCACATTTCAGTGTATTGGTGCTGCTTCATGTAGCCAATCCTATAGCCATTCCTATGGCACAGTGATCACAGTTTAATTTACATCTTACATGGTGGCTGGTCACCAAGAGAAATGAAGCACAAATTTCTAGTCCTCTTAAAGACTAGGTCCAGAACTGTCAAAATATCAATTCCACCATATTCTTTTGACCAGAGCAATCAGAAGGCCAGCCCAGGTTTGAAAGGAAGGGAAGTAAACTCCATTTCTTGACAGACTGAGCAGCATGCATGTGTATGGAAAGATGGACTGACGGCGTACATTTTTGTAAACTAACTTCTGCAAACAGAGATAGCACACTATGGATCTACTGGCAAAACAAACACAGACTCTCTTATAAATAGAATTTGTCTAAGTAAAATAAATTAGAATATGTCTAACATATGAGGGGCTTCTATAGGCTTTAAAAAATTATTTCATTTAATTCCTACCACAACTCTTTTAAATAATACTGAATTAACCCTTAGATTGAAGATGGAATTGTTGGACAGAAAGATTAAATAATTTCTAAAGGTACACATTTAGAAAGAGGTAGAGTTAGGATTTCAGACAAAGTGGTTTGACTTCAGTATATAAAAAACTAATAAGATAAAATATTCCAAAACACATTTACTCCTTCAGCAAGATTTTTTCAACACTACCATGTTCCAGATATTGTTCTGGTGCTATTATACTTTGGACCAAAGTGTGTATACTCATGGGGCTGCCATTCGAAAGACAGAAAGTAGCAAATGTGTAATATGTCAGGTGGTACAGAGTGCTACAAAGCAAGCAAATAGAAAATATATTGTAGATGGAGATAGGGAATTGTAGAATAGGTCTTGGTGCTTAAAAACACTAAAAGAGCAAATAATTCTGCTTGCTACCTAAACCATAAAAGCAATCTGAGGGGACCAGCAGTTGGCATAATGGCTATGTCACTGGACTCCCATGTAGTCGACTGAGGTTCAAGCCCTGGACCCAGTGGCGTGTGCGTGCGTGCCCAAGATCCCGAGAGGAGAATGGAGGAGAAGGGATTGCGGCCTGTCCATCCCCCTGGGGGGGTGATTTCTCGCTTTCTGTCTCTCTGTCTCTCTGTCTTTCTGGCGAGTGTACGCGCCCTATAGCGAAAACGTCTCCAAAAAAAAAGCAATCTGGGACTACTGTAAAGTACATCGTGTGGAGAAGCCTTAAACTACGGTTTTTATTATGTAACAATCCACTGTACATAGTCATTAGATACCAGTTGGTTCAGACAGTCATGCATTCATTGATCCAAAAAGGATTATACATACAAAATAGAAATACAGAGATGTGTGTCAAGTCCTGGGCCCACAAATGTCACAGTTCAGCATTTCACTCAACTATGTAGTAACATAAATTATCTATACTCCTATTTTAGTAGCTTTCAAACATTATAGGTCCACTGAAAGAAGTTAAGCACAAATAGCTTTTTAAAATGAATTTGGCTAAGTAAAATAATTATGTCCAGTAATAGGGCTTACTATAAGCTAAGAATGGTCTTATGTACTTTGTGTGCTTTACATGTGTTTTCTTGTTTCCTTTTCACAGTAGTCAAAGAAACCGGTCACTTTTATTATCTCATTTTACAGAGAAGGAAACTGCCTTAAAGAAATCAAATACCATTCCCAAGGTCACACAGCTAGCCACACAGCCTGGGTTGGCACCTGGGTTCTTCTGACATCGATTCTTTCTTTTTTCAAGTTTTTATTTATTTATTTAGTTTTTCCATCAGAGAGAGTGAGTGAGAGGAGAGACAGGCACTACAGGGTCTTCACACCATGATCCACCCCGAGTCTCAGCCAGCCGGGTCATGGCATGTATATGTGCCTGCTGTGTACAGGGATACCCCGGATGTAAACCTGGGGCCTTCCCACATTGCCTCAGGGTCATGGAGCTCTGTGTTTGCTACATGACTGTGGCTGGCCTGACTTGGATTACTCAAAGCATACAGTATGGTCTCTGTGTTAGAATCATCTGAGTTGCCAGTTAAGAAAGCAGATTCTCAAGCCTTATCCCCAGACCTACAGACCCAGACTCTGTGAGAAGAATCTAAAGAAATGTAGGTGTTATGAAAATTACTAACCTGTACTGCACTGCCTCTCACTGATGGAAACCCTCTTCTATTATATGAGTGTGAAAAAGAAAGTTTTATTAGAAACCTGTACTGGTAACAGCCTGGAAAATAATATCTCTAGGAATATATTCCTATTTATTATTATTTAATTTGCCACAGAGAGACAGCATGGCAAAGTGAGAAAGCACTCCCCATGGAGCATGGTCACACTATAGTTTCTTCTCTTCCATTTCTCCCTTCTGCTGGGATTTTGGGCACAAAGGCACCCATGCCTGGCCTATTTTCCAAGGCATGTGGTAGCAGTTGGCCATGTGGGATCCAGTACACGTTACCACCAGGCCGCAGGCTATCCTTCTAGGAATATTATTATTCTTATTTTTAGAGGTTTTTGCTATAGGGCATGTGTGCTTGCCAGAAAGACAGAGAGAGACAGAGGGATAGAAAGTGAGAAATCACCCCCCGGGGGGATGGCCATGCCACAATCCCTTCTCCTCCATTCTCCTGTGGGGATCTTGGGCACGCATGCACACATGCCTGGCATAAGTTTAAGCCACCGGGTCTGGGACTTGAACCGCAGTCGACTACATGGGAGTCCAGTGACATAGCCATTACACCAACTGCTGGTCCCAAGGAATATTATTATTGATAAGACTGCAATACAGACTTAAGGTTATCAGATTGGTCTGTTAACTGGAAGTAGGGAACTCTTCAAAGTCGTTAGTTTCAGTAATTTCTGCTCTGATTTAATTCTCTTAATTTTAGCAAATTCTGGGGAAGTGGATGCCTTGCTGGGCTTCTGAGCTACAAAGCTGCCAGAGAAATTAGGTCATGGGTTCCATCCAACAATGTTAAAATGGTTTCAATCACATTCACTAAACAAAAAGACCTAAATGATCCTATTTATGAATTGAAATCTTTCAGATTTTGACAGTGAAAGTGGAAGGCTGTCCAAAACATCCTAAGGGAATAATTTCACGAAGAGATGTGGAAAAATTTCTCTCAAAGAAAAGGAGATTTCCAAAGAACTACATGTCACAGTACTTTAAACTCCTAGAAAAATTCCAGATTGCCTTGCCAATAGGAGAAGAATATTTACTGGTCCCAAGCAGGTAAACAAACAAACAAAGAACCTTAAAAATTTAATTATCCCATGGTAATTCACTATCTATTACATGGTTTTAATTGTCAAAGTAAATTTGGTGTATAATAGATGTACTAAATATATATTCTTTTCTTCTTGGGGAAATTTTTTACTGAAGCGGCATTTATTTTTAATGCAAAACATGGCATTTGATATTTCAAAGATAGTAAATGGTATTTTATGTAAACAGAGGATCTTCAAAGAGTTCAAAGAAATGTATAATATGAAAAATTATGCATGGATTTCAAAGTTTTCTTGTATCAAAATAAATTCATACTTTAATTCCATTTTCTATGAACTTCTTGAAGTTCTCTCATAATTACTATTTATCACAGCTTAAATTGTTTAAGAAAGGCAAATAGTGAGATTCTTTTGTCTGCATATGTGTTTGTATGTACACATGCATGTAAATGTGCACCATGTGTGTGGGTATCCTAACATGAGAGAGTATTATATTAAGCAAGTTCTGAGAAGATAGTGAGCTTTCAGCAGTCTTAGAAGAATTTATGGTATCTTAATGAAGGCCTAAACTGTAGTTCCATATTGTAGAAATTTTTCTTATTGTTGTATAAGCAACTGGGAAATATTATAAAGTAATATGATGTTGGAAAGTGCCAATTACATTAAATTAATGGATGACAGTTCTAAAAATAGATATTCATTTTTTTCTAGGACATGTATGTTTTCAAGTTTTATAATTTCAACATTTGTCTTAGTATAACTAACAGTAATAATTTATCTAGTTGTATACATAGGATTGCTGAAAAACGTCCATGCATCTGCTGCATGTGAGCATACATCTTAATTGATTTTATTTTTTATGTAGGAAGAACATATAGAAAAAAAAATCTCAAAAATACTGTAATTGCTTGGAATAGTTATCAGTGCTTTCAAGCAGTAACACACTTTGGTCAACATGGTTAGGTGTTTTGTGAAGCTATATAATGATAATGTGCTTTTCTCTTTAGTTTGTCTGACCACAGGCCTGTAATAGAGCTTCCTCATTGTGAGAACTCCGAGATTATCATTCGGCTGTATGAAATGCCTTATTTTCCAATGGGATTTTGGTCCAGATTAATCAATAGATTACTTGAAATTTCACCTTACATGCTTTCAGGAAGAGGTATGTATATAATAAAGTCTTAATACTTCAAAATTTAGGGAGAAAACTTATTAAAAATATGCTATTTTCCTAGCACTTACTTGCCTCAAAGACAGCTGAAAATCAGAAAAGAATATCCTAAATGATCCCAAAGTGGTCAATGAGTGCACGTAAACTCATGCAATTTCTCAGGGGAAGTATTTCTTAGATATTTGCTCAAAGCTCACTTGTTCTTACTTGAGGCACCCTTTTAAAAGGTATGAATATTTTGTTGTAGTGCCACAGTAAACTAGGAGCAATAATTCTAAAAGGTAGTGTTGGTAGGACTTATTGGTAAACGCACATAGGAACAAACAAACAAAAAAGTAACAGCTATAAAGTCGGGGAGTTTGACTCAGCCGTGTAGTGTAGGGATTGGAATATCTCTATTCTGGTACACACTCTCTGAGGGATTTACAAAAAAGAACAAAAATGGCGGTTTATAATGCTAACTCTTCATTGTAGAATAGAGGCATCTTAGTGCTCCAAGGGGAGAATATCATTTTTCTTGTTGGTTAAAAGTCTGCTTTATGGAGGTTTTGCTGGCTTCTGCAATAAACCTTACCTTGCTTGGAATTAACCAAAATATGGAGAGTTACACTGCATTAAGAAGTTCAAGAAGTTTGGATTTTAGCATGACCATCAACTTCATTTATTAAAAATTATGAAAACTTATATGTAATTATTTTCCCTCATCCATTAAGCATATTAAACTGTTTAATGATATAAACTTGAAATATATTTTAGGTTCTCTATAGGGCATTTGATTTATTTTATTGCAGAACTAAGGATCAAATATTTACTATAATATTTAATAGATATGGATGGAACTCATTATTAACAACCTACTTTCAAAACAAATATATCTCATTTCCTGTCACTTGTGGTGTGTGAGTATTTTTTTTTTCCTTTTTCATTTATGAAGTAGTTAATAATTAATGGATGTATTTGGGCCCATTTAAACTTTTTCAGAACGAGTACTTCGCCCAAACAGAATGTATTGGCGACAAGGCATCTACTTGAATTGGTCTCCTGAAGCTTATTGTCTGGTAGGATCTGAAGTCTTAGACAATCATCAAGAGAGTTTCTTAAAAATTACAGTTCCTTCTTGTAGAAAAGGTAAGGCAATTAATTTAAAACTGTGAATTGTACCATAAAGAAATCTAATTTTTCGAAACTCATAATAGTCTCTCTTTCTAAGCTTTGGAATAGTATAATGTTTACAAAGAGTACTGATGAGTGCCTTTTGAAATATGTAGGTTGTATTCTTTTGGGCCAAGTTGTGGATCACATTGATTCTCTCATGGAAGAGTGGTTTCCTGGGTTGCTGGAGATCGATATTTGTGGTGAAGGAGAAACTCTGTTGAAAAAATGGGCACTATATAGTTTTAATGATGGTGAAGAGCATCAAAAAATCTTACTTGATGACTTGATGAAGAAAGCTGAAGAAGGTATGTTTGGATATAATTGATGGATGTTTTTACAATCCTTTGATATTTGCAAGGTCAATTTTGTAATACATGTAAAAATTACTTTTATCCACAAGGAATGAATTCAAACATACTATATTCAATGATAGTGACAGTTAAGAAAAATAGATTGTATTTATTGCCTATAAGATATTATATTCTAGGTTCAGAACATGTTGAATTGAGAATTTGAATTTTGGCTCATTGAGTGACATAACCTCCATCTGTAAACGAACGTGTTAACCAAACCTCTGCTATAGTTTTGTTAAAAGGATTAAAATAGGTTATACCCAGAAATAATTTACCAGGGCATCTGCTTATAACTGCTCTAGGAATGTGGTGAAGGCAGCGAGTAGAGAAGTTCCTAGTCAGATGTCAGGTGGTCTAAAGCAGTTCTGAATTCTGCTATCTAGTGAATGTACCTAGAAATGACCAAGGACCAGCAGATGACATAATGGTTATATTGCTGGACTCCCACGTGGCTGACCACAGTTCAAGTCCTAGACCCAGTGGCTTGAAAATCGTACTAGGCATGTGTGCATGCATACACCAAGTACCAGGAGAATGGAGGAGAAGGGATTGTGGCATGGCTATCTGCCATGGAGGGTGATTTCTCACTTTCCCTCTCATTGTCTCTGTCTCTGTCTCTGTCTCTCTCTGGTGACTGCATGCACCTTATGGCAAAAACCTCTTAAAAAAAAAAGAAGAAATGACTTTTGAAAATTGAAAGTAGAGTTAAAGGACTGCTAGATATTAAATTAATCTTTAATTTTCTAGAGAAATATAGGATTGGTGGGAAAGCCTAAAGGAGTGATTAGAAATAATAGGAAATATGTGATTATTTTTAGCAAGTCAAAAAGACAAATTTATGTATATCTCTAAATGTTCCTTTAAAAATCTTTTATATACTTCTTTTTAAATTTTTCATTAGTATTATCTATTATTATTTATACACTCAGTCGTTAAACAGATTTTATCCAACATGATATATGCTGCACAGCAGACAAGTTGAGACTACTGTACATGACATCACCAACAGGCAAAAATCCATATCTGTGTAACACAGATGTCTTACTTCTCCATATTTTCCCAAAGTTCCCTTCCTGCACTCCTCCCTTCTCCTAATCTCCTTCCACTTTGTCCCCAGTGTCCATAACAATTTTTAATACTTTTATGTCCTCTAGTCTTTCAGTCTCTACCATAGAGTGTAGACAGTCAGTATATGTTAAGTGGAGACATACGATGTCTCTGTTTCATAGCCTGAGTTGCTTCACTCAAAAATAGATCTTCCTTGTTTGTCCACTTTCTCTTTTTTTAAAAGTTTTTAAAATTTTGAGTGCTTTTTTGCTGTAAGGCATGTGCTTTTGCTAGGAAGACAGAGGGAGAAAGTGAGAAATCAACCTCCAGGGGGTATGGCCACACCACAGTCCCTTCTCCTCTATCCTTCTCTCAGGATCTTGGGCATGCACACATGCACACGCGCCCAGTGTGTTTTAAGCCACCGGGTCCGGGACTTGAACCATGGTCGACTACACGGGAGTCCAGCAACATAGCCATTACGCCAACTGCTGGTTCCCATGTTTATTTACTTTCTATCAAATGCCAGAGTCTTGTTGTTTTTTATGGCTGAATAATATTCCATGGAGTAAATGTGCCACACTTTTTCAATTCATTCATCTGTTTGTGGGCATTTGGGTTGGTTCCATGTCTTAGCAATCGTGAATAATACCACAGTAAATATAGCTGTGCAAGCACTTTTCCAACTGAACATTCATTCTCTTTTCCTTTGGGTAGATACTGAGGAGTGGAATTTCTGGATCATATGGTAGTTCTATTTGAAGGTCCTTGAGAAACCTCCATATTGTTCTCCACAGCAGCTGGACCAATTTACATTCCCACCAACAATATATGAAAGTTCCTCTTTTGCCACATTCCTACCAGCACTTATCTTTTTTGTTAACCTTCGCCATTCTGACTGGGGTTAGGTGGTTTCTCATTGTGGTTTTGATCTGCCGCTCCCTTATGATGAGGGATGTTGAACATTTTTTCGTATGCTTTTTGGCTGTTCATATGTCTTCCTTAGGGAGTTGTTTATTCAGCTCATTTCCTCTTTTAATTGGGTTAATCATTTTCTTTTATGTACTTCTTAGGAGACCTTCTAATAAATCCAGATCAACCAAGGCTCACCATTCCGATATCTCAGATTGCTCCGGACTTGATTTTGGCTGACCTCCCTAGAAACATTATGTTGAATAATGATGAGTTGGAATTTGAACAAACTCCAGAGTTTCTCCTAGGTAACTATTACAGTTAGCTTCAGAATAAAATAATCAATTTTCTCCTTATAATTTTGAAAATATTCAAATATCATAATTCTATCTTTAAAGTGTTTTAGTGTCCTCATGTATTTGTCATAATGTTTTTATTTGAAATGATTTAATTTAAAGTAATATATTCAGTTCTAGAATTGCTTTACACATCTTAGACTAAGATCAAGATGAGAATGAAAATTTCATAAAAGTACACATATTTGTGAAATACAATGGGTCTTCAAAAAGTTCATAGAAAATGTGTATTATGGAAAAAAATGCATGAATTTCAATATCTTTTTTGCACCAAAGTAAACTGGTACTTAAATTCTATTTTTCTGTGAACTTAATGAAGTACTGCAACATGTCATTGCATTTGCTTTGGTTGTCAGCATTGAAGGAGCCAGATAGGGAGGATTTTAGTGAGCAAAGCAGCCTTTTTTAGTTTCTAAAGTACAGAAGAAGTAAAGAAAAAACTCTCTATGTAGTGATAGCAGCAGCAGTTTTACGACTCAGTATGGCAATGTTAAATTCTCATAAAAATATTCATAAAAAAACAGTAGCATTAAATTTGTTTCGTACTCTAAGCGGTGCTGTTTTCGTTTCATGCTGAACAATTTACATTTATCATCTGGTTCTATAAATTCATTCATTGTTTTCCAGCAGAGTCTGATGAAAATTGCTGAATTAATTTCACATCTTTAGGTGTTCATTGAAAGAATGTGAAATCATCTTAATCATGTTCCAATATTCTCATTTTAATCTTTACTTCCTGGATTCATTCTACATTGGTTTTGAGATCCAAAAGACATTTTTAAAAGTGTTCCATAAATTAAGAAGCTGAAAAACTTGCACACTATGAGCTGTTTTTGGAAAGGAATGGTTAGCACATGATGGGACAGATCATGACATTGGGTAGGAAACTTCTAGAACTTCTCATTTACCTTAGAATAAGCACTCATGCCCTGCTAACAACTGTGATGTACTGATTTATTGGGTTCCCTCATTTTTTAAAAAATATATTCTAGATTTATTTTTTAATTGAAAAGTAAAAATTGTATCTATTTAGAGTACACAACATGAGGCTTTGCTGTATGTATACAGGGTGGAATGAAGTCATCAAGCTATGTAGTATATGCATTACTTCACAGACTTACCATGATTTCGTAGCGAGAACACTTAAAATGGACTCTTTTGGCAATGTTCAAGTAAATAATGTATTCTTATTAACTGTAGAGTGACATACTCAAGTTCTAAACATTCTTGGGATTCAGTGAGTTGATGAAATGTAAAATATTTGAAGGCAATTCTGATTTTATTTTGTGTAATATTTGTTGTTGTGTGTGTATATATTTAATTAAATCATCAATGAGAGAATGCCTAAAAGGGTCTGTCAGGACATAATATTATTATTATTTTTTAAAAATAACTATTTATTTTATTTTTTATTTATTCATTCATTGATTTTTTAATTTGACCAGAGAGAGACAGAGGGTGAGAGTGAGAGAGAGAGGAAGTGAGAAAGCAAGCCACCAGGTCCAGGACTCGAACCCCGGTTGGCCATGTGGGAGTGTTCAGCACCTTGACCACCATGCCATCTGCTGGCCCCAAGGACAGAATATTATTTAAAAAAAAAAACAAAGACAAAAAAGTTCAAAACTTGGGGCATGACGTTAAATAAATTTCTTTACACCTTGATTCTTCACATTGATTAGGAAATTGAAAGTATGTAAATGCTTTGGAACTCTGGAAGTACTTTTATTAGTAATAATGAGTTAACCCAAAAAGCAGAATGAGCAGAGCCAAACCCTACATGTTAATTAACATTAAACTAATGATTTGAAGGACACAGACAAGTGCCAGACATAGTCTGGCCTTTCTCTGAAGGAGTTCTAAGAAGTCAGATACATCTCCCCAACATATTACTATTCCAGCATCTAGGTATGCTTTAGATAATGGATGGATTCTGAGCAATGCATGTGGTCACTTTGTTCAAAGAGGCTGTTTTGAAGCACCTGTGCTTTATATTTTATTGATAATATAGATAAGGAAATGTATATGTGATTGCTCGCCCTTCTCTAGCTCCATACATGGAAACCTGTAAATTCCATGTTTCTTTACAGAACACAACCTTGATTAGGGTTTGCCAACATTTGTGCTGTTACCCTTTTGGGCTAGGTAATGTTTTGTTATGTTATTGGGGCTGTCTTGTGCGTTGCAGGTTGCCTAGCAGCATCTCTGGCCTGCACCACTAGATGTCAGTAGTATCTCTTCCAGGACTAGCAAATGGTCTCCAGAGGTTGCCAGAAGTAGAAGGCAGGTTGAATTTCATTGATCGGAATCAGGTATATCCTTCTAAGAACACTTTACAGCTAAGGACTCTTGCTGTTTTTATCTTGTGATAATCATGATCTAGGATAACAACCCCTACCTACAACATACATTTTTCTTGTGGAGCATGAATGAATTCAGACTTGTAATTAACTCTTTCCTTCTCAAATAGCAGTTTTTATTATCTAGTGACTAGTATGACACACCTTGATAGTCATATATAGATTTGTTTCGGAATATATTATTAAGTACAAAAACTAAATACACATAAATATTGTGTATGTGTCTGAGGAGTCAGAGGTGCATTTTCTCTTTGGAAATTATTTTTCGGAGAGTTACAAGAGACAAGTACTTCAGTTGTATGGTTTGATGGAGTTAGGAAGGTTTCCTGGCCTTCAATTTTCATTCTCAGCTAGGTGTCACAAATCCATAATAGCAGTCCTTAATCTTGTTTTTGGTTCAGTCACTGGAAGGATATAGTCCACATTACGTATTAATAAGGCATTATTCCCAAATATGGAAGGGCTTAAAAAATTAGAAATCTCTACTCTCACCTGAAATTGTGATGTATTTTCCTAGTGTATGTTTCTTCTCTTTACCCATTAAAATTTTTCTTTGTCATTGATAGCCATCCAGATTGTGGGAAACCAGAGAATTTTCTGTCTCTCTAGCCACTGCCCCTTTCCTTTTCTACTTGCTTCCTTCCTCGTTTTCCTCTGCTGTTTACCTGATCTATTTCTGATTTCAATAACTACCTGTTCCTATGACCTTTGTTTCCCCCTGCAACTTTCTCAATAATACTAATGGTCTCAATAATATTTAATAGTCTTCAAATATTTAGTGAGTACTGGGAGGATGAGATGGGAGGAAAACTGATAAGATGTAAGTACTACTTTTTTTTTTTTTTTTTTTTGGAGAGATTTTTGCTATAGGGCGCGTGCGCTCGCCAGACAGACAGAGAGAGACATAGAGACAGAAAGCGAGAAATCACCCCCTCAGGGGGAGATGGTCACGCCGCAATCCCTTCTCCTCCATTCTCCTCTTGGGACCTTGGGCACGCATGCACACACGCCCGGCGTGAGTTTTAAGCCACTGGGTCCAGGACGCGAACCGCGGTGGAGTCCAGCGACACAGCCATTACGCTAACTGCTGGTTCCCAGTAAGTACTACTTTTAATATGTTTACAATCTATTGGAAATACCACATATTCAAATGAGTAATTTTTTTTAACACATACTGCTTCTGAACACAAAATAATGTATGATTGCATACACTTATTTTAAAGATTTTTAAAGTACATAGATGGAAGCTTCACATAGATACATAATTTCTCCCCTTACAAATTACAAGTTTTAACCCTGTTCTATTTTCTTGTTGATTTTTCTACGTTCATTCATTTATACCCATCAAGTGACATTTCAAGGCACCATATGAGAATCCTAAATATGGCACAGATAGAATTTACTAGATGTCAGTGGAAAGTAATAGTCCATGGACCTCATTGTGGTTCAGTTTCTCGATATGCATTGGGCCTTTGAGGCATGATGAACTCCTCAAAGGCTGAACTGATGGGGTAGCAGAGCTATGCAAGGAAGGGCAGAGAAGGGTGTGAAGGCCTGAACATACAAAACAGGTTCAGGAGGTTATGGCTGTTTCAGACTGTCCATAGCAGTTGTTTTCAACAATTCTTGTTCATTATTATCACCTGGAGAATTAAAGCATAGTCTTAAGGCACTGGACTCCCACATGGCCAACTGTGGTTTGAGTCCTAGACCTGGCAACTTCAAAGTTGCACTGGGCACATGTACATTTGTGCCCAAAATCTCAAGAGAAAAGTAGAGGTGAAAGGATTGTGGCATGGATATCCCTCCTGGGGGGTGATTTCTCAGTTTTCCTCTCCTTCTCTTAATCTGTTTCTCTCTGGTGAGCACATGTGCCTTATGGCAAAACCTAAAAAAAAAAAAAAAAAAAAAAAGAGAGAGAGAGAGAGAGAGAGAAAAGAAAACAAAAATAAGACTAATAGACCAGTACTTCCTGGAGCTAATTAGATTAGAATCTTTGAGCCCAGACATTGATATTTTTAGATAGCCCCTAAGATGTCCTAGATAGCCAGGACTTAGAGGCAATATCGAACTTGAGCCTAGAGGCTGAATAAAATGAGAAAAGAACCAGAAAGGAAGTCGAGGCCAGCATCTGAGTGTACGGCTGAATTTGGATTGGAAATTGTAGACAGTATGGAATAGTTTGTGAATAGGATGTGCACAGATTAAGTGGAATTATAGGGACATTAATTCTACAGGAGAAACAGAATGAATAGGAGGTGAAAAACTTAACAGGCCCTACAGTCAAGACAGAAGGCATGAGGGGCACCATGCGGGTGAAGTGGTGGTGGAAATGGGAAGGCGGGTGTGTGTACAAGTGAGGCAGCCAAGTGGACTGACAGTGAGCTGTGAGCTAGGTGGGGCGAGGGGTGAAGTGGGAGTGGGAAGGAATTAAAACAATTCCTCTGTTTTGACTCCAGAATGATCTCAAAAGGAGTTTGAGTTTTGTTTTTCTTTTTTCTTTTTTTTTTTTTTTTTAACCAGACATATGGAAAGTAGGGTCTAAACTTGCTTGGAGAAAGAAGAATGGGGCTTTTGACAAAATACAATTGAGATTTGGAAGAGCATCTCAGTGGGAATCTCCACTGCAAAGTTGAAAATACAGGAAAGAGTTCAGGAGGCAGCTGGTGGTTAGAAGGGAAAATTCTCCACATGTAGGAGTAGGTAGATGAAGTCACAGAACTGGATGAAATAATTGAGTGGGTATGTGTAGAAGTAAGGCAGGTAGGCTAGGACAAAATCTCTTGATATATCTTCCTGGAGCAGAAGAAAAAAAACATTAAGGGGATCTGATGCAGTGGAGTCAGTGAGTCGGACTTCTCTTGATGTATACAAGATGTAGTTACAACAAATAGGACTTATTTCATTTTTCTGGTTGGACAGATTAACTTAAATGCTTTGTACTTTCTTTCTAAAAGGTGACGGCAGTTTTGGATCAGTTTATCGAGCTGTCTATGAAGGAGAAGAAGTGGCTGTGAAGATTTTTAATAAACATACATCACTTAGGCTGCTAAGACAAGTAAGAATGACAATAATATTATTACATTTATGCAAACGTTCTTAATCTCCTGGAACTCTTATTTTGTATGCCGTTATGAAAATGTAAAATAATGATCTCATTTCCCTCAAAAAATTAATTAGGAAGTCTCACTTTGTTCTTTCTTTATGGAGTGGAGAGTTTTGTTTCTCCTGTTGAAACATGAAGAAAAGACAATATTTTGAAAATTTCTGTGATACTTAAAAATGATAGAAAAATTGAACCAGCAGGTGGCGTAGTGGTTAAGGTGTTAGACTCCCACATGGGTGACTAGTTTGACTGCCAGACCTGGTGGCTTGAAAAGCACACCAGGCATGTATGTGTGAGTGCCCAAAATCCCAGGAGGAGAATGGAGGAGAAGGGATTGCAATGTGGCCATCCCCCCTTGAGGATGATTTCTCAATTTTTCCTTTCACTGTCTTTCTCTGGCTCTCTCTGGTGAGTGCATACCCCTTATGGCAAAAACCTTAAAAAAAGATAGAACATTTTTTTTTATAAAACTCACTCCCTTTTTTAACCTCAGACCTCGCTAGTTAAAATGTGCTGGCACCTGGATTTTCCTGGAGAATGTTTGGAATAGTAGTATCTTGGGACTTGTCAAGGCCATGTGTAGTCCCTGATACTCTCTACAGTAGTGCAACTTCTAGCTGCTGCTTCTAGACTTGAAGTCTAGCAAGCACTTGATTTCAGGTCCCGTTTTCTTTAGATTATTTATCTTTCTTTTTTCTGGTCCACAGAGATAATGATTTTTCTTTCTTTTTTTTGGAGAGGTTTTTGCTATAGGGCGCGCGCACTCACCAGACAGACAGAGAGAGAGACATAGAGACAGAAAGCGAGAAATCACCCCCCAGGGGGGATGGTCACGCCGCAATCCCTTCTCCTCCATTCTCCTCTTGGGATCTTGGGCACGCATGCACATGCGCCCGGCGTGAGTTTTAAGCCACTGGGTTCGGGACGCGAACCGCGGTCGACTATGTGGGAGTCCAGCGACATAGCCATTACGCTAACTGCTGGTTCCCTTTTCTTTCATTTTTGAAGGTTTTTTTTTTTTTTTTTTTTTTTTTTTTTTTTTGCTATAGGGCGCGTGTGCTCACCAGACAGAGACAGACAGAGAGACAGAAAGCGAGAAATCACCCCCTAGGGAAGATGGCCATGCCGCAATCCCTTCTCCTCCATTCTCTTTTTGGAATCTTGGGCACGCACGCACATGCGCCTGGCGTGAGTTTAAGCCACCAGGTCTGGAACTCGAACTGCGGTCGACTACATGGGAGTCCAGCGACATAGCCATTACGCTAACTGCTGGTCCCATGATTTTTCTTTTTATTAAGCATGGCTACTATGTGTTTAGAGTAACAGGAACAGTTTAAAATAGGATTTCCCTTTGCTAATTTGATTGGAGTTCAGAAATTACAAATCAAAACTTTAATTGATGAGCTTACACCTTTCTTTTCTGGATTTATTCATTTTATTTTATTTTATTTAAATTTATTTATTTACATTCACTCACTATACATCATTACAGCATACAAAATGAGATTTTCCATCCAGAATACACTGTATATTGTCTCAATCAAGCACATCAACATACGTGTTATTGTCAACAAATTATTTTCCATTTTTTGTTTCCTGTATATTTTGCTTTTTTCCCATCCTTGATTCCCTCTCTTTCACCTTCTGCCATCTCCCACCCTCCTTCACTGTCTCTGGTACCTATGGTTGCTTTCTATGCCTTTTTCCCTCCACATTTTATTGATTCACTAAAGATCTTAATTAATCTAAATATTTTGAATAGCAAGCGTAGCTAATATATACATATCCATGAACACAAGTCTGACTTTAGGCATAAACCTCAGTGAGTAGAATGAACAAACTATAATGTAGCACCTGGCTGGGGCTATATAGCTTACTACAGTCATCAAATAGGTATTTTTAATGCACTTTTTAAAAAAATTTCAAGAAAAACAGTTTTAGTTTTTTTTTTCTGAAACTTTTTTAAAAACTTAATTAATTTACATTCATTCCCTAAGCATTGTCACAACATACAAAATGTTATTTCCCATCCAGAATATACTGCATAGTGGCTTAATCATTCATGTTATCATCAAAAATTTTCCATTTCTAGTTATATAATTTTTTTGACCCTCTGTCCTTTCCCACCCTCTTCAGTTGTCTTGCATTCCCTTACCCCCACATTGTATTGATCACACAGTTTCTTAAATAACTTAACTACTTTCAATAGCAAGTACAGCTGGTAATTTCAAGAAAAGCAGTTTTAACTTAAATCAAAGAAAAACTAAGGAAATTTGCTTAAAACTTAAAGCCAAGAGACAGGTTAGGATTCTGTTCAAATAGTAGGTACATGAATCTATTGACAGCTCAAGACAGGACACAAGTTCTTAAAACCAGACAACAAAGCCTAGAAGAAATTCAGCAATGTTTTAGTAAAAAGTCATAAAATACTATTTCACCAATTCAATCTCACGTACTTTATCTTCTATTATCGTTCGGTTTTGCTGATTAAATTCAGGGATATAATTCCAGACTTGTCCCTATGATTAAGTTGGCAATGTTCTTAGTTTTTAAACTCTTATTTCTGTGTGTCTGTATTTAATTTTCCTGATATAGCACTACCTTGAGATATCCATTTTAAAAAGAAGTGATTGCCTGCCTGCTTCAAAAGATGGGGAAAGTTAGCACTCTTATCTCTTACTTCTCCCTCCTGTCCACTTCCCAAAATTTAAAATTTAAATTTAAAATTAGTTATGTTGGGTAACTAATATAATTTAGTTGTGTTAATGTACCAATTATACCTTGAAATAATTTATAAAACTTTCATTTTTTAGCACACCAAATCTAGACAGTAAATACTAATTGATTGCTATGTGAGATAAGGAAAAATATCATTATTATTCTTTTTACTTCTCTTCCCACCTTCTCCTTAAATTCTGTAATTTATTATATTATTTAAAAATCATAATTAAATTGCTTTTATTTTGTCTATAGTTTGGTTTTAAAAACAAAACCAATAAATGCCATTTAAATAGTTTCTTTTTTTGTTTGTACAGAACCAAAATGTTTCTACTCTTACACAAGGAAGTGTAACTTTTTCCTCACTAAACAGTTTTTTCTCCCATATTAAGAATTTTCCAAATGTCAAAGTCAAGTGAATTCTCTATTTGTGAAAATAAGATAATATTTTCATTCGGGTCACATTTATATTCTTTTTTTTTTTTTTTTAAATGTAGGTTTTTGGGTTGTCTGGGCTCTCTATTATGTAATAGATTGAGAGAAAAGATATATTTTCCATCATGTTTTTAAGAATTTCTAAGCTTTGTTTGTTTGTTTGTTTTGTTTTTTTATGGGGTTGGGGGAGAGAGCAAGAGGGAGAGGTGGTTTTATCAGGGTCTTGCCATGCTGTGATCGCTCTGCCCCCGCCTCCCAGCTAGCCTGGATTACAGGTGTGCACTGACAAGCACTGCCTGGGTCAGTAGAGCCAGAAACCAAACCCGGGCCTCCTATGTGGCCCCCAGCTCTGCACACAGCACAGTACTAGTTGGACGATTGCAGCTGGGCCTCTCATCTCTTAATTATACAGTTAATATAACAAAATCCACCCTTTTCTTGAGGAAATTCCTCATTCAACCCATAACTTCATGCTATAAACTGAGGAAATGGATTTCCAGGCTGCTTGCGCAGTGATCTGTGATTTTCTTGTCTCGTCCTCATGGCATGCTTGAATATTTCTTGTATTTTATGGCTTTCTCTTGGGCTTCAAGTAAGTTTTTTGAGAAAAAAATGTTTAGGAGGTAAATATTTTTAGTCATTACATGATAAAAATGTCTTAATTTTGCCTCATACTTGATGGATATGCTTTGATATTTTTGGATTTTTTTTTTTTTTCTTTTTTTGGAGAGGTTTTTGCTATAGGGTGCGTGCGCTCGCCAGACAGACAGAGAGATAGAAAGCAGGAAATCACCCCCCAGGGGGGATGGCTACGCCGCAATCCCTTCTCCTCCATTCTCCTCTCGGGATCTTGGGCACGCACGCACACGCGCCCGGCGTGAGTTTAAGCCACCGGGTCCGGGACTCGAACCGCGGTCGACTACGTGGGAGTCCAGCGACATAGCCATTACGCTAACTGCTGGTCCCTATTTTGGATTTTTTTAGGAATCTAGGCTTAAAATAATTTTTCTTTAAACTTTAAAGAAAATTTTATTGAGTTTTCAGTGCCCACTACTGCTACTTGTTCCTATATAGGTTACTTTTAATTTAATTTTGAAAAGTAAAAACTTGGTCTTTTGGATTTCTCTTGTCCTTGATATTCTGAAGCTTCACGAGTTTGTTGGTGTATCAGTCTCTTTTTGGTACTATCTACCTCATTATTTGGTAGAAAGTTCTGTTCTATATGTTTTCTATTGTTTATTTTTTTCTTTGCAACATTTACATATCATTGGCCAAGTTTTATTCAACAGCTTCTATGTACCAGAATAGGAGGTGGGACAGATAATGGACACAGTACTAAGCCAGATCAGCCAGGTCCCTGATATTTTGGAACCACCAGGAGTACATATTCAATGACGGACCTTCACCTGTGTGTCTTATTCTCTCACCATTTTATCTATAATTTTCCTCTCAACATTTTATCTGTAATTCAAGTAACTTACTTGACTACCTTGTACAGATTTCTAGTTTGTTTTTCAGAATTGTCTTATTTATTTAACTTTCTACTGGACTTTGTGTTTTTAAGTATATTTTAATATTAGCATTTCTTTCTTATACCTATTGTTGCTCCTTTTTTAAAAGACAAAATATTCTCAAGAATTTCTGTTCATTACAATTGGAATTATTCTTATTTATTTATTTATTTATTTATTACTATTTTGCTTTATTGGTGTTTTCTGTGAAGTCATTTCTTCTATGGGTTTATCTTGATCTTTGTCTTTTATGATGTTGTTTTCTTTCTTTTTTTTTTTGAGAGTTTTTTTTTTTTTTTTTTTTTTTTTTTTTTTTTTTTTTTTGCTATAGGGCACGTGCACTCACCAGAAAGACAGAGACAGACAGACAGACAGAAAGTGAGGAATCACCCCTCAGGGTGGGATGACCATGCGACAATCCCTTCTCCTCCATTCTCCTCCCGGAATCTTTGGCATGCATGCACACGTGTCTGGCATGAGTTTACGCCATTGGATCTGGGACTCGATCCACGGTCAACTACATGGGAGTCCAGCGACATAGCCATTATGCCAACTGCTGGTCCCTGATGTTGTTTTCTTAAATTGGGTATTTTTGGGTGACTCTTCATATCTGTGACTTAAGGACTAAATTGCTTCTTGAAGGAGGACTGTATGAATTATTAAAGGTAGGTGAAATGAGTATTCTGAGCATTCATATTGGTCTGTTCAAGTTACCACTCACAAGAGGAAGGTGGGTCATGGGATTGTAATGGGTGGTCATAGTTTATGGATTCTCTTTTCTTTAGGTTATATGGACAGGGATAAGTCAAGCCTGCTGAGAACATAATAACCACCAAAGTAAGGAAGATTTTTTTTCTGCAAGTGCTATACTTGGGACTGTTTCTTTCTGCTCAGTGGTGCATTATTTTTCCCTTAATCTTTTAGAGAGTTTTAGATACGTTGAGTTCTGCTGTACATCTCTTTCTAGTCCAAAAACTTTCTATTTGAGGTTCATCAGATAAATTATCTTCACCTTCCATCTTAAAAAGGATCATAGTGGATGTTCACTGTAGAGTTGGTTTAATTCAGTGATCTGGCCAGTTTTCTCTATTAGTCCCTTAACTTCTGTGTGTTGGTTTTATTCTCTTGGGATGGCTTTTCTCATTGTGGTAACCTGGTGTCAGTCTTCACCCTTGCATATTACAAATACAGAAGGAAAGAGCAAACCTTTTTCAAGGGCTTGCATTCCAGAAGAACCCAAAGACCTACACTGTAGCTCATTGAATAAAAAAACTATTGGCTTCACTTGAATCGTCTGTCCTTTTTTCAATGAGCTTTGTGTTTAGGGCAATGCTTTCTTTTGATTAACAGGTCTGAATTACTGAACCAATCACTGTCTCAGTGAAGATGGTATTACTTGATAGTGGTACTTAGAATATTCCTACCTTTTCTCTGAGTCTGGGCTTGGAAGTCCATGGGCTGCTGCAGGAGTCAACAAAAGATTCTTGGGTAAAGATGGGGGAACGTATGACCTGCAGTGATCACTCCAGTATCCTCTTTTGTTTAGCGTCTGGAAGGGACTTATCCAAGGTTTTTCTGAGTTTCTATTGACAGTTGGAATGAGGGAGATGGAAGGGTGAGAGAAGAATTAAAATTCAATGCTAATTCTACCATCTTATACCAGAATTCCACTATATTTTAGGATCTATTTATCCTCACATTTTCCTCTGATTTACTAAACAAAATTTCTTTGTGATTGAACAACTTATGTACACTTTAAAAACTACATAATTATAATATTTTAGTTACTATAAACAATAGAGTAACAATGTTTCTGTGAAACGGACCTGGGAAATTTTGATCATTAGTAATAAGAGTCGTACTCTAGTTCTAAGAATAAGTTAAACAATTTTCTGTGAAAAGGAGCAAATCTGTGAACTAAATCTAGAAACAATCTCTTTCAATCCATAGGTAATTTGCTATATAAATTGATCTTTAGCCTTGGCCATTAATCTCCAATATAAGTTTCAAATTTTATGGAGTGTGCTTGGGGCACTCTAACAGAAATCAGAGCACTAAATAGGTGTAGCCTGATTAGCATAGAGGAGGCTAAGTAACCAAGGCAGTGGTAGAAGAAACTGAAAAAAAGAGTATGTGGTTCTTCTTAAAAATAAAAAAAAGAAAAAGAAAAAAAAGAAAGGAAGAAAGGAAAAGGAAGGCACTTCAGTGTTCCACATTGCATTTTTTTTTTGGAGAGGTTTTTGCTATAGGGCGCGTGCGCTCGCCAGACAGACAGAGAGAGACAGAGAGACAGAAAGCGAGAAATCACCCCCCAGGGGGGATGGCCATGTCACAATCCCTTCTCCTCCATTCTCCTCTCGGGATCTTGGGCACACGCGCACACGTGCCCAGCGTGAGTTTAAGCCACCGGGTCCGGGACTCGAACCACAGTTAACTGTGGGAGTCCAGTGACATAGCCATTACTCTTAACTGCTGGCCCCCCGTGTTGCATTTTGAGGATCATTCTTTTGGTAGTCATGGCTGGGACAGGTCTAGTACACTTTGGTTTTCATCTTTACATAGTTGCTTTTCCAAGATAAATTTGGATTCTATTTCTGTCTGCCCAGCTGAAGTGGCACAAGACTCTGTAGTGTTGGAGAAGCCCTGTGGAAGACTGAGATATGATTCTGGGTCGACCTGTGGACAGGCCTGTGATCCGGGTTGGCTGGGAAAGGCTGTGGGGACAGTTACAGCATGTGGAGGATGCTTGTCTCTCTCTCCCCCCTCTCTCCTTCTCTCTCTCTTGAAAGAAAGAAACTTTAAAAAGAGAAAGTAAGCAAAACTAACTTGGCCCTTTCTCTTCAGTTTTAACCATCTGAGCTATTCTGAGATGGAAAAAAACAGATTTTATCTACTAAACAAATATAATTGCAGTCTCAAGCTTTATTCTTAGAAAATTCCCTCTCAGTGTATTCAGTCTTTCTTCTCTGGCTTGCAGAATTCTCCACACTTCAGTTTCCTGATAAATGCAGTTGGCATTGATACTCCATGTCTTTGAAGCTAGTTGTTAAAAAGCAGAGCATCTGCAGTGATCGCAGTTTAAAACATGAATCAATTTAACATCAGGAAAGCTGTAACTTTCAACTAAGTTACAGTTTCAGAATAAAGTAGTATATAAAGAATAAAATGCATATAGATTTTAAAACAATACCATAAAGGAGACTGTAAAATAGTCTTACATGATATGGTCTAGAAAAAGGATACATTTCAGCTAAATTATAGCATCAGAGTAAAATGGAATAAACAGAATAAAGTGAATAAGGAATCCAAATACAACAATGTCATAGAGGAGACTTTAAAGTCTCACAAGATGTGTTCTATAGAAAGGGCCATCTCAGAATGGAGAATTTTGTTGAAGATGAAGTGGAATCTCTGACTTCTGGGATTAGTAGGAGATTGTTGCAACTGGGGATTGTTTTAGTAAGGGTGGTCCAGGGCAGGTCACTCTGAGGACATGGTAGTAGCTGAGCTAAGATCTGAATGGCAAGGGCCAACAGGTGGCATGGTGGTTAAGAGCGCTGAATTCCAACATGGCTGACCATGGTTCAAGTCCCAGACCTGGTGGCTTTCTTTCTTACTCTCTCTTTCTCTCTTTATCTCTCAATATGTCCCTCTCTGGCCAAATAAAAATAAATAAATAAATAAAGTTAAATAAAATAATTATTCTTTTTAAAAAAGATCTGAATGGAAAATAGCCTTCAGCCATGTGAGAGTGAAGGATTTCTAGAGAGAAGGATCAGAAAAATAAAGACTTGGTGGCTGGAAAGAGCTGGGAACCTACTGGAATTGATTGAATAAAAAACAGAGTGACTGGAGGGTGATTCACAAAGGGGGTAGGGAATAGGATTGGGCTAGGGATGTATTAAGTCAAGCAATGAGGTACATGGGGTTTTAATCTAAGAGTAATAGGAAGTTAGTAGAGAGTTTTCAGGAAGGGATTGATCCCATATATTTCTGTGGAGTTAGGCAGTTTTTTCCGTAAACTTTTGTAGTCATTAAACCAAAGATTATAATCAGGCTTTACTTCATTACCAGTTGCAGTTGGCTAGAACTGGCTGCTCAGAATTCTGGACCGAGAAGAATCTGTGACTGACTCAACTTCAGTAGAGAAGATTGATATGACTTGTTAAATATGGCTATGATGTGTGTGCTGTCCCTGCATTAAAGGTTCTGATAAAAGCAGAGCAAAGGAAAATCAGAACTTAAACATTTCATTCAAATATAGGTTCCAGCCAGCTGTTCATTACTGAACATGTGGAAAATGTAAAAAAATCAAATAAGAAATGGCAAGTTTGCCCTAATCCAGTCACCCAGAGAAAGCCATGGTGAGAGTGTTGAGGCACTCACTTGAGATATTTCTTACTCTTAACGTTGGTGTTTTTCAGGAGCTGGTCGTGCTGTGCCACCTCCATCACCCCAGCTTAATCTCTCTGCTGGCGGCTGGGATTCGCCCACGAATGTTGGTGATGGAATTGGCCTCCAAGGGTTCCTTGGATCGTTTGCTACAGCAGGATAAAGCCAGCCTCACCAGAACCCTCCAGCACAGGATCGCACTACATGTGGCTGATGGCTTGAGGTAACCATGTCACACTGTTTTCTATGAAGTGCATGACAAGTGGGACCCCAAACTTCCTCTCAGGCCCAGAGACTTGTGCTTTTTAATAACACTGTGGACCAGTAACATTCTGCAACCAGATTGGGTGAAATCTACCATTTCCTTGATCGAATATTGGAATTTCATAAGATAATAGTAGGAGGACCATGAAGAACCTCACAGCTAGTGAGAGCAGAGTTTGAACCTAGAACAGCTATTCTAATACCCATGATTCTAACCCTGTAATGACCTGTACCCCCCAAAAAAGAGAGAGAGATATTAGTTTTCAAAATATCAAGGAAAGTGTCAGGGGTTGTTGGATGATTTGAATACTGAAAGATTAGTTTACACTTGTGAAGGGGACTAGAGTGATTTGTATTAGGTTCTTCTTTATGATCCTCGTATGTCTCAGAGTCACTCCACGTGCACGTGGCCAGTTGACAGAAGAGCTTTGGAGAACAGCACAGCAGAGTGAAAAGGCCATGGTTTTTGGAGACAAAGAGATGGGGATAAATCACTAGTGTGCTCGTTTAGTAACTGTGATTTTGGATCTCTGATTCTTGTTTTTGTTCTTTTTTTAAAATAGTCTATAAACCATGGTTAATACTTAGTGCATAAAGTTTTGTAATAAATGAAGACATCCCAAATCAAACTCTTTATGTCCTCTTCTCTATTGCTTCCCATCTCCAGTCACCCCACTGTTTCACCTGGGAGCAAGCCTTAAATCCTTTCTTTCTCTCCCATCTCAGTGGGGGTCTCCACACGATGAACCACCTCCAACCCCAATCAGCCTAGATTATTAGCATGCTCACCACACCAATATGCACAAGAAAGTCCAGGGATGTGAACTCAGGACTCACCCATGTGAGTCTAATTGCATTATGGCTGCACCACCACTTACCTTCAATAGTAGGGGCTCTTTGTCTTGTTCACACTGTCTGTCCAGCATCCAGAACAGCGGGCCCCAGAAGATACATAGGCAGGAGGGAGAGAGGAAGAAAGGTAGAAGGGAGGAAAACAGTGCCTGATATATATATATATACACATTTATATTTATATATAAATATTTACATTTATATATAAATATATAAAATATATTTATATTATATATATATTTACATTTAATCACTGTGTATCTTTATAGAATACAAAATGAATTTTTCTCATTATGAATATACTGTACATTAGTCCATTCAAAGATATTACTATACAAATTACCATCAACAGATAATTTCCCATTTTTGTGTCCATTAAATATTTTGCTTTTTCCCCCGATTCCCTTCCTCCCAACCTCCCTATTTCCTACCCTCCTCCCACACTGTCTCTAGTATCCACAGTTGCTCTCCTTGCTTTCATGCCTTCCAGTGTTTCATTTTCTGCTATAGAGTGCAGACATTTGGTACATATTAAGTGGGGACATAACAGTGTCCCTCTTCCATAGTCTGGCTTGCTTCATCTTCTAGCTAGCATACATCTTCTGTATTTGTTCACTCTCTATCAAGTGCCAGGGTTTCATTGTTTTTCATAGCTGAATAGTATCCCATAGTGTATATGTGCCACACTTTTTCAATCCATTCATCTGTTCTTGAACATTTGGGTTGATTCCATGTCTTAGCAATTGTAAATAATGCTGCAATAAATGTCGATGTGTTTTTTCTGACTGAGTGCCTTCCTGTCCTTTGGGTTGATATCTAGGAGTGGAATTGCTGGATCATATAGTTCTATTTGTAGGTCTTTGAGAAACCTCCATACTGTCCTCTAGAATGGCTGTACTAATTTATATTCCCACCAACACTATAGGAGAGTTCCCTTTTCACCACAGCCTCATCAGCTCTTCTCAGTCTTTATTTTTTCAATCTTAGTCATTCTGGGGGCCGACAGATGGCGTAGTGGTTTAGGGCACTGGACTCCCATGTGGCTAACCGTGGTTTGAGGTTTGAGTTGTAGACCTGGCAGCTTGCTTTCTCACTTTCTCTCTCTCTCTCTCTTTCTCTATCACACACACACACACACACACACACACACACATACAAACACACACTCTCCCTCTGTCCCTCTCTGGTCAAACTAAAATAAATAAATAAAGCTAAAATAGTAAAAAATAATTCTTTTTTTTTTGGAGAGGTTTTTGCTATAGGGCGCGTGCTCTTGCCAGAACAACAGAGAAAGACAGAGAGATAGAAAGCGAGAAATCACCTCCCAGAGAGGATGGCCACGCTGCAATCCCTTCTCCTCCATTCTCCTCTCAGGATCTTGGGGGCACGCACACACATGCACCCAGCGTGAGTTTAAGCCACCAGGTCCGGGACTTGAACCGCGGTCGACTACATGGGAGTTCAGCGACATAGCCATTACGCTAACTGCTGGGCCCAGTAAAAAATAATTCTTTAATAAAAAAAAATTTTAATCATTCTGACTGGGGTTAGGTGGTATCTCTATATGGTTTTGATTTGCATTCTCCCTTATGATAAGGGCTGTTGACTATTTTTAAATATGTGTTTTGCCTGTTTGTACATTTTCCTTGGAAAGCTGTCTGTTAAGCTCATTTGCCCGTCTTTTAATTGGGATGAATACTTTTTTGCAGATTAACTGCTTGAGCTCCCTGTGTATTTTGCTTATCAATTCCTTATCTGAGGAGGTGTTCTAATATATTCTCCCATTCTAAGGGTTTTCTCTTCACTAAATACTATTTTTTTTTCTGTGCAGAAGCTTTTTACCTTGATGTAATCTCACTTGTCTATTTTTGGGATTATTTCCTATGCTTTGGAGGGTCTTATTCAAGAGTAGGTATTATGATGAGTACATATACTTGTCCTGAAAATCGTATCAGTTACTACATCAGGCAGGATGCAGGCATTTGCATTTAGGTTGCTATATCTGCTTTTGAACACCAGGAGGCGTCTTGTGTTAAATTATTGCAGATGAAGTGACACCTAGTCTCAGTATTTCAAAACTGTCTAGGTCACTTTCCTTAATTTAACTCACTCTTGGTCCTAGTTTTCCCCTAATTCTTCCACATAATTCCCAAAGTGCTCATTTACAAAATGAAGCATTTCTGGTTTTTATTCACTGCTGTTTGAAAAACTTCATCACTAAAATAACTTATTTTAGTTCTCTGAATCGTTTCTTAAAATAAGAAAGCCAGCAGTTTTTGATGATGTATATGAAGTCTCAGCATACTTTCTTCTAATTGGCCTGATTTATTCTCACCATAATACCAGGAGAGCTTTTTAGACCTTGCCACAAGAGTCTAGTCAATTTCAGTAGCTATCAGTCTACTCCCTACACTAAGTATATTTTTTAAACTTAGCATTAAGGTTTGTTTTACCAGATATATTTTAGCACAGAGCTATAACTACAAAGGCAAAAAGAGACAGTACAACCGTGCTCCTTTGGAGTTCCTTAGATGATGGAGTCATTTTGAGAGACATAAAAGAACTTTCTTCACTTAACATATTCTCTCTTCTGCAGTCTTGCCTTCAGCTGTAGGCTTACATCTCTAATTTGGTCAGCGCCTTTGAGCTCTTTCAACTATTCCTTTTTTTAAAATACAGGGTATCACCATGTCATGATCTTCCTGCCCAAGCCACTCTTCTGGGCCCAAATCACCACACCTGATCTTTTTATTATTTTTTAAGACAGGGTTTCTCAATGTTGTCCAGGCCAGCCTTGAACTCACCATAGTCATGCCTCAGCCTCCTGAATCATTTAGGAATACACGTGCATGCTGCCACAGCCAGCCTTTAGGTTGGATCTGGAAAGAACCTGGGCCTCCTGTGTGGCCCCAACCTGCAAGAGGATAACATCTTAGCAGCGTGCACTTCAGCTGGGCCTCTTTTGATCTCTTTCTTGTAATTCCCCACTACCTGTGAAGATAAAGTCACCTACGCCGTCCCTAAGTTTCTGTGTTTCAGAATTTTCAAACACAGTTTACTCTCCTTGCCCCTTCCTTCTACCATAAAGCCGTCCTTTGTCTTCTATCCCTCACTCACCAGGTCAGGATCCTTGTAGTCCTATCCAAACTGACTCCCTCCCCCCAAAATACATATTCATTTGTTCACTAGATGCTTGATTCAATTTTACATTATTTAAAACATAAATTTATTTATTGTTGTGTCACTACTGCTGCCTTATTTTGATGCCTCCAGGGATTATCAGAATCTTTCTTCTAGAATAAACATCCAATGATACTTCGAATTCCCTGATAGTTCCCACTGATCTGCAAAATACATCCAACTGCCTTGGCATAGCGTCAAAACTCTAAGCATCTCTGTCTCACCTCCACAGCCTGCCCCTCTGCTGCCCACACTGTGCACTCTGACCCTGCCCAAGGGCTTGACTTTTCACAGACGTTCTTGTCTCTCTGGCCTTGCATTTGTCATTGTTCCCTTCCCACAGTTTTCTGCCTGGAGAACTCTTATCCTCAAGAATTTGCTCACGTACCTTCTTTGCTGTGAGCTCCACTACTCGGTTGAAGAGCAGCCTCTCTAGTACGTGTTTCTGGTGCCTGCTCCATGCAGGACATGTACAAGGTGCTGCAGAGGGAAGGCGAAAGTACGTTGTTCTGAGGTTGAAAACTGCTAATGCCAAAGGTGACTTTGCTCCCTTTTCCTCTGTACTTTCCCCCTCTGTGCTTCCTGGGGCTTATGAATTTCTGTTACCTTGTTTGAACACCTGTCTCTCCTACATTGGACCTCTAAGAGCTAAGATACAAAGACGGCTTTGTGTCCCTATTGCCTGGCCCTAATGACTGGCCCTCACAGATGCCCAGCACATATTTATTAAATGCATATATTTATTTTATTTTTATATTAAAAATGGAGTGTGTTTACTCACTGGAGAGAGAGAGAGAGAGAGAGAGAGAGAGAGACAGACAGACAGACAGACAGAAAGTGAGAAGCACTCCTCCAGGGAGCATGGCCAGACTGTGGTCCCTTCTCCATTCTCCTCTTGGGATTTTGGGCACACAGACCTGGCATGTTTTTCAAGTTTCCAGGTCCAGAACTTGAACTGTGTAGTCAGCTATGGGATCCAGCATCTTAACCACCATACCACTTGCTGGTCTGTATTCTATTTTTAGAATAACTTCATTCAGGATGAGATAAAAATTATTTTAAATGATGAAGGAAGGGGTTTCTTAGAAACTCTTATGGTAATCACAGGTAAAGAATGACTGTTTAACTGAATACAGGCCAGTTTATTTTAATAAAATATTTGACAATACTCATTGTCACACAATGCATAAATTATGGTGGAATTATTGTCAGTAAGGCAAGATTTGTACTTATTGCTATTTCAAAAGCTACTTTGCTATTCTATTACAGCTATTAAAACTGCACTTTTAAAGATTAAATTCTATAATTGAACATTTTAACTAACCCAGATAATCTCTCTTTCCCACTGACATTATTTCGAATTAACTTTAACTATTTTTTTTTTTTTTTTGCCTTTGGGAAGTATTCTGAAAGAGTCTGTGTTCTATAAATACACAGAAAGAGGCATACATTATGAAGAATTTGGATGTTATTCAATGATGTATGACTTGGCTTTAACTTATTTTATTCTTAATCTCCCAGCTTTCCTCTTCAGCTGGGCAGGAGTAGCTAATGGCCTTTCAGTAAGCCCTTAGCAAATTCTCTTGCAAGCCCATTACTTACTGTTAAGGTCAATTTCATTAGTACATTTATTTTATTTTTCAGCCAAAAATATGTAGACTGAAATGAATGGGCCTAATGTCAAATGTCCTAACTACATCCTGGAAAAGAGAGACTCTGCTGCTACATTAGTTGATGCAATTCAGTGGTTCATACTTCGTAGGGCATCAGGCAATGGAAAGTTCAGGGTAGCGTTGCCCTTTTGCCTCTAATCCTTACAGCAGTGATTGGTACTAGGTAATGGGGTAAATATTTATGGATCTAACAAAAAAAAATCACAAAGGATTTAAATTTAATTCCATTAAGTCCTGTGGAGAGTTGTTCCAGGTCGGAATATACCTGTGAGATCATGTGGAGGGCTGTAGTAAATTAGACATTGAAGGCAAGGAAGATAGAGTTAGAAAAAATTTAAATTCCTTCTCACTTTCTCCTTCCTATTGAGATTTGGGCACACGTGCACATGTACCAGCACGTTTTACAAGCTCTCCAGGGCCAGGATTCTAACCACAATTGGCAATGTGGGATCTCTGTCCTTTAACCCCTAAGCAATGGACCTAGCTTCATGTTGCTTTTTATATTAACTAATTTTTATACTTTATTGAAGATGTCCAACTTTAGTTGCTTACGTTTGCATGGATCCGTCTGTGAAAGGACTTTAACATCACTCAGCACTATTTTCTTCCAAAACAATATTTTATCCATTTTGACTTTCAGACTAAATGTTCTTTATTTACATTAATTTATAACAGAATTGAATTTATAGTAAATTGCATCTTCAAACAGAGTAGGATAAGCTAGTAAAAGTCTTATATTTTCATTTGTTATTATTGGAAAATAAATATTCTCAAACATATTGGAAACATCTTAGTTGATATATATATCATAGTTTAGGTGGTGCAGTCCATAGTGTAATTGACTGAAGTGTTGGAAATCACATGGCTGACTGAGGGTTCGGATCCTCAGATCAACCTGAAAACACATGGGGTACATATGTGGCACCCAAGATCCTGAGGTCTGGGGGAAGGAGGATATGGCAGAATGAGGCCCTGTCAAGGTGTTTCTCTATTTCTTTAGCATGTGTGTATATATACTTGCTAACATTTATTTAAAAAAAGAAAAGAAAAATAAATCCCAAAGATGCATGGAATAGAGAGCATTTTAAAAGCTGAGAAACGTATGTATAGTTTTAAGAAAATCAAGCTATTAAATAAATGGAAATTACAAAAAAATTCTATCAACTCTTATTTACATTTAAAAATAACATTCTAAAGTAGTTATAATGTACATATTTTCATGGAAGAAATTCAGAATTCCCTTCAAATAATTGGTAAGGTATACAAAAGAAAATTTCCCCCCAAAATGGGACTTTGCCTGAGATAGCTGTATCTTAAAGTATAAATCTCTCACTTATCAGGATTGACATTACGTTTCAAAACACAATCTTGTTTTATATTAGAGTTTTTTTTTTTTTTTTTTTTTTTTTTTTGTGAGGCAGACTAAGAGGCAGGGAGAAGCAAGGGAAGAGAAGAGAGAGGTATTTAAAAATATATTTACTGTAATTTATGATTTACATATAATTGTACATGTTTTTATAATTGTACATATGTTTGTACATATGGTATGGTTTCTAATAATATGTATATGATGTGTGATAAATAAATTATGGACATATACATATTCACCAATTTCAGCCTTTAACAGTTATTTTTGTTTTGAATATTTGCAGCTCACTCTATTGGTTATTTTGGAAGTATTTAGCTCATTAGGTTGAGATACAAAAGAAAACCTATACTCACTCACTGTGAGTTCTTCTAAAGCTATAGTATTGTACTGTGCCTACAGAAATAGGTCCTCAAAAGGGCAAAAACTAAAAACTAAACAAAAATGGAAAGAGATGTTTCAAAGTGAGGACATGGTACAGTCAGTGCTTTGGTGATTTATAAGCTTTATTAAGTTCTTGATTTTAGCCTTCCTTAAATATATTTCAAAGAAAGAATCACCTACTAGTAACATTTTGGACTTTTCCTGTGTTACCTAGTTTTGTACAATGAGTAATTGTTATAATAATAAATATGTAAAAGCAATATGAAACCTGTGGAGACAACTGTCTATTAAATAATTTCAGCCAAGAGTACTTAAACCTGTTTGTTTGTATAATAGTTAATTTTGAATTTCTTAGACTTATAGGTTGGGAATTTGAGCCCAATACTCAATGTTATTATCAATATGTGGGGACTTATTCCCTGTCATTTTGTTACTCTTTTTTGTTTTGTTTTGTTTTCCTAGTTGTTTGAGTTCTTTTACTTATATATTTTGACCTTTAATTTTCCCTTTAGTATTTCCTTACAAGCTGGCTAGTTTTGGTGAATTCTTCCAGCCTTTGTTTATCTGAAATTATTTTTTTTCTCTTTCCCATTCGAAGGCTAGTTTCATTGAATATAGTACACTTGGCTGAAATTAGTTTCTTTCAGAGTTTTACATATGTTTCCCATTCTTTCCTTGCCTTCATTGTTTGAGTTGAGAGATCTGATGTTAGTCTAAAGGGTAAACTTTGTATATAACTTGGTGTTTTGCTCTTGCTGATCTTAAAATATTATCTTTGATTGTTACCAATTGGCTATGATATGCCTTGGAGAGGATTTTCTTATGTCGTATCTATTTGGTGTTCTTTGAATTTTCTAGATTTGAATGTCCAAATGCCTCTCTAAATTTGGAAACTTTTCAGCTAATAGAGTATGAAAGAGATTTTTTATACTTTTATCTGTCTCTTAGCTTTCTGGAATACCTATTATGTGGTTATTTAGCCATTTAGTGGTGTCTAGAATTTCCCATAAGTTGTTCTGATTTGTAATGGTTATTCTTCTTTTGTTTTGGTTGCGTGGACTAAATTGGAGGTTTTGTTTTCAAGGAGATTCTTTCTTCTGTGTAGTCTAATCTGCTGTTGTTACTTTCCAGAATCATATTGTTTATATTCAGAAGTTCTGTTTGATTCTTTTTCAGGGTACCTATCCCTTTATGAAGTTCCTCCTTCACCTCATGGAAACATTTTCTCACCTCCTAGTATTGGTTGTCTGCTTTTTCTTATATCTCACTGAGTTTTGTTACAATAATTTATTATTATTTTTTTTGGAGAGTTTTTTTTTTTTTTTGCTATAGGGCACATGCGCTCGCAAGACAGACAGAGAGACAGAGAGACAGAAAGCGAGAAATCACCCCCCAGGGGGGATGACCACCCCGCAATCCCTTCTCCTCCATTCTCCTCTCGGAATCTTGGGCACACATGCACACGCGCCTGGCGTGAGTTTTAAGCCACCGGATCCAAGACGCGAACTGCGGTCACAACATGGGAGTCCAGCGACATAGCCATTACGCTAACTGCTGGTCCCCAATTATTATTTTTTTTGACATTCTGGTGATCTCTTGTGTTTTATCCATTGTTAGTGAAAAGTTATTATGTTCCTTTGGGAGGGAGGTATTTCCTGGTTTTCTCATATTTCTTGGGATTGTGCTTTGATTTTTAGTTATCTGATGATATATTCACTTCTTCCTACTTCTTTGGAGTAGGTTTCTATAGTTGTTTGCTCATGCTGTGTTTCAGTTGTCCTCCTCTACTGTGGATGGGAGTGTGGAATCCACAGTGGAAGTTTGGGTTCAGGTTTCAGAGGAGAGTGTCTCTCCTTTTATTGTGGGGGATGGGTTGTGGGGACAGAATTTCTCAAAAATCTCACTGTCCTCAGGTGTTTGATTACTATATAATCAAACTTCTTTGCTCCCTGTGTGGTGGAGGTTAAACTGGACAGGTAGAATGTAAGATTGGAGTCCATTGTGTGGCACGTTGGCTGGAGAAGTCACTCTTCCCTCATTGCAGGCTGTGTTGGGGTACTTGCTGATGAGTTCAGGCGTGGTGGCCTTTGCTTCCTTATTTCTTCTTCTGTCTCTGGGACTTCAAAAAGTGAGTTGTGATCCCTGAAGGGGTAATCAACCCTTCTTCCCTCAAAGATAGGTCTTTTTGAGAAGGTCTTACTATGTACAATCCTCCTGCCCAAGCCTCCCAATTAATCAGTATTACAAGTGTGTCTAATTGTTACCAGAATATTAAGGTTGGCCTGGGAACAGGATCCCAGACCTCACATATGGCTCTTAGCCGCCCAAGCTATGATTCTACCTGTATGCCACTATGTCTGACCCTACACTTGTATGTTTTGATTTATTTCTATAGCATTTTATAACTTGAGGGCTAATTTTAGCATAAATATTAGACTCTTTGCATAATGGACATACGCATTCAAGAAAATTATGACAAAACCTATTATAATGTAATCTGGTTTTAATAAGATTTCTTGTGCACTGTTTGGCAGATACCTGCACTCAGCCATGATTATATACCGTGACTTGAAGCCCCACAATGTGCTGCTTTTTACCCTGTATCCCAATGCCGCCATCATTGCAAAGATTGCTGACTATGGGATTGCTCAGTACTGCTGTAGAATGGGCATTAAAACATCAGAGGGTACACCAGGTAGGTGATAAAGTTTCCATGATGTTCTAGTCTGTTCTGTTGCTAAGAACAGCAAATGTCTGAACTGGGTGATTTATAAAAGTAGAAATTTATTCAGCTTGATTTGGAGGCCCAAGGTCCTGGGCCCACATCTGGAGAGGGGCATGCAGAATCCTGAGGAGTCACATGAGTGCAAGAGCAGAGCAGACTGGCCATGTCTGTGTCTGTGTGTCTCTCTTTATGAGGGCCCAGGAGCCAATAAAGAGGCCCCATCTTAACCTCCTAGTCACTCTCAAGGGCCTTACCTTTTAGTGCCCCGAAGTTATTAAGTTTTTTCTTAATACCTTCACAATATAACTAAAGTTCCAACGAATGACATTCTGGGGGAATATTCAAATCATAGTGAGGAGTTATTATGTTCCTTTGGGAGGGAGGTATTTCCTGGTTTTCTCATATTTCTTGGGATTGTGCTTTGATTTTTAGTTATCTGATGATATATTCACTTCTTCCTACTTCTTTGGAGTAGGTTTCTATAGTTGTTTGCTCATGCTGTGTTTTAGTTGTCCTCCTCTACTATGGATGGGAGTGTGGGATCCACAGTAGGAGTTTGGGTTCAGGCTTCAGAGGAGAGTGTCTCTCCTTTTATTGTCTCTCCTTCTATTAACTACATGATATATATGATAATTCCCTCTTCCAGATGAATGAGAAGTGACTTCAGGTGTGAGCTGAGGGTAATCAAAAGAAAACCACACACTGTCATGCTGTGAACAGATACTTATTATGTAAATTACTATGACCATTACATGATGATTTTGATCATCGTATTCCACAGGACAAAAAAGAAATTATAATTGTCCAGGGCAAAAATCAAACTAAAAAGTAGAGAATGTCTGATGTCAAGTTACATATTTTTTCTTTATTTTTTTTTCCCAGAGGACACATGTAATCAGAGAGTGAGAGAGAAAACAACCTAATAGAAGGTGGTCATGCCACAATCCTTTTCCCTCCATTTCTCCCTCCTTTTGGGATTTTTGGGCATGCACACGTGTGTGGCCAATTTTTGTTTTCCAACTTCCAGGTTAGGGATTCAAACTATGCAGTCAGCCATGTGGGGTCCAGCTCCCTTAGCCACCAAACCACAGATTAGCCCTTATGTTTTCAAAAGTTAGATTTTCTTGGACCAGCAGATGGTATAATAGCTACGACACTGAACTCCCATGTAGTCGACCGTGGTTCGAGTCCTGGACCTGGTGGCTTAAACTCATACCAGGTGCGTGTGCGTGTGTGTCCAAGAACCCAAGAGGGGAATGGAGGAGAAGGGACTGTGGCGTGGCCATCCCACCTGGGGGGTGATTTCTCACTTTCTATCTCTCTCTGTCTTTCTGGTGAGAGCATGTGCCCTATAGCAAAATCCTCTCCAAAAAAATTTTAAAAGTTAGATTTTCTGACTTGGGTAACACAGCAAGACCCTATGTACAAGAATCAGATATGGTGGTATGTGCCTGTAGTTCCAGTTGGGAGGTTGAGAAAGAGGATCATGATAGCAAGACCCTGATTTTTTTTTTTTTTTTGAGAGATTTTTGCTATAGGGCATGTGCACTCTCTGGAGAGACAGAGAGAGAAAGTGAGAAATCACCCTCTAGAGGGATGGCCACATTGCATTCCCTTCTCCTCCATTCTCTTCTTGAGATTTTGGGAGAGCATGCACACACACCTGGCTTGAGTTTCAAACTGCCGGGACTTGAACTGTGGTAAGCCATGTGAGAGTCCAGCACCTTAACCACTAAACCATCTGCTGGACCTCCTGTCTTAAAAAATAGAAAAAAAGTTAGATTTAAAAAAATCTTTAGGGTGGGAACCAGCAGTTAGTGTAATGGCTATGTCGCTGGACTCCCACACAGTCGACTGCGGTTCGCGTCCCGGACCCGGTGGCTTAAACTCACGCCGGGCGCGTGTGCGTGCGTGTCCAAGATCCCGAGAGGAGAATAGAGGAGAAGGGATTGCGGTGTGACCATCCCCCCTGGGGGGTTATTTCTCACTTTCTGTCTCTCTGTCTCTCTCTGTCTGTCTGGCGAGCGCACACGCCTTATAGTGAAAACCTCTCCCCCCCAAAAAAAAAAAATCTTTAGGGACAGCCAGTAGCATGGTTATTAAGACAGCTGGATCTCATGTGGCCCACTTTGCTGCTAAATGCTGGACCCAGTGGCTTGGAAAACATGCTGGATGAATGTGCATACATGCCTGAAATCCCAAGAGGAGAATGGAAAAGGGATTATGGTGTGGCTTCTTCTCCCACCCCTTCTCTGCTGCCCAAGAGGTGCTTTCTTAGTTCCCTCTTTCTCTTTCTCTCTCTCTCCAGTGAGCACCATGCCCTAGAGCAAATAAAAAAAATATTTAATTAATTAAATCTTTAAATACTCTATAGGTGGATAAAAAGTAACAACTAAAATTTTAATCTAGGTCCCATTAACACCTAAAATTGAGTACCACAAACTTTTAGTAACACTGTAACCCAGAGAACTCTGAAAACCCAAAGCTTTTTTTTTTTAATAATAACTGATTCGAAGATAGAGCCTGACTTAACTGACTACTTGATGCTTGTAACAATCTTTATTTTATTTCCCACACTCAGTATAAATATGTGTATGTTTCACTGCAGAAGATAAAAACTTTTGAATAGTGAGGACTGATTTTGACCCCACTGAAGGTTTATAGACTGTAGGCTGTAAACATTGTTATTAATATATTTAATTATAAAAAGTATAGGAGCCATCAGGTACATAGTAGTTAAGGCACTGGACTTCCACATTGCTGACCACAGTTTGTGTCTCAGACCTGGTATCCTGAAAATCATGCTGGACCCGTGGGTGTGCATTCCCCAACCCCAAGAGGAGACTGGAGGAGAAGGGATCGCGCGGCGTAGCCATTCCCCCCTGGGGGAGATTTCTCATTTTTCACCTTTTTGTCTCTCTCTGGAGAGCATAGGAGCCCTATGGCAAAAATGTAAATACTAATTCCTAAATACTTGCGGTTCCAACAATTTTGCAATAAGGTATTTGGGACTTGGGGTTTTCTGTGTTGCATTGTTATTAATAGAAGTATACTTTCACCTTTTTAATGGGTTGATAGAAAAGTGTAGGACTTTAAACAGGCAGTTCAATTTTCTTTCTTCATTATTTATAAGTTGTAAATACTTCAATGCTTATAAATAATGTAGCTTCCTTATTGGGCTTTGCAGACACAGATGAGTCAATGAAAAATGAAGCACACCCACTCTGGATTCCATCTCCCGTGTGACCTCCATAAATCATTGACATCATTTTCTTATCTTAGATTTTAATGTTGCTTTCTAGAGTCATCTGCAGCCCTTTCTTATCTTGCCTGTTCAAATAATCCTGTCACTGCTTCTGCTCCTCGACTCTACCTCCTGTGACAGTCTACTTCCTGTGCAGCGCTGTGCTTTTGGGCTCCCGAGGTCTTACATTCTGCCATGTTCTTCCCACATCAGTGTACGCACTGAGTCTCAGCTCTCACTCCCCTTCTACTCTATTGATCATCAGAATCTCATGTTCTGGTTAGTAAGAAACTGTCACAGGGTCAGTGATTTGTATGGACTAAGAATTCAATCTGAGCCAAGCAGAAAGTCCAGGAGTTGGCATCTGTGTGAGGGAAGACAGCTCTATCTGTAGGAAAATCTTATATAGTTATTTGTAAATAATGTTACAAGGGGCTTTACAACATCTTGATTACAGTTCAATTAAAACATGGTGACAGAAGAAAATATGCTAGAGGGTAGCTCACTTGGCAAAAAAGCCTGGTTGTTTCCAGCCCTTGCCCTAAGCCCTCCCTTCCAGTGTAAATTAGCCAAAGCCCCAGATTTCAATGCCTCATTTTATTTTTGCTCCAAATACATGCTTTCTCTTTTGTTTTTCATAGCTGTAGTTTGCAAGTAGAGTGTGTATTCTCATAAACACCTCAAAGTGTATATTCTAGCTAAGAGTCTCTGAATTGTTCAGTAATAATAAAAATAGTTATTGGCCCAGCTGTTCTGGTACAGGGGTTAGGGTGCTGCTGCAAGATACTGGATCCATATGGGAAAGGTCAGGTTCAGATCCTGGGTCAGCATGAATATGCCAGGTATGCCCGTGGGTGCACCGATATTCCTGACTTGCTGGAGGCTGCGGGAAGGGTTGTGGACAAGACCCTGTTGAGTGTCCCTGTATTCCTCTGCCTTTCTCTTTGTCTCTCACTCCCTCAATAAATAAATAAATAAATAAATAAATAAGATTTTAAAAACTGTAATTTCTTAGACATCTGCTGCCTTCCAGGCTCAGTATCAGGTAGTCTAGAGATGGTGTCCTTTATCCTTGTGCCAGGGTCAAAAGTTAGCTGTTGTTTTGTCATTTGTAAAATGAGGAAACTGAGGCTCAGTGAAATTGTACAACAATAGAAGCCAAGATGAGAGCTTAGTGAAAAGGAGAACTTCATTCAGTGCTACGTAGCTTTAAATCTTATGGTCTGTCTCCTAGACCACATGCAACTCTAACATGAACTTGAGGAAGTTTAAATATTTAATCTTAGTTATTAAAAAAACAAACAAAACGAAAGAGCCACGATAGCAAATATTGTCAACTATGGGTTTGGACAGACAATCTTGGAATTCCAAAGGCCTAACACACACACACTCCCACCTAGTAAAAGTATGCACGGGACAGTGAAGTATCTTGAAGTATCTGCTCAACATACTCATGTGACAGTAAGGTGTCTGGGTACCTCCGTGGGCCTTGCAGTTCTCCTGAATTTCCCATGCAGTCTCTGCTGTTGAAGTCTGTCCACCTACTGGGACAGGGGGGTTTCTCTGGTATCTATTGATTGTGCTTTTGGGCTTGAGTTTCACTATTCCTCTCAGTGGTCTGGGCCAACCAGCAGCCAGCTCCTTCAACTTCGTTAGACTCATGGCCTTTCATTTTAAGTGTATGATTTCCTGGTTTTTGGTCATAATCTGTCTAAAATTCAGTATCCACCTGAGTCTTCCTACCGAGTTGGGTACTGTTCCTGGTACCTTTTAATCTCTGGTATTGACATATGGTACCATAAATGTGGAGAGACCGTATCAGAAAACTCAGGGCCCCATGTGTTCTCTTCCCACTCTTCTCCCCGGGGATTTCTAACACATTATAAACATTTGGTTTTCTTGCTATCACAGATTTTCTCCTTTCATTACTGTATTTATTATTGGGAGGATACTTTTTTTTTTTTTTTTTTTGGAGAGGTTTTTCGCTATAGGGCGCGTTTGCTCGCCAGACAGACAGAGAGAGACATAGAGACAGAAAGCGAGAAATCACCCCCCAGGGGGGATGGTCACGCCGCAATCCCTTCTCCTCCACTCTCCTCTCGGGATCCTGGGCACGCACGCACACGCGCCCGGCGTGAGTTGTAAGCCACCGGGTCCGAGACGCGAACCGCGGTCGACTACGTGGGAGTCCAGCGACATAGCCATTACGCTAACTGCTGGTTCCCGGGAGGATACTTTTAATTAACTCAGCCTTAAACTCGGCTTCAAAGTTTAAATAACAATAATGCTCACTACTACTATAGCCACCACCGAATTTTTCTTTCTCCAATGCATTTGTGTTTTGGAAGAAAATAGTTCCTTCTTTTATGATTTGTTATCACCTTGTCTTTTCTTTTAATAATTGTTCTTTTATTGTTATATCTCTTAACATGTAAACTTCTGGAGAAACAGAAGGTCATGTCTTTGTTAATTTTTTTTAAGCTCTTTGCTTTAAGATACATGTGCCTGTCAGAGAGAGAAAGAGAGAGAGAGAGAGAGAGAGAGAGAGAGAGTGAGTGAGTCAGGGAGAGAACAAGAGAGGAAAGTGGGAAATGATTTCCCAAAGGGGATGGCCATGCTGCAATACCTTCTCATCCATTCTCCTCTTGGCACTTTGGGCATGGATGCACACATGCCCAGTGGGATTCTAAAGCCACCAGGTCTGGGTCTTGAACCATCGAGTTGGTCATGTGGAATCCAGCACCTTAACGTCCATGCTATCTGCTGGTCTAGTTTTTTGGGTCCATTTATGTAATGCCTCTTACTGTGATGATTCACCCTATTTGCACACGTCAGTGTGGGTTGATCATGGCTGCCTTAGAGGGAAGTACGAAGGGCAAACCTTTCTAGAGCATGAACAGTGTGCCTGCTGCACTTAGCCCTTTGCATGGACTGAAGATCTCATTTAATCCTAAAACCCACTGAGGTAGGTCCAGTGACTACTTCTAGTGTGTAGATAAGGTAACTAACAAAAACTTAAGGAATGTTAAAGATGTCTGTAGGGCACTACAAGATGTGGTCATAAGCAGCCTCAGCAGGGCCTCTGGCCCAGCACCTTCACAGCTGGGGATGCAGCAGTGGAAGCAATTTGGTTATTGATGAGGACCACGGTGTTGTGACACTCTACATTTTGAAAGGCAAATATGAGATAGATAATTTCAACTTTAAACAACTTGGAATTTCAACTTTAATTCAAATAGATACATTTTATACTGTTGGGAGTCACAGTTAATTCTGGGTCCTGTTACAGCTGCACTGTTGCCTAAGATAAATGCTGACTGATGGCTTCAACTCCGTCAGTATCCATAAAAATACAGCAGTCTTTGTGTAAATAAAATGATATTCTCTGATTATAGAGTATCATATGACAACAATTATGAAACATAATCTAGTCCAATGTCTCTGAAATTAAGAAAGAAATAAAATGTTTCTGTGACATGTATTCAGACCTAACCCATACATTTCTCATACTCTTGATCTATGGATCTTTTCATTATTTGCTTGTTGCATTTGTTTAAATGCATACTTCTCTGAAAAATGATATCTAAAAATAGTTCTTAGACAATAAATCATATTTTCTCAAAAATATTTTTAACATCGTAACTATTATGATACATCTCCAAGGGAAATATTTTTTATTTTTTATTCATTTACTCATGCATTTGGAAAATTGTATTGAATATTTGCCAGGTATGATACTGGCTTTACCACTGATTAGCTGTGTGGTATTCATTGAGAAGTTGTTAGGTATTTAAGAATACTGGAACTTCACTGATGAACTAAAAGAAGTGTTCAGGAGGGCCAGCAAGTGGCATGGTGGTTAAGGGGTTGGACTCCCACATGGCCAACCACAGTTTGAGTTTTGGATCCAGTGGCTTGAGTATAAGGCCAGATACATATGTGTGCGCCCAAAATTGGGAGAAGAGAATGGAGGAGAAGGGATCACAGTGTAGTCATCACCAGGACAGGGGCGGGGTGAGGAGTGGGGGTGATTTCTACTTTCCTACTCTTCGTCTCTCTCTCTGGCGAGTGCACATGCCTTATTGCAGTAAGTAAGTAAGTAAGTAAGTAAATAAATAAATAAATGTGTCCAGAAGGGTATCACATTATAATTGGGAGGCTTCTTGAATATATACATAATATTATGTTCCCATGCTGGGAATCACATCAATGAAGACATTTATTTTGAAAGGAAGAAGATAAGGAGGTTAAAAGCATTTCCATGTTGAAATAAATATTCCCTACCATACCTTCATGGTTATATTACTTAGTGTCCTCTGATTGTGGAAAAAAAAATGCCAACTTTCTGCACAGCTCTGAGATCTATGAATTGATGCCTAAGGGGGATAAACATTATTGTACAAAACTGTGTGCATTGGATGAGATTTTAGAAATTAGACAAGTGACCCCACTGGGTCTTCTCCTGCTCTAAGATCCTGCATTTCCAAAATCTGTTTCTAACAGTGAATTGTCAAGGGGAAAATGTGCTGAATGTTTTAATAGTCCTTGACTAGTACCTTGATATTGAAGATACCAATAAGTGCGTTAGATGAATAATGAATAATTTGATAAGATTTAAATAAGCCTCCACAATCCCTTTTAAATTCTAAACAAGTAGGCATGAAGCAATACTGAACTAGTTAATGAGTGGGTAGCCCATTCTTTTTAAATACGCTTGACTTTACCATTTATTAGCTGTAGGGCCTTCAGAAAACACCTAATATTTCTGAAAGGATTATGCCCCTTGTAAAATGGAGTATTCATTTGTCTATCTAAAGAGATTTTTGTGTGTATTAAAATAAAATGTTCAAGAAGGTATCTGCAAAATGCGTTAGTGATATGAATCAGGAGCTACTATGATTTATGTACATTACTATGCTCAAATGTGGTATCTCTATTCTTTTGACTCTTTGTGTCCCTTCAACCAGGGAATGGACTGCTGAGCTTCGTCTTTGGCTAGTAGACTCTGTCAAATAGAATTTTTCCAAATTCAGTCATTTTCTCCTTGAAAGCTATGAAGTTATGCTTTGCTATGTTTTCTGGCTGCATATTTAAATAATTATAGCAATCATATGTGTTTATTATTAAAAATTGAAAAAAAAGAGAATTTACACATAATTTCACACATGGAAATAATCACTATTATGTTTGGAATTTTTTTGTTTTTAAGGGGTTTTGCCTTAGAGTGCATATGCTTGCCAGGGAGAGAAACAGAGAGAGAGAGAGAGACAGAGAGAGAGAGGGGGAGAGAGAGAAAGTGAGAAATCACCCCCTAGGGAGAATGGCATGCTGCAACCCCTTTTCTTTCATTCTTCTAACAAGATCTTAGGCATGCATGGACATGTGACTGGCTTGAGTTTCAATCCACTGGGTCCGGAACAAGAACCACGGTCAGTCATGTGGGAGTCCAGCAATGTAATTGCTATGAATTTTTCTGGGCCCTGAATGTACTTCTTTCTGGTCTTTAATTATGTACATTCCCACCAATGTACATAATTATTTTGGAAATGTTTAAACCTACAGAAAAGAATAGAACAACATACACCCATATAGCTTATGCATGAATTCATTGGTTATTAACTTTTTGCCCTACTTGTTTTTCTCTCTCTTACTCTCTTCATGTCTGAATATATGTATATATTTGAAATTACATTGCATTATGCTATGTCATTTTGAACATATTTGGCATGTGGTTCCTTACAAAAAGGATGTCCAGGGCCAGCCAGTGGCATGGTGGTTAATGCAGTTGAATCTCACATGGGTGGCTGCATTGTCAAGTCCCGGACTCAGTGACTTGAAAATCACACTGAATGTGTGTGAATGTGTGCCCAAAATCCAGGAAGAAGAAATGGAGGAGAAGAGATTATGGCATGGCCATCCCCTTGGGGGGGAGGTTCTTTCTTACTTTCCCTCTTCCTTTTCTCTCTTACTGGGGAGCACACGCACCCTCTAGAAAAAAAAAAAAAAAAAAGGAAAAAAGAAAGAAAGAAAAGAAAAAAAAAGAATTGTTCTTACCATAAATTGATTCAGTTGATTTTTTAAAAATATATTTAATAATATTATGTCTATCCAGAATTAGATCCCACATTTTCTTTTCATTTATGCCGCAGTACGTCATCTTAAAAAAATTATTTTTTCCTCTTAGAATACATTTCTCTAATTGTGATACAGTTCTACATTTCTTTTTTAAATGTTTGCTCTTATTATCCTTCAAGGAAATTTTATTGAAGAGCCTATAATGTGATTATTGGGCCATCTGGGGTATGGTGGTGAAGGTGGCTGAATCCTACATGACTGACTGGGCAGTTTCCCCAGAACTTCTGCTTGAAAAATGCACTGGGCCATGTGTTTGCATGCCCAAAGTCCTGAAAGGAGGAAAAGATGGCGGAGACAGAGGGTGCTTTCTTGCTCCCTCTTCCCTCTTTCTTCATCTCTCTTCAGGGAGTACACATGCACTCTGGCAAATTATTAAAAAAAGAAAAGAAAAGGTTATACGATATTATAATAACGATTGAAGGAGTATATTATCCTCTGAGATCTACTTTGTGGTGAAATGTCCTGGGACAGTTCTTTTCATTGATTTGATAAAGGCATCTCCTTATAGAAAACACATGGCCCGATTTAGAACTCATTTTCCTGATTCTCTTTGACAGACAGCCCAAGTATATGCCTTCCTGGTGTATAGGCTCTGGTGTTGGGTATATTTATTTTTATATTTGTTTGCTTTCAGGATTTCGTGCACCTGAAGTTGCCAGAGGAAATGTTATTTATAACCAACAGGCTGATGTTTATTCATTTGGTTTACTACTCTATGACATTTTGACAGCTGGAGGTAGAATAGTAGAGGGTTTGAAGTTTCCAAATGAGTTTGATGAATTAGCAATACAAGGAAAATTACCTGGTAAGTTCTATTTTATCTACAAAGAAGTTTTTTTTAATGTCAGTCGCTTTATTCCCAAGTTATTTAATTGTCATTATACATATACTTCATTTCATAGCTTAAATTTTTTTGTTTAATGCATAAATATTCTTACATGTCATGATACATTTTAATAAATCACATGAAAAAAATGAGTATTTTTAAGTTTTTTTTAAATCCCAAGTTAAAATTGGTGTATTTCATATTATTGATATATTTATAAAAATACTCAAAAATGAAATTGCTGTTAGAACCTCAGATGTGGTGATTTCTAGTTCTCATAAAAAATTACTTTGGGACAGCCTATGGCATGGTAGCTAAGACAGTTGGATTCCACATGGCTGGCTGAGTGGTTCGAGTCCTGGACCTACCAGTTTGAAAAATATGCCAGATATACATGCGTGCATGCCCCAGATCCCAAAAGAATAGAGGGGATGGTATTGCATTGTGGCCATCTCCCCTGGGTGGGGGGTGCTTTCCTGGTCTCTCTCTTTCTCTCAGTCTCTTTCCCGTGAGCTTATGAAACTTAAAACATGCCATATAGAAAACTTAAAAATAAAGTCACTTTGTGCCTATTAGCCTGGAGTGTTTTCATTTTCTTGGAATGAAATAATTTATATGTGGGAATGAAAGCTTGAATAATTTATAATAATAATTTTTAGTAGTAAATATTAATAAGAATTGGCAATTGAGTACTTAATAAGATCAAACTTTATTTCAGAGGTTGTCATATTTTCAAGAAATTCCAGGACTTTGTTATTCATCCCTTGACCATTACTTTAGTTCCCTCTACAAAATACCCTTTTAAATTTATTTAGCTGTTTCTCGTAATTTCGCTTTCTCTTTCAAAGAAATAGTTTTGAGTGTACACTATGTTCCACGAGCAGGGAATATATTTTTTTGTTGTTGTTTATTTACTTATTTATTTTGCTAGAGAGTGTGTATGCTCTCCAGAGAAGAGACAGAGGGAGAGGAGACAGCATCTCCCATAGAGCGTGATCACTCTGCATTCCCTTCTCCTCCTTCTCTTCCTCCTTTCAGGATTTTGGACATGCACACACATCTGCCCAGTGTGTTTCTCAAACCACTGGGTCCAGGACTCGAACAGGGCAGTTGACCATGTGGGATTTGGCTGTTTCAATCACCAGGCATAGAGCCGGCCTCGAAGTATAGCTTTAAGCACCTCTTTTGGCAGGATCTTTGGAGATAATGCGAGGCAAAGATATTTATTATTTGGTAAACCTTATGTACAATATAGGTCATCTCCCTTATTTTATCAGCTAGCTTTCCATAGGAAGGATCTAGGTCTCTATTCTGCACCAACCACAAGAATGGCATACCTCTATATAAAGACAAGTGTGGTTGAATCACTGTGGGGATATGAGAATTAAATGATTGCCTACTTTGAGGATTAAAATAAAATTAAAATTTATATAGAAACCCAATTATGATATGAGCAAAAGTGTTTTCAAAGTCTATTTTAATTGCAAGTACAGGATGAAAATAGATTATCGTATTCAGTTGGTATTTGTGTCTCTTTTTAGATCGTCAAAAATTTATGATGTCTCTAGTGAACATTAAGTTAATAAAATTAGTTTTAGTTCTGTGAAGGTAAATTATCAATAAATTCAAGATTATGCAGATCAGTGGTTTTCTCTGCAATGTCTGAGCTTTTCATATATACTGAAAGGAAATAAATAACTTCTGATTTGTTTAGTGTGTTAGAATAATGTGTCTTTAATATTTTAGATCCAGTTAAAGAATATGGTTGTGCCCCATGGCCTATGGTTGAGAAGTTAATTAAAAAGTGTTTGAAAGAAAATCCTCAAGAAAGACCTACTTCTGCCCAGGTACTCTTATAATCAAAATGTGTTAATATTTTGTGTGTGTATATACACACACACAAACATACAAGTTATCTATAGCTATTTGCTCAAATGTATAAACACACATACACACAGTTAAAAACAATTATAAAGCAAAACTCCCATGATCCTCAGCATCCCAGGCTCCAAAATCGTTGCCAACACCCCAGGAGCCTCCATATTACATCTTCCTGATTACGTCATATATGTTTTCTCTTTTGTAAAATATCTGTTCATCATTTTTCCATAGGGTTATTTGCCTTTACATCAACTAAGAAAAAGACATTCCTTATATACTGTATGCTAATCTTTTGTTGATTTTATAAATTGCAAATTTCTGTTCTCTGAGATTGTACTTTATTTTTTAATATTCGGTAGGGTACCTTTCATGGACAGAATTTCTTAATTTGAATATATTGTGTCATTGGGAAAGTCATGACACATTTTTTGCATAGAAAAACATAGAAAAATACATCATGACTTTCCCGGCGACATAATAGATAAATTGAACCTTCTTTTTTCTTATGGTTATTGCATCTTGGGTCTATTTTTTTAAAAAAGGTTTATTTATTTATTTTATGAGAGTGAAAAATAGACTCTGACAAGGTTTTGTCATGCCATGGTGTTTTTCCTTCAAGCCTTTCCAGCCATGTATTTTGGTCAACCCATGGTCTGAACCCTGGGTCGCCTTCTGGGGTACTGTTTTAAGGAGTCTTTCTTTCCCCCAGTGTTACAAAAATATTTATATATGATTTCTTCAATAATTTGAAAGTTTTGCTTTTGACATTTAAGTTTTTAATCCACCTGGAATTGCATTTTTATATGAATACAATATTTATTAATAATATATACCCATCTACACATACATTCTCTTCCATCGGTCAGCCGACCTAGTCTTCCTCCAGTATTACTCGATCTTAATCCCTGTAGCGTCATAATTGTTCTCTCTTCTGCTTATTTATCTCAACAAGAAGTGTTTTGGCTATTCTTAGGCTTAGTTCTTGTATATAAAATTTAAAAATCTATGACAATATATTCTGTTTTGGATTGGATTTGTATTGAACCCACAGACAGTTTGGGAGGAATATCCTTAGGGTATTTAGTCTGCCTATTCCTGAATGTGGTTCATCTCACCATTTAGTTAGGTCTTCTCAAGTGTCTTTCAATAAAGTTTTGTTATTCCGTGTCCGGGTCTTGCATAACTTTGGCTTGATTTTCTTGCTGCAGATTGCTTTAAATTAAAGTTCCTGGGTTGATTTTTTTTTTTCCCTTAACAACCTAGCTGGTATGAATATAGTCTGCAAATCTTGAAAGCAAGCTCATGAATAGCAATTTCTCATTTTCCCCCACCCTCTCTCTCCCTGCTTAAGTGCTCAGTCCCAAAACAACTTTCTTTGTAGACCAGTGAAGGAGAGAATATGTTCTGCTTTATTTCTGGTTCTCATTTATGCTGAATATATAGCCCTTTGAAGTTCCAGCTTTATGGGGACAGGACCTTCATTAAGACTCTCTAGCTTGGGAAGGACCTCAACTTTAACTTCTCTCCTATGGGCCCTACAAGACATCAGAAAGTACACATCAATTTTGTTTCAGTAGATTAAAATCCCTCAAGTCAAATCTGGCTTTAGGGTTCAACTAACCTCTCTCATTTTTGTTTGTCAGTATGCTTTTGGTCTGATGATAATTTCTTACAAGATCTTCCATGTTTTGAATACATTCTTGTTTGTTTTTTGTTAATTATTCAACATTTTCAGTGTCTTTTAGCAGGAAAGTTTGCCCACATGACATCTTTCACCATATTATCTATAAGAGAGCTTTTTGCCATATTTTAAACTGGTATAAATTTTAACAGATCAAACTAAGGGCTCTCCTTATGTTGTGGACTCCTGATTTTGTATCATAATTCATTTAAAAAGTTTTGTTCAACTTTAAATTTCCTAATCATTACAGTGAAATTTTTAAGATCTTCATTACTGTACTTTCCTTCTTTCCATTTTCAATTATATTACACCAAATGTTTTATAGAGTACATCACAACCTTGAGTTTTTAAAGTATGTGACAGTACTGCAAGCTTAGACATACCCATTTTATCTTTTAAATACAGAATACACTAGGCAAGATGAGTAAAATCATTGCCTTTATCAGATGAGGCTTGAGGAGAATAAGGAACTTTCTTGGGGTCTTGTGAAGGGCAGGCAAGTGACTATGTCATGGCTTGAAATCTACTTTCCTAACTCCTGGTTCTATTTTCTTACAGTAATTTTTCACTGTCTCTCCAGTTCTAGTGTTTGGAAGAAAACCATAAACACAGAATCTGGAGATGGTTTTGGAATTATGTTACCAAGATTGAAATATCTGTTCCTTCAAGTGGTGGAAGTGTTCCTCTATGGTTGGCCTGAATGTTTCTCTTCCTCTTGATATGGCTCTGCAGTATGGAATGAGTGGTTGTGCTAAAGTTCTGTCCAGTTGATACTTTTGAGATTTTTCTTCTTTTTTTCGAGTTAAGATAATACATACTGTCTACAGCTGGCTCGGTGGTGCAGTAGTAACTTGCTGCTCAAGTGATGCTGAAACCGTGTGAGAAGGGCAAAGGTTCAGCTCCCCAGCAGACCTGGGTATGCTGGGCACATGCCCTCTGACTCAGGCTTGCTAGGAAGCCTGGGAGGAGGTTCGAGTATGTGGTCCTGGTGGGGATACTTGTTTTTCACTCTCTATCTCTCTCTCTCATGAAGGAAATAATGTATTTTTTTTAAAAAGTATGCGATACATGAAGAGTATATTTCATGCATGGCTTAAAAACACATATTAGCTTTGTAATGTAATTTTATCTATGGTTTGGATTATGAATCTCGCTGATCTTGGTGGGTCACTGTTTAACTAACAGGTTTAAGTTTCCTTGATAGAGCTATACCATGTAATGCCATCTATATTTGATCTTTTAAGAGGAAATGGGTTAACCCAATGAATGTTGTTTTATTTTTAAACCTCCTCAGGTCTTTGACATTTTGAACTCAGCTGAGTTAATTTGTCTGATGAGACACATTTTGATACCCAAAAACTTTATTGTTGAGTGCATGGTTGCTACAAATCACAACAGCAAGAATGCAAGCATCTGGTTGGGTTGTGGGAACACTGACAAAGGACAGCTCTCGTTTCTTGACTTAAATACGGAAGGACACACTTCTGAGGTAAATTCAGATACTCTACATTAGACATCTTTTAGCACTTGTTTAGTGGATAACTTAAGACACAAACAAGTTATATGAGAGAAATTAGATAGCAGCCAATGTAGAAGTTATATTAAATTAACTTTCTGCTACAACAAGAGTTTTCACATGAAATTAGTTAATGTTGTGTTTTAAAATCATAACTGTGTATGTCTTAGGTAATGGTCCCTAATAAAAGAACCCCAGATAATCTTGTACAAGTTACTTAAGGAGAAAAAAGATTGGAAGGAAGTAAAGGAAGCCAGAAATGGCAGAGGAAGAAGTTCGGCAATAGCGTAGTTTCTGAGGAGGTCTAGCCTCAGCCTCTACACACAAGGAACTTGAGTGTGAATAGCAGCCCAGATTTTCCTGCCACCATGGAAAGGGGCCAATTTTTTTTTTCCTCACCTAGTCATTGGCTGCAGTCTGCCCAGAAATGGGAGTGCCATATCTGTCAGGGCATCTCTGGGCAAGCAATTTTCCATTCCATCTGCTAAGGGCATTCTGTGGCAAAGAGTGCAGCCCTGAGTTGTGAGTAGCCAGTCCCCAGAGTAGCTGGGGATGAATGAATTTGATGGGTAAAGGGATCTATGTGTGCCTCTGCAAGGTGAATCAATTCTATTGCAAATATAGGATAATTTTTTAGAGGTTTTTGCCTTAGGGCATATGTGCTCACCAGAAAGAGATAGAGACAGATCAGAGGGAAAGTGAGAAATGACCCCTCAAGGGAGATGGCCACACAGCAATCCTCTATTCTCCTCCCGGGATCATGGGTACACACACATACACATTCTCCCAGCATGATTTTCAAGGCACAGGGCCCAGGACTTGAACTGCAGTTGGCCATGTGAGAGTCCAGTGACATAACCACTACATCATCTGTTTGTCCCTAGGATAAACTTTTAGACTTAAAAAAAATCCTGGGCTAGCAGGTGGCATGGAGGTTAAGACAGCTGGATCCCATATAGCCTACTGTGTAATTCAACTCCCGGACTCAGCAACTTGAAAAACAGTCTGGGTGTATGTACTTGCATGCCCCAATCCCAAGAAGATGGAGCAATAGAAAAGAAATTGCAGCATGGCCATGCCCCTTGAGGGGGGTGATTTCTCACTTCCCCTTTCTCTGTATCTCTCTGTCTCTGTCACACTCCATTGAGCACACATGTTCCAGAGCAAAAACTAGAAAAAAATCTAGTATTTTCACTGACCCCTTAAATAAAAGCTGTGCCTAAATATTATTTATGAGAGGTTGAATAATCCTCTTATACGGTTTTGATGGAATGAAAATTGATACTGCAAAATAATTTTCAATTTTGAATTTTTGCTTCAGATGTATTCCAGAGAAGCAAAATTGTTTGCCAGCTAACTCATTTATTGTTGAAAATGAAATAAAATTGACATTGTTTTTCAAAGTAAATCTGAGAGGGACCAGCAGATAGTGTAATGGTTACGTCACTGCATTCCCACGTAGTTGACTGTGGTTCGAGACCTGGACCCAGCGGCTTAAAACGCACACCAGATATGTGTATGTGCATGCCCCAAATCTCGAGAGGAGACTGAAGGAGAAGGGATTGAGGCATGGCCATCCCTTCTGGGAGGTGATTTCTCACTTTCTGTCTCTATCTCCAGTGAGCTCACGTGCCTTATAGCAGAAATTTCTAAAAAAAAAAAATAAATAAAATAAAAAAATAAGAAAAGAAATAAAAAGTAAATCTGAAAACGTAAATCAAGTTAGGTAAATTATGTGTAAGTTCCAGTTACTTAACCTAAAACAGTTATTTTAGTATGTATTTTCTTTTTCTTAACAGGAAGTTACTGATAGTAGAATATTGTGCTTAGCATTGGTGCATCTTGCTGTTGAAAAGGAAAGCTGGATTGTGTGTGGAACACAGTCTGGTACCCTTCTAGTCATCAATACTGAAGATGGGAAAAAGAGACATATTCTTGAAAAGATGACCGACTCTGTCACTTGTTTATATTGCAATTCCTTTTCTAAGCAAAGGTAAAGTAGCAAGTTTGACTGCCTGAAGAAAATTATATTCTTTTTAAATGACTTAATTATGTGCAAAATTGTTATTGCATCAACAAAGATTGCTCATTTTTAACCTGTTTACATTGGTTTGTGTGTATTAAAGCCACAAGGATGTTTGTTATTTTCTGTATACAGATCTAGCCAAGGCAGCTATAATGTAAGTTAACTGTTTTTCAGGTCCACCAGCCCTGTTCCTAGTTTTACCTCATCCTTGCCTTGTCTTTTACTTGTCTTCACATAAATGTATCTTGCTAGCGCCTCTTCAAAGATGAATTCTTTCTTCAAATATATCTATCTCAATAACCTATTATGTGCCAGTCTTAAACAGTTTATGTAACTACCAAATTAGAAAACATTTGTTGATTGGATTAAGACATTGCTAATAGGCAGAAATGACATAGCCGTCATCAGTTTCAGGAATCATATCTCAAAGAGGTTTATTTAAGTGGTGGAATTTCAAACCTGAGTCACAGGTTGGTTGCTGTGATATTTGGGGCAGGATGATTTTCAGGAGACATTAAGATTATACTCATACCTCTCTATTTTAAGTTAGTACTGGAAAAAATAGTATTGGAAAAATTTGAAGCCCAAATTTTTAGTATCTATAATCCATGACAGTTTTGAAGTTGAAATTATTTGGGTATTGTGAAAGAAAAATTTTCCTTATTGGAGTAAAACAGTCAAGGAGGAATTTATTCAAGACTATTGTAATAGGGTAGAGAGATGGAACTTAATTCCACTGAAACAAAAGGTGGGAGTGTTTTAAGCCCAGCAAGTAATTAGTGAAAAATATCAAAGGTCATTTTTGGGGAGGTAGGTAGTGAGGGGAAAGTTGTTGATGTGATTAGGCCATTTCTGTTTGCTAACTACCCCTTACTGGAGGTATACTCCTACCCTCCCAAAGAGACTGTGGTCTTCCATAGAGACTGGGAGATAGGGGCACTGTTCTTTTTGACTACATTTTTCACTATTATTTTTTTAAGAGAGACTTTGGCTATAGGGCACGTTCACTACCTAGAGATACATAGAGAGACAGAGAGAGAGAAAGTGAGAAATCACCCCTCAGAGGGGATGGCCCTCCCTTCTCCTCCATTCTCCTCTTGGGATTTTGGGCATGCGCACACACACATCCAGCCTGTTTCAAGCCACCGGGTCCAAGACTCAAACCATGGTTGACCATGTGGGACTCCAGTGCCTTCACCACTCTGCCACCTGCTCAACCAGATGATTATATTTAAAAGGTCTGCCTCCCAGGTTCTCCAAAAAGACTTTCCTGGGTTATAAAACTAGAAAGAATTTTGGAAAATGTTTACTTGTCAATGGAGCAGAGAAATAATTTGGAAGTTTCTTTAAGTGCCCAAAGGAAGGTCAGGATTTTTAGTTTGGAAGAAACTTGTCTAAAGCACAGGCAAGGTGGGAGGACTTTTGGCTATCTTAGTCAATATAACTGTTCTTTTTGTAACAATTTTGACTTTTTTCCTTCTAGTAAGCAAAAAAATTTTCTTTTGGTGGGAACTGCTGATGGCAACTTAGCAATTTTTGAAGATAAGACTGTTAAGGTAAATGTTGAATGCATTCTACATGAAAAATATATATTAAATCCTTTGTTTCATATATCTCATTCCCCTCCTATATGATTATAAGTTCCCTGAGAGCAAGACTCATAAATTCTGCCTTCATCTTTTGTTGCTTCATAACGTCTTGAACACAGTAGATCCTCTGAAATACTTGCTGATTATCTGTATATTTTATATGAATGAAATGAAGATAAGATGATACATGAGATCTGATTAAGATCTGATGTTAGGAGTGGAAATGATTCTATTTGTGCATAAGTGAAGCAGATAATTTCTTCTAAATACGTTGTGGGGAAAAAAAGAACACCTAAATTGTAAATCTGACTTGCCATTATTAACGTTATTTTTAGCATTGAAAATCATTTATCTTTCTGCTCTTCAGTCTGTGATACAGTCATTAAAGGATTTATTCCTTCATATAGCCATGCATTTGGGGTTCCATCTATTCATTCAGCTTCCTACCTATTCAAACTCCTTGTTAACAAAAAGCTTATTATCTATGAGAGACAGACATAGAGTTTAATCCCTAGGTTATTTCTTTTACATTTCTTTTTCATGGAGAAGAGATTAATTATAAGGATAATAGTTTGAATGCCACTTTAATTGAATCCTGGCTTTCCAGAAACTTTGAAAAGTGTTTTTGAATTTTTATAGCAAAATCCCTGATCATTTAGGATTGGAAAGCAGTTTTCAGAAAGCACACATTTGATGGTGTTTTATTGTACTCAACTTGCTCAGTGTGTTTTCTTTTTTTGGTGAAGTGTAAAGGAGCTGCTCCTTTGAAGATACTAAATATAGGAGATGTCAGCACTCCACTGATGTGTCTGAGTGAATCCACGAATTCAGCTGAGAAAAATATAATGTGGGGAGGATGTGGCACAAAGATTTTCTCATTTTCTAATGATTTCATCATTCAAAAACTCATTGAGACAAGGACAAATCAGCTGTAAGTTATTTTCTGTCTATATAACTAATTTACCATTTTATTCATGTTAATATTATATAATCACATCAGTAATACTATAGATAATCCATAATGAAGACCTTGTAAAATGCCTAATTTATTTTTTAATTACAAAATTAAACATTTGTTATAGGAGATTTAGAACATTTCAGAAAGTAGAGGGATATTATAAAATCACCCAGCCTAATCACTTTTGAGAGAAATATGTAAACCCATTGTAATCTTAGTAGTATTTTTCAATACAGTCTTCTAGGAATTTTATTATCCTGTGTTAAATAAGACATATAGAATTGGAAGGCTATCAATTCAGTATTTTGCTAAATTTATGGATCTTACGTATGCAGTTTTGAATAATTTCCATTAGGTATTTATTGTTGAAAACATGTACTGTTCCCTTCTAAATCTGGTAGTTATACATAGCTCTACTTTATAACAAGTTAGCAATATCAGTTTCAAACAAGAATAAATACAATAGAAACCTCATCTAAATTTGTTTCAACACTTAAATTGTATTTTTTCTGAAACTTTGTAGTTGGCTCTTATTTATTACTTTCCTCAGTGAATAGCAGTGCATGGTGGTGGGTAGGAGCATGAGTTATATAGCTCAGATATGGGCTTTGTCATTTATTGGATTTGTGAACTCGAGCAAGAACCTTTCAAATGTCAGTCTTTTCTTACCTGAGGATTGTAGTTCTCTCTCTCAAAGGGTTATTTGGAAGATATAATAAAAACATGAACATAAAGAGTTTAACATAAGGGCCAGCACCTGGAAAGCTCTCAATAAATGTTAGCTTTTACAATTATTATTAACTTTGCCTTTCATTTCCCAATATTATCTAGGTGCCGAAGATTGAAACTCAAGAGTAATCCTTGACTCTTTTGCGTCTTTACTCATGGGGCTCTTCTGATTGTCTCTCACGTCTTGTACTTCTCACTGCTCTGCTGCTGCTGCTCCTACCATGGACCAGAATGTCATCCATTATCTATGGCTATGTTAACAGCATCTTTCTATTCAGTTCTCAACCTTTGATTATGCTTCCATCAACTCATTCTCATCATTGCAGCCAAAACCACCCTTCTAAAATGAAAATCAATCTGATGCCACTCTCCTGTTTAAAACCCTTCAGCGGCAGTCCATTCATTGTCCCTTGCATGAAATCTAAATTCCTCAAGATAACCTACCAGGCCCTTTGTGTTATAGTCCTTACTTACCTCTCTATTTTCATATTTTGTAACTCCCTTGTCTTCTGTGCATTAGCCAAACTGAAATTGTCTCAGTTTTTAAAGACAACCTGCTCCCTTTCACCCTCAGCCTTTCAATGTGGTTTCCTCTTTGACTGGGTGACTTTTATGCCTCTTGCCTGCTTTAGTCCAAATGTCACTTCCCCTGAGTGGCTGTCCTGAACCCCACATGTGCGGGTTAGGTGCCTTGTATTTGTGTTTCTGCTGTATTTGCTATTTCCCTTTACAACAGCTATTATATTTTTACAATCGCATTTCTAAATTGGTTTCTTAATACCACTATACATGCTGGTTCTCAATAATGGCTGTGCTTCAGAAATCACTAGGTTCAAGGTGGCATGGTGGTTAAGGTCTAGACTCCCACATGGCTGACTGTGGTTTGAGTCCTGTACCTGATGGCTTGCTTCCTTTCTCTCTCTCTCTGTCTCTCTCTGGTGAGCATACATCCCTGTAGTTAACTGGAAAATAATAATAACAATAATAAGTAAAATTAAATAAATAATTATTTAAAAATATCACTAGGTTCATCTGATGCCTGGACCCCATCTCAGACCAATTAAATCAGCCCAATTACATCTGGATGGGCCCCAGTCTTCAGGGATTTTTTCGTCCTCCTCTTCCCCCATAACACACACCAGCTGTCAGGTGATTCTAAAGTGTAATTAGTGTTCAGATACCCTAAAGTATGAGGAGTCTTTAAAAAGTTATGGAAAATATGTATGATAGCAAAATTGTGCATGGATTTCAAAAGTTTTTTTTGCACCAAAACAAACTCATGCTATAATTCTGTTTTTCCGTGAATGTTTTGAAGTCCTCTATATATTTTAAGTCCTTATGGATGAAGGATTTTTTGTTTATTTACTTATATATTTTTCCATGAATGAGAGAGTCAAAGAGAGAGAGAGAGAGAGAGAGAGAGAGCAAGAGCGCATAACTAAGAGTTCCAATGTAATTGTCCAACCCCAGCTTCAGCCAGCCCCAGATCATGGGCACGCTTCTGTTCAAGTGTGCCCACTCAGGGAGGTCTCCAGACACACACCTAGAACCTTCCAATGTGAGTCAGCCTTGCAGAGCATTACATTTTATCACCGAGCCATTATGCCTAACCGTAGTTGAGGCATTTTGTTCTCTTTTTATTCACAGATTTGTTTCCTAGCATAATGTAAATATTTAGATGAATTCATTCTCATTCATTACAACCCAGTTTTAACCCAACTACACAAGTCTAGAAAACTGAAGAAAAATGACCTCAACATCTTTATTTCACAGAGCATTCTATGAGATCGTGGGTATCAACCAACCCATAAAATTCCATAGAAATTTTGTAGTATAGATGCTTCATCAGAGAATATCCATAGATTTTAGGTTCCCAATGATGTTCATCTCCAAGAAGAGATTATGGCCCAGTTTCATAAACACTTGGAAATATTTATTTTATTCTAGTGAAGTCTATTCTAAGAAGGTTGCCTTGACCTCTTCTACAATAAGCAGACGTTAATTAGGAACTGCTTCATCACTAACTCCTTAACATCATCAACACACACTGACTGAGAGGCCTATTGCATTGTGAAAGGTGACTGTCTCTGGAGCCAGAAGACTCCATAGGATTTGTTTTGATTCCTGGGTCTGCAGCATTTTAATTATGCAGCCTTGAGCAAATTATTTAACATCCATAACTTTTTTTCTCTGTAGTCACACGCTTTGAGATATACCATATTTTATAAACCTTTATTGAGGATCAAACAAGATAATGCACAAAAGTATTGTACAAATTGTAAAACTCTGTGTCAACATTGTATTGATTAAAACTATTTTCTATTAAATATAGCAAACACTCAGGAGGGAATTACCTAAAACACAGTGGCTCTCAAGCATCACATTGCATTTTTATCTCCCTTGCCAGAATAGAAAAACTACAGTGAAGGAAAAACAAACAAGCAAAAACTCATCTTCTTATGATTATTATATCCCTGTGGAATTTTCATGTCATCTATCTAATTTAATTTCAATTTTAACCTTTTTTATTTTCCTAGTTGTTCATTCATCCTGTCAGTTCATATTTATCTATCCATCCATCCATCCATCCATCCGTCTTTGGAACTGCCTGGTATATCAGAGGCATTTATCCATGATAAATCCTGACCGGATTATGGTTAGATAGAAAAGACATGGTCTTTGTCCTTATGAAATTAAACTTACTATCTAGTGTGAGGGATATGCTAAGAAATAAAATTTTATATTTACTACTGTCTATACACCATTGGGGGAAAGAGAATCAATGGTCTATTTTGCTAGTTCAAGAAAACCTCCAGAAGAGCTGACATTGAAGTTAAGCCTCAAAGTTTAGCTAGGAGTTTGCCACGTAGGTGAGGCCCATGGTAGCTAAACTGTGAAATACGTACAGGGCCAAATGTTTTAAGTTGGAAGGGAGATGCTTAAAAATATTTGCAATTTTTTTTATTATTATTATTTTCAAGGGAGAAAAGTAGCAAACAATTTACTTTTTATTTATTTTCGGATGATGTGATTTTTTTTCCTCTCATAACTTGACTGTGTTGATACAAAAATATTCTTCACTTTAGCAGTTGAAGATACTGCCACTAAAATTTATTTGAGCATCCTATGTTTATAACTCTAGGTATTCATAGTTTACCCTCAATTTTCCAAGTATTCATGATGATGATAATTGTATTGCAATATCCAAAAGTTATTGTGATGTTTCTTTTACAAACTAGAGTATAAAGTTCTATGACAAACCAGATAGAACGAAATTAAAAAGAAAACCAGAAATAAATATTCCTCATAATCTTTATTTTCTTTATCAAGGGAAATCAATAAAAAGTAAGCAAGAGTAAGTAAAGTATCAAAGTAAGTTACAAACCCAATTCGGAATAGTTAGGGGAGAATATGAAATGATAGCAGTGGTCTAGCTTGTTTGCTTTTCAATATAGTGCTAATTTTTCTACATGTGTTAAGAACTATCATAAGGGTGTATGTAGCATGTGAGAAACAACAAAAAACGGTGGTGACACCCCTCTTGTTTCTCCTGCAGGTTTTCCTATGCAGCTTTCAGCGACTCCAACATCATAGCTGTGGTGGTAGACATGGCTCTGTATATTGCTAAGAAAAATAGCCCTGTTGTGGAAGTGTGGGATAAGAAAACTGAAAAACTCTGCGAACTCATAGATTGTGTGCACTTTCTAAAGTAAATTTTTGGTTCTTTGTTTTATTCCTGGAAAAGCTGTCTTTACATTTCAGGTTTCACAGAAGGAGGGACTATGGCTTATTTTTCTTCCTTTCTGCTTTTAAATAGAAAATAATCTTTTTTAAAAGCACAGAAACAAAATAGTTAATGCCTTTTTCAGCACCATCTTTTGGTGTCTGGTAAATTCATTTTGAGAAAATAGAAGAATAGTAACTTAACAACTGTGTTTTTATGTGATAATCACAAAGACTGTTCTAATTAAATATATCACATTATTATTATTATTATTTGAGTGATTTTTGCTATAGGGCACATGCGCTTGCCAGGAAGACAGAGAGATACAGAAAGACAGAAAGCGAGAAATCACCCCGCAGAGGGGATGGCTACGTCGCAATTCCTTCTCCATTCTCCTCTCGGGATTTTGGGCACACATGCACACACGCTTGGCGTGAGTTTAAGCCACCGGGTCCGGGACTCAAACTGTGGTTGACTACATGGGAGTCCAACGACATAGCCATTACTGTAACTGCTGGCCCCAATATATCACATTATTGAAAGCAACCATAGTTGTACAATCATTGCTGGTTGTACATCTACTGGTATCATAAGATCAAATATGATTACTTACAATTAGACCAAAGGCACAAGGATACTCTGCTTTAAATAAAAGAAATTCAGTAGTAGAAAAATATGGGGTAGGGGCAAGCCTACTGGCCTGACCAGTGCACTAAGGAGAGAGAATCAAGATCCCAGAACCAGAGGGCAGTACGAAGTCTGATATATACCAGGAGACAAATCTCAGACTCTCTGTCAGCACATCCTTTATGTGCTGGTGATGAGAAACGGGATGGTTGCCTGCTTATTTGCTACCTACCTTACTTGTTTTATTTTGTTTTTACTATATATTTTTTGTTATTCTCTGGAGAACATTTATAGCTTAGGGATAGAGCTATATCCATAATATAAACCTTCAAGGTTTATTTTTCCAAGAATCCTCTTACAGTTTTCTTCTGGGTTGTGAAATTTATGTTTAGAAGGGCTAGCAGTGGGGCCACAGGGGCAAGGTGGTTAAGGTGCCCTGGACTCTCACATGGCTTTTCACAGTTCGAGTCCTGGACCTGGTGCCTTGAAAACTACCCTGGATGCACGTACATGTTGCCCACAATCACAGGAGGAGAGTGGAGGAGAAAGGAATGCAGTGTGGCCATTCCTCTTGGGAGGCAGTTTTGCATCTTCCCTCTTATTGTCTCTGCAGTGAGCACATGTGCCCTATGGCAAAACCAAAAAAAAAAAAAAAGAAGAAAGGCTAAAAGCTCTGTTTGGTAAAGGGTCTCACTGCCTGAAGATAGAAAATTGTTACAGACACAAAATTATTAGAATTCTTTTGTTTCTGGGACCAGCACTTGGCATAATGGCTGTGTTGCAGGACTCCCATGTAGTCAACCACAGTTCGAGTCCTGGACCCAGTGGCTTAAATTTATGCTGGGCATGCATGCATACCCAAGATCCCGAGAGGAGAACAGAGAAAGGATTGTGGTGTGGCCATCCCCCCTGGGGGTAATTTCTTGTTTTCTGTCTCTCTTTCTCTCTGTGTCTTTCTGGCAAGCACACGCGCCCTATAGCAAAAACCTCTCAGAAAAAGAAAAAAGAATTCTTTTGTTTCTGAATACCTCATTTTTGTCATGAATTAGGCTATTCATTGGCTCAGTGGAAAAAATTCAGTGGTTTTGTATTGATATATCTTGCATGTAAATCACTATAGTATTATTTTAGTTTATAACTCTGAGACTTCATGGAAAGTTTTTGAAATTTTTTTTATATTTGATAAATTTATTCTATTTTTACTGGATTGGATAAGTTTGCTAATCATAAAAACTGTGTTTTTCTTATTTATTCCAGAATTTCTTATAGTTGTGTGGCTATTGGTCTGTTATCTTTGATCATTTATCCTTCAAGTAGGGGAATCTGGCTGTTTGCATTTCATATTTAGCAAAAATAGTTTTGTACAATTTTAATGATACATTAAGTGTATTGCCACTTACTCATAATTTTAGGTGTTATGTATGCCTATATGTGTATAGACATGTCTGTTTTATCTCTTCATTGTTGATAAAATTATTAATGTATATTTTCTTTATGGTTCTAGGGAGATAATGGTAAAAATAAACAAGGAATCGAAACACCAAATGGCTTATTCTGGGAGAGTGAAAACTCTCTGTCTTCAGAAGAATACTGCTCTCTGGATAGGAACTGGAGGAGGCCATATTTTACTTCTTGATCTTTCAACTCGTCGAGTTATACGTATAATTCACAACTTTTGTGATTCTGTTAGAGCCATGATGACAGCACAGTTAGGCAAGTTTCTTTACTTCAGATTCCTTTTCGTATTCTCAAGACTATGAAAATATGCCTTTATTTTCAATTTTAAGATTTTTCTTCACTTCCCAATGCATTTCAAGTGTTCTGAAAGTTAACATAATGAGACATAGAACTAGGATAAATTTTAAATAGGATCATTAAAAAAACTGGAGTGAGCAGAGGCCCTTAGTCCCATGAGAAAGCAGATTTCTGCAGATAAGTACTCAATTTTGGTCTTGCTGGCTTTTTATTTCTTTATACCTAAGGCAAAAATAGGAAGTACATAAAGCTAAGTATTTTTTATTTTTTTGATCAAAGATACTAAAGCTAATATTTATTTTAATCATAGTCTTAACTTCCCACCCTTGTTAAAGAATCCTATTTGGTTTTTCATTCTATGAACAAATGTATGTTCTTACAGCAATATATGATGAGCTCTACAATCTACAAACATTGATGGATCTGATAAGTTTTTCTCAAACTTTCATGTTTTTTCTTGCTTCTACTTTTCTATCTAAATAGGAAGAAATCATAATAGCATGAAAATTTTTTTCTACATGAATACATTTCATTATCTTTTGATGAGTAATTTGATTTAGAAAATTATATATATAATAGATACACATATATGTATATGTATATATGTGTGTGTATATATATGTATCTGTGTGTGTGTATATATGTATTTATACACACACACAAAGTTGAACACAAAAATAATCTTGTGGAATTTATTTCTACAAAACTGAAGTTTATGTAACTTTAGAAAAGAAGTAATAAAATATTTGACCATGGTGAAAAAATAGGTTCTCTTTGCAAGAATATATTAAGGAAGAATTGATCATCTTTCCTGCACCATTAACTGTTTTCATTTATGGATGTTAGAGTTGCACAGAAAGAGTTAGGGCTATTATAGATGCCTCTGGTAGTTGCTAACTCTCAGGATTCCTACTCAGCCATAAAACCCAACAGAGCCCTGGCTTTTGACAGAAAGTGGAAGAATATGGAAGATGTACTGCTGAGTGAGGCAAGCCAGGCTATGAAGGAGAGACATTGTATGTCCCCACTTAACATATACCGTTTGTCTGCATTCTATGTCTGAAACTGATTGACTAACAGTTGAACAAACACAAGAGATGGGTGTGAATGTCAGATGAGGTGTATGTGGAGGAGTGGGGCCTAACGAAAGACATTTGGAGAAGGGATACAGAGGTTGAGCATGGACGGGATGGGGAGGTGTGGTGTTATCTGTTGAAGATATTTCGATCAACGGATCTGGGGAGAAATGTTCACATATCGAAATGGTCTCATTGTAAGCCAAACAATATGATTGAAAGTATATACAAATAATAATAATAATAATAATAATAATAATAATAAATAATGTGAAAAAAAAACCTCTCAGGATTCCTGTCCACACAAGCGGAATAGTAAGTTTCTAGTGGGTTATCTCCCAAGTCTTATCCTATAAAAGTTCTTTTCTGATTTACCACTTTTTCCCATATCTTTCTGATCTAGATGAGCATACAATACCTTTTTTTTTTTTTTTTTTTTTAGATTTTTTCCATATGGCATGTGCACTCACCAGAGAAAAACAGAGAGAGGGAAAGTGAGAAATTACCCTTTAAGGGGAATGACCATGCTGCAATCCCTTTTCCTCTATTCTCCTCTTGGGAATTTGGGCACGCATGCATATGTGCTCTGTGTGAGTTTGAAGCAGCTAGGTTCAGGCTTGAATTGTGGTCTGCCATGTGAGAGTCCAGTGCCTTAACCACGTCCCTTGCCTTAGGGGTTTGCATGTGTCGTTTCTTTGCTGAGTTAACATTCTTGCTTAGATAACCCATACTCTTGAAATAGTAGTTGATGTGTCAGATTTCAGAGCCAGCAACAATGACTAGGTTACAATTGTCCCTTTTGGTGCTTCTAAGACCTCTTTTGCATAACATTGATCATAATCATGATTTTTGGATATAAATGTTAGTTCTTCTCAAGAACATAAACTGCATGTGGGTTGTGTCTGCATGTTTTTCTTCATCCCTTTATTCCCTGGACCTAACCTAATACCTAGTACATGAAAGGTTTCAGATGAATATTTGTCAAATGAATTAGAGAAGAAAATATGATAATCTGACCAACTTTTAGTATGAACATCTATCTAGCTCTCTGTCCAAGCTCTTGCACGCACATTATCTCATTCTATATTATAACTTGGGAGAGTGAGTAATGTACAAGTATTAAACCTTTTTTTTTATAGAAATGTAAAGCCATTTTCTCAGATTCACATAATTAAGAATTAGAGGAAGGAGTAAATCATATATTTTCTTACTTTAAATACCATGCTGGTCATCTTGGAGAGTGTTTTTTTCTATTCAATATAATTGAAGTGTCTCCTAAAAAATAGAATTGTAAATTCAGTTTTTGGTTATTAGTATCTTAAAATATGAACTTTACTCTTTTCAGTTCAGTTTATTATATTTTTAAATAGATGTCTCTATCTTGTTTTGGTAAAGGAAGCCTTAAAAACGTCATGCTGGTTTTGGGGTACACACAGAAAAGTACTGAAGGTACACAGCACCAAAAAGGTAACATTTAATAGGGTACTGAATTCCAAGAAGTTCAGTGATATGCATTTGATAACCTATTATGTGTTTTATAATTTATAGCAAATATTATGTATAATCTAGTACATATAGCAATTGATAGTCTCTTATCCGTGTAAATAATTTAGACATAAATTTTTGAAATTAGGTTTCAGTGATTTTGGAATGTTAAATATTTTTTCATAATAGATAGAACTATCAGTCTCTATAATGAGAGCTCTTCAGATTTAAACTAAATATGAATATTTTTCCTGATAACTTACTTATATACAGATAAGGACTAATTTTGAACACTGCTGTAAAAGCGGTCAAAAAATGAAATGATAGGTAAATGAAATTCCACACTTCTTGATATTTTGTAGTTAGTTTCTATAATGTGTAATAAACATTTCCCAGGTATAGTTTGTTTTAAATGACAATAATTTAGTATGTTATTTATAGCTGGATTTATATATGCATTTGTCCAAGTCAGCTAAGTATAAGTTGACAAAGTTGAAATAAAATTAAGAAGTTTTATTGTGGGTCTTTGAAACACCATTTCATTTTTTTTTCTTTTTCTAGAGATCCAATCTTGTCTGTCTGTTTGGGACATCAATCTTCCGCATGAAGTGCAAAATTTAGAAAAACACATTGAAGTGAGAACAGAATTAGCTGAAAAAATGAGAAAAACATCTGTTGAATAAGAATGCTGTCAGAAATCTTTGTCTTTGGTTGGAAAAAATATTCTCTTCTCTTGTAAATATTCTTTAAAAATGTTTACACTTCAAAGGGTGCTTCTACTCTTTGAAATAACTCATGTATATATATGAGAGAATGTTTATATGTTTTATTTTTTAATTTAAATATATGTAAAAATATCAACCAGTCAAAGTATGTTTTAAAGGACTATTTAAAAAATATTTCCTATGTATGCTAATTATTTTTGTGTATTAATTAATGAAAATAAATCTATAAAGTACATTATTTCAATACTCAAAAAAATTTACAAAGTGAATTGCTTTTTGTTTTGCTGTCCTTAATAAAGGTAAACTTTATTTTATATTTTGTTCTTAAGGCATGACTATTGCTTGCTTACTTTCTAAAGATGCTGCAAGATAGAATAAATATACTAAGACATTTTCCCATGTAGTGTATTTCTTCAGATATTGCTTTTAAGTGCACTATGATCTATCCATGTAAGTACTAGTTGAACAAATTTGCTCTTTGATGGTTCATGAGCTTTTACTGTTGTTGATGCAAATAGTGCATCTCATATAACATCATTCTATCTAAAAAATAATTCTGGGACCAGCAGATGGCATAGTGGTTATGTTGCTGAACTCCCAAATGGCTGACTGTGGTTCAAGTCCTGCATGCCCCAAATCCTGAAAGAATGGAGAAGAAGGGATTGTGACATGGCCATATCCCCGGTAGGTGATTTTTCACTTTTTGTTTCTCTGTCTCTCTGTCTCTCTCTTTCTCTGACGAGTGCATGGGCCCTATAGCAAAAATCTCTCTTAAAAAAAATAAAATAATAATTCTATTGAAACTACTGGTGTAAAAAGAAGGCATATTATCGAAGTCCTCCTATCTAGGAAAGGCACAATCATTCTCTTCCTATTTTTCAACACAGTTTTTTTAATGTGGACACCCTGAAATTTTGTCATTGATGTAAACACAATGTTTAGTTTTCTTTTTTAAATAAAAATAATCCCACAGCATTTGTTGCCAATTAGTAATAGCATAAGGGTAATCAAAACAATATGAGCAAATTTTTAGAACTATACTCTCCACGAAGGGAACAAACTACTGTCTTCTCAGCAAGTTCTCACTTTAATCATTTCTAGTTGGTGACACTTTGTAGCAGAGTTATAGTATCTCCTTTTAACATGATCTGACCCAGTTGTTTTCTTGACTTTGTTTTAGAATGAATCTCTTCTGCATCATCTAATACAAGGTTCATACGCTCATCCAAACCAACGAGAGAGCCTTCTATCCGCATATTTACTTGCTCATAGAGCCATACCTGAATCCGGGATCTATTTTGCAAGTATCTGAAGATGAGGTCGATGGGCTGCCCCATCACCTTCTGCGCTTTCTGGTCCTGGCCTCGGTATGCCATGGTGGAATCTCACAAAGGCCACACCAACCCGCATGGCGCCTCAGAAAGCCACAGTGTTTAGTTTTTCAAATGACTTTCTAAATGTTTTTGTTTTGATTCTCAGTAGTAAACTAGACCACTGGCTACTTGTTTTTTTTAATTTGCTTTGCTCTAAGGCTTCTAGTTATCTTTTCCCTAGATTGGTGATGCACATTCTACATCTGTTAGACAAAAATCCTATTGTATTAAAGATTCCTCAGCTTCCACCAAAACCAACTATGTAACACTCTTTAGTTTGCTGAAGCAGGAGCGCCACTCTTCTAAATTATACCAAAATTGTTTAAGTATCTTGCAACATTAGCAATATCAAGGCCAAGTACCTTAGCGATAATCTGCGTGTCATTTCTGCTTGAGAAGTCTTCATATAATAAAATAGCAGTCAGCTCTGAGATTATAAAATAAACTAGTTGTTTCATCATAGTGAATTGTCTGAAATTATAAATATCGGCCAAGGTCAATAGATTTATCAAAAGTTATTTATCATGGGACCAGCAGTTAGCGTAATGGCTATGTCGCTGGACTCCCACGTAGTCGACCGCGGTTCGAGTCCCGGACCCGGTGGCTTAAACTCACGCCGGGCGCGTGTGCGTGCGTGCCCAAGATCCCGAGAGGAGAATGGAGGAGAAGGGATTGCGGCGTGGCCATCCCCCCTGGGGGGTGATTTCCTGCTTTCTATCTCTCTGTCTCTCTCTGTCTGTCTGGCGAGCGCACGCGCCCTATAGCAAAAACCTCTCCAAAAAAAAAAAAAAAGAAAAAGAAAAAAAAAAAAGTTATTTATCATTTCAGTCAATTCCCTGTGATAAAACACCTAGTTTATTTTATATTCTCAGAGCTGACTGCTCCTTTATTATATGAAGACTTTAAATTTATTTACATTAAAAGTAAACAAATACTTAACCTTGAAAAATTTCCCATTCTCAAAGGGATCTATGGTTGAATCTGTGATGCAGTAAAAGAATTCATACATGATGGAACTGCTTGTTCCTGTGCTCTCTCCCGCTGCTACTATGTATGTATATGGATTTTTTTTTTAACCAAAGACAATTATGGAAACATATGTAAATGAACTTTGTATTTAATGGAATAATAAACATTTTTAAAGCATGTTTAAGAATGCTAAAATTTGATGATACTGTTTTACATTTTACATATAGGTCTGTTATCTATCTCTTATGAAACTGTTTTAATCTGTATATGAAACACTCAACTATAAGAAGAAATTAACAGAAATGTTTTTCTTTAGGGTTTGTGGGATATTTAAATTCAGTTATCTATAATGCAATTAGTTTCCAAGATCTAGGGTAAAATCTGATAGGCATGATATATCTATTTTCAAATTTCTATAAACATTTTCTGTAAGTAAAATTGTTCAGTCTTGAGTACTAAAAGAAAAAAATATATATGTGACTTTAGAACAACTTATATATAAAAAGTGGACGTGGTCATTTAAGTTTTTCTTGAGGAGAGTCGTAAAATAAGTTGGTAATCATTAGAAAAACATAAACATTTTTTATCTTAACATAAAATACTGCTTGGGGCAAGTTTTGAAATTTAAAAAAGGGAATATCTGACTCTAGTTCTGACAAACACTATTGATTATGTGAATTATTTTGACTAAAATATAACATTTTTCATCAAGACACTGAAATGTATTGAAACAGCAGAAGTAACAAAAGCCATTGTGAACTTTCCTTAATTAAATGTGAACATACATTGAGATATTGAGGAGAGAGAAAATCTAAAACCTTTGGCCTTTTGTTTTTTGTGTGTGTTTTTGTTTTTAGTCTTGCTATAGGGCATATGCACTTGCTAAAGACAGAGAGAGAGAGAGAAAGGAAAAGTGAGATATCATCTCCTAGGGACAATGACCATGCCTCAATCCGCTCTCCTCCACTCTTTCTCTCAGAATTTTGGGCTTGTACTCCAAGCCATTGGGTCCAGGACTTGAACTGCACCTTCCAACTGCCTTAACCACCAAGCCACTGGCTGGGCCAGCACTTTGCTTTTATATGTAATCCATCACCTTAGGTAGCTGAACACCTATCTTGGAAAACCAAATGCTTTCACAGACTCCTCAGCAATGCAGTAAAATTGAAATCCTCATCCTCCTTTCTTGTCAGTTTTTCAACCAGGGTACCTTTGTTTCGGAATCCAGCTGCTTAAAAGTACATAGTTAGGCAGGGTCAGTGGCCTGCACCTGGAATCCGAGCAACTCAGGTGAACTGAGGCAGGAGGATTACAGGCATAAGGCTGACCTGAACAATGTAGTAAGCCCTGATGAAAAACAGCTGGGTGTGGTAGTGTGTGCCTCTTGGAAGATGGAGCCAAGAGGATCTTGAAAACAATATCCTGTCTTAGAAAAAAAAAAGGTACGTATTTGATTCTTTCTCATCTGTCCGGGCATCTGAATGTTCCTAGCATCTTTCTTTCCCAAAGGCCTCTCTCTGAGTACACTCTGGCTCATCAGAAGTGGTCTGCTTCTCCTTATGTTTGGTCCTTCCCCTCTCCTTTTCCAGCCTCACCTGGGAAGCCTCTGCTCGGAAGGTTTTCAGGCTCAAATAGGAAAGGGAAAGCAGTGAGTTATCACATCCACTCTTGGGGTTGCTGCTTGGGCTCCATGAGAACCTGTGTCTCAGGCAGTCTGGGTTGAAAAACTAGACTTCATGGAGTCCCTGACCTCATCACTCGGACCTGGGCCTCACCATATTTACCCAGCTCCACACCATCCAAAGAGTTGTTATCATTTACTTTTTTTTTGGAGAGGTTTTTGCTACAGGACACGTGTGCTCTCCAGAAAGATAGAGAGAGACATAGAGACAGAAAGTGAGAAATCACCCCCCCAGGAGGGACGGCCACACTGCAGTCCCTTCTCCTCCATTCTTCTCTCGGGATCTTGGGCATGCACGCACACATGGGCATGAGTTTAAGCCACTAGGTACGGGATTCAAACCGCGGTTAACTACATGGGAGTTCAGCGACATAGCCATTACGCTAGCTGCTGGTCTGAAGAATTGTTATCATTTACTTTTGGAAATACAAAATGCCATGATAAATACTCTGTTAGAAAGTATTATGGGAAGTTAGAATACCTGGTCAGAGAGAGGAGGATCTGGAAGGCTAAAAAAAAAGTAAAAATAAAACACAAATAACAACCACAACAAAATGACTAGTAAGCAGAGACTTCCAGTTAAATAGATATTCAACAATCTCTAGATTGAGATAAGCATTCTAAGCAAATGATCACACATGTGGTATCATGGGATCATGCACTTATTTTAAGTGTACCCTGACAAATAGCAAATTTGTCACAACTCACCATTCCTTTGGAGGGTACGCCTAGTATATACTCATACAGGAGAAATGTAAGTAAAGTTGCAAGAAAAAATATATAGTCATATAGAGAGAGCGTTTCCTTAGGAAATGACAGATTATACGGCTGATAAGATTTTGTGGGGAGGTGTTGGGATGAAATGGCTAGAGATGTTTCAAACGCCAAGTTTATCTCAGGTTAGGAAATCATGAAAGAAATTATGAATTTATGAGGGCATTTGAAAAAGTCTGTGGAAACATAGAATTGACTAACAGTTTATTTTGTTGGAAAATATTTTTTTAAATCCATGCATAGTTTTTATGTTGTAATACACGTTTTCCATGAAGAGTTTGATGCCTCCTTGTATGTGTATGACAAGAGATTATCTCCATTTTGTTATAAACTGAAGCTCAAATAACTAACTGAAAGCATTTTCTATCATGATAAAATTTTGAAAAGCTGTATCTCATAAAAAGAAAATCTAGTATAATTCTATTCAGAGTTACTTTAAAAAACAAAGTTTAAAAAAAACAAGAAAAATTATGAATTACAAGGACCTTGGTCTAAATGTCAGACTTCAGTCTAAATTTAGTTTTTATTAGCTCAGTGAACACACGTCAGTTACCCAAATAGCCAAAGAAACTGTTTTTCTTACCTGTAAAATGGCAAGAGTAGTATACTCACCTCTAGAGGAAGGGATAAAATGAGATAATGCATATGAAAATATGCAGTTAATTCCCAGGCAAGACACATCCAAGGGCCATCCCATAAGGACTCCATCCTATACCTCAGTTCACTAAAAGCATATTTCTCTAGGAAATTGCACATTACTATTGTATATGTCATGGATCTCTAAGCTGCTCCTGCAAACAAATTCATGATAAACCCAGGTGCTACTAGCCTTTTATCTAATTTGCCAAATAACTTTGAATCGGAAAAGAAGCTACTACCAAGGTATTGACTCTAATTAGATTTTTATTCTTCAGTGAAACTCATGGCCAGACAAGGTAGAAAAACAATCTATGCCCTCATCATGTCCATATCATCACCTTCTTGTCTGATTCCACTGCTACTTCCTGATCCACTTTTCTGTACTACCCTCATCTAAATTGCATGCAACAGCAAGGATTTCCTTATATCAAATTGAAAATGGTAGTTGCAAAGATTTATCAGTTATTTGGTGTGCAATTACTGAAATAAACACAGTGTAACACTGTGTTTGGAGGTATTAACTGCGGACATGCTTAATTTGCTGAATGAAGATTCATACAACTGATAACATTTAATAATTTTTTCTGCTCCAGTGAATTGCCTACAGCTGCCAATTTTCGGCTAGTACGTTTAGAAAGTGAGCAGACTGAGGTTTTGTGTCGCAGAAGGGGAGTGTAATTGCTCTGACTTTTTGTTGTTGAGGGGGTTAGGAAGGCATAAGAGAGCAACACTGTGCTGAAAGGTCAGAGGTGAAATTCCGTCTTAGCATAGAATTATCTTTCTGTATAATTCACGTACAGTATGATCAATCTCTCCTTACCCCTGCTCCCCTCCCCACCCTTCCCTTCCTATAACATGAGGTTTTGCTGTTTATCTGTTTCATATCTACTGTATCTGAGCTACATTAATTGACTAGCACGACATCTGTGGCACATTATGTATGGGAATTACATTTCACATTCAGAGCCTTCTACACATTTCTGATCATGGTTGGACAGTTTTGCCTTTCTTGCGGTAGGAAATTATAAAATAAGTGAGATCATTTCAGTTTCACGTGTCTGTACTAGAGTAAAGCTTGGAGTGTCTTTAACTTTCTATAAACTGTGTGTTTAGTAAGAGGGCCTTTATTTCAAAGATAAATATATGCTTTAGCCATATACAGTAGAATGTCTTCATTGACATATTTATTTCAAAAGTAAACAAGTGGTAGCAATATGTAGTTATGCCCTAAATGAACTATTATGTTAAGCTTTTAAGTCAACTCAATCACATTTTCAAGAAATGCTCTCAATTATTTTATATCCTTTGGTGTTCTATAAAGGCAACTAGTATGTGTCGGATACGGAAAAAAGAAGCTGCTCTTCATCCATTCACTATTGACATTTTATGTTTAAACTCTTCCTTTTGGATTATTGACTTCACATTAAAGAAAATGGTTTCCTAGGAGTTATTTATATTTTAAATGCCATTATATAATTTGGGCTATACGTTATTTAATTGTTCTTTCACAAAAATTTTATGCTTTCAAGGCAGGAAAGGAAAGGAAAAGGAAAATACAAAGAAAGGAATTGACATAATTTGAACACTGAAGGAGGTTTTTACAGCACATTATATGGACAATGTAAAGAAATATTCAGTGTTATTAATATTAATCACTAGTTGGAATCCTGAGTATCAAAAATTTGTAGAAAATTCTCCCTTATAAGTCTCCACAGGCAAAAGGATTTGTGTGTGTGTGTGTGTGTGTGTGTGTGTGTATGAGTGAGTGAGTGAAAGTAATTGCAGCAGTGTGGAACATGGGCTCTGGGATCCTGGGTCTGCCCCCACCTCTTAGTTATGGTGGGTCTGCTGCAAAATCTCTCTTTCTATCTATGTCCTCATGGGTTGAAAAGTATAAAAATACAACTACATACAGTGGTGAGGAGTATATTCTTCAGAGCCTCCTTATCTCCAAGTCTAAAAGAAATTTTATATGCTTTCTGGACCTATCAGCTTAAAAACACTCTGGCATGGGGACCAGCAGTTGGCGTTAAGGCTATGTCGCTGGACTCCCATGTAGTTGTTCGCGGTTCGAGTTCCGGACCTGGTGACTTAAACTCATGCTGGATACGTGTGCGTGTGTGCACAAGAAGAGAATGGAGGAGAAGGGTTTGCGGAGTGGTCATCCCCCTTGGGAGGTGATTTCTCTCTTTCTGTCTTTCTGTCTCTCTGTTTCTCTCTGTCTTTCTGGCAAGTACACGTGCCCTATAGCAAAAAACTCTCCAAAACAAAACAAAACACACTCTGGCATGTGTGTTCATGTCCCACATCTTGACAGGATAGAGAAATAAAAGAAAAGGGATTGTGGTTTGACCATGCTCCATTGAGGAGAGCTTCTTCTTGCTCTCTTTCTGGTGAGCATATGCATCCTCTGGCAATAAAAAAAATCCAACTACATACTAGCTATAAGAAATGTATCTAAATTTTAAGAATACATAAATCTTACAAATAAAACAATAGAAGTACAGATACACACACGAAAAACAAAATGAAATTAGAGCAACCATTGGAGGGGACATTAAAACATTGTGGAAAAATAAAAAGTGCAAATATATTTTGATGCAAAAAAGTTTGAAATGCATGCATAATTTTTATCAAAATATGCATTCTGAAGACCTCTATCAGACAAAATAGACTTTAAGGCAAAGATCATTACCAGAACTAAAGATGATCACTTGATAAAAGCATAATTTTTAATTTTCTGATGAAGATGTATCTATTTTAAATTTATTTGCACAATATGCACTTAAATTTATATAATCATTTGTTTTAAAAATATATAACGTATAAAAATACAAAGAATAATTAGACATACCAGAGATTTTAATAGCCCTCTCCCAGTGAATGATAGATCAACTACACAAAAGAAGAACTAATGAATGAGGACAGAGTTTTGAACACCATAATAAACAATTTTGATATGATGAACATAAAAAGAGCATTTTATAACTTTCCCATATATGTATGTGTTTTTCACCCAAATAAAGTATATTTATAAAAAATGACCATAAATTGAACCATGAATGAGGTTTCTGTTGATTTTAATTTGCTATAGGGCAGGTGCACTCCAGAGAGAGAGAGAGAGGAAAAGTGAGATTACTCCCCAGGTAGGATGGCCACACCCCAGTCCCTTCTCCATTATCCTCCTGGGATTTTGGATGCACACATGCCTGGCAGAGTTTTCAAGGTGCCAAGTCCAGGACTCAAACCACCATGCCACCTAGCTGGTCCAAATTCCGTTAATTTTCAAGGGCTAAAATAACTGAAGTATATCATTTAACGAGAATGTAAATAAGATAAAAATCAATTGAAAAAAAAAGTCACAGGCTGGATTAAGAGTAAGCAGGCACTGACATAGCTATCAGTGTACAGGAAGCGTGTTATGGAGTGCTCTCTATCTGTACTGGTTGGTGGAAAGAAAGGAAGGAAAATGTGGCAGAGGGTGAGGTAGGTGAGTTACTGAAAACCTTGTGGAGAACTTTGAGGCTGCCATAATCCTTTAGAGTTGTCCCAAGTTAGGGTAAGAGACCCAGGCCTTAACCTATGTACACCAGTCGGACGTGGGATGTCTGAAGAAGGCAGGGTGACTTTGGACGTGGCAACATTTTCAGCACAGGTATCTCTGGGAGAGGGCTCGAAGACAAGCTGACAATCTTCTCAGCAGCTGGAGAGAATGAGTCCTTCTGCTCTAGGTGGCACTGAATTTAAACTACAGCAGAAAGCTAAAATGTAAATAATCAACATCTTGGAACACATTTGTTGATTTTTGGTGAAATTTTTATAAGATTTCCAAGGACATATGGTGTACACGGAACAGAAGACATAACTAAAAACCTACCCAACATGGGGAAAAGAATGAAAGATTCACTCTTTAAAGCTAGAAACTAAAATAATTATACTATTAGAATAATTGTAGGAACCATCTCACTTATAAGACACTTTTACAATTTTCCCCATCCCTGCCCAAAGTAAAATTGTAATGTTGAGCATAGCAAGGCGAAGATAAAGACATCTGAGCCATTGTAACTCTGAAGTCACCAAAGGTTTCCAAACCAAATTTGTAACACAGATGTTTCCAAAACACAGCAGGAGATTGCTTATTGAAAGTAGATGCACGGGGAACCAGCAGTTAGCGTAATGGCTATGTCGCTGGACTCCCACGTAGTCGACCACGGTTCACGTCTCGGACCCGGTGGCTTACAACTCACGCCGGGCGCGTGTGCGTGAGTGCCCAAGATCCAGAGAGGAGAATGGAGGAGAAGGGATTGCGGCGTGACCATCCCCCCTGGGGGGTGATTTCTCGCTTTCTGTCTCTATGTCTCTCTCTGTCTGTCTGGCGAGCGCACGCGCGAAAAACCTCTCCAAAAAAAAAAAAAAAAAAAAAGGAGAGTAGATTCACCAGTAGTGTTTAGGTTCCTGGAGAAAGAAAAACTATGTCATCTCTAAAGAAATATACATTTATCAAATCTCCCAAATAAAATATTGTACATGCTAGATGCTGCCCTGATAGCCAGGAGACATACGTATTTATTATTGAAGGAGTTTTACAGGAGTAGGATGCGTGAGGGGAAGTAAGTGAAAGATTTTACTCCAAAAGGTAAAGCATTCAAAATATAGGAACAATAATCATAAAGCATGATGTCTGTTTTGTTTAGGTATAAACAGTCATAATTCTTAGAATGAGGAAGTCCATTCATCTGGTGCATTCTCTCCTTAGATTTTGATTACCAGGAAGGGTCTTTTGGATGAGAGGGCTCCCAGGAATCTTAATAACCTCAGTCCCAGACCAGTTTAATAACTTCAGTCCCAGATAGGCTTGAGAACTTGCGCCCCAGGTCAGCTTGAGAACTTCAGCCTCAGGCTAGGGTGGCAGCAGATTGCTGGTTACAAGGGCCTAGAAATAAATCCTGTCTGGTTAAGTAAAGACAAGGTTAATATATACTAAAGTGGAATACCTATATTATCTCTGGGGTAATCCACAGCCAAGAGGGTGAGTCTAATGTCTACATGGGAAAAGAATGTGGTCTTATGAGCAGCTTAATGACTGACCTAAAGGTTACTGTGTACTTGGGACCCTCTACGTGCTGCTCAATACAATGGCTGTGGTTTGCGGAATGGCAATCTTCCCTTGTCCTGAGATTAAAGGTGGCTTATGGTCTTTGGGGTAACAGCACCTTGTGGAGTCCCTGAGCCCCTCCCAGCTACTGAGATGTTTCACCAATTTAGTAGCTTTAACCTAAACCTTCCTAATGCTTACCTATGTAATCCCCAGTAGGAGAAGTGAATGCAGCATTCTTTATTGACATTTTCCAGGAGGCTGGAGTGAATCTCATGGGAGTAATTCCCGTTCGCAGCTGCCGCCTTAGTGGATCCACATTCCTTCAGGATTATTGTAAAATTTAGAGTAAGGCTGGGGATGCCTTTATGGGATACCGGGGTACAGCAATAAGGCCCATGGCAGAGAAATTGAGTGCAGGCCAGTACAGCAACACAACGGAGAGTTAGGGCTCGTAAACTACTGACCTGGCTCACAGTTTCTTCTCTGCCCAGGCCCTGCCTTAGGCATAGGAGGCAGCCTCTTTACCAGCTTGTGTTGTCTGCATGGTCCTGACATTATCCATTCTGGGGTAAAACGATATCCCATTGTAGTTTCAATTTGCATTTACCTTATGACAAGGGACTTTGAACTTTTTTTATTTTTAATGCCTTTTGGCCATTTATAAGTCTTCTTTGGAGAGTTATCTATTCAATCCATTGACTCATTTTTTTATATTGCATTATTATTATTTTTATTTTTATTTATTTATTTATTTCTAAGAAACAATATATTTTATTTTTCTGACACCACAGCTCTGGTGAGTGGTTTTGTACCAAATTTAATGGAGGTTACACAGAACGTTTTACGCATGGGAGGGGGAGGGAAAGGAAGGAACCATGAAATTTAAAACAAAAACAAAACAAAATTCCGGATAGCTTTTAGCATCTGTTCCACTCCCACATCAATAAAACTCACTTGGGAATTCCTAATAAAAGGAGAACAGAAAACAGGGTGGGCAGGGAAGGGTAGGTTGAGGAAGAGAAAGATTGGGGGGAAAGAGAAGACCAGAGAGCATCCCACAGACAGACCTGGCCCTCCCAGGTCCAGGAGGACGTGCCGCACAGGAGGTGAGCTTTGCTAGATTTATTTCCCCGAAATAACGCCGTGTATTGCAGCTGCCAAGGGAAAGAGAGAGGAGGGAAGCAGAGGGTCACCAGTGGGGGCCACAGGGAAGGAAACACACTTAACCCAGGAGATGGGGAAGGACGGGGGAGAGAAACCAAAAGTGTGACAAGTGGCTTTGTATACTGGGAGGGACAGATGGTGCTGAAGAGCACTTGAACCGAAAATCAAATGTCGTCCTAAGCCTCGTTATTTTTAAAAAGAAAAAAAAAAAAATCTCCCTCCTCCCCCCACCCCTCGCTGAACTTAGTTCCTTTTTTTTTTTTTTTTTTTTTTTTGTGCTTTTCATTAATACTCTGCTCTGAGGTCCTAGTTTGGTTTTTCTATACACTGGAGTTGAAAGAAAATAGTCCAAAGGTCTGAAGATGGATTCTCCACCTAAAGTAAACAGCCCAGCATTCCTGTTCTCCTCTTGCCCCAAAGACTAAAGTCTCTGCTAAAATCCCTTTTACAATATAGTACAGTACACAAAAAAATAAAGCTCGAATCAAAAAACAAAAGCAGCAAAGAATCCTGGGAGAAGCAAGTCCAATGGACGTAAACATACACAGAACGGTGCAACACATGACCGATGGCGATTCTCAAAGCACGGCTACAGATTCCCAAAAGGAGGTGCCATCATGGGATACCCAAGTCCACAAAAATAATTTTTAAAAAATAAATCTTAAAAGAAACACACCTGTTGATTAAATGAATCATTTGTTTTCAGGTAAATCCATACATTCTCGAGTTCCCCCCTCCCCCACAGCAGCCCTCGGGTCTCTGTTCTCCTATTGCATGACCAACAGTAAGTACTCCTGGGCTCCCTGGCGGCAGCTCTCAGGACCTGGAATCTCATCTTGACAAGGATCGGCAAGTCCAATCTTAGCAGCTTAAAACATCATGTTTCCTGGGTTGCCAGGTCCTTGGCTAAATCCACCCATGCCCACGTCAGCAGCCATGCCCCAGGGCCTCATCTGTGGGGGCATCATGATGTTCTGTTGGGGTCCCATCATGCCCTGCATGGACATCATCATTCCTGGAGAGCCCACGGGCCCAGGGTGGGTGTAGAGCCCGGCAGGCCCCCGATCCTTGCCAGGAATCATGCCCACGACAGCAGCTGGATTGCTCATCAAGGTGGGCTGGCCAGGCATCGTGGATTGTGCTGGTGACATCATCCGATGGTGAGGTCCCATCATTATTTTTAAATGGGCAAGCTGCTTGATTGAGTTCCCAGTGTTTCTGGATCCCAACCCCTTGTCTGAAGAATAATTTTCAAATATTTTCTCTCATTCCAAGGGTTGTCTTTTCATTCTAATTCTTGTTTCCTTTGCTATAAGGAAGCTTCTTAGCTTGATGTAATCCCACTTGTCTATTTTGGGGTTTACTACCTGTGCTTTAGGGGTCATTTTAAGAAATCTTTGCCTACACTAAATCAATGCAACAAACATTATTGAACTTATGCAAATAACCCTTCTGCCACAAAATAAGAATATGCCCAAATATTTTCCAATTACAGAGGGGTCAGGAAGGAAGAAAAGTTTGTTTCCATTTAAGGAAACAAACAAGAAAAATATTTTAACATATTGCTGAACCTATCAACAACTCAAAGAAAGTAAACTGTTTAAATTGGGAAAATAAATATTTGTGGAAAAATGTAAAAATAAATAAAAAATGAAAAAATATTTTAAGCTTAAAAAAAGAAAAATGTAAGACATGCAAAGTATGATACAATTTTTGTCAACATATGTACAAATGTAACTAGATATAAAAAAAAACCCTTTATCCTAGGTCTTTTATAAGAAAATGCTTAATAAATACTGATGAACATTACAAAAAAAAAAAAAAGAAAAGAAAAAAAAAAGAAAGAAATCTTTGCCTACCCTAATGTCTTTGAGAATTTCCCCTACATTTTATACTAGTAGTTTTATATTTTCAGGCTTTATGTTTATGTTTAAGATTTTGATCCACTTTGAGTTGTGAGAGGTAGGATTCCAGCTTCATTTTTCTGCAAGTGATATCCAGTTCTCTCAGTACCATTTGCTGAGAAAACTTTCTTTTCTTGACTGCATTGTCTTGTACCTTTTGTCAAAGATCAATTGGCTATATGAATTGTAGTTTATTTTTGAAATCTTTATTCTGTTCTATTGGTCTATGTGTCTTTTTGTGCCAGTATCATGCTGGTTTTTTTTTTTTTTGGGGGGGGGGGGTAGAGGTTTTCTTTATAGGGCGTGTGTGCTCGCCAGACAGACAGAGAGAGACATAGAGACAGAAAGCGAGAAATCACCCCCCAGGGCGGATGGTCACGCCGCAATCCCTTCTCCTCCATTCTCTTCTCGGGATCCTGGGCACGCACCCACACGCACCCGGCGTGAGTTCTAAGCCACCGGGTCCGGGACGTGAACCGCGCTCGACTACGTGGGAGTCCAGCGACATAGCCATTACGCTAACTGCTGGTTCCCAGTATCATGTTGTTTTGATTGTCACTGCTCCATAATATATTTTGAAGTCAGGTAGTAAGATGCCTCCTGTCTTACTCTTTTTGGACAGTATTGCCTTGGTGATACGGGGTCATTTATGATTCTAGACAGATTTTATAATTGTTTTTCTATTTCTGTGAAGACTATAGCAGGTAATTGGATTGTAATCACATTGAATATGTAAATTAATTTGAGTAGAACTGACATTTTAATTATATTGATTCCTACAATCCAAGAATATGGGGTGTCTTTCCATTTTTTTGTATTACATTTTATTTTTTTTTCCAGTTTTTCGTAGATTTACTTGTAGATGTCTTATATCTCTTTGATTTGGTTTATTCCTAGGTATCTTATTTGCTTTGTGACTTTTGTAAATAGGATTGCTTTCTTCAATTCTGTCTCAGTCTGTTCATTGTTGCTGTATAAAAATACTGTAGATTTTTGTATATTGATTTTATGTCCTGCTACTTTACTATATTCATTTATCACTTCTAGGAATTTTGGGGAGGATTCCTTTGAATTGTCTATGTATATAATCATATCAACTGCATGATATGATCATATAAATAAGGGCACTTTAGCTTCTTCTTTTCCTATATGAATGCCTTTTATTTTGCTCTCTTGTCTAATTGCATTGGCCAAAACTCTTAGTACTGTGTTTACAAGGATCATAGAAAGTGGGCAACCTTGTATTTTCTAGTTTTTAGCTTTCAACTTTTCCCCATTAAGTTTTATGTTAGCAAAGGGTCTGACATACATGCCTTCTATTGTGTTGAGAATGTCCTTTCTACTCCTGTTTTTCTGAGAGTATTGCCTCTCTTGAAGGGATGTCGTATTTTATGTTGAGTCTTTTGTATGTGTTGAACCTTCCTTGCATCCCTGGGATAAAGCCTACCTGGTCATGGTGAATAATCATCCTAATGTGTTGTTGAATTTGGTTTGCTAGTATCTTAAATTTTTTTTCATTAGTATTTATCAGGGATATAGGTCTATAGTTTTCTTTTTCCATAATGTCCTTGTCTGGTTTTAGTATCAAGGTGAAGAAAGCTTCAGTGAATGAGTTTGGGAGGATTTGTTCTTTTTGAATCTTTAGAAATAGTTTGAGAAGAATTAGGGTTAGCTCTTCTTTAAAAGTTTTGTAGAATTTGGAGGTGAAGACATCTGAACCTGTACTTTTTTGTTGGGAAGACTATTTCTTACTGATTTGATCTCATAATTTTTTCTTGGTCTCTTCAGGCTTTCTATTTCATCTTGTTTCAGACTAGGTAACTTGTACATGCCCAGAATTTTGTCCATCTCATCTAGGTTTTCTAGCTTGTTGGCAAATAGTTCCTCATAGTATTCTCTCTCTCTCTCTCTGTTTGTATTTCTGATATACCAGTTGCAATATTACCAATTTCATTACTGATTTTATCTATCTGGTTTCTCTCTGTTTTTCTTGATTAGTCTAGTTAATGTTTTATCAATTTTGTTTATCCTCTCAAAGAACCAGCTTTTGTTTCCTTGTTATGTTTTTTTTTGTATAGTTATTTTATCTTCTCTTTCATTTAATTCAACTCTATATTATTTCTTTTCTTCTTTTTTTGTTGTTGCATTTCCAGTTCCTTTAGATGCAATGTTATTTATTTGCCACCTATCTACTTTTTTTTTGTGAGCCCTAGTGTCTGTAAACTTTCCTCTTATGACTACTTTTGCTGTGTTCCAAAGTTTACAGAGATGATTTGTTTATGATAATTGGTTTTAATGATTTTTTAAATTTCACTCTTAATTTCTTCAGTAGTTTGAAAGTCATTCGGGAGTAGTTGCTTAATTTTCATTTTTTTGGTGTATTTTTAAGTGTTCTTCTGTTGCAGAAAACTAGACACCAAGAAACGGAAAACAGCACTCAGTGAGAGAGGAGAATTCTTTATTATGTCAGCAGGCATGGAGGAGTTAATACTCTGAATAACTGGCCCAACTGAGAGCTAGACACAGTTTTTTACGGGTGAATTGGAGAAGGGGAGGTCTCAACATGCTAGGAATGTCCTAATAAGGGAAGGGACTCAAAGTTTGTCTTAATGTGGAGGTATTAGAAAAGCAGGACGCCTGACTCACTTCAGGTTGCTCAGTAGTTTAGGAGAGGTGCAGTTAGCTTGTGGGGAAATAGGCAGTTATTAGTCTTGAGTTGCTTATAAATTCCAGGTTGTTTTATACTTCATGTGGTTAATTTCAAATTTAATTCCATTGTGGTCAGAGAAGACCCTGGATATAGTTTCTGTACTTTTAAATTTGTAGAGACTTGTTTTGAGCCTTATGTAGTCAATCTTTGAAAATGTTGCTTGTAGAAATGAGAAAAAAGTGTATTTCGTAGTTGCTGGGTGGAATGCTCTGTATATGTCTGTCAGGTCCATTTGGTTTATGGTATTAGTTCCTGTGTCTCTTTGCTTCATTTTTGTCTAGATGATCTTTCTGTTGGTGACAGTAGGTATTGAAATCCCCAACAATGATTGTGTTGTAGTCTATATTTCTCTTTAGATCTAGCAGTCTTTCTTTTACCTATTTGGGTGCCCTGGCATTGGCTGCATAAGTGTTTATGAGTGTCATATCTTTTTGATGAATTAATCCTTTTAGAACTATGTAGTGCCCTTCTTTGTCTCTTATTTTTTTTTATCCTAAAGTCTATTTTGTTTGATTTCAATATCATGACTTCTGCATTTTTTTGAAATTTCCTTTTATATGAAACAACCAGCCCTTCACCTTCAGCCCATGTATATCTTTGTCAATGAGGTGTGTTTTCGCAACATATATAGGGTTCCAGCTTTTTTCATCCATTGAAACAATCTGTGTCTTAGTTGAGGAATTTAATCCATCAACAGTCAAGATTATTACTGATATATGTAGACTTACCCCTGCCATTTCTTTTTCTTTTTTTCCCTGGTTGTTTTGTGTTTTCTTGTTTCTATTTATTGCTCTTTAGTCTTTCAGGTGTGGTGTTTTCTTAAGTATTTTCCGAAGGGCTGGCTTACTTTTGGTCAATTCTTTCAGCTTTTGTTTATCTGGGAGTGATTTTATTTCTCCTTCCCATTTGAAGGATAATCTTGGCCAGAGTAGTATTCTTGGCCAAAATTATTTTTCTTTGAGAGTTTTAAGTATGTCTTCCTGTTTTCTCCTCCCCTGCATTGTTTCAGTTGAGTGGTCCAATGTTAGTCTAATGGGGTAAACTTTATAGGTAACTTGGCACTTCTTTCTTGTCATTTTCAGAATATTGTCTTTGTCTTTGATATTTTACCAGTTGGGCTATGATGTGCCTTGGAGAGAATGTTATGTTAAATCTGTTTGATGTTTTTTGTATTTCATGGTTTCAGATTTCTCTAGAGTTTTAGTTTTAAACTAATAGATCATGAAAAATATTTTCTAAGCCTGTACACATCTGTACATCTTTTGCAATACCCATTATTTGAATACTTGGGTGTTTGATGATGTCTAGGATTTCTCATATGTTGTTCTTATTTTTAGTGGTTGGTTGTACATTTTTCTCAGTTGCTTGTATTAAGTCAGAAGTTTTATCTTCAAGGTCATAGATTCTTTTTTCTGCATGATCTAATCTGTTAATACTTTTGAGGGATGTTTTGATTTCCTGCAGTGTATTCTTTAACTTCAGAAATTCTGTTTAATTCTTTTTCAGGGTGTCTATCTCTTTAGGAAATTCCTTCTTCAAGTCATGGCAATGCTTTCTTATCTCCTGGAATTGCTTGTTTTCTCTGTGTCTCATTGAGTTAAATTATGATAAATATTCTAAATTATTTTTCTGACATTTCTATGGTTTGTTTTATTATTGTTGGTGTAAAGTTCTTTTGTGGGGGAAGTTTTTACAGCTTTTCCTATTTTTCTTGAGGATCTGCTGTGGTTTTTAGACATTTGGCAATGAATTCACTTCTTGCTACTTCTTTGGAGTAGGTTTCTGTAGCTGTGTGTACATGTGCTTCCTTTTGATGTGAATTAGCTCTGTGCCAATATTCTTCTTTGACTTTTAGCTCTGTAGCTACAAGAACAGAAAGGCTAGTATGAAGGCTGAAGCAACCCCTCCTCCCCACTCTAGAGCTGGCAGGGGGCTTTGGTGCTGAGCTGAGGCTATGTAACCCTGCTTTCCCTCTGTTCCTTCTAGCTCTGCAACTGAGATAGCCTCTCCTCCCACATCCTAGGTTTGGCAGGGGCTTTGGTAATCTAATTTCCTCTTGTTATAAAGCACTACTATATCAGATTGGGGATCACCCTACTTGCCTCATTTTAATTTAGTCACCATTTTAAAGCTCCTCTCTTCAAATAGAGTTATATTCTGAGGTACTGAAAATTACACATTCAGGTACCAACAGTTAGCGTAATGGCTATGTCGCTGGACTCCCATGTAGTCGACCACAGTTCGAATCCCAGACCTGGTGGCTTAAAACTCACGCCAGGCATGTGTATGTGTGTGCCCAAGGTCCCGAGAGGAGAATGGAGCAGAAGGAATTGCAGCGTGGCCATTCCCCCTGCGGGATGATTTCTCACTTTCTGTCTCCCTGTCTCACTCTATCTTTCTGGAGATCATGCACACCTTATAGCAAAAACCTCTCCAAAAAGAGAAAAAAAAATAATTACACATTCAGCATATGAATTTTGTTGCAGGGCAGGGAAAAAGGTTCTGGGGAGCACATAATTCAGCCCATAACTCAATCATCTAAAATTGAGCGCAGTATGAGCTAGCCCAAGTACAGAGCACACTGAGAAAGGCAGCTTTGGAAAATAGAGATAGAGGGGATAGAGGGGACAGAGACTGAGAGGGAGTTAGAAGATGATCTATGGAATAAACAAAGGCAGAACATTCAGTGAGAATCTATCTGAACTAAGTAAGTTAAACAAATTTGTTGATGAAGCTGTATGTGATGACAACTGACAGAACAGAGTTTATAGAGTGGAAAAGAGTAGACGGTTGATTGAAGGGAGTAAAGGAGTGTGTCCAACTGAGAAAGTGCAATAAAAATGGCAAGAAAGCATTGATTGTTAAGAAGTAGAAGAGGAGGACTAGCAGATAGCATAATGGTTATGTCGCTGGACTCCCACATGTTCGACCACGGTTCAAGTTGCAGATCTGGAGGCTTGAATTCATGCTAGGCATGTGTGCATGTGTGCCCAAGATCCTGAGAGGAGAATAGATAAGAAGGGATTGCAGTGTGGCCACCCCACCCCCCAAGGAAGTAATTTCTTGCTCTTTATCTCTTTCTCTGTTTTTCTGAGGAGCACATGGTCCTTAGAGGCAAAATCTTAAAAAAAAAAAAAAAAAAAAAAAAAAAAAAAAAGTAGAAGAGCAAAGTTGGAAAGAAGGAAATGATACAATAACTTAAATTGTGCAGGACAAAAAAGAGTGTGACCTTTAAAATATGGCTTAAGATTGAGCACTAGAAACTGTTTTCAATGAAATGAAGAGAGAAGACACAGATTTAGAGTTTTCTCAGGAATATGGCTTACTATAGACTATATTACAAGAAGGTCAGTGTTCAAATTCTTAAAATTTTACTGAGGAAATTTATATGACAGCTGTAAATATCAACACCAGTATAATAGCCTGCTTAGAAGTGTGAAAAAAATTCTTGTTTACTCTCTTGTAAAATCACTTAAAGTTCAGTCCAACATTGTCAGTTTCTTCTGTCTACTGAAAAACTATGTTAAAATTTTGAAAATGAAATTGGAGGTAGTAAATTTCTGTGAAGAATGATTTGTCTATATTTAACATTACACATTATTTATACTTTAAATAATTGTATCAATTTAAACAATATTTTTTTGAGAATTTAGTTGTATTTTAATTTCTTCTATACAACAAATGTTTTGTAATTTTCAGAAACTCAACTTTCAATTATAATTTCAGATGATAATATTTATGATAATAGAGATCTTCTTGTTCCACAATTCAAATAGATACTGTTTAACATTTTCTGTATTTCCTTCTGGCACAAGTGTTGTTATAAAAACAAACTATCTTGCCCATACTGATGCTATTGTCCTTTTAACTGTTGACCTTTTCTCTGACAGTGTACAGATACTTAAGCCATGTCCTTTTAAATTGAGAAGACATTTCACTATTCTTCTTTTTTGATGGATATGCCTTTAAGCCATGCACAGTAGTTATGCAGTAGATGTTTTCATATTATTAGATGGTTTAATCTAATTGATATACTATTACAAAAGAGTTAAAGTACTTAATATCCTTGTAAAAATAAGCTACCTGAAGAGTAATTCCAGAACAAAAAGAGTCTAATTGATGGAAAAAAAAAAAAAACATTTACTTTTTAAGGATATTTGACATTGGCTTAATTTATAGTATAATTCATGTATTATATTATAAATACTGCACACACACACACACACACACACACACAAACATGGGGGAATCTTCAAATAGTTCATGAAATATGCAACTTATGAAGAAACTATGTATGGATATAAATACTTTTTTGTACTTTTTGAATTCTCCTTGTACGTGTATCGTTATAATGATATCAATCATGAATACTTCAAAATATGAGAAAGTATAAAAATTTTCACACAGAATTGTTGAATTACCAGGCTCTTGATGAAAATTAAAAAAAACAAACCTCAAAGGCAACAAATGTAAATATAGTATATATTTATATAGTGTGTGTATATATATATATATATATTTTTTTTTTTTGGAGAGGTTTTTGCTATAGGGTTTGTGTGCTCACCAGACAGAGACAGAGAGATAGAAAGCGAGAAATCACCCCCCAGGGTGATGGCCACACTGCAATCCCTTCTCCTCCATTCTCCTCTTGGGACCTTGGGCACGCATGCACATGCACCCGGCGTGAGTTTTAAGCCACCGGGTCTGGGACGCGAACCGCGGTCAACTACATGGGAATCCAGTGACATAGCCATTGCACTAACTGCTAGTCCCATTTATATAGTATATTATAGTGTGTGTGTGTGTGTATACACACTATATATATATATATACACACACACACACTATACTATATATAGTATATATGTAATTATATAGTATATAGTGTATCTATAGAATATATACTATATGTAGTGTATATCTATATTTAATATAGCATGTCTAAGTCAATACATTTTGTACTATATTGAATTACCTATTATATATACTATATATACACTATATATAGTATATATAGTATAGTGTATATATAGTATACTAGTATATACATAGTATATACAGTATATAGTATATATAGTATACTGAAATTTTATTATAATTTTGTCTTTTAGCTTAACTATAATCCAGGTTTTATATTTGATTTTATTAACATTACAGTGAAAAAATTCCAGGAAAGATCCTAAAAACTTCATGACTATTTTTCAGTGCTATCAATTTTGAACTGGTAAAATTAAAGACTATTTACATCGCTTGTACAACATTTTACCTTTGTAATAATTCACTGCAGTTAAATCTGGATTAGAAGTTTCGAATGGTGGGAACCAGCAGTTAGCGTAATGGCTATGTCGCTGGACTCCCACATAGTCGACCGCGGTTCACGTCCCGGACCCGGTGGCTTACAACTCACGCCGGGCGCGTGTGCGTGCGTGCCCAAGATCCCGAGAGGAGAATGGAGGAGAAGGGATTGCTGCGTGACAATCCCCCCTGGGGGGTGATTTCTCGCTTTCTGTCTCTATGTCTCACTCTGTCTGTCTGGCGAGCGCACGCGCCTTATAGCAAAAAACCTCTCCAAAAAAAAAAAGAAGTTTCGAATGGTAGAAATCTTTTCTGATCATCAATATTTTCCTAGTTTTAATATAGCATGTCTAAGTCAATGCATTTTGAATTATCTATTTTTTAAAAGAATTATCTTATTTAATATTATTTATATGTAGAGTAAATGTGGAAAAATGTAAAAATAAATTAATCAATTTTAAAATATTATTTATTATTATCTTTTTAATTTAATGGGGAGGCAGAGAGTGAGAAAGCAAGATCTCTAGTTCTGGAACTTGAACTGCAGTTGGCCATGTGGGAGTCCAGAACCTTAACCACTGGCCTGTGCATTATATCTCTTAATGTAAACAGCTGCTATAGTAATACATATTTGTGATGATTATTATTGCCTTTATTACTTAGTGTAATCTATTTTGAACCCAACAATATTATTTACTAAATCATTCATTCAGTATTTATTGAGTACTTGACATGTACCAAAGTCTTTTCTAGGTACTGGGACTCAACAATAAATAATATACCCAAAGATCCCTGTCGTAATTGAATTTGTGTTCTAGTACTAAAAACAGACAAGAATTAAATGTGTAAAATAGATTAAGTTAAAATGTATACAGATAGTGGTGAATACTATAGAGAAAAATAAAGCAGAAAATTGAGTGGCATGGAGTGAGGTTTGTAATTAAAATAATGTATTGATAAAAGGTCCACATATAAGCAAAGGCCTAAATAAAGGAAATGAATGCTATCTGGTGGAATTAGCAATTACATAAAAGTGTTCAAATATTTGGAAGTGAGGCTGGCATGTGATTAAGGCACTGGACTCCTACATGGCCTAAAAAAGTTCAAGTCCTGGATGTGGCATCTGGCCGGCCGGCCTTCCTTCCTTCCTTCCTTCGTTTCTCTCTCTCTCTCTCTCTCTTTGCTTTCTTTCTCTCTCTCTCTCTCTCTCTCTCTCTCTCTCTCTCTCTCTTTCTTTCTTTCTTTCTTTCTTTTGCTTTTCTAGGGAGAATAAACTAAGAACTGTTTTCCTTTTAGCTACTGAAATATTTTCTTAGTAGCAACTGGGGGGCAGAGGAGCAAGTGACATCATTAGGACTGGTCCATCTGACAAGCATCAGAGCTTCCTCTGGTTGTCAGTCCTCTATCTGCCTAGCACACACCAGATCTTCTCCCCTCCTAACTTAACTTCTATTTCCATTCCCAAGTATTGTGATATGTAATTCATGAAAGGTATTTTTATATTTCATTTGATTTTGTCCTAAAACATTCCTCTTCTGATGTTCTCATTTTAGTATATTTTCTACTGATTTATATGTCTGACTATAGAGATCATGGTAAAAAAAAAATATATGTATATATATATATATATATATATATATATCATTAAATATTAACTATGCTTTTGAATAATAAAGCTATTGCTTTAGCTATAGTGCACTTTTATGTCTTAATGGGTCTATACCATACCTATGTAATAGTTAGACATTTCTCTAAGGAAGTACCTACTAACATATTGGTAAGCAGAGAGTTCTTTGTTTCAAGGTAGGTTAATGTTTAGCATACATTTTGTTGTTAAGGGAGAGACAATTACAATATTTAATCACAGTGTTTGAGTTTCTTGAGGTATTAAGACTTCTGCAATGATTAATAGGATACAGTACATGTAGATCATCAGCATATTTGGTTTTTAATCCTGAGGCTTTTAGTTCCTGACTTTGCTGTTTGCACAGGGCGGCAAGAAGCCATGGTCTGTGTTTGGCATGAGCTGGAATTGGTCCAAGATTGAAGATGTCACAGAAATAAGGCACTAAATTGACTTGAGACGGATTTCATCTTTGGCAAGCTATGATATTTGCCTTTGTTCTCTCATCACCAAGTCTACCACACCTAGCTCATGACGACAGACAGTGGAATGAGTGGGTATAAAAATTCAAGTTAGAGGGGCCTTTGTGGGCCTGGTTCTCCAGCATGACTGGTGTCTGTTTCTAGGTCCCACATCCCCACCATGAAGTTAATTCTTTTGTGTTTGGTTGTGGTGCTTTGTGTCTTCTGCAACGGTAAGAAGCTAATTTAAAGAATCTTTCCTTTAAAGTGTGATGGACTAATGTACAATATATAGTTGCTGAAATGTTTAGTGTTTTCTACTTCAAACATTTTTCCCCCTTGGGAAATCTTTCTTATACTTCAGAGTAGGATAATATATTTTTAAAAAACCTGAATTTTCTTCTTACTATTAACTGAAGTATCAATTAAGCTCTAACAAGCCCACTTTTAGGTAATTTTCCAACATATCTGCTTAGAAATAGTAGTGAAGCTGGTTACACAAGATACATATATAATATTATTTATTACCCATTTTCATCATAGTTTATCCTGTGATGACTCTATCTTGAACTCACATCTGTATTAGAATAAAGACCCACACTGATAATCTTAGTTTTCTCAAATCATGAAAGCATCACCAATTAAAAGATTGGTTCATTATCAAAAGACAATATCATAGAGAAAACATTTCTTAAACTAATAACTTTCCCGGATATTTCAGCAAGTCAACCAGTTAATGCTAAATTTATTAAAAGAGAAGACATCATTAATTCTATTAAAATTAAGAATTGCACAAAATTGAAAAAATTCTTTAGAAACAATTTACTTCTTTCCCTTTAGCTTAGTCTCTAAAAAGGCAGAAACAGAAATAACATTATTCAGACAAAAGGAAAAAAGTCTTCAAGCAGGCAGATCTATTCTAAGTTTGTTTCTAATCTGCTTTATAATTTGGGGAGTAGGACACAAGGCACATCTTTTACTTTTCTATAAGAAGTCAGAATACAGAGAACAATTTTATCTTTTTTTTTTTTTTTTGGAGAGGTTTTTCGCTATAGGGCGCGTGCACTCGCCAGACAGACAGAGAGAGACATAGAGACAGAAAGCGAGAAATCACCCCCCAGGGGGGATGGTCACGCCGCAATCCCTTCTCCTCCATTCTCCTCTCGGGATCTTGGGCACGCACGCACACGCGCCCGGCGTGAGTTGTAAGCCACCGGGTCCCAGACGCGAACCGCGGTCGACTATGTGGGAGTCCAGCGACATAGCCATTACGCTAACTGCTGGTTCCCAACAATTTTATCTTTTGTGATTAAGAGGAAAAAAGTTCTATCATTAACCCAACTACCTAGGAAATTGATGAACCGTAAGAGAAAGATTATTTCTGGTTATGGTAACTTTTGTAATTGTATGTACCATTTTACTATATGCTTTGCTTCTACATAGCATAAAATATAAATAGTCAAAAGAGAAAACAATGAAGTAAAACAGTTAAGAACCACAAAATAGAAAATTATCTGTTGAAGATAATAGGTATGGTAATATCTTTGACTGGGTCAATAGTCATTGTATTCTGGATGAGAAAATTCATTTTGTGTGCTGTAATGAAATACAATGAATAAATGTAAAATAAATTAAAAAAGAAAAAATATAAATACTCTTTTTTTCCTACTTTACATAAGCATGTATATTTCTTAAGCAACAGAGCATGGACATACTATTTTCAGGGCAATTATTAAATGACATCATGTCACAACACAGGCATTTATTTAAGCATATTACATTCACCATAAAATTGGATAATGTTGGAGTAAATACCTGGGTATCAAAAGTAGTTCTGGGAAATGATCAGGGACATTTCAATGGGCTTTCCATAGATTGTCAATTTATCAACAAAATGAGTTTATGTATATGTTTATGAAGCCATGATGGGAAATATGAACATACTTAAAAAAACTGCTCTTCGCAGAAATTACAAGTACCCTAACTGAAATGACTTTTTGTTGTGCATAGTCAGTGAGGTTCAGGTTTCAAACACAGACTCCTCTCATTCTCAGTAGGTTATAGGGGCCTGAAAGCTGGAGAATGCAGAGACTTAGGCAGCATCCATACAATCAGAAGAAAGCTTTGTGTTGTTTAACCAACTATAATTGTGTAAAAAGAAAGAGAAAGAAAAAAGAGTGCCCTGGCTAAGTGGAAAAATATCAGTCATTAAAAATAGATTTGGCAGCAATAGCTAGCCATTTCCTGCCTTTTTCCCAGATTATTCTATATTCTCATTAGAGTAATAGCCATACAATTGATTGTCTTTTCAGTTTTTCCTTTTCCCTTTTTCTGTCAATTTTGCTGCTACGAACTCAGTACCCAGAAAACATACAGGAAAAGTAAAATTTGAAATCAGAAATAAATTCCAGATCAACACCTGAAATAGTAAGAAAAAGATATAACGTAGTGTATTGGTTAATATTAATTTGTGAATGTAATTTATTTGACTATATATATTTCTAAGGCTGATTGACTCTGAAAATTTTTATTTTAATCATGTTGGTAAATAAATCATTGCCTAGATCAGAGAGATGAGTTTTATTAAATAAAAAAGTTCTAAAATAATAAATTAGTATTAATATATCATAGTTATAAGAAATAAAAGTGATTTCTTATATTGAATTTTAAGGTAGATTGAAAAAAACACTTTATTCTCATTGGCTTAATAATGTGCTATAGGGAATTATAAAATAACTCATTATTACTTTTTTTATTAATAGATGGGGAAGCACGATTTTACAAACAAAAATCAGGTCAGTATCTTTCAGTAATTAATCTTTATTTTGAAATATCAGTGTGTATTCGGAGCCTGCTTTCGGAGCACACAAAATTGAAGCGTTTCATACACATCTAATTTTGTGAATGACCTACCATGACTCCTTTATTTGTTGTACATGATTGTAAACCCTTCCAAGACAGTTTGGTCTGTGCTGTTCACTTTGTATTTGTAATGCCCCAAACTGCAGCTGCTGTGGAGCAGGTACGCCATATACATTTGTTGTAAATTAATAACATAATGTGAGATTGTAGATACAAGATTTATTTTGCATACAAAGATTTTCTACATGAGTGTAACCAAATTCTTTACAAGGTAAATGTTCTGAAATGAACCACAAATGCCCTATCTTTTTACCCAAGAAGACAATGGGCTTTTCAACATAATTTAAGCTTGTCTTGAGAACATCAAAATAAATGTCAATGATCATGCCCGTGGGATCTATTGACTGGTGTAGGACAGTTTGTCCTTTATCTAGAGAAGGTTTTGGAGTTTCTGTGAGTGCTTTTGATTTGCCTTTCTGTTTCCTCACTTCTGTTCAACATCAGTTCTATGCCTGATGGGATCATTGTGTCTGCTTTTAGCTCCCGCTTCTGATTCTAACTTGCTGCTTTCAGTCTCCTAGAATGAGAACACCATCATTCCAACTCATTTGTTTTGCACCTGTGCTGAGATTGTGCACTCTCAGTAAGTCCCTGAGGAATTTTTTTCCTGATGGGTAAAGTGAATCATCAAGAATTCATGCATGAGCTTGGTGACATCTCTGAAATCCTCTGCAAGAGGATTTGGTGATAATTTTTTGACTGCAACCTCCATTTCAGATAGTAAGAATTTTTCAGATATTTAACCCAAACGCAGAATGTTGCTGAAATTTTTCTTTAGAAACATTTACATTGTGTCACCAAACCATATCTGTAAACTATTTCATCTTAGCCTTGGCTAAGTATGTGTGTGCAGTTACACACAATTTGGTTTTCACAATTTAAGAGAATACATTGGAAACCCTTAATCTTGTAACTGACTCTGCTGTTTGTCTTGATTTATATTTCTGTAACTGACATAGATTTGCTGACCGGAAGTCCTGGATTCTCTAGAACAGTTACAACTTCTAAAAGTTTATCTCAGTATTAGGCCATATGCTTTCACTATTTTTTTGAATAATGTAGTCAGTTGGGGTGTAGGAAATATGTGAAGTTTATAGAGGGTAGAAAAGCATTAAAAATGGTGATCCTTCAAGTTCCCAAATAAAAATGTTACCTAAAATTTCCTTGTGGTATTTTGAATATGTAACCAACAAGCAACTCCATGCTAAACTGTGCTGCTGTTGTTATTTCACATAGTTATTGAGAAAATATTTTGAAGACCAATGCTTTGATATGCATGATAAAAATATTTTGAAACTTTAAGTAAGTGTGTTGCATGTAATTTTGGTTTTTGTTGTAAAGTATTCATTTTTATTGTTTTCAACTTAGTTATATTTATAATAGCTTGGCAAGCTTAGAAGCTTACATGCCATTTATTTAAAATATGAAGAACATTTACCTTGATTCACAATAACTTTTAAATAATTGGTAAGTTGTGTGTGTATAAATTTTGGTATCTAGCTATACAGTGGAAATTATAGCCATTTGATTTAGATTGAATATATTCAGTTACCCAGTATTTTGGTCACACAAAAATATCATTTAAATAAAATACCTGCATTTTGTCCATAGAATAATAACTCTTTGAAACGTCTTTTCTGTCATCCAAGAATTTTGCTGTGTTTTAATTTATTCACTTGGCTGTGCTCCAGGTTGCCCAGTCTTTCTCCTTTATTAGGGTGTTCTGGAGGGATATCACTATGAGGGTACTTCACTAAGTTTGTGAAGAAGTACAATTAAAGCATGAGTTTATCTGGGGGCACAAAAAGTTTTGAAATCCATTCATAGTTTTTTCATAATATGTATTTTCTTGAACTTTCTGAAGACCCCATGTGCATCATGGCCAGTGGCTAATTACTATATTCATGTTTGGTACTGAATTCAGTAAACTCTTGGGAATACCTTCTAACCACAAAGAAATGGCTCTAATCAAGATTCTCTTCCAACTAGCAAATTTACCATTTAGAGAAGCTACTAATAATAGCAATTCTCTTTTTTCTTTCTTCAGATGGTAAAGTAGCAGAAAGATCAGGTAAATTATTATCATTTCTTTTCTTACACTGCTTATACTCAAATGTAATGAGGTGGTTGTGTTTTTTTGTCTTTTTTTTTTTTTTTTTGAGGGAATATGTATCTTCCCTTGCAAAAAATGTTTAACAGAATTTAAAACATAATATCTCTTATTATACAAATGAACATACCTCACTTTTGTTTTGGGCCAAACATTTAGATATCCAATCAATATTTATAAAGATGGTGAAATTAAACATGTAAAATTGCTCTGGTTATTTTATTTTCTAAAAGACAAATATGTATAGAGATTTACGTTTGACTTCTCTATATTTTCATCAATGGATCATGCTTTTGTTTTGTTTTCCAAGATTAATTCCCTTATAATATATTTTAATTAAAATCAATCCTAGTCTACAAGCTTTATTGGACTTTCGGTGATCGAATATCACTATCCATTTTTTTTTTCTTTGTTTCATTACCAAAATGAAAAATAAGCCATTTCCGGAAAATCAATAACTTCTGTCACAACGACATAGCAAGAGCTTCTGTACTTCCAAGTATACAAAAGCTGGTTGTTAGTTAAAATAACCGGGGGCATATGAGTCTTCAGCATCTTATTATAAGCTTCTATTCAAGAAATTAGAGTGATTTGAGGGAATATTTGGAATTCTATAATTCTCTGAAAATCCTTGGAAATTCTGAGGAATTGAATTTATTTTTTTGTCTGTCAGGCAAACTTCCAGTTCTAAATATTATTTAGAACGATCTCTAGAGGGTCTCTAGAGTTACTTTTAAAGTAAATGATGAATTTATGTTGGATGACTAAAAATGTCAAGCAAGTAAATCTCAACCAACCACTCAACTAGCCAACATAAAACTGAAAAATTCAAGGAGAATGTTTTCCTCTAGTCTTTATTCTTCATGGAGATAGACCCAAGAAAAGGATCCATAGGCCACTTTAGGACTTCATGGTTTTTGATACACACTTTGATACTTTTACTGATTTCAGACAACATAATGCATTTGTCCTATTATTTAAAAATAATTTCCTTTCCATATAGCTTACTCATGTTCATCTGTCTGATTCAACAATTTTTCTTCCTAGGGTGGGGGCAAAAGAACACAATGTCTATGTTTCAAATAACATCTGTTATTTGTATTAGGTGGCTTTTTGTTCAGTAGTTTATCCTCCAGTAATTCACACAGAAGAAAGAGATCTCTTGTTGATTCATTTGACTTTGGACGTGGTACTTCAGGAGAGACTCAAGAAAATTCAAGAGTACGTCGGGATACTGAAAGTTTAGAGTTAGAAGACACCTCTACTTCAGGTACTACTAGAGAAAAAAATGCTTATTGAGGAAGGAAGTGCTATTTTCTTTTTCATTTGAAACCATCTGAATCTGTTCTATTTGCAGTACATGATACTGTAGTACTGGAGACTCTAAAGACACTAATTTCAGTGACAATAACGATGAATTCTGTCTTTGGAAAATTTTAGCAAAGATATTTGTATTACTTTTTTTTCTGATTACTTAAAATTTTTTTCATGCTGTGTTTCTACATGGATTATTATTATTTAATTTAATGTCAGAAGGTATGTGTTTGCTGGAGAGAGAGAGAAAGTAAGAAAGCACCCCCTATACGGCGTGGTCATGCTGCAATCCCTTCTCCTCCATTTCTCTTTTCTTTTGGAAATTTAGGCATGAACACACACACACACACACACACACACACACACACACACCACACAGCCAGTGTGTTTCTCAAGCAATTGGGTCCAAGACAGCCTGCACAGTTGACCATGTGGGATCCAGCTACCTTAACCACCACTGGTAGTACTTGTATGATTATCAGTCGTGTATTTATTTTTCACGTGCCTTAAGGCACGTGTAATTGCCAGAGAGAGAAAGAGAGAGACACAGTGAGAGGAAAAGTGAGAAATCACCCTCTGAGGGAATGGCCACAATGCACTCTCCTCCCAGAATCCTGGGCACGTACGTACACGTGTCTGGTGTGATTTTTAAGCTACCGGGTCAGGACTTGAACCACGGTTGGCCATTTGGGAGTCCGGTGATGAAACTGCTACGCCATCTGCTGGTCCCAGACGTGTATTTTTTTTCTTTTTTTGGGGGTGAGACGTTTTTGGTATAGGGCGTGTGCGCTCACCAGAAAGATAGACAGAGAGACAGAGAGACAGAAAGCAAGAAATCACCCCCTGGGGGGGATGGCCACACCGCAATCCCTTCTCCATTCTTCTCTTGGGATCTTGGGCACACATGCACATGCACCTGGTGTGAGTTTAAGTCACCCGGTCTGGACTCAAACCGCAGACGATTCCATGGGATTTCAGCGACATAGCCATTATGCTAACTGCTGGTCCTGACATGTGTATTTTTTAAGACAGGGTCTTGCTATGTAGATACTCTCCTGTCTCAGTCTGCTGAGTAGCTGAGACTATAGGCATGCACCATTGAGCCTGACTTTTAGGGTGGGTCAGAAGTCAAACCTGGTACTGTTGTGTGGGGGTTTCCCATGCCTTTTGAGCAGCAACATCTACCAGGCATGCTATCACACTGGGCCATGAGCCATCACTTTTGTGCCTTTTCTTTTTCTGTACACATTAGTATTTTTAAATGTACCTTGGACACAAATGTATTATAGGTCTCTTCAGTCATATTTCTATATCCAATTACAAGTCACAATTCATTTTTTTAAAAGACTATTTAAATTATTTTATTTATTCATTCATTTATTTTAATTTGACCAGAGAGAGACACAGAGAAAGAGAGGGAGGGAAAGTGAGGAAGCAAGCCACCAGGTCCGGGACTCAAACCATGGTCGGCCATGTGGGAGTGTCCAGCACCTTAACCACCACGCCACCTGCTGGTCCCCACAATTCATTTAAAAAAAAAAATTCGCCAGAGGGAAATTTAACGTGCTTATCAGAGAGAAGAGAGAAAGCGACAAAGCACCCCCCATGGGAGATGGCTACACCACAATTTTCTCTCTTCCATTTCCCCTCTCAGGAATTTGGGCAACCACACATGTGCACCCAGAGTGTGTTTTAAGCCCCTGAGTCCAAGACTCAAACCATGCAGTCGGCCATGTAGGATCCAACCATTCTGACTGGTTCCACAATTCAAGTTTTTTAAAAAAATTATTGTATTTAACTTTATTTATGTATTTTCAATTTGGTAGGGGGGAGAGAGAGAGAGAGAGAGAGAAAGAGAGAGCAAGAAAGCAGGCTGCTGGATCTGGGACTCAAACTGCAGTAGGCCATGTGGGAGTCCAGCGCCCTTAACCACTGTGCCATCTGCTGGTCCTTCCACAATAAGTTTTAATACCAAGAGTCTCTCTAGGTTGCGCACTCAACTTATAGAATACTATTATAAAATATAGTTTCTAAACAGTTTTTGGCCTGCAATTTTATTTTATTTGTGAGAAAATAAAATTCTTTTGGTGAGGCATGGTTCAGCTCATTTTTCCTTACTGGTCTATGCAGACTTTGACCTTACTTGTTTGATACCTGAAATCTCAGTAGTTTGTACTTCTACAAAAATGGGAGAAATGGAGGTCCAGTGAACCAAATAACTTCAAAATTTTATATTAAAATCTGATATTCAAATCCATGTGGTGAGAGCTGAAAAGGAGGGGACAGCTATCGGTATAGGAATGTGGTTGAAACAGTTTTTAGAAGAGCACACAAAAAATTCTCATCTGTCAATCATTTGATTTTGTATTGACAAACTGATTATGACTATAGAGCAAAGGAAGCTATATCTACTGTCACTTACAGTACTAAGGTGTTGATTATTTTCTTGTGTCCTATAGAACAGAGTGGATATTTATCTTAAATGGCCCCAATCCTTGGGGCCAACAGGTGGCATGCTGGCTAAGGTACCAGATTCCGACGTGGCTGATTGCAGTTCAAGTCCCAGACCCAGTGGCTTGAAAATCATGTGGGGCATATGTGTGGGCGTGCCCAAAATCCCGAGAGGAGAGTGGAGGACAAAGGACTGTGGTGTGGCCAGCAGCACCCCCACCAGGGGGTGATTTCTCCCTTTCCCTTTCTCTTTCTCTGTCTCTCTCTGGTCAATGGACATGCCCCATGGTAAACAAAAAGAAAACAAAGGAAAAAAATGGACCTAATGGACTCTTAGGATGGGATTTCTCAAACCTCATGGTAAATCATATGTCATACGCACAACTGATTCCACTGGGTTGAATTATTGGGAGAGCTGCAGAGGTGAAGGAATACATCAGAAACTATTGATAGAATGTAGACTTCGTTCACACAGTGTTAATGGTTAATTTCTATACTGTGTGAATGAAATCAATTCTTCTCTGATAACAATGTTATTTTGTATGGCAGCTCAAACCAGTTCAGCAGGTGGTATTGCCAACAGCATCTCTGGTGGTATAGAATTTTGGTGGCACTGCTTCAACCCCAAATGAAATTGGTAGGGATTCACCTGGCCAAAATAGGGACTGGCTGGCTTTGATTCTGCTCTCAGAGAAATAGGTATTCTAAGCTGTTTTTCAGTTTCTGATGTAGACAGAAAAAAAATTAATTAATTAGTGAAGCATGCTATCACACTGGGCCTATGCTCCATCATATTTGTGACTTTTGTTTTTACTGTATATATTAATATTTTTAAATGTATCCTGAACACAAATGTAGTGTAAGGTCTCTCCAATCATGGAATTTTTATATATTTTATATATATATGTGTGTGTATATATATGTATATATATATATATATGTATATTATATATAAACAATATATTTATTATATATAAAATATATATATTAAAAGATCTGTGTTATCTTCAACAGAAATCAACAATTTAATCATTTTAGCAAAGAGGCAAACAGATTTAAGGCTTTTCTTGAAAGAACTTGAATCTGGGAGGAAGCTACCCAATTTCTATCCTCCTAGTCTTTCCTGCTCTCCTGCTATGGATGCTGGGAAAACCATTTGTCTGTCTTGTTCCCAAGTTTTGTCTCCTGAAAAGAAAAATTGGGGGCTTATGTTTCTGTTTCACATTTATAATGCTAACTTTTTTTAGCTCTATCACTTGTATTTAAACTTTTGATAGTTTTCTTAGGAAGGAATGCCAGAAAAAATTTACAGCAGTATGGGTAAATATAATTTTACCTTCAGAAATTAAAGTTAGTGAAAGAAGTGAGGAACTATGAAGCATGTTGGAGTGATTTATCTAGAAAGATGTGTACCTTAGTGGAAACAGGAACAGCATAGAGTTTGCTGGTGGTATATTTATTGGCCGTGGCTCTTCTGCTAGCGGCGCAGGGATTCTGACCCAGACACTCTGAATAAAAATTACAAATAACCTTTTTTCTTTGTTTATTGCTCCTGTTTGTATTTGAATTTCCCATTTAGTGGAAGCATTTTGCCTTTTGCCTTTGGAATTGGTGGTATAAAGAAGGGTGAACTGGAATCTGTTTTAGTAATCCTGACTCATGGGCAGTTGATGTCAGTGGTCTTGAACCAAAAGGTTTGGTGAAAAATGTAATAGGGAGCACTGGACAATCACATTCCAGTGATCTAGGTTGCTATTCAGATTTTGTTCATTAAAAGTAAAGAATCATAAGATACCTTTTGTATTCCTTGGTGACACTGTTTTGTGAGTGTGTGCGTATGTGTTTTATTTTAAGCAGATAGTATCAACACAAAAAATGGGTTTGGATTTAGCATCAGTGGTTCTGCAGGTCTGGGATTTGGTTTGGGGACATCTGGTCCAAAGGGATCAGAAATCAGTGCAGTGGATAAAAGAGAAATTAGCAGCAATGGATCTGTTGCAGGTGAAACCATAGTCTTTGAATCTGGTGCTATAGCTCAGGTATTCTAAGGAAAACTATTTTCTTAAAAAATTAAATTAATGAATTAACTGGCTAAAACCACTTTTATTGTTATTTAACAAACAAATTCAATAACTAAGATTGATTTTTTATAACATTTTGCTTTTTCCATTAGTTGGAACTGGGTCTTCAGGTTCGGAATTTGGAACAAAGAAGGGTGCTGATGCGTCTGATTTTGGATTATCTGGTTCAAATACATTTGGTGACAGTGATCTTAGTAGCAAAACAGTTGAAAGATATCAAGTGGGTAGTTCTGGAGGATCCATTTCCGGTAATCTAGGTATTAATATTTAATTTTCATATATAAAAATTTCTGAATAATAAAATGTTTGTATATTCTGTAGGTGATACTGGTTTGAAAAGTGTAAATGAATTTGTTGATAGTAATTCTAGAAATCTGAGGTTCAATTTATGGACTTTTGGTCAACAGGAATTTTGGATCAACAAAATTGGAGGAAAAGAATTAAGTGATATACTGTCTGTTGGGGCTGGATTCAAAGGCCACAGATTTGATGCTAGTAGCTTGGTATTATGCCCAGGTTCTGCTCCTGAGATAGCCAACTGAGCTTCAAATATTCATTATTTTGTTTTTGAAAGAAAGGAGATAAGCTTTTCTATGGTGTCTCAGGAAGTATAGACTTTGATTTGGGGACATTTGGACAAAAGAGTTCTGGAATCCTAGATCTAGCTGGAGTTTTAGAAGTGGCAGTAGAGCTGATGCCACTGGATCAGATAGCCTAATCTTGGACTCTGTTCTGGCGAAATCCCAATTGACTTTACCTTTTCATACATTATTTAATTCACATTTTATTTCTCTGCCAGTGGGAAACTCTCAGTTATTTGATTCTGGACTTGGAGAAAGGAGGGGTGGAACTAAATTTAGTTTTGGAATTTCTGATAGTTTTCAGTTAGTTGGAGGACTGAGTCTTGAGTTTAGGCTTTGAGGAAACAAGATTGGAGTGCATTTGATTTTGGGATTCTGGTTCAAATCAATTTGATGATAATGATCTTAGCACAAAATGGAATACAAAGTACTAGAAAATCTAGTTCTAGCAATTAAGAAGTTGATATTTAATTTCTATGCATAAAATATTTGAACCAAAATTTACTGAACTATGTTCAGATGGTGGTCATTTTGCATTTTGCAGGTGAGACCAATGTAAAAAATGCAGGTGAACGTTTCAGTGGTGTCTCAGAAAGTGTGGGCTTGGGTTTTGGGAACTCTGGACAAAAGGGCTCTGAAAGTGGTGGATCTATCTGGAATGATAATAGAAGTAGAGCTGATGCCAGTGGATCAGGGAGCCTAATATTGGACTCTTGGACTTTGTTCTGGTGAAAACTGATTTTAACTTCTCATCCATTATTTTAATAACATTGTATTTCTCTGCCAGAGGGAAACTCCCAGTTATTTGATTTTGAACTTGGAGGAAAGAAAGGTGGAACTGAAGTTGGTTTTGAAATTTCTGGTTCACATGGACTCAATGACAATGGCTTTAATAAAAATGGAATAAAAGTTACAATAGAATCTAGTTCTAGTGATTCAGATATTGATTTTGAATTTCTATGTATACACAGCTTAAATCATAAACTTAGTATGTTTGGATGACAACTATTTTACATTCTTTAGGAATACCAGTGAAAAAAAGGAGATAAGTTTTTCAATGGTGTCTCAGTGGTTGCAAAGTTAATATTTAATTTCTATGTATAGAAAGTTTGAATCATAAACTTACTGAAATGTGTTCTGATGACAATGATTTTGCATTCCGCAGGTGATACCAGGGCAAATAATGGGGATAAAGTTTTTGGTGATGTATCAGGAAGTTTGGGCTTTAGTTTTGGGACCTTTGGGTAAAAGGGCTCTGGAAGCGGTGGAGCTAGTTAGAGTATTAGAAACAGCAGTGGAGCTGATGCCACTGGATCAGGGAGCCTATGTTTAGACTCTGTTCTAGTGAAATCTCAATTGATATTCTCATTCATTATTTTGTTAACATTTTATTTCTCTGCAAGTGGAAAATTCTCAGGGTTTTTTGTTTGTTTGTTTGTTTGTTTTTCGTTTTGGACTTGGAGGAAGGAAGGGTGGAGTGCGTGGACATTTGAAGTTCTGGTTTAAATCAATTTGGTGACCGTGGCCTTAGTATAATAGAATATAAAGTAGTATAGAAATATCTAATTCAAGTGGTTAGAAAGTTAATATTTAATTCTATGGAAAAAAGTTTGAATCATAAATTTACTGAAATATGTTCTGATGACAACCATTTTGCATCCTGTAGATGATACCGCTGCAAAAAATGGAGATAAAATTCTTGGTGGTTTATCAGAAAATGTGGGCTTTGGTTTTGGAAACTTGGGTCAAAAAGGCTCAGGAAGTGGTGGGTCTAGTTGTAGTTTAGGAGCAACAGTGGAGCTGATGCCACCAGGTCAGGTAGCCTACTCTTAGACGCTATTCTGGTGAAATCCCAGTTGATATTAACTCCTCATCCATTATTTCATTAACATTTAATTTATCTATGAGTGGGAAATTCCCAGTTATTAGATTTTGAACTTGGAGAAAGGAAGGGTGGATCTGGATTTGGTTTTGCAGTTTCTGGTTCAAATAGACTTGGTGACAAAGTCTTTAATGAAAAAGGGTTAAAAGTTACTAGAGAATTTAGTTCCTGTAAGTCAGATAATGATATTTAATTTCTATAAATGCAAAGCTTGAATCATAAACTTAATATGTTCAAATGACAATTATTTTACATTTTGTAGGTGATACAAGTGCAATAAAAGGAGATAAACTCTATGATGGTGTCTCGAGTAGTGTGGGCTTTGGTTTTGGGAGCTCTGGGCAACAGGGCTCTGGAAGTGGTGGATCGAGTTGGAGTTTTAGGCGCACCAGTGGAACTGATGCCACTGAATCAGGTAGCTAACTCTTGGAGGCTGTTCTGGTTAAATCTAAATTGACTTTAACTTCTCACTCATTATTTTATTAACATTTCAATTCTCTGCAAGTGAGAAACTCCCAGTTATTTGATTTGGACTTGGAGGAAAAAAAAGGGTGGATCTCGATTTTGTTTTGGAATTTCTGGTTCAAATCAATTTGATAACATTGGCATTTGTAGAAATAAAATACAATGTAGTATAGAAAAATCTAATTCAAGTAATGAAAAAGATGATAGTTAATTTCTATGTATAAAATGTTTGAATCATAAACTTGCTGGAATGTATTCTGATGACAATTGTGCATTCTGCAGGTGGTACCAGCTTAAAAACTGGGAATGGCATTTTTGGTGCTGAGTCAGGAAGTGTGGGCTTTGGTTTTGGGAGCTCTGGGCAACAGGGCTCTGGAAGTGTTGGATCGAGTTGGAGTTTTAGGAGCAGGAGTGGAACCGATGCCACTGAATCAGGTAGCCGACTCTTGGACTCTGTTCTGGTTAAATCTAAATTGACTTTAACCTCTCACTCATTCTTTTATTAACATTTTTATTATCAGTAAGTGAGAAACTCCCAGTTATTTGATTTGATAATTAGAGGAAGGAAGGGTGGATTGCTTTTGCTTTTGTAGATTCTGGTTCAAATCAATGTGGTGACATTGGCCCTCTTTAATATAAAATACAAATGGTATAGAAAAATCTAGTTCAAGTGATTAGAAAGTTGATATTTAGTTTCTATGTATAAAATGTTTGAATTATAAACTTGCTGAAATATGTTCTTACTAAAATTGTGCGTTCTGCAGGTGGTACCAGTGCAAAAAATGGGAATGACGTTTTTGGTGCTGAGTCAGGAAGTGTGGGCTTTGGTTTTGGAAGCTCTGGGCAACAGGGCTCTGGAAGTGGTGGATCAAGTTGGAGTTCTAGTAGCAAGAGTGGAATTGATGCCACTGAATCAGGTAGTCTAATCTTGGACTCTGTTCTGGTTAAATCTAAATTGACTTTAACCTCTCACTCATTATTTTATTAACATTTTTATTCTCTGTGAGTGAGAAAGTCCCATTTACTTGATTCGGACTGGGAGGAAGGAAGGGTGGATCCTGATTTTGTTTTGGAATTTCTGGTTCAAATCCATTTGTTGACATTAGCCTTTGTGAAAATAAAATAGAAAGTAGAATAGAAAAATCTAGTTCCAGTGATTAGAGAGTAGATAATTAATTTCCATGTACAAAACGTTTGAATCATAAGCTTACTGAAATTTGTTCTGATGACGATTGTGCATTCTGCAGGTGGTACCAGCTTAAAAACTGGGAATGGCATTTTTGGTGCTGTTTCAGGAAATGTGGGCTTTGGTTTTGGGAGCTCTGGGCAACAGGGCTCTGGAAGTGGTGGATCGAGGTGGAGTCTTAGGAGCAGCAGTGAAACTGAAGCCACTGAATCAGGTAGCCGACTCCTGGACTCTGTTCTGGTTATATCTAAATTGACTTTAACCTCTCACTCATTCTTTTATTAACATTTTTATTATCAGTAAGTGAGAAACTCCCAGTTATTTGATTTGATAATTAGAGGAAGGAAAGGTAGATTGCTTTTGCTTTTCGAGATTCTGATATAAATCAATTTGGTGACAATGGCCTTCCTGAAAATAAAACACAAAATAGTACCAAAAAATCTAGTTTGAATGATTAGAACGTTGGTGTTTAATTTCTATGTATAAAACGTTTGAATCATAAACTTACTGAAATTTGTTCTGATGACAATTGTGCATTCTACAGGTGGTACCAGCACAAAAAATGGGAATGACGTCTTTGGTTCTAAATCAGGAAATGTGGGCTTTGGATTTGGGAGCTCTGGGCAACAGGTCTCTGGAAGTGGTGGATTGAGTTGGAGTTCTAGTAGCAAGAGTGGAATTGATGCCACTGAATCAGGTAGTCTAATCTTGGACTCTGTTCGGCTTAAATCTAAATTGACTTTAACGTCTCACTCATTCTTTTATTAACATTTCATTTGTCTGTGAGTGAGAAACTCCCAGTTATTTGATTTGGACTTGGAGAAAAAAGGGTGGATCCCGAATTTGTTTTGGAATTTCGGGTTCAAATAATTTAGATGACATTGGCCTTTGTAGAAATAAAATGCAATGTAGTATAGAAAAATCTAGTTCAAGAAATGAGAAAGTTGATATTTAATTTCTATGTATAGAAAGTTTGAATCATAAATTTACTGGAATGTATTCTGATGACAACAATTGTGCATTCTGCAGGTGGTACCAGCATAAAAACTGGGAATGGCGTTTTTGGTGCTGAGTCAGGAAGTGTGGGCTTTGGTTTTGGGAGCTCTGGGCAACAGGGCTCTGGAAGTGGTGGATCTAGTTGGAGTTCTAGTAGCAAGAATGGAATTGATGCCACTGAATCAGGTAGTCTGCTCTTGGACTCTGTTCTGGTTAAATCTGAATTGACTTTAACTTATCACTCATTATTTTATTAACATTTTTATTCTCTGTGAGTGAGAAACTCCCAGTTACTTGATTTGGTTCTTGGAGGAAGGAAGGGTAGATAGCTTTTGCTTTAGGAGATTCTGGTTCAAATCAATGTGGTGACAATGTCCTTCCTGAAAATAAAGCACAAAATAGTACCAATAAATCTAGTTCAAGTGATTAGAAAGTTGATATTTAATTTCTCTATATAAAATGTATGAATCATAAACTTGCTAAAATATGTTCTTATGACAATTGTGCATTTTGCAGGTGGTACCAGTGTAAAAACTGGGAATGGCGTTTTTGGTGCAGAGTCAGGAAGTATGGGCTTTGGTTTTGGGAGCTCTGGACAACAGGGCTCTGGACGTGGTGGATCAAGTTGGAGTTCTAGGAGCAAGAGTGGAGTTGATGCCACTGAATCAGGTAGTCTAATCTTGGACTCTGTTCTGGTTAAATCTAAATTGACTTTAACTTCTCACTCATTCTTTTATTAACATTTTTATTCTCTGTGAGTTAGAAGCTCACAGATATTTGATTTAGTACTTAGAGGAAGGAAGAGTAGATTGTTTTTGCTTTTGGAAATTCTGGTACAAATCAATTTGATGACAATGGCCTTATTTTTTATATTTTTAGAGGTTTTTGCTAAAGGGCGTGTGCACTTATCACAAAGGCAGAGAGCGATAGAGAGACAGAAAGCTAGAAATCACCCCCCAGGGAGGATGGCCACAGCACAATCCCTTCTCCTCCATTCTCCTCTTGGGATCTTGGGCACGCATGCACATGTGCCCGGTGTGAGTTTAAATCGCTGTGTCTGGGACTCAAATCGTGGTCGCCTACATGGGAGTTCAGCGGCATAGCCATTATGCTAACTGCTGGTCCCGACAATGGTCTTCTTGAATATAAAATACAAATAGTATAGAAAAATCTAGTTCAAGTGATTAGAAAGTTGATTTTTAATTTCTATGTATAAAACGTTTGAATCATAAGCTTGCTGGAATGTATTCTGATGACAACAATTGTGCATTCTGCAGGTGGTACCAGCGTAAAAACTGGGAATGGCGTTTTTGGTGCTGAGTCAGGAAGTGTGGGCTTTGGTTTTGGGAGCTCTGGGCAACAGGGCTCTGGAAGTGGTGGATCTAGTTGGAGTTCTAGTAGCAAGAATGGAATTGATGCCACTGAATCAGGTAGTCTGCTCTTGGACTCTGTTCTGGTTAAATCTGAATTGACTTTAACTTATCACTCATTATTTTATTAACATTTTTATTCTCTGTGAGTGAGAAACTCCCAGTTACTTGATTTGGTTCTTGGAGGAAGGAAGGGTAGATAGCTTTTGCTTTAGGAGATTCTGGTTCAAATCAATGTGGTGACAATGTCCTTCCTGAAAATAAAGCACAAAATAGTACCAATAAATCTAGTTCAAGTGATTAGAAAGTTGATATTTAATTTCTCTATATAAAATGTATGAATCATAAACTTGCTAAAATATGTTCTTATGACAATTGTGCATTTTGCAGGTGGTACCAGTGTAAAAACTGGGAATGGCGTTTTTGGTGCAGAGTCAGGAAGTATGGGCTTTGGTTTTGGGAGCTCTGGACAACAGGGCTCTGGAAGTGGTGGATCAAGTTGGAGTTCTAGGAGCAAGAGTGGAGTTGATGCCACTGAATCAGGTAGTCTAATCTTGGACTCTGTTCTGGTTAAATCTAAATCGACTTTAACTTCTCACTCATTCTTTTATTAACATTTTTATTCTCTGTGAGTTAGAAGCTCACAGATATTTGATTTAGTACTTAGAGGAAGGAAGAGTAGATTGTTTTTGCTTTTGGAAATTCTGGTACAAATCAATTTGATGACAATGGCCTTATTTTTTATATTTTTAGAGGTTTTTGCTAAAGGGCGTGTGCACTTATCACAAAGGCAGAGAGCGATAGAGAGACAGAAAGCTAGAAATCACCCCCCCAGGGAGGATGGCCACAGCACAATCCCTTCTCCTCCATTCTCCTCTTGGGATCTTGGGCACGCATGCCTATGTGCCCGGTGTGTGTTTAAATCACTGTGTCTGGGACTCAAATCGTGGTCGCCTACATGGGAGTTCAGCGGCATAGCCATTATGCTAACTGCTGGTTCCGACAATGGCCTTCTTGAATATAAAATACAAATAGTATAGAAAAATCTAGTTCAAGTGATTAGAAAGTTGATTTTTAATTTCTATGTATAAAACGTTTGAATCATAAGCTTGCTGGAATGTATTCTGATGACAACAATTGTGCATTCTGCAGGTGGTACCAGCGTAAAAACTGGGAATGGCGTTTTTGGTGCTGAGTCAGGAAGTGTGGGCTTTGGTTTTGGGAGCTCTGGGCAACAGGGCTCTGGAAGTGTTGGATCGAGTTGGAGTTTTAGGAGCAGGAGTGGAACCGATGCCACTGAATCAGGCAGCCTACTCTTGGACTCTGTTCTGGTTAAATCTGAATTGACTTTAACCTCTCACTCATTCTTTTATTAACATTTTTATTATCAGTAAGTGAGAAACTTCCAGTTACTTGATTTGGTTCTTAGAGGAAGGAAGGGTGGATTGCTTTTGCTTTTGTAGATTCTGGTTCAAATCAATGTGGTGACATTGGCCTTCTTTAATATAAAATACAAATGGTATAGAAAAATCTAGTTCAAGTGATTAGAAAGTTGATATTTAATTTCTATGTATAAAATGTTTGAATTATAAACTTGCTGTAATATGTTCTTACTAAAATTGTGCATTCTGCAGGTGTTACCAGTGCAGAAAATGGGAATGACGTTTTTGGTTCTGAGTCAGGAAGTTTGGGCTTTGGTTTTGGAAGCTCTGGACAACAGGGCTCTGGAAGTGGTGGATCAAGTTGGAGTTCTAGTAGCAAGAGTGGAATTGATGCCACTGAATCAGGTAGTCTAATCTTGGACTCTGTTCTGGTTAAATCTAAATTGACTTTAACCTCTCACTCATTATTTTATTAACATTTTTATTCTGTGTGAGTGAGAAAGTCCCATCTACTTGATTTGGACTGGGAGGAAGGAAGGGTGGATCCTGATTTTGTTTTGGAATTTCTGGTTCAAATCCATTTGTTGACATTAGCCTTTGTGAAAATAAAATAGAAAGTAGAATAGAAAAATCTAGTTCCAGTGATTAGAGAGTAGATATTTAATTTCCATGTACAAAACGTTTGAATCATAAGCTTACTGAAATTTGTTCTGATGACGATTGTTCATTCTGCAGGTGGTACCAGCTTAAAAACTGGGAATGGCATTTTTGGTGCTGTTTCAGGAAGTGTAGGCTTTGGTTTTGGGAGCTCTGGGCAACAGGGCTCTGGAAGTGTTGGAGCGAGGTGGAGTTTTAGGAGCAGGAGTGGAACTGATACCACTGAATCAGGTAGCCGACTCTTGGACTCTGTTCTGGTTAAATCTGAATTGACATTAACCTCTCACTCTTTATTTTATTACTATTTTTATTCTCTGCGCGTGAGAAACTCCCAGTTATTTGATTTGGTTCTTAGAGGAAGGAAAGGTAGATTGCTTTTGATTTTTGAGGTTCTGATATAAATCAATTTGGTGACAATGGCCTTCCTGAAAATAAAACACAAAATAGTACCAAAAAATCTAGTTTGAGTGATTAGAACGTTGGTGTTTAATTTCTATGTATAAAACGTTTGAATCATAAACTAACTGAAATTTGTTCTGATGACATTTGTGCATTCTGCAGGTGGTACCAGCGCAAAAAATGGGAATGACGTCTTTGGTTCTAAATCAGGAAATGTGGGCTTTGGATTTGGGAGCTCTGGGCAACAGGTCTCTGGAAGTGGTGGATTGAGTTGGAGTTCTAGTAGCAAGAGTGGAATTGATGCCACTGAATCAGGTAGTCTAATCTTGGACTCTGTTCGGCTTAAATCTAAATTGACTTTAACGTCTCACTCATTCTTTTATTAACATTTCATTTGTCTGTGAGTGAGAAACTCCCAGTTATTTGATTTGGACTTGGAGAAAAAAGGGGTGGATCTCGATTTTGTTTTGGAGTTTCTGGTTCAAATAATTTTGATGACATTGGCCGTTGTAGAAATAAAATGCAATGTAGTATAGAAAAATCTAGTTCAAGAAATGAGAAAGTTGATATTTAATTTCTATGTATAGAAAGTTTGAATCATAAATTTACTGGAATGTATTCTGATGACAACAATTGTGCATTCTGCAGGTGGTACCAGTGTAAAAACTGGGAATGGCCTTTTTGGTGCTGAGTCAGGAAGTGTGGGCTTTGATTTTGGGAGATCTGGGCAACAGGGCTCTGGAAGTGGTGGATCTAGTTGGAGTTCTAGTAGCAAGAATGGAATTGATGCCACTGAATCAGGTAGTCTGCTCTTGGACTCTGTTCTGGTTAAATCTAAATTGACTTTAACCTCTCACTCATTACTTTTTTAACATTTCATTTCTCTGCGAGTGAGAATCTCCCAGTTATTTGATTTGGACTTGGAAAAAAAAAAGGGTGGATCCCGATTTTGTTATGGAATTTCTGGTTCAAATAATTTTGATGACATTGGCCTTTGTAGAAATAAAATGCAATGTAGTATAGAAAAATCTAATTCAAGTAATGAGAAAGTTGATATTTAATTTCTATGTATAAAATGTTTGAATCATAAGCTTGCTGGAATGTATTCTGATGACAGCAATTGTGCATTCTGCAGGTGGTACCAGTGTAAAAACTGGGAATGACGTTTTAGGTGCTGAGTCAGGAAGTGTGGGCTTTGGTTTTGGGAGCTCCAGGGAACAGGGCTCTGGAAGTGGTGGATTGAGTTGGAGTTCTAAGAGCAGCAGTGGAACTGGTGCCACTGAATCAGGTAGCCCATTCTTGGACTCTGTTCTGGTTAAATCTTACTGGACTTTAACTTTTCACTCATTCTGTTATTAACATTTTTATTCTCTGTGAGTGAGAAATTCCTCGTTATTTGATTTGGTACTTAGAGGAAGGAAGGGTAGATAGCTTTTGCTTTTGGAGATTCCTGTTCAAATCAATTTGAGGACAATGACCTTTTTGTATATAATATACAAATAGTATAGAAAAATTTAGTTCAAGTAATTAGAAAGTTGATATTTAATTTCTATGTATAAAACGTTTGAATCATAAGCTTACTGGAATGTATTCTGATGACAACAATTGTGCATTTTGCAGGTGGTACCAGTGCAAAAACTGGGAATGACCTTTTTGGTTCTGAGTCAGGAAGTATGGGCTTTGGTTTTGGGAGCTCTGGGCATCAGGGCTCTGGAAGTGGTGGATTGAATTGGAGTTCTAGTAGCAAGAGTCGGATTTATGCCACTGAATCAGGTAGTCTAATCTTGGATTTTGTTCTTGTTAAATCTAAATGGACTTTAACCCCTTACTCATTATTTTATTAACATTTTTAATCTCTACGAGTGGCAAACTCCCAGTTATTTGATTTGTTTCTTGGAGTACTGTATGGTGGATTGCTTTTGTTTTTGGAGATCCTGGTTCAAATCAATTTGATGACAGTGGCTTTTTTGAAAATAAAATACAATGAGTATAGAAAAATCTGTTCAAGTGATTACAAAGTTGATATTTAATTTCTATGTATAAAACATTTGGATCATAAACTTACTGAAATATTTTCTGTTGACCACAATTGTGCATTCTGCAGGTGTTACCAGTGCAAAAAATGGGGATGACATTTTTGGTGATGAATCAGGAAATATGGGCTTTGGTTTTGGGAGCTCTGGACAAAAGGGCTCTGGACGTGGTGGACTGAGTTGGAGTTCTAGGAGCAGCAGTGGAACTGATGCCACTGCATCAGGTAGCCTACTCTTGGTCTCTGTTCTGGTTATTTTTAAATTGACTTTTTATCTCTTACTCATTGTTTTATTAACATTTTTATTTTCTGCAAGTTAGAAACTCCCATTTTTTTTCATTTTAGACTTGGAGAAAGGAAGGGTGGATCTGGATTTGATGTTGGAATTTCTGGTTCAAATAAATTTGGAGACAATGGCCTTAAGGAAAATAGAATAAAACGTATTAGAGAATCTAGTTTCAGTGGTCTAACTGCTGATAGCTAATTTTTCTGTATGAAATGTTTCGGTATCATAAAATTTATTAACTGTGGTCTGGTGATGTCATCTGAATCTTCTGCTATAAGAGTTGGCAGTCAATATGCTGGCAGTTTTTGGAATTTCAGAATTTGAAAATTGGCAGATACTGAAAAAAAATGAGAGACAGGAACTGATGGAATGGTCTGCAAAATATCTGCTACAACTGGATCCATGAGTTTAGGTTTGATGCTCATACTTCAGGTGTTCTTTATTCTGGGGTTTTTATTAATTTATGTATCTTTTTATATATTAATGTTTATAATTTGTGCCATAGATCATGTGTGCTTGCTTGAAAGAGCTAGAGGAAGAGAGAGAGAGAGAGAGATCATACCCATCTTCATGGTGGCAAGGTCACTGCAATCCCTTACTTTCTCATTCATTTCTCACTCCTTTTGAGGTTATGGGCATGCACACACTCATGCCTGGCATGTTTTTCAAGTCACTGACTCCAGAACTTCTACTGTGTAGTTGGCCATGTGCATCCAACCTCCTCAACCACCATGCCACAGGCCGGCCCACAGTGAACTTGTTCAGTGAAACTCAGTATTTCTTCATGTTTTAAAATTGTATCTATTTTTATAATGAGGGGAAGGACTTGATTTCCTGGCATTGTAAATGGAGAAAGAAAGTGTAGAATTCAGTTTGTTTTTGAAGTTGTTGGTTCAAATTGATTTGTTGACAATGGCTGTCATGATAAAGATTTTGATGGACATGATGTAGGAGGTTCTGGGGCTCTAGGTTCAGACAATTTTCCTGCATAGAGCAATTATAAAAAATGATAGGCATTGAAAGTAATTCTTGTAAACATCATTTTGTATTCAGCAGGAGGTTCAACTGCAAGAAATAGGGGTGAATATTCTGATGGTGTCTCTAAGAACTCAGGAGTCAGTTTGGGGTCATCTGATCAACAGGAATTTGGAATCAATAGATTTGAGAATGGAAAGAATAGTGGTGGATCTTCTGAGGCTAGATACTTGAGTCCTCAATCTGATGTCAGTGGCTCAGGTATCTTAACTTGGAATCTCTATTCCCCAGAAATCTCAATTAATTTTTTCCTTTATTTCTTTTAATCACATATTGGTTTTTCCATTAGGAGGAAACACTTGGTCTTCTGGTTCTGAAAGTGGTGGAGGAAGGAAGGGTGCAGCTGGACTTGGTGTTGTTCCTGGACTAAATGAAATTGGTAACAATAGCCTTAGTGGTAAAGATATCTGTGATATTAGAAAGAATGTTTCTGAATCTGGTTCCTATCAGTTAGGCATTGGGATTTATTACCAATGATTGGAAAGTCAGGATTCTAAAATGCATATAAAAATAATAATGAAAATTATAAACATTATTAATAATAACTTTAAAAGCATGCCAGTATCCTGCAGTGTTGAAATGCACTTAGATATAATCAGGCAAAAACCACTGAACAGTTTGTGGGATAGGATATAGAACTGTTTTATATGACTGTGGATATATTGATGTGGAATTCTTTTTGTTGCATTTCTACAATATTAATTAGGAGTCAGTTGAAAAGAGTAGCAATTGATTTGTTTGGCTCAAAGTTTACGTTCTTGAATCTGGACTTGGCAGCTTTAGTTTTCTTTGCAGGTTCATTCCTTTAAAGAATAAACAAATTCTGACCTTGAGAATTCTCATAAAATTTTAAATTTCCACTTAATGGAAACATTAGATTGAATAGTCTTAGAATATTTGGTATAAGTTGTGTACAAATTGTTAAAATAATATTTGTTATTGATGTGGGAATTGTTTTGATGCCATGAGCAGTGGCAGAATGTCTTGGGAGTCACTAGAATAGAGGTCTAAAGAATTGTGGGCAGCGGGACCAGCAATTAGCGTAATGGCTATGTCACTGGACTCCCACGTAGTCAACTGTGGTTTACGTCCCGGACCCGGTGGCTTAAACTCAAGTCGGGCGCGTGTGCGTGCGTGCCCAAGATCCCGAGAGGAGAATGGAGGAGAAGGGATTGCGGCGTGGCCATCCCCCCTGGGGGGTGATTTCTCGCTTTCTGTCTCTCTGTCTCTCTCTGTCTGGCGAGCGCATGCGCCCTATAGCAAAAAAACCTCTAAAAAATAAATAAAATAGAATTGTGGGCAGAAGAACTCTTGGAATAAAATGAATGCCCTGATAAATATTTATGATTCATCTAAAGAACTTAATTTTATAATTAATAATTTAAAAAGCCTAAAATGTGATTTAGCAAGAGATATGTCCTAGTGTAAAAATGGTTGGCCAAACTGACTATCAATAATCTATTCAAAAGAGGTCTGATCCTGAGACATAATACTTTTATTATTGGCTGTTATAATAGTTGGACATAATTTTGAAGTCAGTACATCAATGGTACTAAGAAATTTGAAATCGTTCATTAGTTATTTGCCATTCATTTCTTTTGTTTAACTATAATTGTACAAATAACTTGATAGACACTGAATTTCTGAAATTTAGATTTGTTGTCATTAGCTCAGCTCTTCAAATTTAGGTTTTGTTCCTGAGAAAGATACTCAGAATTAATTCCCTCTTATCTTTCTTTGTGGAGTGGTTACCAGTTTGAGATTTTTCTGGTCTTTGGATAGTGGCTTTTGACTGCTTTGATTTCTCTGCATTAGGCAAACTTATTATTAAGTCATGTTCTTTCTGGTAGCATATGTAATGACAGTAAATTTCATGGCTTTCATATGGGGAGTTTCAAATAATCCCTTGGTATTAGTGAAGGTGTCAGTTCATTTAGCTAGTGGTTTTCATTGCCAGTTGATGTCAATGCAAAATTCTTTGTTGTTATCTTGAAATAGTATGTAGCTTTCTCAGCTGTAGAAAAACTCAAAGTGGAAGCAGGTTTGGTTGAAGCTAGGTTAGGAGATTTGGAGCTGCAACTTTTTCCTTTTCTCTCCCTGTACACATTGTTACGACAATGGATCTGTAACACAATAATTTGGTGTTAATTAATTTAATGGCAGGCATTTAATTTTGTTACTTCAGCAGGTTGTTGAGTTGATAATATTTCTGTTGTGGTTGTATAGCTTTACATAGTCTAGGTCTTCCAGTATTAGCATTTCTGAAGCTGGATCTAAAATTCTTTCTATAATATTTTTAATGCTTATTTTAATTTTATTTTTTATTATCATTGTAATATTTATTTTTAGTTTGCTTCGGGGTACATATGCTCACCAGGCAGAGACAGAGAGAGAGAGAGAGAGAGAGAGAGAGCAAGCTGCCAAGTCTGAGACTCAAACAGTGGTCAGCCATGTGGAGTCCAGTGATTAACCACCATGCCACCATACTGGCCCCTTAAATTATATTTTATTAAATAAAATTTTACGTAGAAAGTGGTCTAATCATTTTTATATTAAAATAGGTGTCACAAACTCAACTGAATATACTACATCAGGATCATCTAGTACTCCAGGTAATTTAATTTATGATTTTGGTGTTCAAAAGATATACACACACAATTTTGAAATGTTCTGTTGATTATTGATTTACTAGGATATAATATTACGGTTTTTTAAAATTTTATTGAACTTCTAACTGCTCTTCCTTTTGAGTACTAAAGTGTTTCATTGAACAACTAGGCATTTGAAAAAACTTTTATAAATAAGTGGGAATAATTATATTTTAAGGGAATTTGAATAAAACTTAGTGCAACTCATCCTTTATCATTTTAGATATATTTTATACATGCTCTTATGAATAAATTAGTTCAATCTATTTTCACTCCATTTGAGAAAAGACAACCACAGTTAAGAGAAGTGACTTCAAGATAGACAATAAATAGCATTGTGAAAAATATTTTAAAACTGTATTGAAATAATCACTTTAGTAATGATGGCTGTTCTGTCTTACTTGCTTTTTGGGCCTTGCTCTAAGATTATATATATATTTACTTGATTACAGAAAAGGATCATTAGAAAGAAACAATCAGAAGGGCATAAAAGCATTGTTCATATTTATGGACACTGCAGACAGCGTGGAAGGACAGTGGGAGGAGGAAGAGTGTAGGGAAGGAAATTAGGGAGAAAATATAGGCAAGACATTTGTGGGACACAGAAATGGTTTATTACCTATTGATGATAACGTGTATAATATTCTCAACTGGACTAATCTGAGGTTTATTTCATGTTAGGTAAATTCTCTTTATAAGCCAAAGGACATATAGCAATCAAATGTATAGTAATAATAATAATTATAATAATAATAAAAAGAATCAGGAGGGAAAGATTAAAAAAGAAAGAAAGAAAGAAAGAATCATAGGCGAAAAACTTTCAAGGTATACAGACTTTTCCCTTTGAGCAGGAGAACTGAATTTTCCTCACATGCAGATCATTGAATTAGTAATAGATAATAAATTTTTGATTAAAATGTACCTTGGCCTATTTGTGCCATAGCTTCTGATACAAATGAGCTTGTAATATTTTTGAAGTTGAAAAAAAGTTCTACGAAGAATGCAGCATATGTAAGTTATTACACATGGCCCCAAAATGATAAGCTCTTATTGACTTTTGAATATACCATGGCTGACAGTTTTTATAAAAAATATTGATAGTCATGTATGTGACTCTGGCAAACCTCAACTCTAAGAAAGTTGAATTTTATATTCAGAATAAATAAATTCAGTGATGGCTTTCAATAACAACTCTTGAATTCCCACAGAAGAGTCCTAATATTCTGTATATTTAAAATGTGTCTTAAAATTGAAATAACCTGTACATTGTGTTGAATAGAAAAAGGATCTCATATTCCAGAAGCAACTCCGAAATACTCAGAAACAAATGCAAATATTGGTAAGTAAAAACGACTCTGATATTCATCCATGCTTTTATGTCTAAACCAGTACACAAATAAGCCACAGATTAATCAAAATTTGAAACTAGCTTTAAAAATTTGCCATTATTTATCTGTTTGATTATTGTTCATTTGAATGACATCACACTTGTATTAATTTCCCTTCTAGTTACATACCCACAGCCACAACACATACACACAGATGTGAATACATTACGTGAATATATACTTAATTCTTTATACTCCTGAACTATAAATGGTACCTCACTCAGACAAAAAATTAGAAAAACTATATGAAAAACAAAACAAGCAAACAAATGAACCACAATTTCCCTCTATATATCCCTTTCATAGTAAAGACAACTTTCTTTTCTCAAGAGAAAAAAAAAAGACATTTTTATTATTGTTTTGTTTTAGTCATAATTGCCAATTTTGAATTTTCTAAAAAAGTGCTCAAGTACTACTTTTAGTGTTTTGTTTTGTTTGTTTGTCTTTTCAGTAAGGAGAAAGGCAGTACTGATATAGAGCAGTGGCTATCAGGATACAGTCTTTCAGTTATTTTTTTCTTAGTACAAAATGCTTCAAATAATCAGAACTGGAAGATACATTAATTTTCTGAATAAGGCCATGCATCGTCTAGCAAAAAAAAAAAAAAAACCTCAAAAATTATTCTGAATAATTATGAATATTTATGCTCTTAATTTGCTGCAGGTGAAGCTACTACTTGGGGCAAGGGAACATACACAGCTTTCAATGGCATTATGTTTTCATTTGAATCTTCATGCACGTATACTTTTTGCCGTCACTGTGTGGAATCCGGAGGAGATTTCAATATTGAGATCAAACGAAATAATAATAGTGAATTGGAAAAAGTAACAGTTCTACTGGACAATAATGACATCTCTATTTTAAGTAATACTACATTAGTTAATGGAGAAAGGTAAATGTCATAATGTTTTGGACAAGTGCCGTAGAAATGACTTGTGCAAACAGAGGAAAAGAAAAGGTAGAATAGAGAAGAGATAATTCTCTTCATAATTTGATGCTCACGTGACATTTATAATAAATTATTAGACAGGTGTTTGATAAAGATATGAGACTTTGGATATTTGGGGCTGTAAAATATATTTATTCCCATAACAAGGAGGAAGAAGTCGAGTAGATCTAATGTTTGACTATTCTGTCTAGATTTTGGGTAGCTTGCATATTCAACAAAACTGTTAATAATATTTTAATTTTCCTGTCATGTTTAAACTAAATATAAATGTGAGATTTTATAAATTAGAGATGAAAGAGATTGAAACTCTTAGGCTACTATTGTTAGAAGTAACAATTCATATTAAGAAAGGATGGCATGTTTTACTACTTTCTATGAAAAATGAGGCATAATATTTTACATGTTCGCATGTTTAATTATTTCATAATTTTTATGACACTAAACTAGTGTATTACTTTGTTAATAATGTAAAACTCTAATGATATATTAATTATTCCTTAAAAGTTTTTCCAGAGTTAGAAAATGCAATTATATCTTTTTTTCTAAAATGTAAAAAAAACTTAATATTTATTAGCCAGGTGTCATATTTATAATATACTAAATATAGAAAAATTGTCAGAAAAACATGTTACTCTTCTCACTTTTCTTATGTACTTTTATCTTTTATTTTCTAGTATACAGATACCATATACCAACAAGTTGATTCACATTAAAAAATATGGAGACCATTATGTCCTGAATAGCCGTAGAGGAATTATGTCTTTAATGTGGGACAAAAATAATAAACTCTCAGTAAGTCCACCCATGATTTTCTTAAAATCCTGTATATTTTTCCTTTATTTTAGTTGTAAAAATAATACATGATACAGAAAATTAGAGCTAAAATGTATTATTAAGAAATCTGTATATTTTAGTCAGTATACTAGGATATAAACAATATCTTTTAAAACTGCAAAACACTTGAAGTATAGATTAATATTAATCTTATTTTGCAGATAATGAAACTCAGGAAATGGAGGCTAAGGAAAATTAATCTGCCCAAATACACACAGTTAGTAAGCAGTGGAGCCAGGTCCTTAATAAAAGGCCTCTAGTACACCCCTAAGCAGTCAGAGTAGTCTCTTCAATAAATGGTGCTGGGAAAACTGGACTTGCATATGCTAAATAATGAAATTGGACTCTTATCGTTCACCATACACAAAAGTCAATTCTGAACCCTATGGCAAGATTGAATACAAAGCGATTCTGTCATTTGATTTGAGCAAATTTCATTTTGAGATAATTTTACTATTTCATAAACATGTAAATGTACTTTTTTATTTTTTTTAAAAAAAGCTCACTCTTCACAAGCAATATTCAACTTGTGGTCTTTGTGGTAACTTCAACAACACTCCAGGTAAGACTTCAAAGAATTATGCCTAAGAAAATTATACACTAAAGTATAAAAGAGTTTTTGTAGTTTGATAAATTTAATAATTTACATTTGTCTAAAGAATAAGAAATTATTAAAATTAAAAAAATATATTCATGTTACCAAACACATTTAACTTAAAAATAATGTACATTTATAATGAGCATTTGAACTAAACAATGCTTTTTCTTTAAGGTCAAGACATCAATGAGCACATTGCCAATAGTAAAATTCCTGATGCTTGTCCAAATGCTCTTACTAAAAGCTATGAAGTTTGTGAAGAAGGAGTACAGGTAAACATTTTATATTTCATCTTGTAGAAAATTTTAGTAATATTTTTATTGCCTTCGTTACTTAAAAAATAAATGTTGTCTATATTTAAGGTATTCGACATGATGTTATGGGACACATACAGGTAGTAAAAGGGTTATTATAGGGAAGCAAGTTAACATTCATCATCTCTTCCAGTTACTCATTCTTGTTTTTGTTTCTGTGGCAAGAGCAGGTGAAATATATTCATTGAGCATGCATCATATATACAGTACAGTACAATTTTATAACCTACTGTACATCTTCAAGGTGTGCAATAGATCTCTAGATATGTTAATTTTTACATTTCTCTGTCTTACATATTTTCTATACTCTGAACTACATCTCTCTATTTTTTGCTTTTCTTCCTGCCCCAGGTTTGTTTTCTATTTATGTTTATTTCAATTTTTAAAATAAATATTCTGCATATAAGTGAGGTCATGTGATCTTTTTTCTTTTCTTTCCATGTCTGACTTACTTGTGTATATGCCTAGAAAAGAAATTGCTGGGCCATGTGATTATTTTCAATTTTTTAACTAGTTAATTAATTAATTTATTTAGAGAGATTTTTGTTATAGGGCATGTGTGCTCGCCAGAGAGACAGAGAGAGAGACAAAATGCAAGAGATTGCCCCCCAAGGGCATGGACATGTCACCATCCCTTCTGCTCCATTATTCTCTCAGGATTTGGGGCATACACACAAATGTCCCTAGCATGTTTTGAGCCACTGGGTCCAGGACTTGAACTTCAGTTGACTACGTGGGAATACTGTAATGTAACCATTACACCATCTACTGATCCCTAAACTAGTTTGTTTTAAAACTTTTTTTTTTTTTTTTAAGTTTGGATATCGGTCACTTGCACTCACTGAAGAGACAGAGAGAGAAGAAAAGCAAGAAATAACCTCCTTGGGGGGATGGCCATGTCACAATACTTTTTCCTCCATTCTCCCCTTGGGATTTTTGGGCATGCATGTGCCTGGTGTGATTTTCAAGCCAACAGATCAGAGACTCAAACTGCATGGTCAGCCATGTGGAATCCAGCTGCCTTAACCTCCATGCTACCTTCTGGCCCTTATTTTTAATTTTTAAAGAAACCCATAATTTTCCAAAATAGCTGTACCAACCCACATTGCTACCAACAGTACACATGAGTTTCCTTTTCTCTACACACTTGCTAACATTTATTTTTTTAAACTTTTTTTCATCATAGCTATCCTAACCTGTATAAGGTTGTATCTGATAGTGGTTTTGATTTGCACTTCTCTGATGATTAATGATGATGCTCATTATAAGGAGAGGGGGATCTAGCTTTCGGTCATCTGCAATGTAAACACGTAGAACTATAGGAAACAGAACTACATACAGGAACAGCTTTGAAGGCTGAAAACCAGGTTGAAAGGGGGAAAATCAAAACAAAATGATGAAAAAATGATGATTAATGATGCTGAGCATCATTATTAATCAGGTAAATGCAAATCAAAACCATATACCTGTCTTCTTTGAACAAATGCCTGTTATAGTCTTTTGCCCATTTTTGAATTTGGCTATTTGGGTTTTTTTCCACTATTAATATGAATGTGTTCTTTATAAATTTTGAATGTTAACTCTTTATCAGATATAGAATTTACATATATTTTTTCCAATCCATAGGCTGTGATTTTGTTGATTGTTTCCATTGCTATTCATAAGTTATTAGTTTGATTTAATCTCATTTATTTATTTTGCTTTTGTGTACTGAATGGTTTGTTGTGTTTCTGTTTAGTTTTTAGTTTGTTATAAAGTGTGTGTACTTGCCAGAGTGAGACAGAGAGAAAAACTAAGAATTCAGTCCCTAGGGGGAAGGCCATGGTGCAATATCTTCTCATCCATTTTCCTTTGGGGATTTTGGACATGCATGCAAATACACCTAGAATGTTTTCAAGTCACTGGGTTCAAGACTTGAACCCCAAAGTCAGCCATGTGAGATTCAGCCTTAAACACTATGCCACTGGCTGGTCTACAGCCTGAACTTTTGTTGTGATATCCAAAAAATCATTACCAAGGCCAATGACTTGGAAATTTTTGTTTTCTTCTGTAAGTTTTATGCTTTTTAGTCTTAAAATTATGTCTCTTACCTGTTGTGAGTTGAATTTTGTGTATGGTATATAATGAATCCAATTTTATTATTTAGCATATGGAAATCCAGTTTTCCCAGTACTTTTTATTGAAGAGACTATCCTGTTCCCATTGTATCTTCTTTTGCCCTTGTTGAGTCTATAATTGACCATGTATGTTTGGACTTATTCTGGGCTCTCTGTTTCACTTTTTATGTGTCAGCTTTTATGCTAGTTTCATGCTATTTTGATTAGTATTGCCTTATAAATTTTGGTTTCCATTTAGATAGCCATCATTTTTTTTTTTTTTTTAGAGATTTTTGCTATAGGGTGTGTGCACTCGCCAGACAGACAGAGAGAGACAGACAGACAGAAAGTGAGAAATCACCCCCAAGGGGGGATGGACACACTGCAATCCCTTCTCCTCTCGGGATCTTGGGCTCGCACGCACACGCACCAGCATGAGTTTTAAGCCACTGGGTCTGGGACGTGAACCGCGGTCGACTACGTGGGAGTCCAGGGACATAGACATTACGCTACCTGCTGGTCCCCCCGGCATTCTTTTTTAAGCACTTGCATTTTACCTTTAGTATTCTGCATCTTCTTATTCTTCAGTGTCCCTATAGTATGTTTTTCAGCTTTATTCCAGCTGTAAATACTAAAGTATTTCCCCCCCAAACATGATATTTACTATATATTTGTATAACAATTATAATTTCCTTTACATAATATTTTAATTTGTCTGTAAACTGGAATGCTTCATCTGTCTGTTATTATCTCTTGGTAGTTACTGATCTGACTATTGTATTATTGTGTCTCACTTCCTCATTCTTGCCCCAAATATCCAGTCTGTATCTCTTTTTTATTTTTTATTGTTTTTATTTATTTTTTTTTTGGAGAGATTTTCGCTATAGGGCGCGTGCACTCGCCTGACAGACAGAGAGAGACATAGAGACAGAAAGCGAGAAATCACCCCCCAGAGGGGATGGTCACGCTGCAATCCCTTCTCCTCCATTCTCCTCTTGGGATCTTGGGCATGCATACACACGCGCCCGGCGTGAGTTTTAAGCCACCAGGTCCAGGAGGCGAACCGCTGTCGACTACGTGGGAGTCCAGCAACATAGCCATTACACTAACTGCTGGTCCCCAGTCGGTATCTCTTCATCCATACCTTTTACCTTCATTTTGAAAAAAAGCTACAATTAATATTTTGGTTATTTTATTTGAAATAGCCATCATTTACTCTGAATTTTCTGCACTTGTGTAATTCAGTTAAGTTTAATTTAATAAATTGCATCAATTTGGTGACTGGATGAATGGTTACATATTCCTCTTTTAAACTCGAACAAAATTCTTAGGAATCAAGAGATGTATGGAGGGACCAGCAGTTAGCGTAATGGCTATGTCGCTGGACTCCCACGTAGTCGACCACAATTAGAGTCCCGGACCCGATGGCTTAAACTCACGCTGGGCAGGTGTGCGTGCATGCCCAAGATCCCGAGAGGAGAATGGAGGAGAAGGGATTGTGGCATGGCCATCCCCCCTGGGGGGTGATTTCTCGCTTTCTATCTCTCTGTCTCTCTCTGTCTGTCTGGCGAGTGCACGCACCCTGTAGTAAAAACCTCTCCCCCACAAAAAATAAATAAAAAGAGACGTATGGAAGTGCTGGAAGGTAGGCTGGTGTTTAAGGTGCTGGATCCCACATGGTTGACATCATGGCTTGATCCTATATGGTGACTGAAAACACACTAGGAGCATTTGCATGCATGCGCAAAATCTCAGGAGGAAAATGGAGGGGAAGGAATTGTGGCATGGCCATCCCTATCCCTCCCAATCTAGGATGAGTTCTCATTTCCCCACTTTTTCTGTCTCTCTTGCAACCATGTGCACCCTGTGTGTGGGGGTGGGGAGGGGTGAGTCAATCTGGAAAAGAAGAGAAGAGAAGAGAAGAGAAGAGAAGAGAAGAGAAGAGAAAAGAAAGAAAGAAAAAAAGATGTATGGATAGTAAGATAGTACAGATAAAGAGGCTTTTGTTTATTGACAGTGAAATCCTCCTAGACCTTTGCAGCTGAATTACTTTCTTTCCCCTCTGTATCCTATGTCACTCACTGGCACTTAGGATATGATATTATCTATAAAAATTGCCCATTTCTCTCCTATTTCCCCTATAAGATTGGGAGTTCAGTGATGATAGGGATTATGTTTTACCCATTCTGGTAGTTCTATAGAATAAGGAAAGTTACTTTGGCTTTCTCAAAATGTTGGTCAAATGAACCTATAAATTTACATTCAAACCAATGAATATGTAATAAAGACCAACTTTGTTTAAGACATTGAATTTAGCCCAGAAAATACAAAGTTATATTTCTTGCCTTAGGGTTCCCTATAAATTGGTGGGAAAGAGTCACAGGAAATACTAGATTTTAAAAAGTGATAGTTTTTGAAATTTTTATTTCACTTAATTTTACACCTCATTGGAGAAAATTATTAGCTTTCCTTGGGTCTAACTTGTACAAATGATGCATTTGTTTGACAGAAGTTTTTGTGTTTATCTGAAAACGAATACAGTGAAAGTACAAAAACAGCTATGTGGCAGTACAAACATGCTGAAATTTGAATTTTCTTGGTTCAGTAATAAATCTTTATTTCTTTACTGACAGGGAATAAATATGTTTTTTCCAGAGTAAACTCAAGTGGCTCTTACCCAAAAAAGAGTTACTGTATTTTATGGCCTTCTATTTGCTTGTCAAACATATGCAGATTAACAGTTGAAGGGGCAGTATTCCTCTTTTGTGGTATTACATTGATTAACATCCTAATCTTTTGCATTGACCAATCTCTCCTTTCACTTACTCCATTTTCTTGAGTTCTAAACTTTATACCACCTTTAGAGACATTTTGGATAGGTTTAGATACCATTTTTTCAAGTCACAATACAAGAATCTAAAAATGCCACAGGTAATTTATTCTTTCAGGAGTTACTTTACCAAAGATACTACTTTAAAAATTTCTATTTCAAATAGTACCCAACAACTCTTCTTGTCAAAACTACAGGATATTATTAAAAAACAAAAACAAAAAACTCTGTATTTTTCCTAAAAATTCATCTTATTGACCATTTTTCTTCTTAGTTAATAAAATATCATGTCTTATTTCATAGTACTGTAATAAAATTATTGGAACCTACTTTGAGAAATGTGAGAAGGTTGCCACTTTATCCAATGACTATAAAAAGATCTGCATTGATGAATACTGCCAAAATAGAGACAAAAAATCCACATGTGACACTTTCTCAGAATTGTCCCGCCTCTGTGCCTCAGATGGTCCTGGCATCTTTGAATCCTGGAGAGATGATTCTGATGTGGTTTGTGGTAGGTTTTCAACTTTGTTGTAGATTATAAGTCAATAATTTTCTATAGCCCTTTAAAGCTAAGCTGCATTTTACAGTAATCTTCTTAAATGATTCTAACCTCTGGAAGGGATCTTAGAAATGATGGTGTCTTGTCTCTCCCACATACTTATGAGGAAAATAAGTCTGATTTTGGTGACTTGACTTGCCTCAAGTCACAATGCTGTGTGTTAAGATTTTAAGTAGGAATTCTTAGTCACTGCAACAGTAAAGGTCATGAGTAAATTCTGTGAAACATAATGGAAAAATTTTTCAAAATTTATGAATTTGTATTATTTTCTTTCAAAAAATTAAGATAAAACTATTACAAACTTCACACAAATATAAATATGAGAAACTTCTGTGAATTAATGTACGAATTTATTATGGCACAAAAAGTTTTGAAATTCATGAATAGTTTTTTTATAATATTCATTTTCACAAGTTTTTTAAAGTTCCTTTGTATACTTTCTTCTTATGTCTAGGCCAATCTTTATAAATACAAGTAGAATATCAATTTTGATTTAAGGCAAAATGAAATTATACCGATATACATTTCCTCCAAATTAAATATTGCACCATAAAATAATGCATGAGAATTTGGCATTATTTTTATATTGAGTATCTTTGAAAACTGACATATCTTTTCTTTTTAAGTTTATTTATTTCTTCTATGAGAGGAAGAGTGAGAGAGATAGGCATCCCTAAAAGAGTGCTCACAGTGTGATCTACTACCAGCCACAGTCAACCAGAACCATAGTATGTACATGCACCCATGACTTGTACAGACAGACATAGGGACATACAGGGAGAACCTGGGAATACTTCAGGTAGTTACAGCATCATGAAATATTGCCTTTTATTTGTGGCAAGCGTAAAGACTGATACAGCTTGAATCCCATTTGAAAAGCTCCTTGTTAGAATCTTTTGTATTTATCACATTCATTTTTCTCTAATTTCCTTGTATTCATATTTGTGTATTTCTTCAGAAAAACCTAAATGCCCAGAAAAACATATCTACAAGGAATGTGGACCCTCCAATCCTGCGACTTGTTCTAATGTGGCTCCTTTTCAAGACAGTGAATGTGTCAGTGACTGTACTTGCCCAGAAGGTAATACACTTGAGAGTATTAACACTAGAATAGTTGAAAACAAAGCAACTTTAACAGTGTTTTCTTTTTAACAGGACACTTCAATAATTCAATTACACCTAGTCTATCCTCCCAGCAACCTGGTGGGAAGGGTTAGAGAGAATTTTAAAGTTAACATTTCAGTATCCACTGTACCTAAGACTCTGGTACTCCACAGACTATTCCCTAGTTCCATGCTAGGTACACCAGGTCTGCGCTCTGTGGAGCGGTAACTCATGCTCAGAAAATTGTTGCTAATATTCTTGCCAGTTCTCAAATGAAGAATAATTGTTTACACAAGACATTACCATGTTCAGTGATAGTTCACACTTGAAAGAACTAAGTGTGATTTCAGAACACATTGCTGGATAGTTTACTGATGCTATATAGGTTTGAGATTAACCTAATCTAATGTCCTCTAGGTTATCTGCTGGATGATATTGGTGAGAAAGGAAAATGTGTATTAAAGGCTGACTGTCCCTGTGAATCCCAAGGAAATGTGTATAAGGCAGGAGAAGTTCGGGAAGGTCCCTGTGGATCTTACTGGTATGTATGTGCTTTTTTTCTCACATTTCATTAATGTGAAAAAAAATACCTTTATTATTATATTTTCAGTTTTGCAATAAGGTGTGTGTACTCAGCAGAGAAAGAGAGACTGAGAGACAAAGTAGATCTTTCCCCAAGAGAGATGGCCACACCGCAATCCTTTCTTCTCTCAGGATTTTGGGTATGCATGCATAGACACCCACTGTGATTTTCAAACTGCTGGGTCTCAGATTTGAATCACAAAGTCAGTCATGTGGTATTAGCCACCTTAACCTCTATGCCACCTGCTCACCCTAATACCAATGTATTTTTATTTAATTTTAAAATTTAATTTAATTTGAAAAAATATTAAATGCACCCTTAAAATAAGTGTTTTAGAAATAAAAAGCAATCTTGCTGCATTTTTTTGTTGTCATTGTCTGTTTTTTGAGAAAGGTGTTGTTTGTTTTTCATAATAAAATATATGACTTTCTGTATATCTTCAAAAGAACATGTTATTCACTAACTGAAATCATGTTTTGAGTAGTAAATAATTTGCAAATATAGGGAAGGACATAAAAAGAGTTTGGTTATAATAATAAAACAATAATTATGCTAACTCTGCCAAGAATGTTTAATAAGCTGTATATTCAGAAACAATATGATGCTATTAGAATAATTTTAATACATGGTTACATTGGTGAAGGAATCTGAAATAAACATGAATACACCAAAAGTAAGTGTAGATGTTTTAATTTATTAATTGAATAGTTTATTTTTAATTGCCAGAAGCTCTGTACACTTGCCAGAAAGAGACAGAGAAGAGAGGGAGGGAAAGGGAGAAAGTACTGCCTAGGAGGGCATGATGCCATTATCTTTGTTCCTCCATTTCTCCATACTTTTGCGACTGGGAATTCTATGCCCTCAGCATGTTTTCCAAGCTGCCTAGGCTAGGATTCAAACCATGGTTGGCCATATCAAATCTAACTCCCTTAACCACTGGCTAGGGGTCACTAAGGGGCCAGTACTGATGAGTTTTGATATTAATTAGAATTATATGTTCCATTTAAACAAATCCTTGAAATCCAGTTTATAAGATTTTATATATTGAATTCATATAGAAATGAAGATTTTAGTCAGTGGAATTCCAGTATTTTAAAATATCAGTTATCATCTCATACCCATACATTTTATTAGGGCTAAAATGTTAGGTGGGGAATGGTGATGGCTTAGTAAAGCTTAAGCAAAAATCTTTGCTTAAGTTCTGATTTCTTAATATGATATTTATTTCTACCGTAAATAAAACATGATTGGTGACCTTTGCCCATTACCATTGCATTTTAACAGCACATGCCAAGAAGCAAAGTGGTCATGCACTGAAGCATTATGTCCTGGAAGATGTAAGGTGGAAGGAAGTTCTTTTACCACATTTGATGGTGCTAAATACAGTCATCCTGGAAACTGTCAATTCTTGGCCATTCACGTATGTAATAGCCTAAGATGACTTTGGAAAACTGACACAGACCAAGCTCTTTCTCAACCCATTTAAAAGCACAATCTTTACCTTGAATTACTATTAAGAAAGAAAACAAACAAATCTCCAGTTACTGATTATACATTTCAGTATCTGCATTATGTCACATAGTGACATTGATAGTATTATCTGTCAATAATGAATTAGGATTAACTTGACTACTTGGAAATTCTTTGCTAAATTTTTTAAAGAACAACAAAAAAACTTTTCATTTACCATTAATTGTTTGAATACATTGACAAATAATTTCATTTTTCTTCTTTTCTTTGCATATTCTCACTAGGACTTCAAACACAAAAATTCACATTCCATGACGCATCTCCCCCTTTCATTATTTCTTTAAATATATTTTTAACTTGTATGACATAATTGTACCAGTATGATAGAGGCTACCCTTATATTTAAATGCTCTTCAGTACTAAATTTTAGTAACCCAAATTTCAAAAACAATGTGATTTCATGTTGTGGCTTGTCTCTTTAGTTAGATGTGAACAGGCAATTTTATTTCAACTTCCAGGTAGTAAATGAAGACAGGCAGAATTTGTGAATCCTGATGTGTGAGATGTGGGTTAATGTCCAATCATCTGCAAAATATAGCTGCTACCACTACAAGTCAGTTTTCCAAAATAAAGCTTCCTGATTGCCTACCAGCATAATTCATCTATCTTTTCTTATTTTTCTTTCTATTTGATTAGGATAGAGGATGGGGAAACTGAGTGGAAAATATGACAAAGCATATGGACTATTCGCTTCCTATAGACTCGCGATTCCTAGACTTTCAAATGAGGACTGAAGCCAGTGTTTAACATAAGTTGCATTATGGCTTCATAGGTTAAATACCTCTCACATTGGATTTAAATAAATATTGCAGACTGTCTAGAAAATAAGCTATGTTGCCTCTACTTCCTAATAGTCCCCAGAGGGAAGCATAATGACTTTGAAGAGAAGATGAAAAGTAAAGATTAAAAAAAAATGACCATGAAAATCCATTAATTATGGACTACATAAGTATCACTTATGCAAGGTGCTTGGAGTATCTATGAAGCTCTTGGCTGATCCTGAGAGTGTACCAGGGACTGAACTGGGTTTTTATTTTCAGAGCAGGCTGATTATGTGTAGGAATTGTGAATATTTAAAATTCAAGCCTGTATTGTGAATTAAACACATAGTAATAGCATACAATAAATAAAATTTGAATAAATATTTTAATGGAATGTATTTTTTTTAACAGGATAAAGATTGGTCTATCAGTGTGCAGCTTCGTCCATGTCCAAGTGGTCAGACAGGAACATGTTTAAATAGCGTTACACTTCTCTTGAATTCTGTAAGTAATCAGCTTCCTAAGACTTGTTCAGAGTAAAATAAAATCAACTATCTTACAAATGAAGAATTCTTGACGTTGGAAAAGAAAAGCTTTACTATGCAAATTAAAAGTATAAATAAAATTGCACAGAAAACTGATAAATTGCTGAAGAGTTTCAAGAACCTTAAAGTTTATTAAAATTACCATAGTTCCATCATTAACATGCTTATTACAGATCAACCGTATATGTTCACCAAATTACTAAACTCTCTAGACCTTTTAAGAAGAAAGGCAATGACATCTATTTAAAATTGTATGTATTTGGAACTGATATAAGTAGAAATAGACCTAAATGGAAAGGAACACAACTGGTTTGGAATATGGCACTTACAAAGTGCTTGATCATTGGAAATACATGTTATCTTCTTAGGTCTTATCTTCTTCATCTACATATTGGAGGTGAAGATTCCTTTACAGTCTGCAACAGAAACAATGAAGCAAAATATGACAAATACTTTAAAACTTTTCTATATTTTAGGTATTTATAAATTAATGAAATAAAATTAGACATATTTCGTGGCACAAAAGTTAAGATTCATATATATTAAAAAACTAAATATGAGCTAATGTATTTTTTAAAAAAATTAGTCTGTTTCAGCTGACAAATACATATTCAATAGTGATGGAACAGTCACAAATGACAAGATTAAAAATCAAAGTTATTACTATTCAGGTAAGTTTAATAATAGTATTTAAAAATAAGGGTGTTGGACCAGTCTGTGGTCTGGTGGTTTTGTGAACTGGCTCTTACAAGGATGACTGTGTGGCTCAAGTCCTGGACCTGGCAGCTTGAAAAACATGCCAGGTGGATGTGTGTGCATGACCAAAACCCTGAAAGGCAAAATGGAGTAGAAGGGATTGCAGGATAGCCAGCCCCCATGGGGAGTGCTTTCTCACTTTCCCTCTCTCATTCTCTATCTCTTCCTGGTGAGTAAACATGCCCTCTAGCAAATTAAAAAAATATATATATAAGAGGTATTCATTTATTCAATTTTTAAAGATGTTAACTGTTTCTGTTTCTTAACAGTTATTAAAATCGTTTAAGAAATAAAAAAACTGTTAAATATCTTATGCAGTGTTATTAATGTTAATTTTTATTTTAACAGATAAGATACAGATCTTCAAAGCATCCACTTCATACCTCCAAGTAGAAACATTCTTTCATGTAAAAATGCAAATACAATATGATCCTACGATGCAGTTATATGTTTCCATGCCACCCAACCAGTTCACAAACACCGTGGGTAAGTCCTCTGCATACATTTCTATTCCTAAGTATTAATGTGATTATTTATTGTAACTTTCAATTATCTCAATTAATACCTAAGTGAAAACATTTTGACAATCTTCCCGTGCACATTGTAGTGAAATAATTTTAACTTGCATTTCATTGGAAAGACAAATTTATTACAAAATGTATTTCCAAAAGTTTTTTTAAAAATAATTTAACCATTAGAAATTCAAATTAGGACTTATTTGAGATTTGATGATATGTTATATATAACTTCATTTGTATACATTACTAAGGCTTTGAACTGTAGTTGAACAAATAAAAATATCATAGATTTAAATACTATTATATATAAACATTTTGAAAATCATGTTTCAAATATAAGCTACACTATTACTTGTCTTTTTGATAGGTCACACAGCCATAACTTTCACTGAAGGTTTCTACTACAGATAGCAAGCTTTTATATACTGCCTAGGATGTCATACAAAAACAAATTATTGTGGCAAGTTCCACAAGGAGCCACTAATTTATAAGTTTTAAATAGTATTTATTAATTATAAATAGTACAAACTTTTGCAATAGAGATGACTTATTTACACAATGGGAAAAAAATGTAGCTTAGGGGTCAGAGGACTCAGGTAAGTAAGGCTTATAGCCCTTCCTGTGATTCATTAGGTCCACATCAAAATCATAAAAACATGCAGCCGCTAAACTGCCTACTTGTAAGCATGACCTTGTTTGAGGTTAATTTATAACAATGATCAGGAAGAACACAGCATTCATGGCAAATGGTGTTTCAGTGCTTGCAGAATTTGAATGAAAGGGAATTTGAATGAAATCTGAAGTATCCGTAAAAATTTACTTACATGTATTAACCAAGACATATTCTCAGGTAGCTTCTACAGGCTTTTATTTGAGCAGAGAACTGAGGAATGGATTTAAAAAGGTGAGTAGACGAGGAGATAATAAACTTTGTTCTGTCTTGTAATACAGGACTCTGTGGTTCCTACAACAACAAAGCAGAGGATGATTTCATGTCAAGTCAGAATATATTGGAGACAACGTCTCAGGCATTTGCTGATTCTTGGGAAATGATGCCTTGTCCCAAAGGAAACCCCACTTCATGTATCAGTATAGAAAAAGGTAATATTAATTGAACATTAAACTTTGTAATAAAGTATTTAGTACTAGGAATTTTGTACTTGTTTTAGTAATATGAACAAATCAGATAGTCCTGATTTTAGCTACTGTTTGTTGCACTGTCCTAATTTTAGAGAAAACAGCAGAGAATCAGCCTGCTGACTGGACCAACTCCTAGAAAATACATCTTTCATTGGGGTTCATCTCAGTCATATTTTTCTATATCCATACTTTTCCTCATTACACGGTTTTCTCCATAATTACAGAATAATATGGTTAGATGAGACTTTAGACATCATCTATGTTATTGTTTTTCTCTTTCAATTTAGTTGTAAAAATAATCACTGGTTAAAACAGTGAGACTCATCCAAATTGCTTTGCCACTTGATCGAACTGTAGCTAGGTCTGGGTGGCCTCATTGCTGCTATCAAGAATATCAATAGTACTCAGCCCTGAATAGATCTTTTTGATAAAACATTACACTGGTATGATTTAGCTTATGTTTCAGTTTAGCAAAATACCTTGATAAATATTAGTTCAATTTATTCTCACAAAAACTCATGAAAGGTAGGTGGGTTATTATTATCCCCATCAATGTAGATATGGAGGAAGAGGAAGTTACAACAAGGACTATCGATTAAGTTGCAATCCAAATATTGTGAATCCAAATCATGTTTTGCTTGCTCTGCTATTTTTTGACCTAGTGAATATCTTATGTTACTTCTTTCATAAATAAGGAATACCAGAAGTTTAATATACTGACATGTTGACTAGTTGTTTATAAATTATTCCACATGTTTGAAATAGTCTGATCAGTTTATAATAATATTTTAAATTACTAAAGCAATTCCTTATGAAAATATCATCTAATAATTTTGTAAAAGATGAGTTGGTATAAACATTAATATAAAAATGGTAACACATGTCTCAGAGTTTTAATTGTCATGTTTTGTTGCGGGGGGGTGTTGCAATGAAAACAATTATAGTGAAAGTAGACAAAAATTAATGTATATCTAAAAGGACAATTTATGTTAAGCAAAACCAATACTCTGGAGAGATAAATTCAGTAAATGTAACTTTTAGTGTTCTATATTTAACTTAACATAAAATTAAATTGTACTAAGTTATTACTAACGTTTATGTAAGAAGGTAGTGATAACTGATTACCAGTTCATTTTCTTTTAGATTCAGCTTCTTTTATTGCCTCAAATCATTAAACAAAACACTTGCTACTCAGATGATATTTTTGTAAATTTTTTAAAAGTTTAATATCAAGTTATTTATAAATCAACTAGATATCAATTAAGCACTTTTCAAAAAATAAAATTAGTGCATTTAAATTATCGATACTGGTTATTCTAATGTATGATCTTCAGAAAGATTAATATTACCTTCAAGATGATAAGCAAAGGGGAGAAAAAGGTGTTGTGGTTGGTTCATTTACTGTCTTGTCACAATTTATCCACAAAGTTAAAAGGCATGTTACATTATAATCTGGTTCTCTTATTCTAATTTTTACATAGAACCTTCATTCAAAAGTTAATTGATTTAAAATTAAAAAATTCAACACTAAACAAGATTTTTGCTTCTAAAATGTAAGATGTTCTTAATTCTATTATTTCATGCTCTTTTTGTATATAATGACAACAAAATAAATTTATTATAGCAAAACACTTTAAAAACACAATTGCTTTAATAAGGACAAAACTGTTAGAAATTTACCTCTTCATTTAAAAAATTATGACATGATACTAATTTGGAGAACATTAATTTTCCTTCAGAAAAGTTTGCTGAAAAGAACTGTGGAATTCTTCTGGATTCAAGTGGACCTTTTGCATCCTGCCATCCAATTGTGAACCCTAAATCCTACTATGAGGTATGTGGGTGTCTAAAATTAACAATTCTTTCTGAAAAATATTCTGGTAGTATCAACAAATGGATGTACACTGAACATTTTTGGTTAATAGCTATCGTCAATAGATTAAGGTACGTGTTTACATTTAACATTAAATTCCATTTATTTATTGAATATTAGATACACTATTTTTAAAAAAGTGGTACTGGAAGATAACCTCAAATGAGAAAAATCTCAATTAAATTTCTCTTTTTGTCATTTTTAGGTTACTTGACAAACAGGTTAATAATTAATTTGCTATTTTGAATTTTTTAAAAAGTACTTCCAAACATTTCAAAGATATGCTTTTTCCGGAGAAAGGAGTAGTTATGAATGATTACATCAAATTTATCTGATATTTTACATAATTTCATAAGCAAAATAAACTTGTTTCTTATTTTACAGGAATGCAAAAAATACACTTGTTCTTGTGAAAACAGTCAAGATTGCCTGTGTACAATTTTGGGCAATTATGTGAAAGCATGTGCGGAGAAGGAAACATATGTGGTAGGATGGAGAATCGGACGTTGTGGTAAGCAGAATAGATGCTCATGATAGCTCTACTTTATCAGTTTTACTGTAACTATCTCAGTGTAGCATAGGTATATATATTTACAAATTTTCTTTCTTTCCTTTTTTATTAAATTTATTTTTCATTAAAGTATAATTTTATATATTTGTGAGATACACTGTTACTTATCAGTACAAGAATACAATGTGTAATGATTCAATCAGGATACTTAATATACCTATTGTCTCAACTATTTATCATTATTTTGTGTTAGGAACATTTAAAATCTTTTTTACTTACTCTGAGATATACAATACATTGCTCTTAACAATTTCATCTAACTGTATTTTTATAGTACTAGAAATTATTCCTCTTATCTATCTATAATTTTGTTTCCATTAATCAACATTTCTCCATTGCCTCTCTCACTTGTCCCAGCCTCTGGTAGTCATTCTTCAATTCTTTACTTCTATGAAGTTAGTTTTTCCAATTTCCACACTTGAGTGAGAACATATGATATTTCTCTTTCTGTGCTTGTCTTACTTCACTCCACATAATGTCCTCTAGGCTTACCCATTTAACCTCAAATGACAGGAATGTTTTTAATGGCACAATAGTATTTCACATATATGGAATACACACAAACATCACATTTTCCTCATTTGTTCATTTATTAATGGACACTTAGGTTGATTTTATATGTTGACTGTGTAGATAGTGCTACTATAAACATTGGAGTGAAGGTATTGATATTGTGACATACTGATTTTCTTTCCTTGGAAATATTCCTAGTCATGGGATTGTTGGATCATATGGCAGTTACAGTGTTAGTTTATTGAGCAAATGCCATTCTTATTTCAATAGTTTGTGTACTAATTTGCAGGTCCATCAACAGTGTAAAATAGTTATCTTTTCTCTACATCTAGCATTTGTTACTTTTGTCTTTCTTTTTTTGAGAGTTTTTTTTTTTTTTTTCTTTTTAACTATAGGGTGCATGCACTCGCCTGAGAGACAGAGAGACAGAAAGTGAGAAATCACCCCCCCCCCCCAGGGGATGTGGTCACACCACAATCTCTTCTCCTCCATTCTCCTCTTGGGATCTTGGGCACACACGCACACGCACCCGGTGTGAGTTTAAGCCACCTGGTCCAGGACTCAAAATGTGGTTGACTACATGGGAGTCCAGAGACATAGCCATTACGCTAACTGCTGGTCCCACTTTCGTCTTTTGATAATAGTTATTTTAACTGGGGTGAGATGATATTTTATTTTGGTTTTGATTTGCATTTCCTTATTGATTAGTGATGTTGAGTATTTTTTCATATGCTTGTTGGTCATTTGTATGTCTTCTTTTGAGAACTGTTCACTCAGGTAATTTCCCTTTTTATTTTTTTGATTTTTTGCCATAAGGCATGTGTATCTACTGGAGAGAGACAGAGAACAACAGAAAGAGAGAAACAGAAGGATAGCCATGCTGCAATCTCTTTTTCTTTTCTCTATTCTCCTCTTGGGATTTTGGGCATGAACATATACACATACACCTGGTGTGTTTTTTAAGCTGCCAGGTCTGGGATTTGAATTGCAGATTTAGCCATGAGGAATCCATCACCTTAACCACCACTCTACCTACTGGCCCATTTACCTATTTTTTAATTGGTTATTTTATACTTTTCTTTTTTTTTTTTCCCCCTACAGTATGTGCGCTTGCCAGAAAGAGACAGAGAGAAAATAAGAAATGATATCACAGGGGGGATATCCATGCTGCAATCCCTTTTCCTCCTGTTTCCTCAGAATTTTGGGCATGCATGCACATGCACGTAGTGTGATTTTCAAGCCACCAGGTCTGGGACTTGAACCACACAGTCAACCATATGCGATTCATGTCATCTTAGCTTCCCTGTTACTGCTGGACCAGATTATTTTTCCTAATGAGTTATTTGAATTCCTTGAACATTTTGGTTATTAATCCAACATTTTGGTTATTAATAACATTTGGTTATTAATACCTCAGTTGCATAGTTTGAAAATACTTTCTCTCGTTCTGTGGGTTGTCTCTTCACTCTGTTGATTGGTTTCTTTACTGTGCAGAGTTTTTTTAGTGTGGTATCATCCAATTTGTCCATTTTTGCTTTGATTCCTGTGCTTTGAGAGTTTATTCAAGAATTCTTTGCCCATACTAATGTCCTGAAGTGTTCCACCTGTATTAATTTCCAGTAGTTTCTTGCTTTCACATTTTAATCCATTTAGAGTTGTTTTTTGATATGTCTAGCTTCATTCTTCCATATATGGAAGTCCAGTTTTCTCAACAGTATTTATTAAATATAATTTATCCTTTCTACAATGTTGTTATATTTTTTTGAAAATTAGCTAGCTTAACATTTGTAGATTTATATTAAAGTCCTTTGTTCATTCTATTGGTCTTTCTTTCTTTTTAATATCCCTGAGAGTCCTTACTTTTTTAACTTTTTTATTTATTTATTTTATCTTGATTTAATGTAGTCTCACATAAGCAAGAATAGAATATATATGTATATATACATAATATATATTTCTGTTTAATTATTGTGTATTGAATTTTAAATAATTTTGAGTTCTAATGTTTTTTAACTGATATTCTAATATTAGTAATTTATTTTGGAAAAATCAAATAAAATCAATAAGTAAATTAGGGATTCAAATATCATATTTATAAAATCTTGCCTTTTAAAAATATTTATTTTGCTGTTTTAATATGACTTCACCAAAAAAACCCCATGATTTACCTTAAGAAATAAACAACAAAAAAATGCCATGTAGAAATGTATCTTTTGTGGATCGTACTTAACTTGTCTACTTAAAAAAAGGAAAGAAAGATGCCAGAGGGCGTGTGTGCTTTCCAGCGAAAGAGAAACACACAGCAGGCAGGGGAGATAGCACCCTCCAATGGGGTGGTCGTGCCAAGATCCCTTCACTTTCATTTCTCTATCTTGTCAGAATTTTGGGCATGCAAAAACATATGCCCAGTATGCTCTTCAAACTCCTTGGTCTAAGATTTGAACTACCATTGGCCATGTGAGGTCTGGCTCTCTATTAACCACTAAGCTGTGGGGCCAGCCCCATATTTATTTTTATAGCACAGATTCAATTAACTAGGTCTATCGAGGTCACCTCCAAAATCTCTCCAATCCATTCACATTTCACCATCTCTATTGCCACCAACCTTATTCAAGAAAACATAGTTTTTTTCTCCTAGGTGATTACAACAGTCTTCAATATCCATTTTTGGTTCACTCTAATCCATTTCTACAGAGAAACTAGAATAATTTTTGTAGTAAAGCCAAATAAGACTAATCTTATTATGTGACACTCCAGTCTAAAATAAATCATGGTTTTTCATTGTTCTAAGGCTAAGACCAAACTCTGTAAAAGAGAGCCTTGTAACTTCTAACTACTGAGTCTGTCTATGGAGTATACCTTCTATTCTTTCACATGCTTTTTGTAATAATTATTGTGTATTCTGTCTTTGGCTCTTCCTCAGATGGTAGAATTTCTCTCTGGCTGCCTTTCAGTTCTTCATCTTCCCACCACCTTCTTAAAGAGCAGATTTCTAACTGTGTATATGCGTCGGTGGTATAGTGGTTAGCGAAGCTGTCTTCCAGCTGTGTATACTTAGTGCTTCCCATCTTGGTCCTTTATAACATATACCACAGTTAGCCTCCCGCTGGAAACATAAGTCATATGACAGCAATATATTGCCTATCTTGTTTCTGGGTATTATCTCCAGTTAAACATATAGTAGAAACTCAATATTGCCTGAAAACAAAAAGAAAAAAATGAATAAATATGAACCTTTTTCCTGGTTTATAATCTCAATTATGAATAATTTACTACAATACCTATAAACATGTTGAGGTGAAATGCTTGCTTTCCTGAATATATACATACTCACGTTTTTCGTCTCTGTACCAACAGAACAGTCTTGTCCGAGTGGCCTAGTTTTCAAGTACAATGTAAAAGCCTGTAATAGTTCTTGCCGATCATTGTCAGAGAGAGATAGGAGCTGTGATGTAGAAGATGTTCCAGTTGATGGATGCACCTGTCCTGATGGAATGTACCAGAATAATGAAGGAAACTGTGTTCAGAAATCTCAGTGTGACTGCTATATAAATGATGAGGTCATGCAACCAGGCAAACTCATCCATATTGATGACAATAAGTGGTATGGAAATATATACTTGTTATGACTTTGAAATCAAGGGACCACACTTGCTTTCAGAAAAGTAGTCTTTTGCTAGTATAAAATCTTCTTTAGACTTGCCACATGTTTGATTTATTTTTCCTTACTAAGGTTACTTATTATTCCTTTTATTCTAGAGGATCCATTGCATCCTAATGGCTATAAACAATTTAGTTTGTTCTGGTTTATTTGTTTGTTTTAACATTTTTTATTACTTTTTAAAATTTGTATTTAATCAGTATACATCTTTATAGTGTAAAAAATTGTTTTTCCCAGCATGAATATAGGGTATTACAATCAAGTTAAAGATATTATCATATACATTATTATCAATAGATATCTTTTCATTTTTGAGTTTGTTAAATGCTTCTCTCTCTCTCTCTCTCTACTCCCTCCACCCTCACCATCCCCTCCCACCAACCCTCTGGTTTGGTTTTAAACATCAGCAGAAAAAGAATGAGATGAATAAATATTATTATCTTGTACTCACAAAGTAAGCAGGGTGCTGAGTGTTAAATGGAGATTTTAATACTAAAATATAGTAGCAGAAGGGGCCAGTCACTACCTGAGGAGATTAATGGAAATTTTTCTTTGGAACCTGGTCTTCGAGTTGTCCTAAGGGTAGAGTCTTTTTCCAGGCAAAATTGAAATATGCAGGATGATTTCCTGCAGAGGAAACAATGCACTAATATAGAAAATGCATGAGAAAGCACTGCCACATGTAGGCTCTTGTTGCATGGGACTGGGCTAGAAACAGTCAATGAGTAGGCTATACTAAAGAATTAGATTAGTTCTTGAAAAGCAGAAAGATTTTTCTAATTTTATAATGGCTTAGGAGACTGTGATTTCTGCAGTTTAGAGCAAAGTAAAGTAACTTAACCTATTTCTAATTTTATCAACAGACAGAGACATTCAGACACTACTACAAAAATAACCATTCCAAGAAACTTTGGACGTGCCTTCTCTCTCTTTTTTTAGTGTTAGGGAAGTATTATTTAGCAATAAACATTTTGTCTTGGTCATTCAAAAGGAAAATATAGCCATCCTCTTTCCATCAAAGGTCCCAAACCTTTAGCTGGGGTTAGATAATGACCCTTTCTTTTCCCCTGTATTTGTTGAGGAAACAAGAGATTAACAATGACTGTCAGGTTAGCTCCTCCAAATAATGGTTCTCTTTGCCAATATCCAATTTTGGAACCCATCAGCTCTCACTGGCTCCACTGCCGTAGGTACCTTGGCTGCCTTTTGTCCTGTCTGTCTGGATCTCGTATTTCCTGCACTGCTGCTAGAATGTCTGACCTAAAGCATTAATTCTGATCATGCCACTTTCCTGCTCAGAAATTTTAATTACTGACAGTTGCTTGAAGAATAGGAAGAAAGTTACAAGTTGCTAAAGGCCATCCAAAATCTGAGTCCGATTTACTTTTACTGTTTCTCCCCATTGGGCCTCCTACGGTCTGTCTTGTTCTTTCCTGCATCACAGTTCTGCATCTCTGTTGACTTACTTGTCCATTAAGATCCAGCCATCATTTGCAGGAAGTTCTCTTCAATGTCCATAGAACTTTGTACCTTCCTGTAATACTTAAAAGTTTGTATCTTATAAATCTTCTAGGAACTGAATCTTATTTATCCAACTATTGTCCTTGAAATTTGTTGCCTAACTGTATAGTTTTCTTTTATTTTTAGTATCTGCCGGGATGGACTTCTTCTTTGCCAGACTCCCATTGATTTAACCCTAAGTAAGTATTGAAAGCATGGTTAAATTAAAATACCTACTTTGGTTCAAATAACCAAATCAAAAGTCCCGTTATTAAAAATAACTTTCTTTATCCTGTAGAAAATTGTTCTGGAGGGGCTGAGTATGTGGATTGCAGGGATCCCAAGGCACAGAGGAGAACTGAGAGTACATGTAGCACTCGGAACATACCCGTTTTCAATGTGAGTAATGTGACATTAGAGTTTAGATTTTCAAAACTTTTCATTGTTTCAGGACAGAAGGAAACTAAAATGTCCATAAAAATGATTTAAGCATTCTGTTCTTTTGTATGTGATTTTGAGCCGTCTAAATGTTGGCTGTACGTATGGACTTGGCACGTGTATGTATTTAACTTACTCTGATCATATGACATGATTACCACAGTGCCTCATGGTGTATATTTTATATTTATCCCTGTAGGAGGACTTGCCGTGCAAACGTGGGTGCTACTGTCCAGAAGGAATGGTTCGAAATTCTAAAGGGATCTGTGTCTTTCCTGATGATTGCCCGTGCTCTTTTGGTGGACGAGAATATGACCAAGGAAGTGTCACTTCGGTTGGGTGCAATACATGGTACAAAATAAAGGATTACTGTTTTACTTGCTTTGGATATTGGAAGATGAAGTTGCAATAAAGAAGTCATACATAGGAATATTTTAAAATATGGCCAAAGCCAGCGGGTGGTGTGGTAGTTAAGGTGCTGGACTCCCACATGGCTCACCATGGTTCAATTCCCAAACCTGGTGGCTTGAAGGTCACACTGGGTGCGTGTGCATGCACGCATGCCCAAAATTTTAGGAGGAGCGTGGAGGAGAAGGGATTTGTGATGTGGCCATCCTCCCTGGCGGGGGACGGGGGGTGATTTCTCACTTTGCCTCTCACGTGTCTCAGACAAGGGCATGTGCCCTATGGCAAAAACCTTAAAAATAAATAAATGAATAAATGAAAATATGGCCAAATGTAGTTTAAAAATATGTTAATTTTAATAGAAGGCTTATGTAGCATTATATATAATGAATATCATACAATATAATAGGGACAACTGCAAAATTTAATTCAGTACAAAGTATTCTATGCTTCACTACAAAAACAAAATGGTATATGAGTCTTGGTATTAGCTAGTTACAATACTCTCTCATGTCTTCCTTTTAGTACTTGCATTAAAGGGTCTTGGAACTGTACACAAAATGACTGTCAAACCACCTGCCACATCTATGGGGAAGGCCATGTTAGAACTTTTGATGGACGAACTTACAGCTTTGATGGTCTCTGCCAGTATTCATTCCTTGAGGTAAGTACAATTGTCTTTATATATGTATATATGTATAATTTTTCTGTTTACTTGTGGATGAGTCCTAGAGAATTTTATTTTCAAAATGGAAAAAATGTGTGTAAAAGGCTCTTTCCTCTCCCCCAGAGGGAGTAAAATTTTACACAGTGTAACGCTGACTCTAGAAGTTAGGCTAGATTTTAATACTTAATCCACTTATCAGATGTGTGGCCTCTAGGCGTATCCTTTGACTTCTGTGTGTCTTCATTTCTCTGTCTATAAAATGGGCATGGTACCAGCCTCTACTTGAAACCAAACTATTGCACACATTGGAGTCCATACTAAGTGCTCAGTAAATGTTATATATTCTTAATCTAACAACAGCAGTAGCAGTAACAATGACAGATAGCATTTTATGAGTGTTTCTTTGTCAAGTAAATTTATATATTTTATTGCATTTAATCATTAGACTACTGTAAGACTAATATTACTATTCCTATAGCTTGGGTGAAGAAATTGAGGTTTAGGGAAATTATGCAATTAAACTATTAAGCTTAAAATGTCATATTCAAACACAGATCTGTCTGATTCCAAAGTTTGTCCTTGTTATATACTGCTTTCTAAGTAACATCTACTGAATAAAATTTGGATAGCTGTATAAATTTATGCATTAGTTTTGGTTGAATTAAATTATTGAGGGGGAAAAATGACACCTTCACCTAGCTATTTGCAGAGCTCAGATATAAATCTGTGATTACAAACATATATAAATAGGTAGACATCAGTGGTATGGTGTAATTTTCAATTTATATAGAAGGAATGACAAAGAACTGAGTTGGAGCAAGTTAACTGGGTTATAATTGGCCAAGGCTACCTACCCATTAATGCAGTTAGATTTTTCTCTTTTGGAAATTTCACAGCATTTAGTAAGGTATTGAGTTTTAGACATCACCCTGTAAGAAATATTTTTCTGACACAAATACTGCAGTTAAGTTTTATGTTCCTAATATTTATAAACTATTACTGTCATTTAAATTTTAAAGGATTATTGTGGTCGTGAAAATGGCACATTCCGTATTTTAACTGAGAGTGTCCCGTGCTGTGGAGATGGCCTTACATGCTCAAGAAAAATCATAATTGCTTTTCAGGTACAGTGCTATTTCTCTTTACTTACTTTTTCTCTCAGCTCATGAGCAGCCAAATAAAGCTGTCATTGTTAAGTCTATCTTTTAATTTATAGGACCAGAACATTGTCTTGCAAGATGGTAAAGTAACAGCAATCAAAACTACAGAAAGTAAAGAATGTGATATCAATACAAATGCATACTCCTTACATACTGTTGGCTTGTATTTGATTCTGAAATTTCCAAATGGATTAATTGTGATTTGGGACAAAAATACAAGACTCTCTGTCATACTGGATCCACACTGGAATGTATGTATATGACTAACTAGTGATTAATTATTTCTGTTACTGAAAATTAGTGTTGTCTTTTCAGATTGATTGTCTATTTTTAAACTATATTATTAGTGTTTTGTGGGCAAGCTGGGTTTCTTATATATTCTTTATTTTTATTATTATTATTTTTTTTTTTGCTATAGGGCGCGTGCGCTCTCCAGAAAGACAGAGAGAGACAGAGAGACAGAAAGCAAGAAATCACCCCCCAGGGGGGATGGCCATGCCGCAATCCCTTCTCCTCCATTCTCCTCTTGGGATCTTGGGCACACATGCACTCGTGCCCGGCGTGAGTTTAAGCCGCCAGGTCCAGGACTCAAACTGCGGTCGACTATGTGGGAGTTCAGCGACATAGCCATTACACTAACTGCTGGTCCCCTATTCTTTTTGCTTTTTAAATTTTGCCAGAGAGTGTGTGCGCTCACTGGAAAGACAGAGGGACAGAGAGGGAAAATGAGAAAGCACCCTCCATGGGAATAGTCACACTTCAGTCCTCTCTTTCCTCCTCCTCTTGGGAGTCTGAGCATGCACCCACATACACCTGGCATGCTTTTCAAGCCATCAAGGTATGGGACTTGAATAATGCAACTGGACATGTAGGACCCAGCCACCTTAACTGCCACGCTACTGGTTGGCCCAAGTTCCTTATATATTTTGATTATATTGATAGTAATGGTAGATACTAGAAGCTATATAGAGGGTGGATAGTGTAGGAAATACTGTAATTAACAGACACAAGGTTGCATGTAAACAAGTGAAATAGGGTATGGAACAATATACTCACAGCTGAGTAAAATATGTTATTATATACTTCAAAAAATTATGCTCAATATAATGTAATGTTCAATATTAAAGATGAAAAATATATTTATAGTCTTGATTTGATTATTACATACTATAATATAATCATGCTTTTAAAAATTATGTGGAAATCCCACAAAGATGCGCAATGATTATTATATGTAAATCAGAAATCACACTAAAGCAGGAAAATTAGGGCTAGCTCCATGGCCTAGTGGTTAAGGAAGCTGATGTCCTATGGTAACTAGTAGTTCAAATACTTCCCCCACTGACTTGAAAAATACCTGCACACATGTGCATGCATGCTCTGAATTCTGATGAACAAATGGAGGGGGTGGGATTGTGGCATGACAACACCTATTGGGGGATGCTCTCTCTTTCTCCTACTCTATTTCTTTTTCTAAAAAAAAAAAAGGGAGACAATTATTCAGGAGTGGAATGTAGAAGAGTGAGAAAGACTCCGTTACGGTGACAAGCTCTGCACCTCTCATCAATCTTATTAGGCAATATAAAATATAACTGAAGATGATAAATCTGGTAGAAATAAATGTAAGTACAATAAACCCGAGACATCTGAGTTTAACCATATTTGGTCACTTCAAGGCTATTACATGTTATAATTTTGAAATAGTTGATATATTTTTAATTAAATGTATTTCCTGGAACATATAAAATATAATAGTACACTCATATATAATTTGAAACTAGCAAATATCATTTTAAAAATTTCTTTAATATTAATGATATAGCTTTGGATTACATTTAATTATTGTACATCTTTATGGGGTACAATATGGTTTTCAAAGAATGGATATAGTGTGTGATAATTATTTTTGAATCTTAGGAGGTTTACTCTACTTAATACTAAATCATTTTGAGATCTGGAATACCTTGTATTAAATAGAAGTAGAATCTGGGGCCAGCAGGTGGCAAAATGGTTACATCACTGGGCTCACACTTAGTCAACTGTGGTTTGAGTCCCAGATCAGGCAGCTTAAAACTCAGGCTGGATTTCTCACTTTCTGTCTCTTTATCTTTCTCGGTCTCTCCAGTGAGTGCACGCATCCTATAGTTAAAACCTTTCTGAAAACAAAACAAAACGAACAAAACTCAGGCAGGGCACATGTGTGTGCATCCACAAAATTCCAAGAGGAGAATGGAGGAGACGGGATTGCAAGTGGCCACCCCCTCAAGGGGCAATTTCCTGCTCTCTGTCTCTCTGTCTCTCCAGCGAGTCACATGCTCTATAGCAAAAATCTCTCAAAAAAATAAAAGGGGAGGGGTGAGCAGCAGATAGCATAGCAGTTACAACATTGCAGGACACCCATGCAGTGGATCCTGGTTTGAGCCCTGGACTCAGAGACTTAAAACTCATGCCAGGCTCATGTGTGTAGATGTCCAAAATCTCAAGAGGAGACTGGAGAAGGGACTGCAGCATGGCCATCTCTCCTGGGAGGAGAGGGGGTGATTTCTTGCCTTATGTCTCTCTGTCTCTCCTCCGAGTGCATTCACCCTATAGCAAAACTCTTTTCAAAAAAGAAAAGGGAGCAGAATCTTATCCCCAAATTCCAGTTGCCATCCAAAACTTGGAATTTAACAGAGATTCATAATACAATATACACAATCATAATATCTAACTATGATCTATCTGGTATTTCTATGTCCTAATACAACTCATTTCTAAAATATCCTTTCTGGGCAATGCAGGGCAAAGTGTGTGGTCTCTGTGGAAATAACAATGGCGATCTCAAGGATGATTTCACCACAAGATACTCGTCAATGGCTGCTGGAGCGTTGGAGTTTGGAAACAGCTGGAAAGAGAGTCAAGAATGTTCCGATACTGTAGCTCAAAGTTTCCCATGTGACTCGAACCCGTACTGTAAAGCTTGGGCTGTGCGGAAATGTGAGATCATCAGGGACAGCACCTTCCGCGACTGCCACAACAAGGTAGCGCTGCTCCGGAAGCAACGGCTTGCACGGGGTTTGCTCCCAGAGACTCACGTGCTGTCTCAACCTCTGCCTAGGTTGACCCCAATTCTTACTACGATGCGTGTATCGAGGAGGCCTGCGCGTGTGACATGGAAGGGAAGTACCTTGGCTTCTGCACGGCCGTGGCTATGTACGCAGAGGCGTGCAGTGCCGTGGGAGTCTGTGTCTCCTGGAGAAAACCAAATCTCTGTCGTAAGTGAAGTCCATGTGTTGCTGTTCTTTAAAAAAAACATACTTAGCTAGAATTGTTTTCTTAGATAATCAGTCTTCCTCTCAGATTTTGTATAAAACGCATGTTCTTACCTAGAAAGGTTTAGAAACATGTTAATATGTGTTTGTGATGGGGAAACAGTCTAACTTTAAAATATGGCACCAGGCAGAGCACTTCAAGTTCAATTTCATTAAAATAACTCCTATATTCACAGGGGAGAAAATGGAATACTGCGGGGGTGGGAGGGATATTTCTTATTCATACTTTAACTGTTTAACTATTCTGGTATATTCATATATCCTTAAACATATACCTCATATACTTTTGGTTGAAAACTTTGCATGTTATTTTTCCTTGAAAACTTTTATAGGGCCCTATCTGAAGATGAAACATAAACAGACTAGAAACTAAATCTTGAGATATATATATATATATATATATATATATATATATATATGGAATGCGATAACAGTCAGTTTTTCTTTTTAAGGATGATATTATGAGAGAAAATGTAATAAATGAGAAGTATTAAACTAGAATCCTGGTTTAATATTTTTTAAGCACAACATTATATTTTATTGACATCATTAGTCACTTCGTTTAGGAATTGTACTTTTCATTAGAAAAGGCTTATTTATGCCAGAGATTATTCTTTTCAAATTTAAACTTGAGTATTTGGCATCAGCCCCATGGTACAACTGTTAGGTTCTGCTCAGAGGGAGCTGTATCTCACATGGCTGACTGGAGTCTGAATCCTGGTCACAGTGGCTTCATGCCAGGCTCATGTATGCATGCTCAGCAGCCTGATGGGTTAGAGAATTGCAGGATGACTGGGCCCATTGGGGGGTCTCTCTCTCTGTCTCTTGCACATGCACATATGCTATCATGAGTAAAAATAACTAAACCTAACCCTCCCCAAACAAGAAAACATTAATTTAAATTATGACATAAAATAGATAAATGAATGTTACCTTTATACCTGTAAACAATCTTAGAGGTATCAAGTGTAAGTGCTATTTTGCATCTACATACTAAGACAGAATTATATACTTTAGGTCTGTTTGTTATTAATCTAATTCAAAATCTCCTTTAAAAAGTTTGGAAAATGAAAGGTGAAAATTTTTATATAATAAATGAAAGTATTTTGCTATAATTGGATTACAGCTGTCTACTGTGATTATTATAATGCTCCTGGGGAATGTAGCTGGCATTATGAACCTTGTGGAACAGTCACTGCAAAAACATGCAAAGATCGAGTCATTGGCCAGAAGTTTTCTGCACTTCTAGAAGGTAAGAACAATTTTAAGAATATCTAAGAAGTAGTACAAATGATATTGGTTTTTAAGATTGGAAAATAGTGTCAGTTTCTTCCAAGTCAGTGTCTTATGTTTTGTAATCTAATGAATAGGTATTCATCATGAAATTAATATTTCTGTGTTGGAAACATATTCTCTAGATAGAATTTATCTGTTTAATAGAAAAGAGAGTACAGTTCTATGATCCCACTGTCATTTTTTTTATCAGACACTTAGACAACGTAGTTTAGTAAGAATGCATTTTCAGAATGTGACTTATCAAAAAACCTTGCTTGACTGGAGGCCAATTTACTGTATCCAACACGTAGACAGTATTTTGTTCTTAGCGCTCTATATCCTAGGGAGAAAGAAAGAAGAGACAAGAAAACAAGGTAATACAAATGCTTTCCAAAAAAGTCACATTTTTGTTAAACCCTAGGCTTTGGGATAGTTTTATACCATTTTATAATGCATATTTGCCAAAACCTGTTTTATGTTCAACAACAAGCCTGTCATTAAAGTAGCAAATCATTTAACAAATATATATATTTTTTTTTTTTCTTTTTTTGGAGAGGTTTTTGCTATAGGGCGCGTGCGCTCGCCAGACAGACAGAGAGACACAGAGAGATAGAAAGCAGGAAATCACCCCCCAGGGGGGATGGCCACGCCGCAATCCCTTCTCCTCCATTCTCCTCTCGGGATCTTGGGCATGCACGCACACGCGCCCGGCGTGAGTTTAAGCCGCTGGGTCCGGGACTCGAACCACGGTCGACTACATGGGAGTCCAGCGACATAGCCATTACGCTAACTGCTGGTCCCTTAACAAATATATTTTAAAGAAACATTTTAGGAAAATATTAAATCAACCCAAATGTATCAGTTCTCAGGTTGCTATTTCACTGCCAAAGGATCTGAATCCCTTTTAGATAGTCATGTAGTTATAAATAACATATATTGTTATTATGAATGTGATGTTCTGCTGTTCCTATTTCAGTTCATGGGATCACTTAAGTAACTTTGCCAATCCATAATGCAGTATGATGAGTGCCAATAAACAGATAAAATTGCAGGTCATTTTTACATACAGGTTGTTACGCTAAGTGCCCTGACAGTGCACCCTATCTGGATGAGAACACTATGAAATGTGTCCGTTTATCTGAGTGCAGCTGCTTCTATAACGACATCATACCTGCAGGGGGAGTGATCCAAGATAACTGTGGAAGAACATGGTACAGACTCTATTCATTTTCCAATAAGCAATCTGATTTTTGCATTTTTGCTCAGGAAAAAAATCCCGTGTGTGTGTGTGTGTGTGTGTGTGTGTGTATGTGTGCGTGTGTGTGTGTGTGCACATACAATTTTTGTTTCTATTGTTTCTAAATGAGAAGGCCAGTTCTAGTGCCAGTTTTACATCAGTTATTTTGTGCTTTCAGAAAACTCATACATCAACCCATGGCTTGTTGAATCTTATACTTAATGATGTAGAGGATGGGACAGAAAATGTCACAGTGTAGTTTTAGGGAAAAAAGAAAGCTTTAAATCTATACATATGAGACCATATTGGAAGGCTTTCAAATAGCTATGTGGATGCACATGGATGAGTTCTACTAGAGCAGCATGGCCGTGAACTGATCGCATGTTTGAAACTGATGATGTAAGAACTAACTTTGCAACTCAACTGGAAGCCATTCCTTTAGTCCCATGATCTCCACAGTGAAATGATTAGGAGTCACAAAAGAGGAAAACACAAGTAATTGATAGCATGCACCTGTGGACACAATTATATTTCTTGGTTCTGTGTGATTTTACTGCTGGACAATTTGTTGCTTTGCAGTTGTGAAATATATGTCATTAGCAGTCAAAACTTCAAATTCATTCTTTCTTCTTTTTGAATTTTGCTTTCAGCTATTGCATTGCAGGGGAGTTGGAGTGCAGTGGTGAGTCATTACAGTTTGCTCTAATTGATTTAGGAGAGAGGTGTTAAGGGGTTAGGATCTTCTTTAGACCATCAGCTCCTGGGCAGCAGGTACTTCATAGTTTTGAAGGCTCCTCAGGTGATTGGCACAGTTCCATCCCAGTGTGATTGTTTCTGGTGAGTCACACTACAACCCAGGGCTGCCACATTTGAACAACTGTCAGATGGGGCAATGACAGACACGCATGAGCGGTTCACCTTCTGCATGTGTGCCCCCTGCTGACATGTAGGTTCTGAGAATTAAAAAGGTGAGGCATCAATCAAAATAGATTAATAAAGGGATGGTGTAGAATCATTATGGAAAAAAAGATAAATAATTGAAGTATCATCCCTGAGCAGAACATATGCTAAAGGTAAATCCGAATAAGCTTCAAAAGAATATATAAGCTACTTCTTTGTGTAGGAATTGCTAGATGTAAAATACAAAAAAGGGACAGATGACTTACGGACAACTAGAGATGTAGAATTTTTAAAAGATTTTTCAATTCTTGTCAATAATAATAATGTGTGATTATTTCAGAAAATATTGCTACAAATTCAACATTGGCAGGTAAAGCCATTATTATGTTTTAAATGTATATATCTGATTTCTTCTTGTAAATTACCCCTTATAGTTTCTCATGAATCTGTGAAGGTAAAAAATATGCTGGTAAATCTGCTGATATACAAACTTTAAACTAAAATGAACAGTTACTAGAAAGTTTGTCACCATATTTTTATTATATTCTCATGAATTAAGTTAGAAATATGACTACAATATACAATAGGTACTCTATACTTACTAGTTCATTATCATCATGCAAAGTTTTGCATGTTTAGATAATAATTGAATAAATGAATGAAATGGTAAATGTGGTCTTCCACAGAGTAAATCTTTTGAAGTCACAATCAGTCTGTGATCAGCATAGAAATAGCAAGTAAATAGTTAATGATCTGAAAGCACAGAAATAACAAGTTAATAGTTAATGCCTTTTCCTTAACTCGGGTGTTTCCATTAAGCCATAGGGTCCGTTTCATTGGGTCCATTCAAGAGAATGTTGGGCAAATATTCTCTTGAGACATTTAACTTGTCAATGTGAGTATGCTCAGAGTTGCTGCATACATTTATTTATCCCTGTCTTTTGTGCTTTTATTTTGATGGGATTTTATTTCCCATTGATTGATATCGGGATGGGGCATTAATGAAGAGACAGTACAGTAGATTGGAAGTCTTAGGTCTGATGATATCTTTAAAGAATGCAACTCTGTGTAAAATGTTATTTAAATTTTAGTTATTGATGGTCACTTAACCTGAAGCTAAGTTATCACATGTATTAGTTCTAACTTGTATTTCTTGGCTAGTAAATAGACCTTAAAAGGTTCCTGGGAAATTTTGGTTAAAAAGTAATAACAGGCAACGATAAGTTATTTCCGATGAACAAGAATACACAGTATTAATTATACTAATTTAAATGAAAAGTTATTTTGTTACAATTTTATAAATTTTTTTTGAGAGATTTTTGCTATAGGGCACGTGCGCTCGCCAGACAGACGGAGAGAGACATAGAGACAGAAAGTGAGAAATCACCCCCCGGGGGGATGGTCACGCCGCAATCCCTTCTCCTCTCGGGATCTTGGGCATGCACGCACACGCGCCCGGCATGAGTTTTAAGTCACCGGGTACGGGACGCGAACCGCGGTCGGCTACATGGGAATCCAGCGGCATAGTCATTACGCTAACTGCTGGTTCCCTAATTTTATAAATTTTAATTTTAGTTTATAAAGACTGATTTTTTGAACTAAATTTCCCAACAAAATTATTCAAGCAATCTATATTTGTAAATATTGTTTTCTCTAACAGTTTCTACTACAACGGCTACTTCCATATTGAGCAGCACACCAGGTAAAAGGGAAGAATACTTACTACTTTTTCAGTATGTAAATTAGCAGCGAATAATTTACTATGTAGGCATTTGGGTTCTCTTTTACACTTGTCTTTTCCTATGTATTCATTTCCTAAATGCCCATGCTAAGCAGCAGAGCCTACATCTAGTTGTAGTATTAGTAAAGAATGTCTTCCCTATTCAAAGGATATCTGTCCTAAGAAGAACATTCTGCATACTAATAATTTGGAGAAAGTGATCATTCCAGGAAATTGTATGTGAAATTCTTTAGAAATAATGGACAGTTTCTCTTTTACTAACACCTGGGAATTTTAACTTTATTAGATGATTTGTAATTAAATCAATGGCCTGCAGAATATAAAAATATTTTGAAATGTGTAAACATCTAATAAAATGTTACATTTCAATATTTATTTGCATTCAGGAGATCTCTAAACATGTCTAAATAAATACTTTTAAACTTGTCTTCTAATACTATTTTAACATACATTTCTAAATATTTGTCTCCTCTTTTGCATAGTGATAACACTGGTCACCAGTAGTTCAGGCACAGGTAAGCCATGACCTCCCACCAAAACTTACCAGGAGATTTTTGCTATAGAGCTTGTGTGCTCACCAGAGAGACAGAGAGAGAAGAGAGATAGAAAGTGAGAAATCCCCCCTCCCTCCCAGAAGAATGGCCATGCCAAAATTTCTTCTCCTTCATTTTCCTCTTGGGGTCTTGGGCTCACATGCACATGAACCTGGCTTGAGTTTTAAGCCTCCCAGTGTGGGACTAGAACCACAATCAATGTATAGGAGTCCAGTGATGTAACCATTATGTCATATGCTGGTCCCACACCGGGAAATTTTTTTAAACATCCAAAACTTCCTTTTGCAGTATTATGTCTGTGACATGACATTTTCAGAAAATGTCACTTATTTTTCTTTCTTTGGAAAGAATGTTTCAGAGGAAGCTTTTGCAAAAACAAAACAAAACACTGTATGTATACAAAATAAGTATCTTATATTTCATATTATTACACTGATTTTTATAATTTTGTTTATAGTAACATATAATCATTGTACATATTTATGATGTACAGTGTGATGCTTTGATATATGTATACATTGTGTACCATCATATCAGTGTATTTAAGATATCCATTACTTCAAAACGATAAATTTTTTGACCTTTAACTTGTGATTTGTAAATTTTAAAACTTTAATTCTACATTTTGGCATTTATTCACCTATATACTTGAATTTTTTGACAACATTAATTTTAAGTTGATTCATTTATATATAACCATAGCAGTCCTTAGAAGCATAATATTCCAGGGACCAGCAAGTGGTGTGGTGATTAAGGCGCTGGACACTACCACATGGCTGACCACAGTTCGAGTCCTGGACCTGGAGGCTTGCTTTCTCACTTTCTCTCTCTCTCTCTCTCTCTGTATGTGTGTCTCTCTCTGGTCAAATTAAAATAAATGAATGAGTAAATAAAATTTTTAAAAAATTAGCTTAACAAAAAAAAGAAGCATAATATTCCTTCTATTCACAAAACTTATCTTTTCCCATTGTTTTCTCAAATTCAGCAGCATCCATTTCTGGGATTACAACATCAAACAGTGGAACAATAGGTAGGTACTCAGACAGTCTATAAATTGTGAATAAATTTTTACACCGATTAAAACCTATTTTTTTCCAGTACAAATCTAGAGCAACTTATATAGGAGAATCAAAATCAGTTTGATTATATTTTTGAAATAAGGTCTGAATTTTCCCTTGGATCATCCATTTTTCTGAGTTTATCTTGCTATCCTATCATTTTACTTAAAATTTAAAATCTGTTGAGTATGCTTCAGTATCTTTAACATATATGAAAAAATGAGAAAAATAGAACTTGAGAAAAATGGCTATCCAATGATTAAGCCCTGTGATTCCACATCCAACTTCTGTTTGTGATATTGTCACGTTATTATATTTAATCTATTGTATAATGAAAATATAGAGACCAATTTTAAGTAACTGAATATTTACATCCATAATATATGTCGTGCCTTCCCAGGCATGACATAGGGTTAGGGTCTACATGTTTGAGAAAATAGTTCATAGATTTCACTCTCCCAAATATACACTATTTTTGATATATCCATTGTCCCATCATTAGAGTCTTCCCACTGAACACTGGTTTTCTTTCTCTTATTTTTTATTAATTTTTCTAGTCTTAAATTTCTTGAGGTCAGAGACCATGGTTTTTCATCCTTGTATTCCCAATCATACCTAGTGTTGACCTATATAATAGCTCTCAATAAATACTTACAGATGAATGAATGAATAATGCCTCTTTTTCCCTATCAAAAATTTAGAATTGGGGGACCAGCAGTTAGCGTAATGGCTATGTCGCTGGACTCCCACGTAGTTGACCGCGGTTCGAGTCCCGGACCTGGTGGCTTAAACTCACGCCGGGCGCGTGTGCGTGCGTGCCCAAGATCCCGAGAGGAGAATGGAAGAGAAGGGATTGCGGCGTGGCCATCCCCCCTGGGGGGTGATTTCCTGCTTTCTATCTCTCTGTCTCTCTCTGTCTGTCTGGCGAGCGCACGCGCCCTATAGCAAAAACCTCTCCAAAAAAAGAAAAAAAAAAAATTTAGAATTCAGGTTTTGTATTTTAGCAGAGAACTTCTGGCAAAGGTTAGATATTATGGGCTATGGTTAATAAATCCTACAGTTAGTATATTTTGTTTATTGGAGCTAATCTTTCTTCTGTAGAAATCAAAGACATATGAAGAGTGAAGACCATTTGGGGGATAATACATTGATAATATAATATATAGTTTTGGTTATAATTTTGAGCACTTTGCACTTATCATTATTGCATGATTTGTTAATATATTTTTATATTCAAAAAGCACATATCTTACAGTATCAACCATCATAGTGTGCAGTATTAGAATATTAAAGATACCCAAAAACCATGTTTCCTTCTTCTCAAGTTTTCTCTTTGGGTGTTGGTAGCAACAAAAAGTGCTACTCTCTCAATGGAAATCTTAGGAAGATTGACACATTTCAACAATGTTGTTTTTCTATTCCATGATTATTCATTTCCCAAGGCCAATAACAATTGCTTCCTAATAGTTCTGAATTGTTTCATATGCCCTGCAGAATAATTTTTCTACATATTATTTCAGTCATAAGCAATGGCTGATTTTCTAATTTTCAGCCTGTTTCTGTTTCCAAGATAATTAATTTGGCTCAGTTATATAGTTTTCCTTTAGTTAAAATCATTAATTCAGCTGTTAAAACTATTGCGTCTTGGTGACCATTTTAGAAAATAAAATTTCCCTGACTGTTGTTGTAGTGAATTCCATAGACTCTATGCATGAGTCATAAAACATCTGGATAACTATTTGAAGTATTTTTAAAAATATGATAATGCTATCAGCATCCTATATCAAAGTAGACTCTCAACTAAGAAAACTGGTTTAATTTTTCCAGTTTACACATACATTTCCTTGTATTGATTTTTCTTTCTCAAGCATTCAGTTGTGAACACAATATTTGATTTTATTTTGTCAGCACTTTTTATTGTAGCAGGCAAACTTTTCACATAAAATGGAGGTCATGGGAAGGTTGCCTAACAGGATTTTGTGAGCAGCTGGTGCAGTTTTAGATGTAAACTCTCTCATTAATGTAAAAGATTATAAAAAATCTTATCGATCATTTCTATGATAGAATTTTAAAAATTAAAAATCTAATATAAAGTTGAATGATCACTATTACATTAGTGAGTTCTCCCCTGCATTCCTTAAGTATTATATGCAACTTTTTATGCTTTGCCTTACTGAAGCCTAATGTTTTATTTAATTTCATTGCAATTCCAAGAGATATTTCATACTCGGTAAATATGATACTAATTACTTGTGAAATGCTACATTAGAATATAGCTAATAAAAACATTTACTTCGGATTTACTACATTCTAATGATTGGTTAGATACTTTTTTATTCAATATTTCATTAAATCTCAACACTCCTCTGATTAGGTACTGTTACTATTCACAACTATCCACCTTCATCATTTTCTAGGTGAGGAGATGCAAAAAATTTTAATATTCCCAAGGTTATAAGGGTCTCAAGGAAAAGCTGCTTTTTGGCATGATAGATAGGAAATCAGAGGTGTTCTTTTCTTGATATCCATGAAAGCCAGAAAATATTTTCAACATCAATCCAAAATTAGGAGTCCAAAATATTTTTGTGTGTGTGTGGGGGAGATGTTTTTGCTAGAGGGTGTGTGCACTTGCCAGAAAGAGAGACAGAAAGCGAGAAATCACCCCACAGTGGGGAAAGTCACGCTGCAATCCCTTCTCCTCCATTTTCCTCTCAGGATGTTGGACACGCACACACACGTGCCTGGTGTAAGCGTAAGCCACCAGGTATGGAACTGGAACTGCAGTCGACTACGTGGGAGTTCAGTGACATAGCCATTACATCAACTGCTGGTCCTGACAAAAATAATTTTAAAATCTTCTTTTGTCACATTAAAATCATCCCGTTATGTCATAAACTAGCATATTTAAATACATTTAGTCAAAGAATTCCAATATATTGAAAATATTGACTCTCAAATGATCGAATCAGTAATACTTGGCCAGCATTTATTATTAATGTACATGTAACTTTTTTTTTGCTGTAATAGATTAATTAGTGCCTACTTTCCAAATAACTGAGACATACAAAATTTTGGTTACTTATTAAATGTCAATTTTAAAATAATGATTAATGTTAAGACTTGGTTTAATTCTTAGTTCCTCATTTAGTATTCCACAGCCTTTCTTCTGAGGCTATGCCCATATCCTAGATAGTGGTGGGAATTTAGAAGTCATTCAAATAATAACTTCATTTCCCACAGAATCTGTGACTTGAGGGTTTTGAGTTACCATGTGGTCATTTTTGCTGATTCTTTTAACCGGATAATCATAAATTGTTGGCTTCAATTTGTGTTATGGACTCGGATTGAGTATAAAATATTCAGAATAAAATGTGACATTGCTGAATTTTAACAATGTTAGGATAGAATATGTTGATTTACTTCTGACTGAGGATTAGTAATAATCCATATAAAATGAGGAGATAATCAGAAGAAATCTTAGAAAGTATTATGTGTGTTTTACTGGCAGTTTTACTTTGAAATGCTAAAAAAAATTACTATTCTATTAGTTTTCATTTTCAATGTAAGAATAAAACACTTTCTTTTGAGGTACACCAACATATTTTTTGCTTTTATTGTTTTTTTCCCGAAATTCATCCGATAAACATCTTGTCAAAATGAAAATAAAGCAGTTTAAGGTGTTTGCTTTTAGAATACTTTAAAAAGAAATAAAGATCTTTTTGTGGTGCAATTGCTTTGCACAAATTGTAGGCTTGAAAAACACATCTTGTTTCTTTTACTGACATTGATGGTCTGAAAGTCGAACAACATTTCACAAACTGTGATGAATCCATAACTACATAATGATTTTGTTTTCTAAGGGAAGCCTTACTTGATCAGTGATAAGAAAAATGCATCCCATTTTTTAAAAATTTTAAAATAAGACTTTAGTTATCATTGAACAACATTAGCAAAATTTTTTCATTTGTTTCTTTCTAGACACAGTATGCATCAATGAAAAACATTTCGAGGCTGAAAAGTAAAAGATTAATATTTTCAGGTATAAAATAGCTAGGAAGGTACCTAATTTCCAATAGGTCTTGCCTCTCCGTGAAATATCTGCAATAGATGGAAGGATTCGTTTCTTAAATGTGAGAACCCATTTCACCCAGAAATTATGGCTTATAGTTCCAGTATCCTAAATCTACTCTCATTTAGGATAATACATTAGTGCTTTCCAATTGAACCTATAAGATCAGTGGGGAAAATTAATTTAGTCAAAGCTTTTATTTTTAGTTCGCGCTTTGTCTAAAAATAAATTGATTTAGTATAAACGCCAATAATTTTTGAAAAGAAAGATAAAATTTACTTTAGAAAAATTCTGGGCAGGACCACAGGATTTTGTTTTGTTTTGTTTGTTTGTTTTTACCACTGACTTGTTTCTTAGTTGAAGTACTTTGGATCAAATACTGGATCAAACTGTAATCTTGGATAGAAGTCACGGTATGATTTTCTTTCCATACGTTTCTTTAGTTAAAAAAGTTAAATTTTTTTTTGGCTATAGTGCCTGTACACTCATTGGAGATGGACAGAGTCAGAGAAAAAGTGAGCTAGGGAAAGTGAGAAAGCATCTCCCAGGGTGGATGGCCACTCAACCATCCCTTTTCTTCCATCTCCATTCTCGGGATTTGGGGCACGCATGCATACATACATGCCCAGTGTATTTTTCAAGCTGCCAGGTTCAAGATTCAAACCAAGCAGTTGGCCATGTGGGCTCCAGTCACCTTAACCTCATCTGCTAACCCCATCACTGTGTATAGCTTAACCTCGTTGTTGAGGTAAATAGAATAGAAATAAAGTATATTTTTGAGGGATTTAGGAAAAACTTCCAGAATACTTTTAAGTACAAAAAAAGCAATACATAAAGCTTAATTATTTTCCATGCTTTATAGATCTGCTCTCTTTTCTATAGAGCAGATGCTTTCAAAGGGCTAAAATACCTCGAGAGATGCTTAATCAACCATTCTAATAAGTATGTTATTTTTAGAAGAAATCTTACTCAGTTATGAGATTTTACCTCTTGAGATTGACTGATCTTGACACAGATCTAATATTTACTGAGCACTGCTCTAAATATTTGACACAAATTACCTCATTTGATACAAAAGACTCTGTGAAGTGGTTGTCATGTTCTCTTATTTACAAATAAGTAAATTAAAGCACAAAGATGTTATGTATGCAAGGTTACTTGCTAGAAAGTGACAGAAAGAATTAAAATCTAGGACTTTTTCCCCCCCTAGATTTCAGTCCTCCCTGTGTTCTGATGTTTTTTTTAAAAAAAGAATAAAGTTGAATTTAATTAATTTCAGTTACTGAAATAGCAATATACAGTCTCAGATTCCAACTTCAAATTGTAACTTGTGTTAGCATTTATAATTTGTTTAACAAGTTTCTATTAAAACTAAAAACAGAATTTTATTGATTACCAGGGATACTAATTCAATTAAAAAGTGGGTTTTCTGTTCCTAACAATATTATATATCAACTTACATTTTTTCTCAATCATTGTTAAAACCTCAGAATGTTACAACTGTAGGTTACATACAAATTTTGTTTATATAATGTGCTTATGCTAAAATAACAACAATCATGGAAAGGAAATAATTGTATCAGGCTATTATTGTGAGGCAGCTGAGTGTAGCAGGATGTGGAATCAGAAAAGTAAGAATTTGACTCCCTTCTCTACTTACTGGTGGCATGATCCTAGTTTAAGTCCCTCAAATACTCTGAGCATTGGTTTTCTCATCTGTGAAGTGGGAAAAATTATACCTGCGTTACAGAATTTGAGAAAGGAATAAATATGCTAGTGCAGCTCTCACACATAGTGAAGACTAAGTAAAATCAACTCTATTGCTATTAAACAATGTTGTAAAAAAAGATTCATTAGGTAAATGAATTTAGATTTTAGTAGAGGAATTTAATATTTTTTAGTGCTTAATTAGATATACTGTTTTCTGAATGAAGACCAATTTTTATGCATTTTAAGATTTTATTTAAGTAATAAGATATTTTTCAAAAAGCTGTAAATATTTGCAGTAGTAAGTCTGTTACTTATAAGAGGAAATTTTATGGATAAGTCAGTTTTTTCCATAAGTTTGGCTGTCATTTAAGTGAAATAGAATCCATTGAAGGAAAATGGCAGAAGATATTTTCCTTATAAATTGAAGTGGTTCTTAGAAATAATCAGAATACTTAATAATAGCTAGAAAATTAATTGGAATATTATATATTAGCTATTACTAATATCATGAGGTAAATAAATGGGTACAGTCACTATGATATACCTTTAGGAAAGTATAATATAGTGTAATGCATAGAGCTATCACTATTTTGATAAAGGTAGTTCTACCTATTATGTTCATATCTTGGCAACAAAGAAGCTAACACACAGTAATCAGCAATACCAAGTACTTCCAGAATGTATGCTCCTTTACAAGTAATGATAAAGTCAGCTGAAGTTATAATGGTTATGATGTCAAAATGAATGAGAACGATAATAATTTACCTATCCGATTTGGTAGTTAAACCATGAAGAAAAATGGGTTCTCATGTATTCCTGTTAGTAAAGGCTTATCCCTACTTTTATTGCTGTATCGACAATTACAGACTTACATCTTCAGAAGTTCATTCGTGGGAAAAGGGAGCTATATCATAGTAGCCTGACTGGTATGTACTCCAATCTGTGACTAGTTTAGTTAACTCTATGACCCTGATAAAAGATGGGTCCTTGAGATCTGCTTTGGAGCATGTTGCCATGTTAGTCCCATCAATGACAACAAAAGGCCTGTAACTATGTTTCCTGCGCACATGGTAAATATGATCAATACGTTACCACCAATGGTGTGCCACTGGGGTCCCCTTAAATTCATGTTGATTTAGAGCATTTCTCTCCTAATTTCTAATATTTCCTTTAATATAAATATAGGAGTTTGGGAGATTTGATTTTACTCCTTACAATAACACTGCTTTTAATTCAATGTAATTGACTTCAGTTTGAAAGTACTCAAATTGATCATTGGAATTTCTTAAAGATTAAGTCAATATTGGGAAATGGAATCTCTACCAAAATCTTTTGGAGTATCATGGTCTGTCCTGCTGCATCTTTATAATCTCCATAGCTTCTGTGAACCATGGTGTAACAGTCTTTCTGTGCTACCCTTGAATCTGGATCAGCAAGAACTTGTAATGCAAATGACCAATGATTACATTCATTCATGAAAATAATACCATATTCTGAAATGGTCTGTTGGTGAATTATGCTTTATACTGATTTTGAGAATTTTTCTCAACTACACCTTGACACTGATTTTGAGGACTCTCACCTAAACCTCTCAAACTACTTAACGTACTTATAACCATTTTGTGAAGTAATCAGGGGAGGCCCAATATTTTATTATTTATTTGACCTAATAGTCTTTCTATCCTAATTTCTAAATATTTCTATTAATATGGTGAATAGTTAAGTAGGAAAACTTAAAAAGTATAAGAAGTGAAGTATTATACATAGAAGCAGCATTATAAACAAAACAGAATGGGTCATAGTCCTAGGTACTAAGTGACTTAGATTTTAATCCCAGCTTTACCACAGACCAGAAGTTGATTTTGTACAAATCACTTTAATTTTTCTAAGCTAAGTTTTTTATTTGAAAAATGGGTATAATACTTTGACTCCACTCATTCATTATATGGACAAATATTTATCAAGCCCTGATGATATGCTAGGCACTCTGATAGGCATTAGAGATATAAAAGCAAATTAAAGTAGACATGGCCCCGGCCTTCGTAGAGCCTACAGTCTAGTCTGGAAGAAGGATATCCATCAGGTTATAACAAAAACAAAAGGAAACATGTATCCACTGACAAGAATGATGAAGTGATTAAAATTGATCGTGGGATGGAGGAGAAGGGATTTGATGAGGTCAGGGAGATCAGAAAAGACTGAAGAAAAGGTGATTGTGTTGAGAAGTGACTAGTGAAGGTTTAACTAGGAGAAGAGTGGAAAGAACCATGTGCTGGGAATAGGGAACTGCAGACAGCAGTCCTGGGAGCAGGACAGTGGCTGGATGAGGAATGAGGATCACATAGATCATGTAAGAAGTTTCTTCTTTCAGAAATTACTTGATATTAATTTTGATACTTGACACAAAAAAGTATAACATCGCAAAGGGTCAGTATTAAATAAACTTAGAAAGATTTCCAGGGATCTTCAGTGGAAGTTCATATTGAAATAGGGAAAATACCTGACTCTTCATTATTTACAAAAGTACATATTTTTTTAAGTTTATAAGGGGTTTTCAGAAAATTTATGGGAAGTGTGTATTATGCAAAAGTATGCATGGATTTCAAAATTTTTTGTACCAAAATATACTCACGTTTCATTACATGTTTCCATGACTTTTTGAAGTCCCATCATTATTTATTGAGGAAGAGAGAGGAAGAAGGGAACGAGAGAAAGAGAGAGAGAGAAGGAAAAATAAGCATCCTTGCAAAGGTCTTCTAGTCCTTTAGCCAGCCAGGGTCACAGTTGTGTCACTGTGAGACAGACGTAAGATACAAACCTGGAGCCTTCCCACATCGTCTCCAGTATTACACAGTAGCACCCACACAGCCTGCACCATGTAGCTGAGGCAATAATGGCTTATTTTTAAGTGCACAGACCCCTCAACAAACATTTACCTCCTGCTACATTTCCTGACAATAGGTGGGTAGGCAGCATTGGGAATACAAAGATAAAACATGGCCTCTTCCTGCAGGAGTTTACTGAAAATCCACAACAGTTGTTTATTGTTAACTTCAAAATTATTTCCACAATCCTGCTATTTCAAACCAGAAAAGTGAATCTTAAGAAATAGTTCTCTTTTTCTCCCCAAACCCATATAGATTAAATGCTACTTAACAGAAAAAAAAAGAAAAAAACATAAAAGAAAGCTCCAGACAACCAGATGCAGAGCCAATTCAATGAAATCACAAACTGGAAAATCAGCCTCTGCTTAACAGAGGATTGATTTTGTCATTATTGATAAACGTTTATTTCATTTACTTTATTACTGGGTAAACAACCATACACACATACTTTTGCATTGGAAAATACATTGCAATGTCCGTATTTTAAAAATTAAATAAAACTTCTATGATGATCTCTAAACACTGGAGTATTACAGACTACTCTCTATTGAAAACTATTTAATAGGTGAGAAATCTTTCTAGTATTTTTTTTCCTTGAACCCAGAAAAATTCACATAATTTCTGTTTTTTGTTTGTTTGTTTTTAATCAGGAGCAACTCTCACTGAACATTTTACTACAGGTCAGTAAAGTATATTCATTTCTGATTATACATCATGTGAAATAAATAAATTACTAGTAACTTTGGGTTTTTGAGACTATTTATTAGAGTTTTGACTTTTGAAAAAATATTTTAAACAAGTAGTTCACCAGACTTTTCCTATTGTTTTTCAACTAAAAACCAAACAAACAAAAAACATGAACAGGAACCAGCAGTTAGCGTAATGGCTATGTCGCTGGACTCCCACGTAGTCGACCGCGGTTCGCGTCTCGGACCCGGTGGCTTACAACTCATGCCGGGCGCGTGTGAATGCGTGCCCAAGATCCCGAGAGGAGAATGGAGGAGAAGGGATTGCGGCGTGACCATCCCCCCTGGGGGGTGATTTCTCGCTTTCTGTCTCTATGTCTCTCTCTGTCTGTCTGGCGAGCGCACGCGCCCTATAGCGAAAAAACCTCTCCCAAAAAAAAAAAAAAAAAAAAAAAACATGAACAAACAAAAATCTCTGAATTTTGGTCAGCTCTGTGGGGTGGTAGTTGGGGCATCCTTATCTCACATGGCCGCTCACCATGTGATATAAATTCCAGCCCCAACAGCTTAAAAACACACAGGGTGCATGTGTGTGTGTGCCCGGAATCCTGGCAAGATGGAGAGGTGAAGAAGGGATTGTGGTGGGGAGAAGAGGAGGCTTTCTATCTCTCCCTTTTCTGTCTCTCTCCATGGGAAGCAAACATGCCCTCTGGCAAATAAAACGAGACAAAACAAAACAAAACAAAAAACTGAATTCATCTTGGTTTTGACTGGATATTGACTGACTATAATACAGTTACCAGATTTATTTTCTTTCTTATCAGTAACTATTAACATAGCATCTACAACAGTACTAAATATCTCAAAAAATTTTAAAACTATACAGGTTTAGAGAAAAATATGTGTATACCTAATACTATATTTTATTGTTTTGGGCGTTTTACTATAAAAGTGGCAATTAGCTATTTCATTATAATGTTTTATCATTTTCACTATCAGCCCTAAGCAATAGGGCCCAAGGTTCTGTCTAGTTCTTTTGGAGAGGTTTTTGCTATAGGGTGCATGCGCTTGCCAGAAAGACAGAGAGAGACAGAGAGACAGAAAGCAAGAAATCACCCCTAGGGGGGATGGCCATGCTGCTGTTGACTACATGGGAGTCCAGAGATATAGCCATTACACCAACTGCTGGTCCTGGTTCTGCCTATTTTAAAGCTAAGTTATTGAGACAAATGTCAATAATTTAGCTTTTAAAATAGGTCACACTAATTTAAAATGCATAAAAGATGTCTTTGTTGAAAGCAATAATGTAACCAAAATCTTCATGAAAATAATATTAGAATCAAATTTTAGAGAATAAGAAGAAAATTACTGAATTTATTTATTTTTTATTGTAAAATTGATTGGTCAGTTAACCCACCCATTGATAATAAAGTCTAAGTAGATTCTAAATGAGAAGTTAATTTTATATTTTTCTCAGGCATTGCTACAACTTCAGCTCCGATCACCTCAACAACTGCAAGTCCGGTCACAACTGGAGTAGTGAGTTCTGTCAGCAGCCCTGGGGGCATATCAGGTAAGCTAAGTTTAGAACAAAGCATACTAGCCCCAGCTAAGCAACTGTTTTCAGACAGTGCTGCTCAGGACAATATTTTTTAAACTAAAACATATCAGACTTAGGTGATTATTCCTTACAGATAATTAAAATGTCATATCTGTAGTCTTTCCCCAGTTGCTTTTTAAAAGTATATCATGTTATAATGAATCATCTGTGCCCATTAGCTTGACAGTTAGTAGTTCCCATGTAATTTCTTTTAACCAGTCATTTATGTTTTCTTTCTTTCTTTTTTTTTTTTTTTTTGATGTGATTATGTTTTCTTTATCAGGGACAACTGGAGCGCCACTAGGTGTAACCACAGGAGATGACATTGAAATTACGAGTGACACAGGCTTCAGAGCAGGTGAGACAAAGACATGGATCAAATGGTATCAACTTTACTCTCTGAGTACAGCCTTTGACAATAGGGACCATTTATCAAAGAATCCAAGGCTATGAGGCAACTTTGAGGGAAAATTCAGTAATTAATATGTATTTATAAAATGTCTATGATACATTTATTTCTTCATTTAGTTTTGCTGTAGAGCATGTATGCTTACTGGAAAGAGGCAGAGAAAGGAAAAGTGTGAAATCACCTCCAAGGTGATAGCCACACCACAGTCCCTCCTCCTCCGTTCTCCTGTTGATATTTTGGGCACACACGCACATGTGCCCGTGTATTTTTCAAGCTGCCAGGCCTGGGACTCTGGTGCAGCAGCTGGATGAGATCCAGTGCCTTAACCTTTTCATCACCCACTGGCCCTCCGTGACGTATTTCTAGGGCACAATAAATTTCAGAATTGTGTTCAAATACATAACATATAATTTAATCAACATTAATACCCTGGTAGTTTCACGTCATTATTCCCATGAGATGAGTAAATAATAAAAGGTCTCCAAGTTGGCCAAGGTAGAATTAGAACACAGAATCTGAAGCCTCATGTGCAGTGGCTAGTTCTATGGTCAGTATGTAAGAGTATATATCCAACCAAGGCTGATGAAAATATTCTTGTCTTTGTGCATCATTGACTAATTTTAATTACTGGTAGTTTCATGAATAAAATACTACTGCCATTCTTTAATCATAGATATTTTGATTAAAAACAAATAAGACTGAATTCACCCCTGCCTCTCATGCAATCAGTTAATAATTCTAAGTACCTCCTAAGTTTCTTCTCCTCTACTCACATTTGCCTCTGCTTTCATTTAGGTGTTCAACATTTTTCACCTAGTCTTTGTATTCATCTACTTACCTTCCTTTCCTTTAGTAAAGTGGTTCTCAAAATCTGGTTCCTGGAGCAGCAACATCAGCATTTCCTGAGAATTTGTTAGAAATGCAGATTTCGGGGCACACCTGCCTGGAGTCAGAAAGTATTGGAGTGGAGTCCAGCGAATATTCTATTGACTAACTGTTCAGGCACCTGATGCTCAGTCATGTTGAGAGCTACTGTTCTAACATGTCCACTCCTTCCCCTCTTCCCTTCCTGCTCACCCTCACAACAGCATGACAAAATGAATTTCCATTAGCTATCACAGTGTCACTTCAAATACTTCAATCATTTTAGTCGTCTTTAATATAAATCAAGATCCTTTTACATACAATTAAAAATGGTTTTTGTTTGTTTTGTTTTGTTTTGGTGTGTTCATGGGACTTTTCTTTGTATGTTTATTAACAAATCCTTAGCCTGGTTTTATCTTTCTTGCGCTTATTTTTCCTTAGCAATTTTCTTGGTTTAAAATGAATGACAAATACTTTTAGGAATAAGATAAAGTTAACATAAAAAACCAATGACTTAAAAGATATAATCTGCACATAGCAGTACAAATTAAGAAACTATTAGTTATTTTCAATTAAACCAGAAAATGGATTAAAATTTTACAGTGATGACCACTTAATTTATATTTCTTAAAATCTGAATTGTAATTACTTGGTGTAAGAAATCTGCTCACCTGTCCAATGACAAAGAATGGACACAAAGACATGAGATACAGGGAAGGAAGACTTTAATGGTGGTCTTGCAAGATTGGGTGTCTGATGGGCAGGCATGCCCAAATTAGTTACAACAAGCATTTTATTCACTAGTACACAAGTCCCTCCTCCAGCTCCCCACTGGCTGAGTAGTATGGTTGTACAATCTTCCTGAATGTCACCTAAGTTTTATTATTTCCTTATTAGTTATTAAGGCACAAGCTCAGGACAAGCCTGTGAAAAAGGCCTGCCATATGTCCAGAGGAGGGAGAAAAACCAGGAAGTAAAAAGAGCAAAGGGCTGGTGACCAGCCACCATCTTGAGAAGTCATTTCTCAAGGGTGACTTGTATTTTTTGGCTTTTGTTTGTTGAGGAATTTTTCAGGAATATGTACTTTCTGGGCTTGTCACATCAGCAAGCTAGTTAAGCAACTTTTGTTTAGCTATTCTTCAAAATGAATCACTTAAGGCTATTTTTTCCCCTCCTTGGCTAACAATGACAAGCCAATCAGCTATCTCAGTGTGTGTGATAGTTTTGAACAGAGCGTCTCAAGGTTTGATTCACAAATGGATACCATTCAGAACTGTTTGTTACTGGTCCACGATACAATAAGAACTGAAACCAAACAAGCATTTAAAAACAGCAGTTTGACACAATAATCTTATGTACATTGAGTAAAGCCTTGTGTTTTATGTGTACTTCTACTTTTTAAAAGTTTGCTTCTCTATTGTTTGATAAGTTTATTAATTTATTTCTTCCATGAGAAAGACAGAACAAAACAGAGAGATAAGCATCCCCAATGGTGTCTGTATACTGTGATCCATTCCCAGTGACAATTGACCTAGAACATGGGTGCTCACCTCAGTATACTCAGGGAGGTCCTGGGATGTGAACCCAGGAGCATTCCTATGCAGGTCCAGTTGTCTTACTGCTGTGCCATGCTCTGGTCCCTCTCTACATAATTTAATAGTGTGTTTGAAAGCATTACCCTAGGAAATACTGGAATTCAGTTAGAGTACTAGTTAGACTTCAAACTCTTAATACGCTTGTGTTTGGCTCCCAGATCTGCTGTAGATGAACTAGTTTACCTGAAGCAAGTCACTTAAACATACCTGAAAAATGGGAATAATAATATTTTCTGCCTCAAAGGATTTTTTATAAGATAACATGTATTGATTAATTTCTAGATCACTCTTTGAATTGCTGTTTCTTATCAGTAGGAACAGGAGGACCTACAGCACCAACAGTGAAAGAGAAAACTGAAAGCACTTCTGGAAACCTGGACACTGGAGCTACAAGCCCAGGAAAATCAGGCAAGCCGGGACATGCACTCTAATGCCTTTTAACTGGACACTACTATCAAAACATGTAGGCTTTTGGATAAATGATGGAAATTTCTAGAATATGAAAGTTTTGGCTTGAATTTCCCAATCTCTCCTGTCACTATTTCTATATATTGAAACCACTACTGTGTTTCTTAGGTACGGTGGGAGAGTCCCCGGGAACTACCACAAGAGCAGGTGAGGGAAGCACACCTGGAGCATCAGGCACTGGAACCTCCAGCACTGGAAAACCAGCAGGCAAGACAAAGCCCTCTTGGGAGCTGTGGTGGGGATCTAACCCTAGTTTTACCAGGACCTCAGAACATGACAATGAGATTGAATAAAGGTAAGCAAGGAGAACACTTTAGAACCTAGCAATGTGAATAAACTATTAAGCGTCCTGAAAGATTGTTTTCTTCCTATCTGTATGCATTATAAGCACCATTATTCTTCCAATTAGGAACAACTGGAGGAGCAGATGCAGCCACTACTGGATCTGCCATGGAAAACACATCTGGAAGAGCAGGTACTGAAACAGCAGGAAATCCAGTCAGGATACATGTGAGCCTTCTGCTCAAAATTTAGTCAGACATAAGGTTTCCTGGGAATCCAGACATTATCTGTGCAAAGCCAAGGGTCCAGAAGATTAGAAATATACCAACAAATATGTGTTGTGTATCTAACATTGTGTTAGATACTCTTTGCATTATAGGAAAAGAATAGGCAATATATCTGTTCTCTCTTTGGAGAGGGAGGAATTAATATTCATATAGATGTAGAAGACAAAGAATTAGCAAGACAGGAGCTAACCAAGTGGGGAAAGGTGCATGCTAGAGCATAAGGCAATTTTAGTAAGAAGTGACATCAAATTATCTATAGGACTACTAGCTTTTACTCAGAAAGTTTACTTCTGAGTAATCAGTACGTTATCAGGGTTACCTGATTTTCCTGACTTACCTTGAATAAAAACTTAACACTCCAGTGAGGTTTATGAAATAGATGCACCCATGCTTTTTTTTTTTTTTTCTTAAGGAAAAAAGCAGGTTACTTTTATAAGAGGATATAACTTTCTGCTATGTTTAGCTGATTTTTTTCCCTCTGATATAAAAATTAGGCACATGTGGGGTATCATCTGGAGCAACCCCTGAAGCTAGAGTAGCAGTACCCCTGGAGAAGCAAACACTGGGGACACAGGTTCAGATAGGGTTGGCGAGGCTGGACATGATGCCATAGCCACTTCCAATGGTGCCCTCTTGCAGCAGGAGATGGGCTGTAAATTCAGGTTCTCACAGGTTTTAAAATGTAGGGTTGAGGAAAGTTGAAGGGATATTGTCTTTCTTTTTCTTTGTCTGAAAACTCTGAAGTATTCAGAGATGGCAGAAATAACATGCACACTCTTCGTCTCCCTGTTGTTGGCTTCAGGAACCACAGCAGTTTATGCAGGTTCTACTACAGCTAGCTCTGGAGTCTCAGCTATACCAGCCACAAACTCTGACAGCAGCAAATCAGGTAAGTAAAGGGGAAATCAGGCCCTGTTTGGTGGTACAGTCGGTAGCCAACTAAACCACAGTGTTGAGAGTCATACAGCTTACTGTGGGTTCAGATCTGGTAGGCTTGAAAACACACCAGATGCATGAGTGCAAGCATGCACCCAAGATCCTGATCAGGAGGATCAAAGTAAGCAGTAGCATGATGAAACCCTGTCAAGAGTGCTTCTCTCTCTCATGAATGTGCTCTCTAACATGATTAAAATAAATAAACCTTTAAAAAAAAAAAGGAGAAATCAATGATTATTGAGGAATGTGTGGGGGTCTGTCCTCCTTTGTTTAGGAGCATTGTAAAGAATGGAAAAGATCACCAAGAGACTGGTGTTAGGGAGGCCTGTTATTGAACAACAGCCCTGCAGGTAGAGAGCAGAAACTGTTCAGGCACTAGAATCTCTGAATATGCTTACAGGTCATACAGATTCCAAGACTTCTGTCCTGGAAGTCCCGAGACAGTAAGTCAGGAGTGGGATGTGCTTTATAATCCCATCTACTGATTAAAATCAACTGTAGAAAGTGTTAGAAATACATACTGAAAAGTCCTTCACAAATAATAGAATCTGAAACCCCTGGAAAAAAAAGGACCATTTTTTTTTAAGAGAGATTTTTGCTATAGAGTGTGTGTGCTCACCAGAGAGATGGAGAGAGACAGAGAGACAAAAAGCAAGAAATCACCCTCCACGAGGGATGGCCATGCAGCAGTCCCTTCTCCTCCATTCTCCTCTCAGGATTTTGGGCATGTATGCATGCATGCCTGGAGTAAATTTTAAGAGGCTGGGTCTGGGACTCGGACCATGGTCAACTGCGTGGGAATCCAGTGACATAAACACACCATGTGCTAGAGCATCATAATCATTATTATTATTATTATTGTCCTCGGTGCATGCACTTGCCAGAGAAAGATGGAGAAAGAGAATGAGAGGGCGAGTGAGAAATCACCCCTCGAGAAGAATGGACACACTGTAATCCCTTCTCCTCTAATTCTCCTCTTGGGACTTTTGAGCATGCATACACACATGCCTGGCATGATTTCCAAGACACTAGGTTCGGGAATCAAACCACAGTGGGCCACGTTGTTGTCTAGTGCCTTAACACCAATGTTGGCCTCTAGGCATCAGTTTTTTTTTTGTTTTTTTTTGTTTTTTTTTTTTTTTTTAAACACTATTTATTTATTTGTCATGATTTTTCAAGCCACTGGGTCCAGGACTCACACCGTAGTAAGCCATATGGGAATCCACTGCCTTAGCTAGTATTACTTAAAAGCCCCAGTTAGTTCCAATATGCCACCTGGGCTGAGAACCACTAGGCTCCAATATCTGAATATTAGACAAATAAGTAGTAAACAAGCTTATTATGAGCAGCAAGTAAGTAAGTATAATCAGGGATTTTAACACTGGTACAGATTCTCTCGATCAGGAAAGAGTGAACTAATGCAGAGGGGCTTCGACAAGTTCATGGAACAGTAGAATTAAAGTTTTTAGTTTATTTTTAAGAAAACAGTAAATTTTGATATCCATGTGTATGCATTATTCATGAACTTTTTGAAGGACACTCATATTTAAAAGATAGAGAGGAGCACAATATGTTCTGTGTAATCAAAAACCAGGCTACATATTTGTTACTCATCTTGAAAGGGACAACTGAACCATCAGTTCCTGAAACAACGAGGGCCCCCGGCAGTGAGATAACAAGAGTCCCCGGAAGTGAGAAAACGAGAGTCCCTGGCAGCGAGGAGATGACAAAAGCCAACAGCAGAGAGACAACAACGAGAGCCCCAGGCAGTGAGGAGACAACGATAGTGCCCAACAGAGACACAACGAGAGCCCCAGGCAGTGAGGAGACAACGATAGTGCCCGGCAGAGAGACAACGAGAGCCCCAGGCAGTGAGGAGACAATGATAGTGCCCGGCAGAGAGACAACGAGAGCCCCAGGCAGTGAGGAGACAACGATAGTGCCCGGCAGAGAGACAACGAGAGCCCCAGGCAGTGAGGAGACAACGATAGTGCCCGGCAGAGAGACAACGAGAGCCCCAGGCAGTGAGGAGACAACGATAGTGCCCGGCAGAGAGACAACGAGAGCCCCAGGCAGTGAGGAGACAACGATAGTGCCCGGCAGAGAGACAACGAGAGCCCCAGGCAGTGAGGAGACAACGATAGTGCCCGGCAGAGAGACAACGAGAGCCCCAGGCAGTGAGGAGACAACGATAGTGCCCAACAGAGAGACAACGAGAGCCCCAGGCAGTGAGGAGACAGCGATAGTGCCCGGCAGAGAGACAACGACAGGCAGTGAGGAGACAGCGATAGAGAGACACAACGAGAGCCCCAGGCAGTGAGGAGACAGCGATAGTGCCCGGCAGAGAGACAACGAGACGGCAGAGGAGACAACCCCGGCAGAGAGACAGTGAGGAGACAGCGATAGTGCCCGGCAGAGAGACAACGAGAGCCCCAGGCAGTGAGGAGACAACGATAGTGCCCGGCAGAGAGACAACGAGAGCCCCAGGCAGTGAGGAGACAACGATAGTGCCCGGCAGAGAGACAACGAGAGCCCCAGGCAGTGAGGAGACAACGATAGTGCCCGGCAGAGAGACAACGAGAGCCCCAGGCAGTGAGGAGACAACGATAGTGCCCGGCAGAGACACAACGAGAGCCCCAGGCAGTGAGGAGACAACGATAGTGCCCGGCAGAGAGACAACGAGAGCCCCAGGCAGTGAGGAGACAACGATAGTGCCCAACAGAGACACAACGAGAGCCCCAGGCAGTGAGGAGACAACGATAGTGCCCGGCAGAGACACAACGAGAGCCCCAGGCAGTGAGGAGACAACGATAGTGCCCGGCAGAGAGACAACGAGAGCCCCAGGCAGTGAGGAGACAACGATAGTGCCCGGCAGAGAGACAACGAGAGCCCCAGGCAGTGAGGAGACAACGATAGTGCCCGGCAGAGAGACAACGAGAGTCCCAGGCAGTGAGGAGACGACAAAAGCCACCAGCAGAGAGATGACAACGAGAGCCCCAGGCAGTGAGGAGACAACGATAGTGCCCAACAGAGACACAACGAGAGCCCCAGGCAGTGAGGAGACAACGATAGTGCCCGGCAGAGAGACAACGAGAGCCCCAGGCAGGGAGGAGACAACGATAGTGCCCGGCAGAGAGACAACGAGAGCCCCAGGCAGTGAGGAGACAACGATAGTGCCCGGCAGAGAGACAACGAGAGCCCCAGGCAGTGAGGAGACAACGATATTGCCCGGCAGAGACACCACGAGAACCCCAGGCAGTGAGGAGACAACGATAGTGCCCGGCAGAGAGACAACGAGAGCCCCAGGCAGTGAGGAGACAACGATAGTGCCCGGCAGAGAGACAACGAGAGCCCCAGGCAGTGAGGAGACAACGATAGTGCCCGGCAGAGAGACAACGAGAGCCCCAGGCAGTGAGGAGACAACGATAGTGCCCGGCAGAGAGTCAACGAGAGCCCCAGGCAGTGAGGAGACAACGATATTGCCCGGCAGAGACACCACGAGAGCCCCAGGCAGTGAGGAGACAACGATAGTGCCCGGCAGAGAGACAACGAGAGCCCCAGGCAGTGAGGAGACAACGATAGTGCCCGGCAGAGAGACAACGAGAGCCCCAGGCAGTGAGGAGACAACGATAGTGCCCGGCAGAGAGACAACGAGAGCCCCAGGCAGTGAGGAGACAACGATAGTGCCCGGCAGAGAGACAACGAGAGCCCCAGGCAGTGAGGAGACAACGATAGTGCCCGGCAGAGAGACAACGAGAGCCCCAGGCAGTGAGGAGACAACGATAGTGCCCGGCAGAGAGACAACGAGAGCCCCAGGCAGTGAGGAGACAACGATAGTGCCCGGCAGAGAGACAACGAGAGCCCCAGGCAGTGAGGAGACAACGATAGTGCCCGGCAGAGAGACAACGAGAGCCCCAGGCAGTGAGGAGACAACGATAGTGCCCGGCAGAGAGACAACGAGAGCCCCAGGCAGTGAGGAGACAACGATAGTGCCCGGCAGAGAGACAACGAGAGCCCCAGGCAGTGAGGAGACAACGATAGTGCCCGGCAGAGAGACAACGAGAGCCCCAGGCAGTGAGGAGACAACGATAGTGCCCGGCAGAGAGACAACGAGAGCCCCAGGCAGTGAGGAGACAACGATAGTGCCCGGCAGAGAGACAACGAGAGCCCCAGGCAGTGAGGAGACAACGATAGTGCCCGGCAGAGAGACAACGAGAGCCCCAGGCAGTGAGGAGACAACGATAGTGCCCGGCAGAGACACAACGAGAGCCCCAGGCAGTGAGGAGACAACGATAGTGCCCGGCAGAGAGACAACGAGAGCCCCAGGCAGTGAGGAGACAACGATAGTGCCCGGCAGAGAGACAACGAGAGCCCCAGGCAGTGAGGAGACAACGATAGTGCCCGGCAGAGAGACAACGAGAGCCCCAGGCAGTGAGGAGACAACGATAGTGCCCGGCAGAGAGACAACGAGAGCCCCAGGCAGTGAGGAGACAACGATTGTGCCCGGCAGAGAGACAACGAGAGCCCCAGGCAGTGAGGAGACAACGATAGTGCCCGGCAGAGACACAACGAGAGCCCCAGGCAGTGAGGAGACAACGATAGTGCCCGGCAGAGACACAACGAGAGCCCCAGGCAGTGAGGAGACAACGATAGTGCCCGGCAGAGAGACAACGAGAGCCCCAGGCAGTGAGGAGACAACGATAGTGCCCGGCAGAGACACAACGAGAGCCCCAGGCAGTGAGGAGACAACGATAGTGCCCGGCAGAGAGACAACGAGAGCCCCAGGCAGTGAGGAGACAACGATAGTGCCCGGCAGAGAGTCAACGAGAGCCCCAGGCAGTGAGGAGACAACGATAGTGCCCGGCAGAGAGACAACGAGAGCCCCAGGCAGTGAGGAGACAACGATAGTGCCCGGCAGAGAGACAACGAGAGCCCCAGGCAGTGAGGAGACAACGATTGTGCCCAGCAGAGAGACAACGAGAGCCCCAGGCAGTGAGGAGACAACGATAGTGCCCAACAGAGACACAACGAGAGCCCCAGGCAGTGAGGAGACAACGATATTGCCCGGCAGAGAGACAACGAGAGCCCCAGGCAGTGAGGAGACAACGATAGTGCCCGGCAGAGAGACAACGAGAGCCCCAGGCAATGAGGAGACAACGATAGTGCCCGGCAGAGAGACAACGAGAGTCCCAGGCAGTGAGGAGACGACAAAAGCCACCAGCAGAGAGACGACAATGAGAGCCCCAGGCAGTGAAGAGACAACGATAGTGCCCAACAGAGACACAACGAGAGCCCCCGGCAGTGAGGAGACATCGAGAGGCCCCGGCAGTGAGAGGACAACAGCTTACAGCACTAAAGTGACACCGTCTGAAGGCCGTTCAGGTGAGTGGAGGATGTTATTCAACACCATGGCTTCTGTTGAAAAGACAGTTTTTCACCAGAAGCCTGCTGATTTCTCTTTGTATTAATTAGTCAAATACCATCCAATAAAAGATGTAGAATATGTACCAATGGTTAATATTTTCAACAACATTTAGACTTTTTTGTTTTCTCTAAATCTCCCCCTTAGAAGTACCATAGTTTGGGGCTGTCAGAATAATGTACACACTCTGCCAAGGCTGGGTTTTTCAGGGTGATAGGTAAGTCTCTTAGAGCTTCCTCTGGAGCTGACAGTGGAATCATGAGAGGACATCTTTTCACTGGTGTTGGTCTGCCTAGGGGCTCAGGAGGCAGGCTGACGCTCAGTTGGGCATCTCAGCAGTGGTGCATCATGAGCTTAGCTTGGATTCCAAATTCTGATTTAGCCATGGCTATAATTTTAGGGCAAATCATTAGCAGTAGTTTAAATTCTAGTCCCTCTTTGCTGCCCTCTGGCCCCCCAAATCCTGAAATTTCTTCAAAGAGCAATTATATCATAACCATTTATGTAGATTAAGATTGCTAGAAAAAAAGTTCAGGATGCATCAAATTTCATATAAATAAGGAATAATTGTTCAGTGTAAATATAGGCCATGGTTGAGCATTGGCACATGGTTTTGTTTATCTGGAAATCAGGTTTAGCTTCGTGTTCTCTATTTTTGTTACCTAATTCTGGAAACCCTAATATAGACTGAGTGTCCTTTTTCTTTTTGATTAGAAATAACTGGAGGGGGATATGCACCCACCACTGGACCTACTGGTGAAAACACTTCTAGGACATCAGGTACAACATCATAATCAGAATAAATCCAAAGAGTAGAAATATGATTCCATTATGCAAACACAAGACTTTCTGGGTAATTTAATTATTAGTATTATTTGTACAATATTGAAACTGTAGAAGATCAAAAATAATTTTTAAAAATTGAAGGGCCAGCCCCATGGCATAATGGTTAAGGAAGCCAGATCCTACATGGCCAACTGCAGTTCAAGTCCCACCCCAGTGGCTTGAAAAACATACTGAGCACACATGCACGCATGCCCACAATCCAGGCAGAATGGAGAAATGGAGGTGAAAATATTACAGTAAAACCATGCCTAACCTGGGTGTGCTTTCTACCTTTCCCTCTCTTTCTGTCTCTCTGTCTCTTTCTGGCAAGTACTTGTGCCCCCTGATAATTTAAAAAAAAATTGATCATACTGGGTGTTACAACATATGAAAGTAGTGGCCTAAGGTCCTTATTCTCATAGAACTTCATTATAATCAGTATACTATGAGAAATATGTCTATGTCTTAACTGGAACAAAAACTCAAAATATAAGTAAGCTGAGTAAAATTTTAAGGATATATCCAATTTCAAGGGGATAAAGTGCAGTTATATTTCAGGTGCTGGGGAAGTAAAATGAAAATAAAATATTCTCTAAACCCAGATACCCTTTGCACAAAGGTTGTAGAGAATAAAACAACAAAAATGTGATGATATATATATATATATATATATATATATATATAAATAAATAAATATATATATATCGATATATATATATATATTTATATATATATTTATATATATCGATATATATATATATATATATATATATAAATATATATATATATATTATAGCCTGCTAAAAAGTTGCAAAATAAGAGAGAAACTCATTTCTTTTTGGCATAGCCAAGAAGATTCAACCCGCTTGATACATGTTTTCAGTATAAACAATAATAGTCTTCAAGTAAGAAGACTTGATAGCATAATTTTTTATACATAGTTGATTCTGAATTTCCCTCTGGAAATGAAGCAGGTAAGAGAGGTATTTAGAGCTGAATCTGGAGAATCTTTTCAATGTAATCTATAAAGTGTTCTTCCTCTATTGTAACTATCTGATGACCTGGTTAAATATTCAAATATGCCAAAAGTTCTTTTATTGGATTTGTTGCATGATGCAGTGATACTGTGCTGCTAAAGACAAGTTGGGTCTTACTTGGTGACCATGTTTTGAATTCCTGGCCAAGGTCAACCTGAAATATGCTTGGCAACACATGAGAGTGCCTGAGATCTGATAGGCTGGGAAACTGGGGAAAGGGAATTGTGAAATTACCAGACCCAGTGGAGAGTGCATCTCTCTCTTTTGTGCATACACATGCATGCTATCAAGTTTTTTTTTAAAGATGCTTTTATGATAAATGTAGTAATGGGTTATTGGGAAGGTCATGGTGTATTTTTCTATACAAAAAAAATGTATCATGACTTTCTGAACAACCCAATATAATGTAGTGTCATGGTGTCAACCTAATACTTAATTTGCACTGATGCTCATAGAATAGAATTGCATTTAAGCCCAAGGAACACATAGGGAAATTGCTTAAAAAGAAAAAAAGACAGGAAAATGGTGATGCATAAATTAGAATCTACTGATTCTAACATAAAAATCAACACAGAACTCACAGCTAGACCATTTAGAGGGCACAGGGAAGACTAAGGCCCTAAGGACTGAAAAAGATGGCTTTAGGGGTCCAATAGAGCTGAGATTTAAATAAGAGAATCTCAGAAGAGACTGAAGTACAGTGAGGTCCTAATAGTGATGGAGCACATGCTAACTATGGTTTAGCACCAGAAAAGAAAGGCCTCACCTGAATGGAAAATATTGGGAGACTATTTGGGACCTGGCAGGCCAGAGCACTCTGCTTATGAATGTGGATTTGAAAGAAAGAGTATTGGAGAGCACTGCAATGAGCACTGAAAGTCTTGGTGAGTACTGACAGCTTCTGGAAGAGAGGGAGGCTTTGTGAAAGGTAGAGAAATTCTTAGAGTCTGAGTGTTAAAGGGAAAAATGAAAAGTATGTAAAAACAAGACTCTCAATAAGAAAGGATAATACTGGAGCCAGCAGGTGGTATGATAGGTAAGGCAGCTGGATTCCCACATGACCAATCATGGTCTGAGTCCTGGACCAGTGACTTGAAACTCACACCACGCATGTGTGTATATGTGTCTAAGATCCCAAGAGGAGAATGGAGAAGGGATTGAGGCATGACCGGCTCCCTGGAGGTTGATTTCTCATTTTCCCTCTCTCTGGCTCCTCTCTGGTGAGCACATATGCCCTATGGCAAAACCCTAAAATTAAAAAAAAAAAAAAAAATTGAGAAAAAGAGATAGCCTTTAACTTATAAAAACTACTCTCTGGGACAAGCAGTTGGCGAAATGGCTATGTTGCTGGACTCCCATGTAGTAGACCACAGTTCAAGTCCTAGACCCAGTTGCTTAAACTCACACCGGGCACATGTGTGTGTGTGACCAATATCTGAGAGGAGAATGGATGAGTAGGGATTGCGGCATGGTCATCACCCCTGGGGAGTGTTTTCTCGCTTTCTGTCTCTCTGTCTCTGTCTGTCTTTCTGGTGAGTGCACGCACCCTATAGCAAAGACATCTCAAACAAAAACAGAAACAAAAACAAAAACAAAACTACTCACTCTAAGAACATAAGAGGGAGACCTTGATCTGAGAAGTCCGGGAGCCACACAAAAGCTTCTGCAACCATGCACTGAATAGAATCTCCTGCTATTGCTGGTCCAGAAAAAAGCGTTATTGGGTGGGGAACATGAAAAATAATAATATAATATCAATATTTATATATAGCTATTCATTTGTATGAATTTTCATAAATGTTCCAGCCATAGAAAGAAAATTCTAAAAATCCATTTAAACAGAGGAATACTATTATAGTTTATGAATTTAAATATTTGTACAAACAACTACACATATAAAGATACATTAAAATAATGAATTAACAATGCAGGATAAAAATAAATGGCTGGGAGATGTCAAATTTGAACTGATGAAAATCAGAAAGTAAACTGAAGAAAGAGAAAAAAATTACCTCAGAAGTAAAGACCAAATAAAAGTTACCCAACAGAGAATGAAAGAACCCGAGAATACAAAGAAATTAAGGGATAGAAATGAGAAGATGTCTTTCTACCCAATATTGTACACATTTTCAAAAAATGTAAAGTGGATCAAAGAAAAGTATAGTTACAGGAAACAGACAAAAATATTCAATATATGTCCTACTGCATTTTCTAGTGAAGAAAAGGCAGTGAAGCAGAATGTATATTTAAACCTTTAAATCAATAAAAATCCTTGAAATTAAAAAAGACCTAAATCTTCAAATTGAAAGAACTCATCATATACCTAGAAAATTTAATAATTTAGTTCATTTTGCAACTTATTTTAGAGAATTGTTAGAGTTGAAAGGTAAATTCTCTGGACCATCATTAAAAACAAAATAGAAATTAAATCAGGTGAGCACAAGGCTTGTCAAGAGTAGCATTTATAAGATACTCAAGGAAAAAAATGTGGGCCAAAGATTTTATATCAAGCTAAATATGATTTAAGTATCAAGGTTATGGAAAAATAGCTTAAAACATGAAAGAATTCAGAGAATTATGTACCCATGAGCTCCTCAGAATAAATTCACTAGAGGACGAGTGTTAAGTAACAAAGAAATGCTTTGAAAACATGAACAAAAAGATTATAGCAGACTGTTAAGTGTAGCTCAGAAACTAGAACAAAAGTTGAAGGAAAGGTGGGAGAAAATATGGAAGTATTATATACTTTGACCAAGTAAAAATAACATATAGATAGATAGATGGAAATAAGGAGGAGGAAAGTGAGATGAGTTTATTGATTTACTCATTGTGAACAGGGAGTAGTTAAATGAATTATTTAAAGCTTATGAACCAACTAAGTTTAAATTTACTAGAGAGTAAAAAAATGAATAAAATAAAGGAAAAAATGTTTAATCATTTCCATTGATAACATTTAGGAAAGACTTTTTTCAAGATGAGAAAATCCATTAATATAGTTCATAAGATAAATGGAAAGAAAAATAAAAAGAATTTTTTCTATGCAAATACATGATGACTTTTCCAATGACCCAATAGATAAAAGAATAAAACAATGAGATATCTTTACAGAGATAAATAATAAATGCAAGTAGCTATCTCCATGGAGGCTACAAAAGCATGTGATAAACATTCAATAACCATTTCGGATGGGGAAAAAATCACCCGAAATAATAGGAATGGATATTTTCTTTTTTTTTTTTTTTTTTTTTTCTTTTTTTTGGAAATAGGGCGCGTAATGAAAATATGGTCATATACTTGGGCACGCACGCACACGCGCCCGGCGTCGGGTTCGAGACAAACTATGTGGGAGTCAGCGACATAGCCATTACGCTAACTGCTGGTTCCCAGGAATTACTTAAAATAATGAAATATATATACTTATTTTTAGGAGGAATAACAAACTTATGGTAGGGATAAGGTAAGGATAGATACTATCACACTATTATTTAATAATTTTTGAAGATCTTAATATACTGGATTAGATAGTAATTAGAAGAACAGAACTGATAATAAATATTAAACTTTTATTTATGGTGATATGATACTATACCTATAAAACCTGCAGTATCAATGGAAAAACTATAAACAGTAAGATAATTAAATGAGGTACCAAGATATAAGATTAATCTGTAAACACTAGTAGTCTCCATCTATATGAACAATAACACTTCAAAAGATGTAACAGAAGAAACTCCAATTTGTAAAAATAACAAAGATAGAATACCTAGAAATAAACCTAACAAGGTAGCAACATGACTCAGAAGTGTTTTTGAGCAAATAGAAAGGCAGTCCCCAAGACACACTCAAGTTTTGTGATTTGCTAGAATGAATCACAAGACTCAGTATGAAGTCTTGCATATAACACTGCTTAGTAAGATTTGTTACAGCAAAGGGATATGATGGAAAATGAGCAAAGGGAAAAAAAAAAAAAACACATGGAGGACAGTCTAAAGAGTAATATGGGGATGCTTCCTAGCATCCCTTTCCAGCAAAGGCACGCAAGACACACTTAATTCCCCTAACAATGAATTGTTAACAGCAGGCATGAAATATTGTTAGTCCTTGGCCAGATGGTGGCGCAGCAGTAAAACACAACACTCGAGAGGTTGACCAGCCTGGGAAGATTCGGGTTCATGGCAGGAGACCTTCCTGAGTGCTCTGGGCATACAAATGCCCATGATCTGGGGCTGACTGATACTAGGGGGGTTGATTGTCAAGACTCTGTTAGGGATGCTGTGTCCTCAGTCACTCTCTCTCACTTGTGGAAGAAATAAATAAACTAGGTGTATATAACCTAGCTCTGTGTGTGTGTGTGTGTGTGTGTGTATATATATATATGTGTATATATATATGTATATATATATATGTATACATATATATATATATACACATATATATACATATACATATATATATACATATATATATATACACACACATGTGTGTATGTGTATGTATGTATGTGTGTGTATATATATGTATGTGTGTGTGTGTGTGTATGTGTGTGTGTGTGTGTGTGTGTGTGTGTATAAAGTCAGTCAGGTAAACTCACCTAAGCTTAAGAGCCCAGAGTGTTTCTGAAGGTCTTTCCCATAGGCATGTTCTATTCCACATAGCAAGTATCAGAAATTCAGACTCTCAGAGCAAAGCAGGTGTTTGGAATGAATCACACTGTACAGTTTAGGCACAGTAAATCACCCTGTCAGTTAGGGAATGGTGGAAAGTCTTCTGAAGTCCAATTTCTTAGATACTAGAGAAGGACGACCCTTGCAAGTAGGTGTTCTGAGGATGACTATTTCAGGCCTGCTTTGTTAATTCTTTTTTGCATACATTTGTAGATGGTGTGATTCAAATTTATACAAACATCAGCTCTCCCACATTCCCTTTATTTGCAAATGCTGGACAGCATGTCTCTAAAATTATTATGGGAAAATGAAAAGGTAATAGAAAAAAATATGCAAGGATAAAAAAGAACAGGAAATGAATAAAGAATAAAGAGATAACTACAGCAGAAATTACAGAAGAATTGTACATATAATTTGGACCCTTACTCAAAGACTTTATAATTAAAATAAATTACTACAAAGCTGTGGTAATCAAAACAGCATGGTACTGGCACAAAAACAGACACATGGACCAATGGAAGAGAAGAGAGTCCCCAGAAAAAAAGTCCCAAACATACAGTCAACTGATTTTTGACAAGGGGTACCAGTCAATCCCATGGGAAAAGAAAAACCTCTTTCAGCAAATAGTGCTGGAAAAACTGGATTTCCACTTGCAGAAAGATGAATCTGAACCCCTACCTCTCACCTCTGACAAAAATCAAATCAAGGTGGATTAAAGATCTAAATCTAAGAGTCCAAACTATAAAACTGCTCCTGGAAAACACTGGGGAAACTCTGGGAGACATTGGGGTAGGCAAAGACTTCTTAAATAAGACCCCCAAAGCACAGGGGATAATTCCCATGATAGACAAGTGGGAATACATCAGACTAAGAAGTTTCTGCATGGCAAAACATCACAGTAATTAGTGTGAATAGATAGCCTTCAGAATGGGAAAATATTTTTGTAAACTATGCATCAGATAAGGGACTGATAACCAGAATTCACAAGGAACTCAAGCAGCTGTTCCGAAAAAAAACCAATCAATCCTATTAAAAGATGAGAGAATGAGTTGAAAAAAACTACTCTCTAAAGATGACATACAAATAGCTAGGTAAAAGGCATATGAAAAAATGCTCAACATCCCTCATTGTAGGGGAAATGCAGATCAAAATAACAATGAGATACCACCTAACTCCAGTTAGAATGACTAAGATTAAAAAAATGAAAAACGATAAATGCTTTTGGGGGTGTGGTGAAAGGAGAACTCTTTTACACTGCTGGTGTGAATGTAAATTGGTCTAGCCACTGTGGAGAACCAATTTGGAGATTCCTCAAAAATCTACAAATAGAACTACCATATGATCCAGCAGACCCACTCCTTGGTATCTACCCAAAGGACAGAAGAATACTTAATTGGAAAAGTGCTTGCACATTGATATTTATTGCAGCATTATTCATAATTGCTAAGTCATGGGAAAAAAATGCCCACAAACAGATGAATGGATAGAAAAACTGTGGCACATATACTCTATGGAATACTATTCAGCCATAAAAAAAAATCAACAAAACCCTGGCCTTTGACAGGAAGTGAATGAATATGCAAGATTTACTGCTGAGTGAAGCAAGCCAGGCTATGAAGGAGAGGCATTGTATGTCCCTACTTAATATATATACTGAGTGTCTGCACTCTATGACTGAAACTAATTGACTAAAGAATATAGAAACACAGTATGTAGATGTAAATACCAGATATAGTGTGTGTGAAAGAGGAAGGTCTGAGGAAGGACATTTAGAAGAAAAATAGGGAGGCAAAGCATCAATGGCACAAAGAAATGTGGTATTATCTGTTGAAGATATTTTGTGGTTTTATTAACTCTACTAGGGAGAAATGTTCACCTGTTGAAATATCCATTTTGTAAGCCAGATAATAATGTGATTGAATGTATAAAAGAAAATGAAATAAAAAATAAATAAATTAAAACAAACAAACAAACAAAAATACAAGTGCATGAATAAGCAGACAAATGAAATGGAGTTAGTCTAGACACTGGATAAAATACACATTGAAATTAACTTTATGATAAAGGAACTTTTTGAAATCACAGGAGAAACAATAATTTTTAAAATAAATGGTACTAAAACACTGACTATCTCCTTGGGGAAAAACGTTAGAATCTTATCTCATAACATGTAATAGGATTAATATCAAAGAGATTGCAGACCTAAGTGTAAACTAGAACAATGCAAATATTAAGCATTAGCAGAAATCATGAATGGAATTCTATAAAACCTGAGAGTAGTAAAATCTTGCAGAAAGATGAAATTATTGAAAAATGTGAATATGTAACAAGTGGCTTATGGGAAAACAGCTGTAAATAAAAGTCCAAAGTTAAATACAAACTTTAATTTATATTGTAGACAAATGGTTAATCTCTCTAGTGTGTAAATATATCCTAAAAGTTGAGATGAAAACGACCAAAAATTGAATAGAAAATTGCTAGGAGATATGAACTGATGCACAGAAGAAGAATAAATTGTTTTCATTTTTAGTCATATGAAAATATGATCACCTTTACACACAGGAAATACACAAATTAAAACTACACTAAGATAACATTTCTAACACTTTAGATTGGCAGAAGTACAAAAGTCTGACAACAGCTCTGTTGACAAGTCTGGAAAGAAGCAGGTGGTGCTCTGTACATTTCTGGTAGGAGCCCAAAATGTAGTAACCCCATGGAAGGCAACTTGGCAAAATCTAACAGAATTATAGGTTCATTTACCCTTTGACTCAGAAATTCCATTTTCAGTGCTCTGTCCTGAAGTTATACAACCAAGCAGAAAATAACATATTACAAGCTATTCATACTGGTTTCATTTTTAATTGAAAAAGATTAGAAACAACTCACACTTTCAGTTAAGACACATTGAATAAGATGTGATATAAAGTAGCACCAGCAATACTATTGAAAGACTGAGGAAGATGTCTGTGTTAGACTCTAGAGTGACTTTCACAATTTTTTAAGGGAAAAAAGCAAGCAGCCAAATCATGTGTGTAATTTGTACCCTTCTGAAAAAAAAAAAAAAAACAAAACAAGGTGGGTATACATGTATGTATATCTGCATATATTATTTATATACAGTACACATTATACACATGTATATGGTCACATATGAAGAGACTTCAAAAAGTTAGTGGAAAATGAAATTAAAATACAAGTTTATTTTGGTGCAAAAAATTGAAAGCCATTCTTTTTTTTTGTAATATGTTTTATCCTTGAACTTTTGAAAATCCTTTATATATGAGAGTATCTGTGTATGTGTGCACACAAGAAACACAGACAATAAACTAGATTTATGAAAATACTTATTTACAGGGGCAAAACAGAATGATATTGAGTTTTCTAAGTATCCGTTTACATATAGTTTTGGCTTTTGAAGAGTTAAAATGTATTTATTTAAAACAATAAAATTAAATCAAATGAAGAGGTGAACACTAAAACTGAAAACCAGCTGAAGCAAATGAACCTAATTAATATTAAATTATAAACACATTGAGAAAATAATTATTTCACAAGACTTTAAAACACAGTAATCAGGCTTTGCATACTTAGTGTCATGTTTTAATGAAATCTTAAACTTCATCAGTAATTTTCTTCTTAATTATAATTGGATTTTTTTGAGCTCTATTTGTCTGGTTTATTGAATGGGAGTCAAGTGTCAAAGCATTAAGTAAGGGAATCACCATCATTGAGGGGGGCTGTCAACTTATGTTACTTTTTCTACTTTGAAATGCATTTTATATGTTATAGGAAAAAGCAATGACATATAACATCTAAATGTTATTAGAAACCAGGATATTAAATGTAAGAAAAAAGAGATATAAGAATTAAATCAGATAATTAGATAAATTCATTTGAGGTGGAAATATAAATGTAAACTCATGGCATATATAATTTACATAAATTTATATTGATATTATATAAAAATAGATAAATATATACATATATATGTAATATATATATATATATATATATATGTATATATTTAATTTTAAAAAAATTTTAGCTTTGGCTACTGAAATAGCCTAAAATAAATGGCACCCTAATAGCAATGAGTACCTCCTAGCACATAGTTTGGGTTTCTAATATCCCGTGATTGTTGTTGCTTAGAGACAGCTAATTTCAAGTGTGGGGCAGGAAAAATTACAAGATGGGTTTGGAAAAGTGAGGAAGCATTTGAAGATTAAAGGATTTCTGCCAAAATGACGAAGGTGCAAAACTAAAGGAGCTTCTCGTGAACAAATTTAAGGAATTTTGACAACAAAAAATAGATATTGTAATTCATTGAAATGCATTGATGATACTAAAATATATGTGTCTCTAATAATAATGAAAAGAAACAACAATAGCAACAATTTGCTTGATAATACTGGAGGAGACTATCAGGCCAATTTCTTATTCTGAAAATTGGTAATTATAAAGGGAAAAGTTAAACAAATATACAGCATTTGTATTAGAAATATAGATCCAGATATCTAAGTAGCTTCAGTTGGTAAAAGAAATCTTTTTTTAAAAGAAAGTATCAACTAGTAAATGTTGACAGAAAGATATTATAGTATTATCACTGTTTCCAGTCCTGATTGAAATAGGCAAAGAGCATAAATAAATGCTAAGATCTTTAAGTGAAAGGTTGACAAGGAACCTGGATGTTTGTCTGATGCCAAACATGCAACAGATTTGCTATTTGAAAAGGGGAGAAATACTTTATGCTGGGGAGCTCTGGCTGTCACCACCCAAACCTGCTGATCAGATCTGGCATCATCATTAATGGGGACTTGATATATTCTGTCTGATACTCTGATATTCTGTCTTTGTTTTCAGGACATCAGCTAGAAATTATCCCTGCCCAAAATAATGAATCTGAATCTAATCAAGCTTTTACATTTTTCTCAATTATTCCAAATTTAGGTGATTTTTCCCCTCTGTTGTCAATTATTTCATTCTTTTATCTCCTGGATGTTCTGTAAGATGAAAATTCTTTTAAGAGCTTAACTGCAGTATAAGCTTCATCTCTTCGATATTATAAGATAGGATCCAAATTTATTCTAGGAGAGATGAGGAATTTATATTTTTAATATTATCACTGGGTGATTCTTACATACATTAAAGTCTTTTTTTTTTTTTTTTGGAGAGGTTTTTGCTATAGGGCGCGTGCGCTCGCCAGACAGACAGAGAGAGACAGAGAGATAGAAAGCGAGAAATCACCCCCCGGGGGGATGGCCACGCCACAATCCCTTCTCCTCCATTCTCCTCCTGAGATCTTGGGCACGCATGCACACGCACCTGGCGTGAGTTTAAGTCACTGGGTCCGGGACGCGAACCGCGGTCAGCTACGTGGGAGTCCAGCGACATAGCCATTACGCTAACTGCTGGTCCCTTACATACATTAAAGTTTAAGAAGTATTCCTATATAACATTCTTGAGCAGAAAATATATTCTTGATGAAGAATATTGACCTGGTAGTTGGGTGTAAAGTTAGGAAACAATTGCATTATTTCATGTAAGAGGAAGGGAACAATGAAATAAGGTGGTAAAATTTTCTGTCACATGAATGATCAAGTTTAGTTTAATTCAGCATTATAGTATTGTTTTTCTTTTTAAAATGTGGACAACTGGAGTGTCAGATGAATCAACTATACTGGCAGAAAGAACCACTGAAGTACTAGGCAGTTAGTTTGAGCTGAGATTCAGTATCTAGTAAATAACTAATCACAAAAGCTCATTCATTCTCATCAACTGTATTGATCAGAAACAAAGCTATTGAAATAGACAAAGGGATAAATGATTAGACTTTCTAGGAATATTTGATATTTGTCTTGATTTTTTCAGAAATTTTAGAAATTCATGTAATCTCAGCTACTTTTTTATGTTGACCAGGTCCAGGGGAAGGGTTCACAGGAACTACTATTGGAGCAGGCAATGGAAGCACAGCTGGAACATCAGGCACTGGGGATACTAGCACTGGAAACCCTTCAGGTAAGACAAAGCATGTGGTGTCTGAGAGATGTTCAAACACAAAGATTCCAGATAATTATAAGAAGTCTAAATGGCTTTTTTAAAAAGGAGCTAATTACAAGAGAAATGATTGAGGAAAATTTCAGCAATAATCAAATAAATTTAATAACAAACTTTTGTCAAAGAGCATTTTCAGCATAGCAACAATGACAGAACTTCATTATTTTCCAAATTAAATGCAACTGGAAGACCAGAAACAGCAAACACTTTAGCTTCAGGTGACATCAAGTTTTAAGTATTGTTTATATCTCTAATCATGTCTAATTAACAAAATTGTGAACTCTTGGATGAAACTTGATTTAACAGAAACCTGTGATGAGTTCAGTAACTATCCTTTTCAGGATAGACAAAATTAACAAATTACTTAGGGCCAGCAGGTGGCATGGAGGTCAAGGTGCTGAATCCTACACGGCCAGCTCCCAAGTTGGAGTCCCAGATTGGCGACTTGAAAATCAAGTTGGGCACTTGTGAATATGTGCCCAATGCTGAAAAAAGAATGGAGGAGGAGGTATAGTGGCATGGTCATCCCTCCTTGGGGGTGATTTCTCACTCCTCCCCTTTGTGTGTGTATGTCTGGGTCTGTGTCTGTCTGGCAGTTACACATGCCCTATAGCAAAAAAAATTACTTGAAAAATGTAATGGTATTGTTTATATATATAACAATTCCATTCTTGTATCTTGATTTATAGCAGTTATATTAAATATAACTGAATTGAAAAAGATACAAAAGAGTTATTAACTATTGTATAATATCATTTGTGAGTCATCTAAATCTGTTTTAACAAAAATAAAATTGCTATTCAAAAATGTATAAAAAGTATGAAATGGACAAAGTATATTCACATACGTTAATTTATTTGAATCTTACAACCACTGTACATATTACAATATATTCGTAATTATTTTCATTTTATATATGAAAAAAATCAGTATGATTATTTGTGTAGTCATTGTGTTTTTAGACAGATTGACAACATGGTAGATGTCTGTCAAAACCAGAGAAAGATCTTGTCACCATGCCTGTTTTTATTTACTATTGCGTTCCCAATGCCTTTGCTCAGTTTCTGATTTGGGTACTTGATAAATATGTGGTAGATATCTGGTGAACAAATGAATAGGAGCTCCCAGTCTGGTCAAGGATAAAAAGGGTTCAGATTTATATGCTTATCTCCAAAAGAGAGCTTCATTCTCAGACATCCATACACACACACACACACACACACACACACACACACTGTAAAACTGCTTACAAAACCAAACATTGAGCTAGAGCTAAACTGTCTTCATATGTTTTTCAATTTCTAATGTTAAGTAAGTAGTACAAAGAAGTTTGTGTTAGTATGTTCCTAAGTGTACTTTCTAAGAGAATGTTTTGAAGCTTAGTTTCCATTGAATGGGTAATGCATTTGGCCTAGGCCTAAAGGCTCAAAACTCAACTTTCAGCTACAACAAAGATCTTTAGGTATGAAATGCAGCTCCATGAGTGGAGACTTTTGCCAAAGAACTTTCTGATATTCCATGCACAAGTTCAGATTTACAATGAAAAATTACATGTTTATCTTCGAAAGAGAGCTTTATTCCACAATGTCTGTACACACACACACTGTAAAACTGCTTACAAAACGAAATACTGAGCTAGAGCTAAACTGTCTTCATAAGTTGTTCAACTTCTGAAGTTAAGTAAGTGGTATAAAGAAGTTTCTATTAGTATGTTCCTAGGTGTACTTTCTAAGATAATGTTTTGAAGAAAAAAAAAAAAGGCTTCATTTTTATCAGTGAAATAAAATATCAGGTATTGTGAAAGAGAATCTTCTAGAAGGATATGTGGAGGGAGTAGGTCATTTTCTGCTATATCCAACCAGCAGAGTGTTGCTGGAAACTTGTGTCTAGATGCACACACACCACTGTGCAGATCCATGTCTCCCCAAATCCAGAGTTCTACCCTTTTTGTGTCCCCTAGTAGAATTCTCAAGATTAGACTCTCAGAACTAGAGCATTCTAGGTGATGCTGGATTTTTGAAGAATAAGTCTTATTAGCTTAAGGTAAGGAGGAAGTGGAAGTATTTTGTGAAGCAGTTAAGCATATAGAAGACTTTTTAAAAAGTTATTAAATATGGATTTCAGAAATAGACAAAGCCAAAACTTATAATTGATTCCATGTCAAAGGATGACCATGATACAGGGTATAGTGGGACAGAGTCAGCAGAGTTTCAATTCAGTGTTACATTGGTGAGAATAAAATCAAGTTTCTAGAGTCAGTGTTACTTGGTGCTTAGGAAACTGGTCTGTGGAAAAATGCAAGATTTTACTTGGCCAATGGAAAGTTCCCTTAAATTGAGCTCAGAGAATGATTTCTAGTAGTCAAAGATAGGCTGGGCCTAGTGGAGGTGGTTGCATTATCTGTAGGAAAGTCTTGAAGACATTTTAGATATGAACTTCCAAATATATACACACACACACACACACACATATATACATACATACATACATACATACATACATACACAACAACAAAAAGAGGCAAGACAGCTACTGTTATGGTTTGAATGTGACCCATTTCCCCCAAATTTATGATTTATGTGCTGAAATTTGATTGTGATGTAAGTAAAAGGGTGTAAACATAATCTGATTATAGTGTTGAAAGTCAGGAGCTTTGAGAAGTGATTGAGATTGTATGTGATCAGCAGGGTAGGGTACCCATGTTTGACTCCTTTACCACGTGTAGCACCTTGACAATTATACTCCAAAACTGTGAGCTGAATAAACATTTATTTATAACTTACACAGATTCAATCACTCAGTTATTAGTGACAGACATGGACTTAAAGAACTATTAATGACATTCTATCAATATTTTTACTACTCCTTTTGACAGGGATAACTGGACCATCAGATGGAGATACAGGAACAACTGGACCATCAGAAAAAGTTACAGGAAATTCTGTACAATCATCTGGAGTGACAGGGACAACTGGCTCATCAGCTGGAGGTTCAGGGACACCAGACAGAGTATTTGGAACAACTGCACCATCAGCTGAAGTATCAGAGACAACTGGCCCATGGGTAGGGGTGACACTGACAACTGGGAAATCAAATGAGGTGACTAGGGCCAATGGGCCATCAACTGGAGTGATAGGGACAACTGAACCAGCAGATAAAGAATCAGAATCAACTGAACCATCAGTTATAGGATCAAGAACAACTGGAAGATCAGCTACAGAATTAAAAACAATTGAGCCTTCATTTGGAGGATCAGGTACAACTGGTCCACCTAATGAAGAAATTGGAAAAACTGCATCATTGGTTACAGGATCAGGTACAACTAGACAATCAGTTGAAAAAACTGGGACAACTAGACAATCAGGTACAGGATCAGAGACAACTGGACCATCAGATGAAATTAAAGGAACACCTGAAGTATCAACTACAGGACTAAAGACAACTGGACCTTCATCTGAAGGATCAGCTACAACTGGCCTATCTGCTATAAAAACTGGGACAACTAGCACAAGAGTTGGAGAAACTGAGATAACTGGATCATTAGCTGGAGGATCAAATACAACTAAAACATCAACTATAGAACTAGGAACAACAGAACCTTCAACTGGAGGATCAACTACAAGTGGAGCATCTGTAGAAGAAACTGGGACAACTGGCCCAAAAGTTGGAGAATCTGGGACAACTGGATTTATATCTGGAGGATCAGGTACAACTGGACCATCAGCTAAAACAGTAGGGACAATTGGACCTGTATCTGAAGGATCAGATACAACTACACCACCAGCTACAAGAAGAGGGACAACTGTACATTCACCTGGAGGATCAAGTACACTTGGCCCATCTGTTGATGAAACTTGGACAGTGGGCCCAACAGTTGGTGACTCTGGGACAAGTGGACCTACATCTGAAGAATCAGGTATAACTACCTCATCAGCTAGAGGATTAGGAACAACTGGACCTTCACTTGGAGGGTCAAGTACACCAGGATTATCTGTTGAAGAAACTTGGACAACAGGTACAACAGTTGGAGATTCTGAGACAACTGGATCTTTATCTGGAGGATCAGGTACAACAAGACCATCAGTTAAATCACTAGGGACAAGTGGACCTTCATCTGGAGTATCAGGCACTACTAGATCATCAGCTGCAGGACTAGGGACAACTGGACCTTCATCTGGAGGATCAGAAACAACTGGTTCATCAGCTATAGGATTAGAGACAACTGGACCTTCACCTGGAGGATCAGAAACAACTGGACCATCAGCTATAAGTTTAGGGACAACTGAGCCTTCATCCATAGGATCAAGTACAACTGACACATCGCTTAGAGAAACTGAAAGAACTGGCCCAACAGTCGGAGAAACTGAAACAACTGAATCCTTACCTAGAGGATCAGCTACAACTAGACCATCAGCTACAGGGCTAGGGACAACAGTACCTCCACCTGGAGCATCAAGTACACCTGGCCCTACTGTTGAAGAAACTTGGGAAATGGGCACAACGCTTGGAGATTCTGGGACAACTGCATCTATATCTGGAGGATCAGGTACAACTAATCCATCAGCTAAAACTGTAGTGACAAGTGGACCTTCTTCTGGAGGATCAGGTACAATGGGACCATCAGCTACAGGACTAGAGACAACTGAACCTTCATCCAGAGGATCAAGTACAACTGACTCCTCTGTTAGAGAAAGTGGAAAAACAAGTCCAACAGTTGTAGAATCTGGGACAACCAAATCATTAGCTGGAGTATCAGGTACAACTAGACCATCAGCTACAGAACTAGGGACAACTGTACTTTCACCTGGAGGATCACGTACCCCTAGCCAGTCTGTTGATGAAACTTGGACAATGGGCCCAACAGTTGGTGATTCTGGGACAGGTGGACCCTCATCTGGAGGATCAGAAACTACTGGATTATCAGCTATAAAATTAGGGACAACTAGACCTTCACCTGTAGAATCAGGAGCAACTGGATCATCAGCAATAGGATTAGGGACAACTGAGACTTCATCTGGGAAATTAAGTTCAACTGGCCCATCTGCTGAAAAATCTGGGACAGCTGGCCCAACAGCTGGAGAGTATGAGACAACTGGACCTATATCTGCAGGATCAGGTACAACTAGACCATCAGCTACAGGGTTAAGTACAGCTAGGCCTTCATCTGGAGGATCAGGTACAACTGGATCATCAGATACAGGATTAGAGACAACTGGACCTTCAAATGAAGGATCAGGAACGACTGGACCATCAGTCATAGGACTGAAGACAACTGAACCTTCATCCAGGGGGTCAAATACAACTGACACATCTGCTAGAGAAACTGGAAGAACTTCCCCAACAGTTGGAGAGTCTGGGACAACTGAATCATTAGCTGGAGGATCAGGTACAACTAGACCATCAGCTACAGGACTAGGAGCAACTGTATCTTCACCTGGAAGATCAAGTACACCTGGCCCATCTGTTGATGAAACTTGGACAATGAGTCCCACAACTGGTGATTCTGGGACAACTGAATCTATATTTGGAGGATCAGGTACAACTAGACCAACAGCTAAAACACTAGAGACAAGTGGACCTTCATCTGGAGGATCAGGAACAAATGGACCATCAATTATAGAACCAGGAACAACTGAATCTTCATTTGGAAGATCAAGTTCAAGTGGCCCAACTGTTATAAAAAGTGGGACAACTGGCCCAACAGCTGGAGATTCTGAGACAACTGGACCTATATCTGCAGGTTCAGGTACAACTAGACCGTCAGCTATAGGACTAGGGACAACTGAGCCTTCATTTGGAGGGTCAAGTACAACTGGCCCATCTGTTGAAGAAACTGAGACAACTGGCTCAACAGCTGGAAAGTTTGTCACAACTGGACCTATATCAGGAGGATCAGGTACAACTAGACCATCAATTACAGTATTAGGTACAACTGAACCTTCACTTGGAGGATCAGGTACAACTAGACAGTCAGGTACAATACTGGAGTCAACTGGACCTTCATCTGAAGGATCACGTACAACTGGACCATTAGCTACAGGATTAGGGACAACTGAACCTTCATCTGGAGGATCAGCTACAACTGGCCCATCTGTTGAAGAAACTTGGACAACTGGCTCAACACTTGGAGATTCTGGGACAACTGGATCTATATCTGGAGGATCAGGTATAACTAAGCCATCTGCTACTGTACTAGGGAAACTAGACCTTGTATCTAAGGTGTTACTTTTGCCCACATTTTAGAGGAAGTCAAGAAATTTAGTTAGCAGATATAAGTAAGGACTTAAACTAAGGTAGTTTGGCTCAGAGACTATTTGTTACCAATTTCACTGTCCTCTCTTCTATAGTGGTATAGACTAGGGTAGAAAGGAAATATATTTCCTAGAAGGAAAATCCTAATGGAACCTCATATTTACCAAAATTCAACCTCTCAAAAAATCATGTAAATGATCTACATTAACAGAACTACATATTAGGACAAAGTGTGTAGTTTTCTATAACAGCAGTCCCCACCTTTACCATTTTATTGTACTTTCATTATTAATTATTTTATTTAATTATTATTATTTGTCAGCTGTGTATAAGGAATTGTGACAGATATGTGAGTACAGAGATGAACAAGTATGACAGGGTCCCAGTTGTCAGGGTATGCTGTCTTCTTGGGTATGTAGCTGGTAAGAAAAATGTATCTCAGTAATATGTTTACGACTGTGCTAGTGCTACTAAGGTGAGGGTGTCAGGAAAGTCATTCTATCTAGTGTCTCAAACGAATGGGCATTAGTCAGATAAAGAATATAGGGCAGAGGGTGAAAGTGTGATAGTGCTCCAGGTAGAAGTCACAGGATCTTGGGGAGTTTAAGGCAGGCCAGGGTGCCCATGCCTCCTGGTGCCAGTTAGGTAGCCAGAGAGTGGTGAAATACAGCCTAGGGTAGTGCGTAGGGACCTGATCATGCAGAGTCTTGAAACATAAGCAATGAATATTAGACTTGGGGACTAGCATATGTCATAATGGTTACATTGCTAGATTCCTACATGGTCAACTGCAGTTCAAATCCCAGAGCCAGCGGCTTAAAACTCACCCTGGGAGCATGTGCATTGTGTGCCTAAGATCTCGAGAGGTGAATGGAGGTGAAGGGATTGTGACATGGCCATCCCCCCAGGAGAGTTATTTCTTGCTTTCTGTCTCTCTGTCTCTCTTTATCTCTCCAGCAAGCACTCATACCCTATATCAAAAACCTCTAAATCATACACACACACACACACACACACACACACACACTAGTCTGCTCTTAAGAACTGGAACTGGTCTGGCTGTAGAAACTACTCGTTACCAGTTTCACTGTCCTCACTGCTGTAGTGGGTATAGACTAGGGCAGAAAACATATGAGACAGAAAAGGAACATGCTCAGGTTCACATTTGAAATATCAGTAAGATGGCAATGTGAAGAAGGACTATGTAAGGTAAAAACGGAAGCAGACATTTTGTATGAGACTTACTGAGTCAAGGCAAGATGCAATGGTTTAGAATAAACTAAGTTAGTGAATAGAAAGATTAGGAATAGACTTTTAAAGTTTATACACTTATTTAACCCATGAGTGTAAGAGCTAGAGAGAAAGAAAGCAAGAGAGGCACCCCAACAGAGTTTTTACACCATGATCCGCCCCCACCATCAGCCAACCTGAATCATGGGCACGTGAATGCCTGGTGTACTCAGGGAGGTCTCCTGACTTGAACCAAGACCCATAAAGATCAGCCTCACAGAGTGTAGGTTTTTACTGCTGTGCCATGATCAAACCCCTAAATGTACATTTTGGGAAAACCATCAAGGGAATTGGACAGTGATTTTAATGAGTATTTGGTTAGGAGTAATTTTCAAGCTGACAATTTTTAGGATGATGGTATTTCTTATTAAAATACAGTTGTTAAAACAGCAGTTTGTGGTATGAAGATCACTAGTTCACATTTGAGTGGGTTAAATTTGAGATGTCAGGAGTCCAAATAAGAATTACTCATATGTTATTAGAATTCTTTTCATTTGTTTTGAATTCATATATAACCAGAGTGCTTGCTACAACTTCCACTTCAGTTAGGGGCAAAAACACAGTGTTCACCTCAGGGACCAGAACCATAATACCTGGACTCAAAGTAGTTACTTTGATAAACATCTGGATGGTGTGTCAATAAAATAAGAACATTATTCATGGCATCCTACTTTTAACCTCAGGTTCCACGGGAGCTGTCCTTGGCTCAACATTTGCACCAGGAATTAACTCTACTGGTAAGTATGCAGGGCATATCAGACATATTGGCTTGTTTCCATGCTTATTGGCTTGTTTCCATGCTTCTTGGCTTGTTTCCATGCTTATTGGCTAAAATATTTAATAATATTTAAATAATTACAATATCCTTAAAAACATTATCTCATTTAATTGTTTAAACAAGAATTGTTATCCCATTTTGCTCATGAGGAACTTAGACCAAGACATTACCTCATTTGTTCTAGGTTCTATAGCAAGTAAAGAAGTGGAACCAATATTTTACCCATTCTCTACTAACTCCAATGACCATGCTTTTCAGTGTGATGCCATCCTTCTTTAATGCAAATATATAATCTTTAATATCCCATTAGTAAAGCTTGCTTAAAAATAACAAAGCTTAAATGGTCTCCATTTCTAACTAGAACTGCAGGAACAAGTATTAAAAAATATATGTATATATATGTGTGTGTATATGTGTGTGTGTGTATATATATGTATATATATATATATATATATATACACACACACACATATATATGTATTTCAAAATGTGAACCTGGTCTCATACACACACACACATACACACACACACACACACACACACACACACATATATATATATATATATATATATATATATATATATATTTATATTTATAATGACAAACTGTGACATTTGCTATTCTGAAACAAGATTTGGAACATTTCATTTGACAAAACTTGTATTATTGTTTTATAATTTTTTTTTTTTGGAGAGGTTTTTGCTATAGGGCACTTGCGCTCACCAGACAGACAGAGAGAGACAGAGAGACAGAAAGTGAGAAATCACCCATCAGTGGGGATGGCCATGCTGCAATCCCTTCTCTTCCATTCTCCTCTTGGGATCTTGGGCACGCATGCACACGCGCCCGAGGTGAGTTTTAAGCCACCGGGGTCTGGGACTTGACCCATCGTCGACTACATGGGAGTCCAGTGACATAGCCATTATGCTAACTGCTGGTCCCTTTTTTATAAATTTTATAGCCTCTTTTTTATATGATTACATTCACTTGATATAAAATTCACAAATACTTATAGGCCAATTTCTACTTCCTAACACTGAATAAGTGAACCAAATTATTTTTTTCGAAGTTACAGTACGATATTAATTTATTTTTTGTTTTATTCATGATAGGGCATGTGAAGATGAGAGGCAGAGAGGGATGAGCACTCACCACAGGGTCTAGTTGTGCCATGATCTTCTCCTTCCATCTTGCAGCCACTTTGATCTTGGTCATCCACACCCATGACCAGTATGTTTCAGGCTGACTGGGCTGGGGATTAGAATTGTAGTCACTATGTGGGATCAGCTTCTCTTGAGCACTGCATTAGTTACTGTTGTGCCATGGATCTGGCCTATAATTATAGTGCGTTATTATTTTAGCTTCTAGATTAGTAATATGCTAAGAATCAAAGTACATGAGAAAGCTCATTTCTCAATTTGCAGGGACTAACAGAATCTGAGCTTTAGTGACTAAATCGTTTATTATTACTTTAAGAAATAGATTGCCTGCACTTTTTTTTTTTGGCAAAAATTAATCCTAAACTTATCCTTTCTATAATGTAGTCCTCTTATATAAATTTATTTTACAAACCAGTCACTTGAAACAAGTTCAATAATTAAATTCAAATTAAATGTATAATGAGTGTTTATTTAAATTATGATTATGGAAATATAAGAGAAAGAGCACATTTCATATTATTGGGTTGTCAGAAAAGTCATGGTGTAGTTTTTTATGTTTTTTTATGCAAAAATGTATCATGACTTCTCTGACAACCCAATCTATATTGAATGTCACAAGTATATTATAAAATAATGCCATAACTAAAAGTAGATGACTATTGGGGCACACATTTTTAAATCATTTTTAGCATCTTCTAAATTCAAGATTTAATTATTTGAAGCCAGCTAGTAGTGTAGTAGTTAAAGTGTTGAACTCCCATGTGGTCGACTGCGGTTTGAGCCCCAGACCTGGTGGCTTGAAACTCACTCTGGGTGCATGTTCATGCGTGACCAAAATTCTGAGAGGAGAATGGAGGAGAAAGAATTGCAGTGTGGCCATCCCCTTAGGGGATGATTTGTCACTTTCTGTTTCTCTGGCAAGTGCACATACCCTACTACAAAAAACTCTCAAAAATATTTTAATTTCTCACGTGTGAGCATATGCTTTCACCAGAGAGGTAGAGGGGAAGTGAGAAATCATCCTCCAGGAGAGATGGCTAATCCACAATCCCTTCTCCTCCAGTCAGCTTTTGGGTTTGGGGGCATACATGCACATGTGTCCATGTGATTTTCAAGCTGCTAGGTCCAGTACTCGAACTGTACAGTCGACTCTGTGGGATCAGCATCCTAACTTCTATGCCCCCTGCTGACCTCAGACTTAATTTTTAATAAGTGGAACCAAACAAAAATTGAATGCTTGTAAATATTTACTTAGAAAAAAAAGGCAATGACTTGTTTTCAGTTTGATAATTTGCAACTCAGATTATTTCTTAGAAGAGTTTTATAATTTCCCTCCCAAGAGATCTCTCACTGACATGATTTTCTAAGATAAACTTCTAATTCTGTTTTTAGTGAAATTTTTACACATCATGGCATTTGAAGCACTGAAATTAACTTTGAAATAAAATTAAAATATATTCTTTAATTGAAACATGAATTTAATCTTTCCCTTATTAGACTTAGATAACAGAATTTTACCAGAACTCATTGTAGGTAAGGTGAAATTAAAATGTCACAAAAAATAGGTTTCTACACAATGTGTCTTGAAACAGTACTTCTATTTTTTCCATTTTAGCACTGAAAAATATCAAAGATACTATAACATTCTTCCCAAATTATAATGTAATGCATAAATTAATCTCTATTAATTGAAATACATTTATAAATATATTTGTGTTTTATCATTTAAGTGCCTGAAGTAACAGTTGAGAATATATAAAATTGTAAATATTCATTTGATAAAAAATGGTATTATATTAACTAGAATAAAAAACATGGTAGCATAAGTCTTAATTTTCCAATTAATAAAACATGAACTTCAAGTTGGATTTTAGTGTGCCACTAAAAAAATCCATAGGGCTTTTGCCTTCTTATATCATAATACAGGTGTATTAAATCCCTTATATAATAATTAAATTCTACACTGGTTGTGTACAAATATACATTACTCAATCAAACAAAAATAACTCCCCAGACTTCTCCATAATTAAAAGGAAGCAACACCATATTTTTGCATATACTAGTGTTATCCTAACATGTCCATAAAGAATACTTGGGTATTATTGAATCCTGATTTCTTCTTCTAAACAACAACTAGAAAAGATAAGCCAACAAAGTTTATCCATTTCACCATGCTTGTTCGTAATTATTCCCTTTTCTGCATTCTTTCAGCATTTATATTAGAATATAAGCTTCCTTAAAACAGGCAGTTTTATTTTATTCACTAATATAAAACCTCTTTATGGGACTTACCTGATGAGTGTTTGACTTTAATACTTGTCTACCTGTTTCCCTAAATTCTGCCTTTGTTGAATGGAGACCATAACTTACACATCATTAATGTATTGTTCAGAAAGCTTCCCATATAAACAAGCACTCAATACTTTTTAATTATGTCTGGGTTACATACTATATCTCATTTTGGATAGGCATTATTTTCTCCTTTCCAGTTTTCTACAGTCTCAGGTGCATTCTGTGTGTACTGTTCAATGGTCTTACATTGACTACTGTCTTTGTTCATATCTTTTTTTTGTCTTCAGTATATTTTAGCAGTACTCATTGCTTTTCAAATAAATTCTTAATTCTTTAGTCTAATATTTGTGTCCTTTTGAGTTCCAATCTACTTCCAACACTTACTTATCATAAACAGTATTGCTTGAAATGCTATGCTATTGTATTCTATTCTAATAAACATTAAAAAAAATAGAAAACAGCTACAAGATAAGAAATGACAAAATTTAGGAGCCTGAAGTGTTCTTCTACCTCAAGGAGCCCCATTCAGAGCACCAAAAGGCCGTGTTGCTGGTCGTCAGATAAATGTGTATTCAGAAAACTTCTGTTTCCTGACCTTGAACCTTGAAGAAAGACACTTGAAAATATAGAAATGGTAAAGAAATGATATGTAGAAAACATACATATTCATTCTTGATGTTAGAAAACTCAAAGAGTTTTACAATATATTTAAGAAATACAGAGTTTTTTAATAGGCATTTCCCAAGTCACGACATGTTGACTACCATTTCTTTCATATTTCAGAAACTTCTAGTGTTATCTCAAGCAAAACCCTTGAACCTGGAAGTTATAACACTGGGAAGTCACCATATGTTAGGGAATTCTGAAGAGTGCTGCTTAGGTAATAGAGTAGCTTCAGGATGTTATTTTTTCACTCCTTTCCTTCTTTTCTTTCTCAGAGGCCACAACTGCTACAGGAACCATGAGAACAGGACTGCCAGGAGGTGAGCATGGTCCTTCTGAGATTCATTCTTTGATATTGTAGCAAAGCTTTGAAGACTACGAAGGCCTCAACACATTTCCTCTGGGGGATGTAACACACAAGGCCAAGCCAAATTGTTAATCCCTCTAGAATAATCTGCTCTGAGGCCTCTCAGTCACGTATTTCTGAGTCCTAGCTCTCAGAGTTCATTCTCTGAAGAGAGCGATGAGTGTTTCACTGCTTTCAAGTCCCCAGAACTTCTTTTCACAGGTACCACCATCATTTTTTTTCTGAAGTCGATAGCAGCTTATAAGTTTCCAACCCACATAATATCAAATAGATAAGACGTAAGCTGGCTCTTATTCTTTTGGTGTTCTGTGTATGGTGGTGTGTATGTGTGAATGTATATCCTTTAAGGATATTGCATAAAACAGCCACAAAAAGATCACAAGGGAAAATAGCTAGAAAAGAAAGTTAAACTTCCATTTTCCTCCCTCTGTAGTCAGTGCTGTTACATCAGGGGGAACTCTCATAAGCAGTGAAGCAGATTATTTGATAAAAAATTGTATTATATTAACTGAAATAAAAAACATGGCAGCATAAGTCTTAATTTTCCAATTAATAAAACATGAACTTCAAGTTGGATTTTAGTGGCATAGGGCTTTTGCCTTCTTATATCATAATACAGGTGTATTAAATCCCTTATATAATAATTAAATTCTACACTGGTTGTGTACAAATATACATATACTTCTGTTGGTGGACTAGGGTATAGGGGTGCTCATTTTCAAGGTGAAATAAAGGAGGCCAAAGAGATGATATGAGAGAAGGACCCTTAAAGTTAGTTTATCATTTGGAACATTAACTAAACTACCATAAGTTCATGACCTGCTTCCATGATGAACTGGTACATATTGCTAAATGTATTTTTTTATTGCTTTAGGTATCACTACAGTAGGCTCTGAGACATCTGTTCAAACAGGAATTTCCAACACAGGTAGAATCGAAATAATAAGTACATCTTCTCTAGGGACACTCAGAGGAAATTATTTATTTTTTAAATGTTTTTATTGCTCTGTTACAATCATACAAAATACCTCTTTCCAGCACCTCAAATCCCCAGAATTTACTGTTTTTCTATGTCCTTTCTCAGAGGCCACAACGTCCACTGAAAATGTTGGTACCACTGGAGTTGGATTCAAAACAGGTGAGAAGGACCATCCTGTGTTTTTGTTGTTACCACTGGTTATGACACTCACTAGACAGCCTGAAGAGAAGGAGTTTCTGGAGTTACTTATACTGCGTGTTTGGCCAGTAAATTGTTTTTCAATTTTTGTTTTTCTTTCTTTCTATTATCTCTGGAGGTAAGATGTTTATAGAATGTTTCTGAATAATTTCTGCTGTGAATTGCAAACCTTACCAACTTTTGAAATGGGAGGGGTGATAAAACTTCTTATTCCTGAAAAATAAGGAGGAGCTACCAAAACATAGAAAAGATACCTGACCTGTATAAATGTTTTTTTTTTTTTTTCACAAATGATGTTTGTCTGGAGTCCTTGGCACACTCGTACCTTCCCCTGTTTCCACTCCATAGCAGGTATTTCTGCAACATGAGAGAAGTGAGACACTGGGAGTGAAACAGAGAGCCCGAGAAAGACTCATCTTGCCTCCCTGACACAGAATGGCAGAAAGCCTCCCTCAGGTTGAGAACTGGTTTGATAATAATAAATGGGAAAATACACAGGACTAGTCATCAGAGAAGCGTGAGTTAGAGATAATAGGTATAGAATTTTCTAGAAGCAGGTCATAGGAAACATCAAACACCATGGTGATGACAGTCCTCTTTGTGTTTCAGACACCACTGGCAGCACCCCTGACACAACTGCTGCCCCTGGCAGTTCTAATACAGGTGAGCCAGCTCCTGCATTGGCAGGGAACCCTTCCCATGGAGTCTTCCCATAATTAGATATCTCTGCTGGTGCTATTGTTTACATGTGTGATTTTTTTTTTCATGGGTTGAATATTTTTAAATATGTCTTTCTGTTTTTTTTTTTTTTTTCCTTTTCTTTTTCTTAGAGGCCACAACTTCCTTAGAAGGCAGTGGAACAAGAGATAGAATAGCCACAGGTGAGTATTGCAAAGTCACTGTGTTTACTGTTAGTAATACACACTGAAGACTAGCTTTTTTAAAAAACAAACAAAAACCCAAAAAATCAAATATTTATTGTCTAGAAATATATATATATATATATATATATAAACATAGCAGATGCTATTCTCTCATTTCTCCATCTTCTTGCTTTTCTTCAACACCTCTATTATAAAGGACATTGTTACACCTTATTAAAAGTTCACCCAGATACCAGACAACACTCCATCTATCCTTCTATGCATTCTTTTTTTTTTTCTTTGGAGAGGTTTTCACTGTAGGGCGTGTGCGCTCGCCAGACAGAGAGAGAGAGACAGAGAGACAGAAAGCGAGAAATCACCCCCCAGGGGGGATGGTCACACCGCAATCCCTTCTCCTCCATTCTCCTCTCGGGATCTTGGGCACGCACGCACACGCGCCTGGCGTGAGTTTTAAGCCACCGGGTCCGGGACGCGAACCGCGGTCGACTACGTGGGAATCAAGCGACATAGCCATTACGCTAACTGCTGGTTCCCCATCTATGCATTCTTATGTATTTGCAAGCTGTATATTTATATAGCCATCTACGGATACAAGGTAGCCCTTATACGCCATTCCCCATTTGAGTTTCACTATCCCTGATTTTCTGTTAATTGAGGAAAGGTTTGGCATTCTGAGGTAAGCTGATTGCAATAACTAGCACAGGCTGCAGGCTGCTCGCCACTGACCCTGTGGTCCCGTGTGACTGGAGCAGCTACTGTAGGCCCCAAATCACTGAGTTCAAAACAAGACTGTAGTTTTAAAAGGATCCATGCCACTTACTCTCAACCTGAGTATCATTATGTAAAAATTACCATTGTTCATTGACTAAGATTCAGAAACTCAAACTTTCATTCTTATTTCCCAGGACATAGAACAGTAAATTCTGGGGTTTGAGGATACTGGGATTTTTTTTTTTTTTTTTTTTTTTTTTTTTTTTTTTTTTTTACCATAGGGTGTGTGCACTTACCAGAGAGAGACAGAGAAAGACAGTGAGAGGAAAGCGAGAAATCACCCCCTACCCCCAGCTGGGGTGATCATCATGCTGCAATCCCTTCTTCTCCATTCTCCGGGATTGGGGGTGCGCACTCACATGCACTCAGCATGATTTTCAAGCCATCTGGTTTTGAACTGTGGTCAGCCATGTGGGAGTCCAGTGCCTTAACCTCCATGCTACCTGCTGACTCCTATTTCCCACTTTTAAACATATTCCTTCCATCATACAAAACAATAATGCATCCTCTTGACTGAATTGCATAGATGACATAGAGACAAAGCTCTTAACTCCATTATTGAATGCTAGTAAAAGAGGCCCAGTACGTAGACATTCCTTTGGTAAATTTACTATGGAAAGAATATTGTATGAAGAATATATAGATTAACTTTCTACATTAAAAATACATTTTCCTGAAATACAGAATAAACATAAAGGTTGTGTCCATTTATTTGCTTGATACCCTAAGGCCACTTCGTAATGAGAAGGAGTTGCCCTGTAACTACCCATCCCTTTTTTCACAGCTACCACTGGGGTAGTCTCTGGAGAGACTCTGGAACCTGGGAGTTACAACACAGGTAAGTCAGAAAGTGTATAGGGAATGCCACACAAAGGCTCCTCAGGTGGTACATCCTAATGTAACTTTGCCATGTATTTCATCATATTCTAGACTTTGTGCTTTTCTTGTCTTTCAGAGGCAACCACTTTCACAGGAAAGGGCAGGACAACCCAAACAGAAGAGACAGAAGGTAAGCTCTAGCTGTCTGAAGCTTTTGAGTTCTCATCCTTTCTCAGTTTTGGTGTACTGAAGTGAACTGATAAATGTTAAGGAGGGTCAAGGACAGGGAGTTGCTTCTTGTCAGGAAGCGCAAATACATGTCTGAAAACTAGGAAGTTCTGATAAAGAATTTCAGGAACTCTGTTACCTAATATTCTAGTCCTTCCCATCACTAATAACAGAAAATACATGAAACTGAGCAGCCTGGGTAGTTAACCCAATTTTTTTTTTTTTCTTTTTTTGGAGAGGTTTTTGCTATAGGGCGCGTGCGCTCGCCAGACAGACAGAGAGAGACAGAGAGATAGAAAGCAGGAAATCACCCCCCAGGGGGGATGGCCACGCCGCAATCCCTTCTCCTCCATTCTCCTCTCGGGATCTTGGGCACGCACGCACACGCGCCCGGCGTGAGTTTAAGCCGCCGGGTCCGGGACTCGAACCGCGGTCGACTACGTGGGAGTCCAGCGACATAGCCATTACACTAACTGCTGGTCCCGAGTAGTTAACCCAATTTTTAAAGGAGAGCTAGGCCTCTCATGTGGCTTCAGCCCTCTGAGTAGAATGTTCAGTGTGCACCACCGAGGATGAGCATAGACACGGTTTTAATCCTGAGAAGTACAGACAACTTATTAACCAAAATAGAGGGCTGTTCAGCTCTTGGTTTGGAGGTCCGATGCCAAGTGCTCCCTGGTGGGATCTTCCAGATGCATCACAACATGGCAGAGGACAGGGGGGTGTGGCTTGTGTTCCAGGTGGGCTCTTACCTGCCTCATTTCTACCGCTTGTACACTCACCGAACTTAACCATACAGGCTCCACTCTAACCTCTCAATCACTAAGCCCTTCCTAAAGGCCCACACCAGTTTTGGACACCATAATAGAATCAAGTTTTCAACATCATAATCTAGTTACAGTGACCCAACATACAAATTTTAGGGGGCATATTCAAACTATAACATCTAAGCTAGACTCTCCTCTATGTCTGTTTGACAGCATTAGTTCTTTGGACACCTGTCTGAGACCTGCTGACATGTGGCAGGTCCCCAGTTCTCTCTACTCTGCTCCTGTGTGCCAACATCTATCCAATGTATTTATTATGCTTCTTGTTCTTTTTCTTTGTCCCCTCTCTCGAGTGTGAATCATCTGAAGTAGAGATCTTCGTTCTCACTGAAAAAGGTCTCTCAAGCACCAAGAAGTGCTTTAAAAATGTTTTAAAGATAATGACAGGAATCTCCTTATTCTGAGTGTCACTCTGTTTACTTCAACAGCTACCACCAGGGTTTCAATGGGGGTCAGCAGCAGTTCAGGGGTTCCTAAACCAGGTAAGATGGAGTATTAAAATAGTCAAGGGAAGCTGTAAATAGCCCCTGGGAGTCTATGATTAAACACCTTATTATCATAATATCCCAAGTTATACAAATGAAAATGTTTAGATAGATTAGACTTTCCCTCGCTCCTGGAATACTAGGGGGCCAAGTCACTGGCAGTGAAACAGGTGAAGTGAAATTAAGCTCCATTCTCCTTTTCATGGGATACAGAACTTCCTAGATACTATAGCAAAACATTAGCTTATAGTTGGGGGTAGGGGAGCAAGAAAATAATCATTTGTGATTAATTTCTTTCTGAAACAGACGTTTTCAGAAAAGGTTTTTCCAAGATTCAAGCCATTGCTGCTTTCAGTATTGCTTGCTTTCTAGCTCCTTTTACTTTTCTCATTTTAGGCACTTCTGGTGAATTCTCTGGGACAACCATTACATCTGAAGTTTCCAACACAGGTAGCTGAAGAACGAGTTCTTCATCTTGAATGCATAGCACCTTTTGTGAGGCTGCTATGATAAAATATGTCTTCAATATTTTTTACTAGTATCTCAAGTTCCCAGGACTCATGATTCTCATCTTTCTTCCTTCAGAGACCACAAGTTTCACAGAAACTGGAGGCAGTGCTAGAACTGAATCCAGAACAGGTAGGGCTGAGCAGTCTATATATAACGAATGAGTCTCATTACTATGACATGTTGATGAGTTTTTCGTCTAGAATATCGTGTACTGATTTAGAGACAAAATATCTAAGGCCAAATAGATTTTCTTTTAGATTTAAAAATTTCCTTAAAAAAATCTGCCAATATCATCTTCTGAATTGAGATAGCTGTTCTGAGTTAGGATGCAAATAGGATATAATTGTTCTGAAAAATAGTTCTCCTGTAATATTACATATAAACATTGCCAAAGTATCAACAGGAGCTAAAAACTTTTCTTCTTATTTTTTTTTTGGTGTGTGTGTGCATGTGTGTGTATGTGCACATGCCTGGTGTTTTTATAGACAGGGTATGACTATGTTGCAAACCTTCTACATTTGTGTCCTGCTGGAACTACAGCCAATTGTTTAAGGAGAGCTTAGAATGAAACCCAGGCCTCCTGTGCAACTTCAGCCTTCTGGGCAGCAATGTTCAGTGTCACCACTGAACATGAACATGGATGCACATAGACACAGTTTTAATCCTGAGAAGTACAGATATCTTAAATGAACCTTAGAAACATGAACATGCTGGGACCAGCAGTTAGCGTAATGGCTATGTCACTGGACTCCCACATAGTCGACCGCGGTTCGCGTCCCGGACCCGGTGGCTTAAAACTCACGCTGGGCACGTGTGCATGCGTGCCCAAGATCCCGAGAGGAGAATGGAGGAGAAGGGATTGCAGCATGGCCATCCCCCCTGAGGGGTGATTTCTCGCTTTCTATCTCTCTGTCTCTCTCGGTCTGTCTGGCGAGTGCACGCACCCTATAGCAAAAAAAAAAAAAGAAACATGAGCATGCCTACATAGATGTTGTCATGTTTCCAAAGCAATACGAATTAGTGTTTTCTCAGTGTCTAAAATTCTCAGCAAGCAAATAATTATTTTGTCCATCACTCTCTTATAATAAAATAGGAAAGGATGGGGAAAAATATTCTTATCTTTCTCTGACAAAATACCAATAGTATTGCCTCAAGTTGAGGAATTGCTTTGGTAATGCAATAATTATTGGGAAAACAGATAAGAGTGGGAGTCATAGAAAGGCCTTTGCTATAATAAAGATAAAAATCGATTTTCCCAGAAGGGAAGTCTTTGGGGAACAAATAAAAGTCTCTGTGGTGATTCTGGTCTCTTTTGTGTTTCAGCCACCACGGGGGTAGTCCCTGGCACAACAGTTGCCCCTGGTGGTTCTAACACAGGTGAGTTGACAGGATGTTATGGAATATTCCACATGTCCTCTTATAATTAAAGGTCTCCTCTGATATTAGTCTCTTCAGGAGAAGCACAGTATCTTTTCTGTGATCCTAAAATAGTCTCCAATTAACTCTTGTCTTTTTTCTCTCTCTCAGAGGCTACAACTATTCTAGAAGGAAGTAGAACAACAAGAGTTGGAATAGTCGCAGGTGAGCACTGCTAGGCTAATATCTGCACTTCCTAATTTCTCCTTCCAACAGTCTTTTAACAATATGTCTTCACAATTTACCTATGCTATATTGAGAAAATTCAGGGGAAAAAAAGCCAAGATAGTCATTAGATTGTCTCTTTATTACTGAGCTTCCAAGGGCCTTCAGTAGACCATCATGAAGTCAAACAAATGACAGCTTAATAGGTGATATGGAGAAAAATGTTTTTCTCTTTTCGAAAAGAACATGATAGTTGAGAACTGTCTCAGTAAAATCGCTGTAGAAAGATTGTTAGATGGGAAATACAGATGACTTTTAGCGCTGCGAGTCTCAGCATAATAGTTTACTGCTAGAGGGAACTGAGATTCCTGTTTAAATCAAGCAGTTGAACTATCGACTACCATCTCTGCCTTGTTTTAGGCACAACTGGCATAGTCTCTAGAGAAACTGTGGAACCTGGAAATTATCAAACAGGTAAATCTGAAAACATGCAAAACACCTGGACATTGGCACGTTGGGTGACTTACTCTGACAGCAGCATAGTGTGTGCTTTCTCATACCCTCATCCTTACTTCTTTCTTTCTTTTTTTCTTGCAGAGGCCACAACTTCCACAGGGAGTAGGATTACCCAAGCAGAACTTCCAGGAGGTGGGCTATTTCAGTCTGAGGCTTTAGGGGTCTTATCAAATTCCCATGGGGTGGTTACAGCAAAGATGAGTGTGAAGGTTGGTTGAGAGAAGAAGCTACATTTCTTCTAGAACACAACATGCTAGAGTCATGAACTTGGACCTGTGTAGGAGTTCCATGGCCTCAACTGTTCTGCTTGTCTGGATTTTTCAAGGGCAGGCTTGCAGAGCGAGTTGTTGGGTAGCAGGATGAGAGCAACCTGTTGATTATCCCCTGTCTTTCAGGGCACAATCCTTTCACTTAATTTGACTTTTTCCCAAAGCACTTGCTAACATCTATCACATTGACTTATGTTCCATATTTACTGCTGGAATGTAAGCCATATTAGGGAGAGATCTTATCTTTTAACATTTTGTTCAGTGATAATTCAGAATGGATTAAAATGATATTACATGATAGAAAAGAAATGCTTAATAAATGCTAGTGGAATGATGAAATGTATTGTTTTGAAGCTTTTCACTCTGTTTACTTTAATAGGTACCACCATGGTTTTGCCTGAAGTCAGCAGCAGCTCAGAGTTCTAGGCCAGATAGGATGGAGGAAATAAACTCATCATATGAGTATCAGAGCCAAGGAGTTCTATTTTCACATCCCAGTATCAAAATACCTCTAGTAATTGATGAGTAAAATTTAGAAAGATAATCCATCATTGCTTTTTTCTTTTCCTTTAGGCACTTCTTTCACACCAGAAAGCCCAAGTTCTAAAGTGAAACAAGTAAAGGGGAGATAAGATCTCCTTCCACATTGAGTGGGCTCTATGAAAATGGAACCCCAGCAGCAATAAGAATCAATAGTTGATCATTATTTATTTATTTTATTTCCAGGAAATAAAATGGTATCAAGTCATGCACAGTGCATTTCTTTCTAATGCAAGATTTATCAGAAAGCTCTTCCAGTGGTTCAAGGCCATAACTATTTCCAATACTGGTTGAGAGCTAATGTCTACTGATTTCTTTATTTTTCTCATTTTAGGTACTCCGGGAGAATCCTCCAAGACAACCATTACATTTGGAAGTTCCTACACAGGTAGATTAATTAGCAGAAAATCTCCATATTTAACCTCCAAGTTAGTAGACCTGCTCTAATGAAATATCAACATAATCCTCTCCCAATATCCTAAATCCTCAGACCTCACCATTCATCCTTTTCCTTCCTCAGAGTCCACAACTGTAACAAAAGGCAGCAGCACAGCTGGGAGTGGACTAAGACCAGGTGAGCAATGGACAGCCCACGGTTGAGGGTTTAGCATAAAACATGACTCTCCATGGGGCCAGCAGATGGCCTCTGGTTATGTCACTGGACTCCCACATGCCTGAACATGGTTTGAGTCCCAGACCTGATGGCTTGAAACTCATTCCAGACGTGTGTGTGTGTGTGTGTGTGTGTGTGTGTGTGTGTATGTGTGTGCTGAAGATCCCAGGAAGAGAAGAGATTGCTATGTGGCCATGCCCCTTGTGGGGGGTGATTCCTCACTTTCCCTCTTACTGTCTCTGTCTCCTGCTCTCTCTCCAGCAAGTACACAGACCCCAAGGCAAAAATCTCTAATAAATGTATGACTCTCCAGGGGCTACCCCATTGGGAGGTGTATTTTCCTGCAGAGTAATTTACTTTCAGTGTTTTCATATGCTGATCATGTTCTGAAAAACATTGCAATACCTGCTTCTAGCCACAGTGTTGTAACTTTCCAGAGATGGACTACTGTGTAGACAGTATGAGAGCTTTCTCTTGTGATGTCATACATATTATTAAGGTGACAGAGAGAGCCAAAGAATACTATGTTTCTAGAAAGACTTCTGGAAATATCCTATATAAAGGTTTTCATGTTTCCCAAACAAAGATATTCAGTATTTTCCCATGTTTTTGACACATTTTAACGTGTTTCTGGTTTTCATCCCACAGTAAGCACCACTGCAACACCAGGAGGCCAAGCAAGTGGGAAAGTGACAGGTGAGCCTAGGGGAAAACTAACTTGTTTTCCTATCTTAGAATGGATGGAATTTCAGAGGAGGAAGCCTCAATTTGGGAAGATTACTATGAGGATTGCCTTGTTAGTGAAATGGGTGATAGGACAGGCGTATGATTCTCATCCCTTTTGGAAGCAGTAAAGGGACCCTGTGATATAACAAGAGATAATGCCAGGGCACTATACAGTTTTAGTCCTTTGAGTTTCAGCCATCACTGGTGTTGATCCTGGCACAACTGTTGCCCCTGACAATTCTCATACAGATTAGTCTTTTTTTTTTTTTTTTTGAGGTTGAGATGAGAGGAAGGGTTTTTTTTTTTTGTTTGTTTGTTTGTTTGTTTGTTTGTTTTTTTGAGAGGCTTTTGCTATAGAGTGTGTGTGCTTGCCAAAAAGACAGAGACAGAGAGATAGAAAGCGAGAAATCACCTCCCAGGGGGGATGGCTATGCTGCAATCCCTTCTCCATTCTCCTCTCGGGATCTTGAGCATGTACACACACACACTCGGCGTGAGTTTAAACCACCGAGTTCAGGACTTGAACCGCGGTCCGCTACATGGGAGTCCAGCGACATAGCCATTATGCTAACTGCTGGTCCCTCATACAGATGAATCTTAAGGTGACAGACACTCTGCCATGGACCCATCTATGATGAGATGCCTTTTCCAGTGCTCTCCTGTGTCCTCATGGTCTGTAAATATTTTCCAGTCATCTGTATGCTGTTTCTCTCTTTCAGAGGCCACAACTTCTGTAGGAGGAGATGAAACAACAAGAGTTGGGATAATCACAGGTGAGCTCTGTCAAGTTCTAACTGTCCCTTTTAAGAACTCCTCAAAAGTCTTGTTTTACATAATTTCAAATTTCCCGTATTTGTCACATTAGGCAAAAATTCAGCAGATGTTCAAATTTTGACATACATAAATATAGTTCAGACACTTCGATATTTCTTCTTTATGTCTTGTACTCTAAAGGCCCTTTATCAGGGTACCGTGAGACTGTTCCTTGACAGTCACATATGTGATTTGGGCTCAATCTATCTCCCTGCAACAGACTACCCAAAAGGGACTCATTGGTGAAGGCTTTTCTCTGTAAACTTGGCAAGGAAATGATATGTTCCATGAAAATATATAGCTTTTTGAGAGGTTTTTGCTATAGGGCACATGCACTCACCAGACAGAGAGAGACAGAAAGTGAGAAATCCCCCCCCCCCCGGGGGATGGTCACGCCGCAATCCCTTCTCCTCTATTCTCCTCTCGGGATCTTGGGCACGCACGCACACGCGCCTGGCGTGAATTTAAGCCACTGGGTCTGGAATGCGAACCGTGGTCGACTACAAGGGAGTCCAGTGACATAGCCATTACGCTAATTAATGGCTGGTCCCAAAATATATAGCTTAATTTTTAAAACTAGAAATCCCAGTAAAATAATTTTATTGGAATATTAAAAAAAAACAAAGTTTTTCCGTTTATTTTCCATTAAGAGCTTATGCCCATTTCATGATGGTGATGAACTGATCAACCTTCCACATTCCTTTTCTGATTTCAGATACTGCTGAGGGCATCTCTAGTAAAACAAGGGAACCTGTAAGTGCCCGTACAGGTCAGTAATTCTGAGCATGGCTCTTTGGGCAATATAAACAGTGGGAGCCCCAGAATGTCCTGTCCAGCCTTCATACTTCCCATTTTATTCTCTCAGAGGCCACAACTTTCCCAGGAGACAGTGGGACTGCCAGGACAGAACTGGCCAAAGGTAAGCTCTTCCATTGAGGCTGAGGGTCTCATTGTTCCTCTGCTTGGATTGCTCCTTGAATGAATCATATAAACAAGTGTGAGGGTGTGGGGGGGGGTGTTTCCTCTGGGGGCCTATTGTTTCAAGTCAAAGTGGGAAGTTATTCCATGATCCCAGATGTTTCAGCTAAGCTGTGTGTAATAGCCTGGCTTACAGAGACATATTTTCTCTGGGCAAAGGTAAAAGAGCATATTGCACATATTCCAATTCCCTAGGGCTTCTAATTGTTCTTACCTAGCTTAACTTTTCCCCATGATGTATCATTTTCTACTTTGTCTTGTCAAGTTATGCATGATGTTTGTGGTTTATTTTCTATCCATCTTCACTAGTAATCATCATGAAGGCAGCTCATTGTTAAAATGCCCCAAGTATATAAAAATGTCCACAAACGTTAAAATCATGCTTTATTCTTTCCTGTAGTTATTTCTGGCATGCCAGAGAGATATGAAACAAGTAAGTGTATTTAAGGCCCTGAAGTTTCCTAACCTTACAGTAGCAACACATTTATCCCAGGTTGGCCTGGGAAATCAAATGCTGGAAAGTTGTTTGTTTTCTATTTTCTTCAGAAATGGAGTATCCTCAGGAAAAAAATTACTGGTGTTTTTGGGGTCACACTGATGCACCCAAGATTAACTGGGGAGACCATGCTCTCTTGTTTCATTTACTTTTTTGCATTTTAGGTACTACTGGAGAATTTTCTGGAACAACTATTATATTTGGAAGTTCTAATACGGGTAGGTTAACAAAGAAGAAATGCCTATTTTTTTTTTCTTTTTAGAGAGAGATATTTTTGTTATAGGGCACATATAATCACTGGAAAACCAGAGACAGAGAGATAGAAAGTGAGAAATCATCCCCCACCAGGGGAGATGGCGATGCCATAATCCCTTCTCCTTTATTCTCCTCTTGGGATTTTGCACAGTCATACAGACACACACCAGGTATGAGTTTAAAGTCACTGAGCCCAGGACTCGAACAGTGGTTGGCCATGTGGGAGGCCAGCCATTGCTCCATCTTCAGGTCTTAGAAATGCTTCTTAATTTCAGATACCATGATATCTTTTTTAGGATTGTTATGATAAAATAACACCCCAGTATCTATTCCCAGTTTTCCAAGTCCCTAAAAATAATCGTTCTCCTCTTTCATCCCTCAGAGGCCATAACCACTACAGAAGGAACTAGTACTACTGGAACTGGACTCAAAACTGGTAAGAATAAAAGAACCCATGATTTTTGGGTCATCAGGATTAGAGCTGTCTGAATTTTCTTGACAGAATTTGCATTTTATTTAACAATGCTGAAAGTATATTTAAATAAATTTGATGAAATATTTTGGAAAATCTACTAATTCTATAATTGAGCCTAATGGTTCCAAGTTTGAGAATGGGGTTTCTTCTTCTCCATTGGATTTCCCCTTCTCCAACAACAGCATTTCTACTGGAATACAGAAAGAAGTGTGTGTATGTGTGTGTGTAAAATAGAATAAATCCCCTAAAGAACTAAGACATATGCATGTATATGTGGAAATCTTCAAACATTTCATGGAAAATGCATATTATGAAAGAACTTCGCATTGATTTAAAATTTGTTTGTACTAAAGAGAATTTTTGTATCAAAAAGAACTTTTAATTCATTTTTCTACAAACTTTTTGAAGTACCCTCATATGTGTGTGTCTCTATATATGTATCAATTTACTTCTTCAATGTTTTCTCCTACATCTAAGGTTTTCAGCACAGTTAAACCTTTCACCTCTCATTTCTACCTCACAGCAGGCATCTCGACAACACCAGGGAACCAAGAAGGTTAGCAGGGGGTTGGAGGGAAGCATCTGGCCTACTTTTTATAAAATTCCAGGCAGATGTACCTCAAGTTGGGAATGTTGTCTTATTTGCTTTGTTGTGCTTTGTTGAAAGTAGGTAATACATCTAATTCATCATCTGCCATGTGCTCAGAGAAAGAGATTTCTGTTGTGGCAAATAAACACATACATACACTTGCACTAAATACACCTTCATTTGACTTACTGAGTCACGATAGTAACCTCTGTTCCTGTGTGTTTTAAGCAACTCTGGGGTAGCATGGGGCACTAGAAGTTCCAGTACAGGTGGGTCTATGGTTTGCCAGGGAATCATTTACCTACTTCCTACAATAACACATCTTTCCTTTTAGTGCTTCTATGCAGAAGAATTACTCTTCTATTCCAGTCTCCCAGAATCTTTTCCATTTTTATCTTTTCTCTCTTAACATCTTCAGTATTCCCTGTAGAAAGTGGAGTGACTGGGGATGCCAAAACTACCATTCCAGGGAGCCAGCTCTCTAGCAGTCAAACAGGTAGGGTACGAGAAAAGTGTAATGTTTCCCTCATATTGAGGAATATCTAGAATAAAGAGACTCTGAAAGAAGAGCTTATTAGCCTTTGTATTGTTCTTTCTTTCTTTTTTTTTGGAAAAAAAAAAAAGGTACTTTGGAAAGGTGTATGAGGAACCCTGGAATGGATCTTCACTGACTCAAAATAAAAAAAGTGTACTGTTTTTCTTCTTAGTCCTTCTTTTAATGTAAATAAAATGTTCCTTTTTCTTTGTAATTCCAGTTACCAGTGGAAGAGTCTCTGGCAAAACTGTTGAACCTGGGAGTTCTGTCACCGGTAAGTCAATATTTTCAAAGGCAGATCTCTTGTTGAAACTCAAGCAGGAATATGTATCTTCAAACATACTTTTCACTTTCCTCAATTTCTCTTCCAGAGGACAAAGCTTTCTTAGAAATCAGTGAGACCGAGGAGTCCCGGATGTTAGCACTGTTGTTGAATACACTTCATGCCTCTAGATGTGAAAGATTGTTGTACAGAAAGGGCAGGTTTTCCAGCTCATACCTGAGGCCACGCCTCTCAGCTGGATTCTACACCAGTCTTTTTCAATGCATGGCCTTGTGGTGTACATTTTCAGAAAGAGTAAAAGTTGCAGTAATTTTCTGGATGATTAACCCATGGGATAGCATAGGTATTACCACAGAATCGGCAGGAGTTGATGGTGGTCCAGAAGGTTTGGTGCTAGGTAAACAGATGACCAGAGTGAACTGAGGGATTGTTTGCCTCCCATTTAACCTTTTATCTTGAGCTTCAAATATCAAATTGCTTAATGATTGCCTCAGCGATTTTGCAAAACATAACTCAGAACCTTTTCCCTATTTTCAGTGATAAGGAATCACCTCTGTAGTGTCACATAATCAAGTCACTGGAAGTAAGAAACGTAAATATAAAAAAAAAAATCCTCGGGAACCAGCAGTTAGCGTAATGGCTATGTCGCTGGACTCCCACGTAGTCGACCGCGGTTCGCGTCTCGGACCCGGTGGCTTACAACTCACGCCGGGCGCGTGTGCGTGCGTGCCCAAGATCCCGAGAGGAGAATGGAGGAGAAGGGATTGCGGCGTGACCATCCCCCCTGGGGGGTGATTTCTCGCTTTCTGTCTCTCTGTCTCTCTCTGTCTGTCTGGCGAGCGCACGCGCCCTATAGCGAAAAACCTCTCAAAAAAAAAAAAAAAAATCCTCTGACTCCCATTTGGGAATTTCATATTTTCTGAATAAGTCTACTAGAAGTAGACTCCTTGAGAAAAAAAGCATTTATCATATTTATTAATTCCTAGTACTAAAAGGAGCTCAATATTAATTGAATGAATGAAATGATTAATACATGGGAAAAACAAAACAAAACAAAACAAAACAGGATGAAATCCAGGAACAGAAAGACCAATGAAAGGACATGTTTATAGAATCACCATAAACAAAGTGGTCTGTATGAATGGTGCCTCTTGGAGCTACCCAGTATACAATGCATTGCTGAGTAATGTGACCCTGGAAAGATACCTTTATTTTATACCTAGATTGTCTCAGTGCAGAAGATTCTTCATGATATTTTTCTTTATTTTTTAAAAGAATTATTTATTTACTATTATTATTTTTTAATTTGCTATAGGGCACTTGCACTCACTAGAGAGAGAGAGAGAGAGAGAGAGAGAGAGAGAGGAAAAGTGAGATAGCAAGCTTCCAGATCTGGGACTCAAACTGCGGTTGGCCCTGTGCAAGTTAAGCACCTTAACCACCACACCACCTGCTGGACCCAAATAAAGATACTTTTCATTTTAGGCACCACAGATGTGGCCTTGGGCACAACTATTGCACCTGGAAGTTCTAGTATCAGTAGGTTAGCCGAGTGGGAAGAAACAACCCTTTCTGAAAGTAAGGTGACAAAAATGTCATGGGAGTCCAGGGACATAGCCATTACGCCAACTGCTGGTCCCAGTTTTCATATTTATTTGATTTGGGAGTTAAACTATGCATGAAGGAACGCAAATAACCGACTGCTGATTGATGTTGAGCACAAAAGGATGCTATCGTTGAGACTCTGATATCACCCCTCATTGTGCTTCCCTGGCCAAGTTTACATTGAGAATAAAGCATTGCCTTAGCAAACACACAAAACAACTCTGGGAGCTAACCATGAAAATGGTCTTTGCACAGAATAGTTTTATAGTTTCTCCATCCTGTGCTATAGCACGCTCTTCTTGCTATAGGGTTCGAATTGGCATAATGATACTCTTCTGTTTCTGTTTTAGGTACTACTGGAGTGGTCTCTGGAAAAACCATTTCACCTGGAAGTTCTAACACAGGTGAGTCGATGAGGGAATCAATACTATGATTTCTTTCTTAGAGCTAGCTCTGGAGCAACAGCACACCATAACTTTCTATAACTTTCCATTAACACTCCTTTCTTTTTGCTCTCTGAAGCTGTAACTTCCATAGAAGGAAGCATAACCAATGAAAGAAGAATCAGTAGCTCTTGACTTCCCTATAATCTATATTCATCTTTTGCCTTTTCATGACATTTGTTAGCCAAAGCTTTATGAAAATCATATAATTCTTCTGAAAGACAAACCTTAAATCGTATTTCTGAAAAGGCTCAAAGGTTACAAAGATTTCCCCTTTCGATATTCAAACTATTACCTGGTGTCATATGGAGGCAATATATGTTTTCATAGCTTTGCTTAGGAGAGCAGAGATGATGGAAGTAACCCTGGAGGTTAAGGCCTATCATATTTTTTTATTTGAAATGTTTTAAATTTTTTCATTGAATATAGCTAACCATGTTTACACAAATACTGTTTCTATTTCTGTCATCAGGAGCCACCACTGGCACATCTGAGAAGCCAAGCCCTGAAAGTAAAACTGGTAAACATGGGAAAGGCCCTGGGTCTGTGATATTTAACCTTAGGGAAGAAAATAATCAAAGCAGAACCATGAGTTAATGTACCTATCATTATAATGAGTTTGAGAATTACTCTTCATAGGTTGGCCCAAGAAGGGTCTCCTACAACTTTTGAGTCTCAAAGAGCCGTTGTAGATCATGCTTTCCTTGGGATGGTGCATGTATCACTGCTCAGATTCTCTCTTCCACTTCAGGCACTACTGGTGTAGCCTCTGGCACAACACTTGCATCTGGGAGTTCCAGTACAGGTAAATCAATAACCTAAGTGGGAACTGAAGAAGCTTCAGGAATGAGATCCTGCTCCCTGTACTCCCTATCCCTAAGCACACACATTCCCTTCCCTATTCAGGGGATACCATTAAATCTTTCTCAGATTCTTCTGATTTATTTCTCTTTTCCGTATCTCCTTTTGCATCTTTAGTAGGACATAGCCTCCCAGAAATAGAGATTTCAATAGGGACAGGAGTGTTTTTACGTAAACTATTTCCAAACCTGTCTTTGAAGTAACACTGTCATGTCAGGTAAAGTTACCAGTAACCTATTACTTTTCAATCCAGGTAAATAGTGATGACCAAAATAAATGTGAGGTATTTTAGGGGTCTTATTTTTTTGTGTGTACCAAATAAAAATGATCAAAGAGAGGAATATTTTATCTTTCTATTAAGAAGCATGGGAACATAAAATAGCCTAGACTATTTAGAAAATTATAATAATCCAGAATGCTTGTGTAATACAATCCAGATATTAGAAGAACATTGAAAGAAATTATGCTGGGAGATGTTTCTGGAGCTTTAAAAAGATGTTTCTGGAGCTTTAAAGTTTTGAAAGAAATATTGTGAGATGAAGAAAACAGAGATAACCTATTAATTTTGTATTCTATAATGAGAATATTATAGCATGTTATAATATAAAAATTTTAAACTTGATTCCTTTTGAAATGAAAATCAACTGCAAAGTTTTTAATAGGTTGGTTACCATGCCCAGATTGGATTTCTTTTAGAGTTTAATTAGTCATAAGGTATGGGATTGAAATGAAGGTGAGTGAGAGAACAGGGTGGAGGTGGGTTATCTCATTTGAGTCTGATGGAAGTGAGAGACGATTAGGAACTGAAATGAGGCAGGCATATGGGACAGCAGGGAGCAGGAGTGTGCACTGTGTGGGCAAGTTAGAACCAACTAATGTAGAAGATGAAAGAGAGAAAAAAGTTTGAAAGGGTCCCAGTTCATGGAAAGTTTGGTGCTTAGGTGAGTGGATGAAGATATTATTCAATAAATTGGAAAATATATTAGAGAAATAAAAAAGTGATAATTGATAGAAGATATAGTGAGATCAGATTGTACAGTTTGAGTTTGTGATGGGGACCAGCCTCGGCGTGGGTGGGTTATCTCGACGGAGGCAGCGCAGGTGAACAGAAGACAGAGGTTTCGGTGCCTTTTTAGGCACGTCCTATGCCGGACACCCCCCAGAGATCACTCTCTGGGGAGTGACAACTGCTAGGAATCATCGTGCCTTTTTATTGAAAATGTGTTACATGCAAGTAAAGGGAGAGGGGCTACGTGTTTCAATTATTAGCTCATAAAGTTTTTAACAATAGGGAACATAGATTCTATTTAGGGTTGGATTAAGGGTGGGTCTCGTGCAGTTCCGCATTTGTAGGTGGGTCTCCATGGAATTGTAGGTGGGTCTCCATAGAATGCAGTTTTGGGAAGGCGGTTCCGGTAGCGGCGCAGCAGCCATTTTGTGATTACCAGGAATGGCTCTGAGAAAAGAAAATCTCAAGAATAGATATTAGTTCCTCTGGATCTTAATAAATAATGATATTTACATAGTTTTATAGGGATCTAAAACTTGATTTGAGGAGTCCTAAAATATTTATCTATTTTGCTTGGTGAGGGTGGAGGTGTCTTGGGCCAGTTTTGGCCTAATCCTATTTTAAGTAAAGAAAGGATTAAGTTTACCTTAAATGTATTTTGAAGGGCCTTCCAAAGGTCAAGATTATTTCTGCCTAGATAGAACTTCAGCCCACCCTCTACTGTGACAATGGAGATAAAGCATTGTAATTAATAGGTGATTATAGCAAAGGGGAGCGGTCGGGGGGAGTTCCTGGAAAATTTTATCATATACTTAGGCTGTATAAGAGAGCTATGCAATTCTTTTATAGTAGTAAATTGGGGAGTCAGAGGGGGGTCGCTTCCCAGCAAGGCTACCAGTTTTCTGGAGCAAATAGCAAGCAGCCTTGCTGACATGCTAATTGACCCAAGCTTTGTTCCAAGGTCAGGGGGTGCACAACAGTGGCCTTGCCAGCATATTGATCTGACCGGAAGCGGAGCTCAAAGGTCTGGGGGGCTCAGACAGATTCTGGGGCCTCGCCAGGTCGGACTCCTCCATTTCCCCCTTTTTTATTTTGAAGTTTGGAGAGGTGAATTTCAGTTTTTATAGATGATATGGCAGAACGGAGTTGTTTGATGATAACTGGAAAGCAAAACAAACATAGGAAGATAAGTCCAAAAAGTCCTCTGACCGAATAAAGTAACTTAGAGTATGAGTGTTTGGAATTGGTGAATGCACCAAGTAAGGAGGTCAAAATACCATTGGCCACATCAGAGGGTGTTATGGAGTCCAAATGGAATTTGGAAATTTTCGTAATGTCAGCCTGTAATTTTTGTAAGTCTATGGTGAGAAAGTGGTTGAAGGCCCCTCTGAGGTGAGATTGAATATGTTCCCAGGTAATCTGTGTGTGATTGTAAGGTAAAGGAGTAACACAGATCCATTTATAATTAGTATGACAGGCAGTAGTTAACCGGACCTTAAATATAAAACTGATTTTTCTAGGGCATTAACTCTGTCAGCCAGTTGTTGGTCAATTTGTTCCTGTTTAAGCAAGGCAGTGGAGACATTAAGAGTTAATTTGTTAATGTGGGAAGCTGTCAAACAAAGAGAAGGCAAAATTATTTAAGAAATAACAAACCATGTATTTAGGAAAAACACAGGGGGTCTAGTTTGGAAAACCGGACTGTGAGGAAATGTCATTCTAGGAATATTCTGCTGAGGCTGGGCAAGCTGAAAGTAACTTAGGTGGGTGAATAGAAGGTGCAGTGGCTAAAATTGAATTACTATATTCTGTAAGAGAAAGAAAAGTTAGGGTCCAAGCATCACGAGTGTGGTCATCACAAATGGAGGGAAGTAGCTGTCCTGTGTCTAAAGGAGAACTTGTAACTTGAATTATAGGGGAAAGACGTAACATAAAATGGAAGAGGCTTAACACGATAAGCTGAAAAGCAAAGGAAGATTCTATGGAAGCTGAAAAGTTAAAGGGAGTTGAAATGTGAGGCTGTTTATGTCCAAGAGGATCTTACCCCATTAGTTTAGAATGATTAGTAGTTACAATTATTTTATCACTATTCCAAGCAAATTTACAAGGGTAAGGTGTAGTGGGCTCAGATGGGGAGAAAAGGGTAGGGGGTAGGGTTTTAGTGTAAAAGCAAAAGCACAGTACTAAAGCAAGAAAAGCAGGTTAATCCTTTTTTAGGGTAGGTTCTGTCTCCACCTAAACATAATAGAATTTTAATGGTCTTCATAGCTCAGGGCAAGGGGTCTGGCAGATGATTATATCACTGAGGAACATAAAGACAATAGGAATATTAATTACTGTTTACTCTTACGCACAGAGGAGAAGTCAAGTTTCTAGTTACAGGAATCTAGGAGCTGGAGGTGCTTCTAAGATGGAGTCGCTCCCGCTTTATTTTCCACTTGTTTTGGAGGTGTTTATCCATGATGGGTCGTGCCTGGTGTACTTGGGCTCTAGGTCTAGAAGCAACTAACATTTAATATTTATTTAAAGGCTTTATCCTGTGGGAGACAAATTAGGTGAGAAAACTGAGCAAATTAGAGCAAAAAATCAAAATTAGAAGCACAGTGAATAGAATACTCAATGGGAGCGAGGTCCAAGGAGCTTACTGATATCAGAGGCTACTTTAACCGTCCCATGAGCCAGCAGCAGCCTTTTTTAGACCATCTGGTCGTGAAGCCGCTGAGCCATACTTTTGACAATGTCTGACTTGCAGTCAGCCTCTGGAGTGAAGCACCATTACAAAGGACTCTCCTGGCCCATCCTTACAGACTAAGGCCCCTGTGACTCCAGAAAAGCAGTCTGCTTGGCTTTAGTGAGACAGACTCACAAGTTAACTTTACAACTATGTGAGGCCCCATTTGGACTAGTTAAAGGGGCTTTTTTTTTTTTTTTTTTTTTTTTTTTGGTTCTTTTACTGTATATAATATTTAAAGATAGCAAAACCAGTTCCAGAATACTAACTTGATTAATTTTTGTAATTTTTTCTCAGACCTTTGCAATATAACTCAAACATTCAACAACATACTTTACATTCTGTAATTTTTGTCTTCTTTCTTTCCTGTTCTGATATAGCCATTTCATATTTAGACAAAAACTCACTACCCAAAATTCCTTCTATATAAAAACCTTCCTTTTCAACCCTTACACCAGAAACACATTTTTACAACCATAACCCTTTTTTCAGTCCCTATAATTAATAGTAGGTGATTATAGCAAAGGGGAGTGGTCGAGGGAGTTCCTGGAAAATTTTATTATATACTCAGGATGTATAAGAGAGCTATGCAATTCTTTTATAGTAGTAAATTGGGGAGTCAGAGAGGGGTCGCTTCCCAGCAAGGCTACCAGTTTTCTAGAGCAAATAGCAAGCAGCCTTGCTGACATGCTAATTGACCCAAGCTTTGTTCCAAGGTCAGGGGGTGCACAACAGTGGCCTTGCCAGCATATTGATCTGACCGGAAGCAGAGCTCAAAAGTCTGGGGGACTCAGACAGATTCTGGGGCCTCGCCGGGTCGGACTCCTCCAAGTTTGAAATGCACAAAGGTTTCCAGTTTGTGATGCCCACCAGAATTGATGAGGGTGTCTAGAGTCCAGGAGAGAGGCCGGTACTGAACATAAAGATATGTCAATCATTTGTTTACAAATGATAATTAAAACAGTGGGTGCTGATGAGTTTATTTAGGATAATCACAGTGATAGTGAGAAGATAAAGTTCCTTGGGCTCACCAGTTTCTAAAGAGGATGGAAAGGCAAAAAAGACTGCAATGGGTTGTAGTTTTGTTCAACAATTGTCAATTTGTTTGACTTAGAGTAACTCAGGTATTGGAACACTGGGATATACCATACTGTACCAGAAGATCATACAGCCTTTAATGCCTCTAATCTGAGGATTCAGAATCTCAGATAAATGGGATCAACCTGAAATTATTAGGAACATTTTCATTTAATAAGATTCATTCTTCAGAATGTCTAACCTATAGTTACGAAACCTTGAAAGAAGAGGGAATCAGTCCTGAGAGAATTAATTAAAATATAGCCACACATCATTTAATGATATTTTGGTCAACAATGAACAGCATACATGGTGGTGGTCCCATAAGAAGTATATAGCTTATACCATCTAACTTATTTATGTAATAGATGTAGATGGGTATATCATCTAGGTTTGTGTAAGGATATATTATTCTATGATGTTCACACAGTGATGAAATTGCCTAATGAGGCATTTCTCAGAACACATCCCATCATTAGACAACAGATGACATATTAAGAGTCTTAATTTTTTTCACCTTTAGGAGTAACTAACATAACTCCAGGGAGTCAACCTACTGAAAGTGAAACAGGTGAGTATGAGGGACTGAAAAAAGTGAGACTAGAGAAGACACCCTATCTCCATGATACTAACTCTGGAAAAGAAAGATCCCAGGAAATTGAAGTTTACCAGAAAAAATATAACAAAACAGGAAAAACACATTTATTTCATCTCTTTGGACAAGAAATCCAGGGGGAAGAAATATATTATTATAGAGAAATTCATGGATTTGTCCTTAACCATGATCAACAATCAATAAGAAGGACATTACTCATATTGCCTCTCTCTTCTCTCTCCCACCCCAGGTTCTACCAAGACAGTCTCTGAGATTACAGCTTCACCTGGAATTTCTGGATCAGGTAAGTGAAGCAATAAAAATAAAATTCTTTCAGCTTTTTTTTTTTTTTTTTTTTTCCTTTAGGGGAAAGATCATACACTGTGCATCACTTTTATAACTGTAACTCTCCATCTTAATTTTCTTTTCACAGAGCCCACAACTTTTAAAGAAGATGTTGGATCCACCAAAACAGGAATTTCATCAGGTGAGTTTTACCAGATTTTTGATTCTCACTTTTTCTATTTGAATTCACTACATAGAGATTATGAGTGAAAGTGAACGTCATAGGAAAGTGGTCTCTTCTTCTTTGATAGTAGACCATGAAGACAGACTACATTATCTCCCCAATTTGTTCTAGAGAACATATTATAGATGTAATTCTCTAGACACTTTTTTCTGTAGTCCCTTTGTTTTGTCAGGCACTACTCTAAGATCAGTGAGAGTCACTAGCAGTCAAGAAGGTGAGTAAAGATCACTACAATAGATACAAAGTAAATTTGCTAATTAAGGCTTTGATTAAGATGCCTAGCCTTTGATCACAAGTTTAGACACAATTTATTTTCTCTGGATTTCTGCCCCTAGAGAACCAAGGAGTCAAGTCATTGGAAGAAAATTATGTGCACAGAAGAAATATATTTATTCATTTAGTAATCTGATTCTAGATAATTATAGATCTAGATCAATAACATCTATGAGGCAGGGGCCAGCAGGTGGCATAAAGGTTAAGGCATTGGACTCCCTTGTGGCCAACTGTGGTTTGAGTCCCTGGACACAGTGGCTTGAAACTCATACCAGGAACATGGGTGTGTGTGACCTAAATCTTGAGAGAAGAATGAAGGAGAAGGAATTGAAGTGTGGCCATCTTCCTGGGAGATATGATGTCTCACTTTCTATCTCTCGGTCTCTCTCTGTCTCCCTGGTGAATGCATGTACCCTATAGCAAAAATCTGTAAAGAAAAAAAAAATATGAAGCAATTCTCCATCATTTTTTTTTTTTGAACACAAAATTGTGCAAAAGTAATTGGAAAAGAAGGCCAGCCTTAACATTTGGCACAAGAAAATTTGTTAAGTTGTATTATTTGGCTTTAGAAAAACAGGACAGCTCAATAATACCTTTTTTCAGAGTAAAAAGGCTTCCTGAGACTTATTCTTCCCTTTTATTACAGAAACTACTAGCCAAACAGTTGTTTCAGAAAGTTCCCTCACAGGTAGGTAAAAGTTTACCTTCCTAGTGGTTTAAACCACATATCTTAAAAAATAAATAAATAAGATCACTTCTCTGGAACTGACCATTGTAGCATGAATACAGCAGTCTCTACCTCATTCTTTCTTAGGGATAACTGAGTGTCTGCCATTTGTTGAATTCTCATAATGACTCCTAGCCTGTGCCTCAATACTGGGAGTAACTGGGGATAAAGGTAAAGGCCCAGGAAACAGGAAAGCATCTCATTAGAGAATTTACTTTTTTCAACTCCTAAGATTGTCTTCTCATTCTGGGTTTCTGGGACTCAAAGCAGAGCCCAAGGTAAGGTGGTGAAGTCACGTGAGGTCACACAAAGTAACACCACTAAAGGAGGGAGTAGAGGCTGTAATCGAACCAATATTTCTCGAGCAAGATATAAAACCAAGAGGACTCATGTGCTCTGAGAGTTCTGGTTTGGTACTTTGTTTCTGTTTTTGGTCATTCACAAAGGTGTTTCATGGGCTAGCTGAAGCATTCGCCCCAAAATTTGTCTGATTAAATCAGACATATCTGATTAAGCCATTTGGGTTTGCTATTTGGCACTTTATCTTTTCACAGTGAAGCCTCTGTCCTTCCGTAAAGACTGGATGATAGAGACACTGTCTTTCTAGATAGTATCATTTGAATGAGGTAGCTACCAGGTACTTGAGAGAGATATTCTTGAAGGAAAAAAACTGGTGAGACACTGGGAGAAGTTTTACATCTCAAAGGGATAGAGAAAGAATTTATCATTGCAAGCTTTCTAAAGTAAATGCTCTAAGGAAAGGGATGTCGGGATCCATAACAAGGAAGAAACCTGTCTAGTTTAGTCAAGTTACGGGAACATTAAGCCATCTTGGTCAACACAGATATTTTTCTCATTTTTTTCTCACTCCTGTATAACTTCTCTCCCTCTAAAACTAATCCAGAAGAACCAAAAAATTCAATTTGCATGAAGTAAAATAGTTAAGTGTGAAAAAAAGCTCTTGTCATTTTGAGAAGGGGAGACCCAGAAGTAAAAACTGTATCAGGGTAGTATAAAAATATTCAGGTCCCCTGTGTGAGCCAGGTGTTGCTATGACAGGGACCTCTCAATGTTTCAATGGTAGAGGTGTGAACTAGCATTTGTAGATGCATTAGTCACTCAGGTGCTTTGAGACTCTTTTCTAGCTGATGGTGTCTTAAGGGCCTGCTTTTCAGAGACCAGAAAAAGTTCATTGCTCTACCTTGCTCAATTTAGGTACCTCCAAGGAAGCATCTGAAACAACCACTGCTCCTGGAATTTCTACCACAGGTAAGTCAAATGAATGAACTTTTCTTGGTAGCATCTCAAAAGACAGAGCAACCAAAATGAAGATTCCATAGATATAAAGAGAGGGCTGTGGTGGTTGTCAGGGGATAAATATTGGGAAGATTTTGGTCAAAGGATACAAAATTTCAATTAAGTAGGAAAAATAAGTTCAAGTGATCTGTTGTACAGCATGATGACTTTATTAACAATATACTGTGTTCTTGAAAAATGCAGAGCATAATGTTCTTCACCATAAAGAATATAACAGAGAGGTAATACATAACATTAATGAGTTAAGTATAGTCATTTTTCAGTGTATGTATTCTTCCAATTTTCATGTTGTATATGATAAATGCATACAGTTTTATTTAGCAATAAAAATATAATAAAAATAAGTAAGGGCCAGCCAGTAGTGTGGTGGTTAAAGGCTGCCAGATCCCACATGGCCAGCTGTATGAGTCAAGTCCCAGACCCTGCAGCTTGAGAAGCACGCTGGGTGTGTGAATAGGAATGCCCAAAATCCTAAGGGGAGAAATGAAGGGAAGGGACTGTGGTATTGATCATTCCTCAACACGGGTACTTCCTCACTTTTCTTTTCCTTCTCTCTTTGTCTCTCTTCAGTGAGTACACACATCCACTAGCAAATTAAAAACATAAAATAAGTAAAAATTATTTTAAAACTGAGGTTAACTTTAAGCAGTCCCCTGTACTCACCACTTTCGTTCCCCGCCTTAGCAGCCACTGTCTCTACAGGAGTCAAAGAAACCTGTGAAACTGGAGTACAAACAGTTGAATGTTGGAAACACATAATGAACATAGCTATTATCAAAATCCAAAATTGAAATTTGATATGTTTTGAGCCCGGACATGATACAATGAGTGAAAAGTGACACTCCTGACATCATGTGACCATCGCAGTCAAATATTACAATTCAATATATTGTATGAAAGTAACTTCAGGTTGTATGTATAAGTCATATATGAAACACAAATGAATTTCATGTTTAGACTTGAGTCCTATCCTCAAGATATATATATACATATATGCAGAAATTCTAAAATAATAATAAAAAATCTGATATTTGGCACACTTCTGGCCCTAACCATTTTAGATAAAGGATAATCAACGTGTACAAACTCTTCAGTCATCACTGTAGAGTTGAATTTGGAGGTGAGCAAGAGAGAAAAACCAGGAAGATAGTGTCAAATATCCTTTTGAAGTTCAACTAAGGATATTGTTTTTCTCTGGGATTTGTGGTTTAGGCTTTCATTAGAACACTCCTCCTGAAAGCCTATTGAAGAATGTTGAGATTTCTGAGGATGAGATTATGAGGCTGTCAGTTCTGAAAACTTTTGTATTTCCGTTTGCAGTTTCTACCTCACCTCCAGCTGGAAACAAAACAAGCCCACAAGAATCTCAGCCAGGTAAAAGGAGATGACCCAGATGAACTGAATCAGAGTATCTGTTCCACAGGAAGCATTTCTCGGAGTGTGAATCTGTACCATCACACGGGCTCACATACATATACACACAGACTTGATAAGCATATGTTATTCCAATAAAAAAGAAATCACAATACTGTCCTATAGGGCTCCCTTAAGAGCCGCTGTAGTGGCAGTAGGGAATCAAGAAACAGAATAAAATAGGTCAGTATGGAAAAAGTCCTAGTTTCTCTGTTTCAGCTAACATTTCCTTTACACCTTATAGTGCTAGACTATAGCAGCCATTTAAAACAAAATCATTATTAAGATGTGGCATTTGTCATTTTATGATATTGTGTGTGTATATGTGTGTGTGTAGGGAGGAGAGATTATTAAGGGCCCAAATGATATCATCATAATATACTTAATGGCAATACAGCAATATGTACAAAAATTTTGGTTGGGGTGGGGTGAGACTAGATACTGCTTATTAATTCATAGTATTGAGTAAAAGCATCAGATAGGATATAATTGAGTTTAACATTGGCTAGGGTGGAGAGAGTTCTTCCCAAATAGCCCTTGATAAAACAGACCTGAGATGACAGGGTGAGTTCAAGAATCAAGCAGAAAACTCTCTGAGGTTCAGGGAGAAAATCAAATGAGAAAGGTGAGTAAAGGAAAGTTCATGAAGAACCTATTTTTTCCAAACTTAATGAAACATTATCCCTATAATAAAAAAATAGTATCCCTTAAGGATTTTAAACAAGAGAATGATATGACTGGATAGTTATTTTAGAGAAATTGCTTTGAGAAATTTCTCACTATTAGGAGATTGTTCTTTATGAGTCTTCTTACAAATATCTGCAATGAACGCTTACAAGTCTTATCAGAGAAAATTTTCTGCTGTATTTAAGCCTAATCGTTTCCCTCTCCTGTTGCTGGTTTCTGCTAATCTGCTAAGCATTCATAATTAGAAACTAGCCTAGCCTCCCTCAGTAAACAGGGACATTTGTTTTCCCAAACTCCCACATCTTTAACTCATTTCTTATCTGCTTCTCTTGTATCTATTAGTTGTTGAAATCACTTCCCTAAACATATAGAAATTTTAAGTTCTTTTAATATATTCTCTTGCTCCTAGGGCCAGGCTTTTTCTTTGTATGTAGGATAAAACTATTAATTTGATTTTTAGCAGTTTTGAAATAAATTTATGAGTGGTTTATTGAGTTGATCAAATATGTGATGCGTGAAGGCTCAAAAAGACATATACGACCAGCTTAAAGCATTTGGTTGGGTGAAATAAAACTGAAGTATTTTGAGAAGAGAATAATAGGATAAACGTTCCTAAAGGATTAAATCTAGGTAACTTGTAAGACTTATTTTTTCTATATCCTAAAATCCTTTTACTCATTTGATTATCTACTTTATGGTCATGTTCATTACAATTGTCTTCCAAGAAAATAGAGTTTGGGGCCAGCAGGTTGCATAGTGGTTAAGGTCCTGGACTCCCAAATGGCTAATCACAGTTAGAGTCCCAGACCTGGTGGCTTGAAAATCATGCCAGGCACATATGTGTGCATGCCCAAAATCTCAGGAGGGGTGTGGAGGAGAAAAGATTGTGGCATGGCCATTCCCTCTGGTGAGTGATTTCTCACTTTCCTTCTCACTGTCTCTTTCTGGTGAGCACACACCCCCTATGACAAAACAAACAAAAAACTTTTAAAAAATAGCTTACATTGATATTTTTCCTTTCTCTTTTGATTCTCATATTTCCTTCCCATTAAAATTTGAGGTCCTAAGGAAACACTCTGTATTGAGAGAATTCCAAATGCCTTCAGGAACAGAAAGGAGGCATAAATGAAAAGTATCTGTTGATAAGACCAGCTGTGAGGCCACTTATTTTCAGCATAGAATAATGAATTAGTTAACTTTACTTGTCCTGAAACTCTTCCAGTAATATCAGAGACTAATTGAGATTCCTGTCTTTACCCAGAATGTCTAGCATCACTTCCTCCAGCTCCAGGTAAGAACTCCTTCACTTCAGAATCGTTTCATAATAATGGTTCTTCTTGTAAAGCAAGTTGCCAAGGTCCATACAAATAGAAGTCTCTGGTCACAGAAATGTTATGAAATAGGAAAACTTGAAGTGGATGAAGTTAGTTTTGATTCACCACATAAATAGTGAGTGATCATTCTTAATCTCCAACTGACGAAGCCAAGTCAAACAAACATACCTTGTTTCTTAGTTCAAAGTTTACTTACTGTTCCATGTAATTATTTGATATCTTGATCAAAATATTGTCACTTAGTGAGAATTTGTAAAATAAGATAATTCTTACTTTTCGAGGGCTGAACTGTGACCATAAAAACACAGTTCTGCTTGAGTTCAATAACCTTAGATACCTTCATAGAGTTCCTACTGTTTGTTCCTCAAGCCAGTGTGATGTGATTTACAGCAAGTGGGAAAAATGACTAAAAATGTCCTTTCCTGACCTTACTGTAAAGTGGAAAAAGAGAGATTTTCAAAGAAACTTAGGCACAGTTTATATAAGGCAGAAAATATATTTCATAGTAAAAAAATTAAAAGTATATATGTTACACATAGAGTGTATGTTGTGTGTTACATACACTGTGTGTATTTCCAAGGGTATTTAATTATACAATTGAACTTGAGAACAGTATGTTAACTAGACCAGAGCATATTACACGAAAAGAAAGACAAAGTTGAGAAGGTGTGTTTGTGTTCCATTATGAGAGACCTTGGATGCTAGAATAAGGCATCCATTTTATAAGACTATATGATACTATCAAAAGTTTTTAATGAAAGCAGTGATGATATAAGAATTTAGCTTTAGGAAAATTGCTTATGGTTAGAGGATTGATGGGATTAGGAAATGATGTGAGTCAGAGTGACTCCTTTAAAAAGCCAGTTAAATATGCTAGGTCAAAGATAATGAGGTCTCAGAGTAGTGTTGCAGCAAATAAAACAGGGAAAAGAAGGCATTAACACGAAGGTGATGATGTTGAAGTAGGTTGGATGACAAGTGATGAAAAACGAAAGGAAAGGAATCGAAATGACTCCTAAGTTTTAAGCTTGAAAAGTTGAAAGAATAGTTCAGTCCTTAACAGAAGGAAGCCAGCGTAGAAGACAAGCTGCTTTAGCGCAAGATGACATAGTCTGTTTTGTTCACATTCTGTCTGAGGTTCCCACGGCTCTACCGGGATGCCACCTACTACCTAGAGGGAATATTAGGTCTATAGCACTAGCGAGGTCTGTACTGGGTTAGAAGTTTGAAAGCCATCCCCTTGATGTTACAGTAGACATTGTGGAGACAGAGAAAAGACAAAATTTAGCAAGGTGAGGAAAAAAAATGTATTATAGGAAAGATGGGAGTCTCTGAGTGCTAAACCTAAGGAAAAAAGAACATTTTGGAGAAGGCGAGAGAATAATGTCGCCTATTGCAGGTAATTCTAAAAACTGAGAAGGGCCACTTGGGCCTGGTAATTATGAAATTGTGTGATTTATAGGACTGTGGAGGCAGAAGTCAGCTGTAAAACTGGAAGTCAAACACTAGCCATAAGATTTATTGACCACTGCCAGGAGAAATCAAGAATCACCCTTTGCTGGGGATTGTAAAAATAGGATATATGTATACTTCTGAAGGAGCATTTGCTTGCAGCGGATGGATGTGATTTATCCACCTAAAGCCCTCATTTAATCCTCTGTATTTCTTTAACTCCGAAATCCTTTTGCCAATTATAGTATTGCCCACCTGGTGGTTATCTATAAATAACAGATGGTTATATTTTGCCAAATTTAATTACCATCTCTCATTTCACGTTAACAGTTTGTCATGGTCCACTGGGAGAAGAGAAATCTGTAAGTTTTGCTCTACTTTAATCCAAATTTGCTCTCATTCCCGTCTTTGAACTGAAGTCTCAACTTGTTTGTATCTGTAGCCTGGAGACAGATGGACTGCCAATTGCCATACGTGTACCTGTACTGAGGAAAAGGCTATCGACTGTAAGCCGAAGGAATGCCCATCTCCACCCACGTGCAAAACTGGAGAGAAGCTTGTGAAGTTCAAATCTAATGATAGCTGCTGTGAAACTGGATACTGTGGTATGTATCTGTAATACACTGAATTGAATCTGTTCAGTATTTACTTATTCACATATTTGGTAGATATTTTTTGAGCTACTAAAATGTGTCAAACACAATACTGGACAGGTGTGATAAAATAAAATTAAATTAGTACTTGCCTTCTTAAAACTTGCCATTTTTGGAATGGGGAAACCCAGAATGAAGTTATGAATATAGGTAAGTAGATTAAAGGGAAATTATGGCATGATGGAAAGAAACTTGATTAGTTGAGAAGTATGATCTCATCTATAATTTGTCTCATAAATAAAAAAGAATTATTATGTTTATTTTAGAATAAAATACTGTATTTTTTTTCAGAACCAAGAACATGTTTATTTAATGATACTGACTATGCGGTAAGGCTTTTTCTTTATTAAAATATTTTTATTACTGTAACTAGATGAATAAATGCAATGTCGAGCTACACTCAAATGGTCTTTCAGCTTATAATATGAGAAATAATCGTTGGTAATGATGGAGTGAAATCTGTTCATTTTTCCCCATATCCATTTCCAAAGGAACATCAAATGTAATACTCACCATGATTCTCTTCAAAGGGGGGAAAATACTTGGTCATTAACTACTCAGCAGTGGAGCTTCTAAACAAAATTTCCCATGGGCCTGACCAGATGGAGAAGACATACTCTGAAACATTGAAACCAATGAACAGAGTTAAACTGTAATTATGACAGAAAGATCAGATGGCCAAACTGTCAGAGATCAAATAAGGAAACCCAAAGGACTAGAACCCTATTACGTGGATATAACAACCCAGTGTATCAGGCTGAGATTTTGACAACTGATTTGGCATCTAGGACAGTAATTTAACTTTTTAGAAAAAGTATCAGGAAGTCATAAATATCAGATAATTTTCAAACTGATATTAATACACTTAAACTGGTGGTACTAAATATTTTTTAAAAAAATGTATGTCTGTGTTAGGAAATACATAAGACAGCCTATGAGAGTTTCACTTTGATAGTATATTTATTGCAATCAGATTTCCACTGGGTTTCTTTTTGTTTGTTTGTAAGCCTGAGGGTATGTGCACTCGCCAGGGAGAGATAGAGACAGAGAGAAAGGGAGGGAGAAGGAGAAAGCACCCTCCATGGAGCATAGGCACACTTCAATCTTTTCTATTTGTCTATCGTTTAGGGACTTTAGGCATGTACATGTTTCTGGCACATTTCCCAAGCTACTGAGCCAGGACCTAAATAGTGTGGTCAGCCATGTGGGATCTGGCTTCCCCAATCACTAGGCTGTGGGACAGGTTCACCACTAGGTTTCTTAATTTTTAATTTCTAGAGTTGAACTCATGATTTGTGAAACTGTAAAGTTCTTCTTTTTTTTTTTTTTTTTTTTTTTAGGCTTTCGCCATCGGGCACGTATGCTCACTGGCGAGACAGAGAGACAGAAAGCAAGAAATCACCCCCTCGAGGGGGGGGATAGCCACTCCGCAATCCTTCCTCCTCCATTCTCCTCTCAGGATTTTGGGTACTCCGTGACATGCACCTGACTTGATTTTCAAGCTGCTGTGTCTTGGACTTGAACTGTGGTCAGCCATGTGGGAGTCTAACACCTTAACCACCGCACCACCTACTGCAAGGGTTTTTAAACACAATTATGATGCTGTTTAAAGAACAAAAGGAAAATTTTCCTCTAGTGATTTATATAGAAAATAGTTGCAGTAGTGAATTTTCAGTTTTTAAAAATTTCATCTTGTGGCTGGTCTGAAGTCTTGAAAGAAATATAGTTTCTTAAACTATTGTTTGAATGTTAAACATAAGCTAACTATAAAGTAATCTAGAGAGTTTTAAAAATGTAGGAATACAAGAAAAGATACAAGTTCAAACATATTGTGGGACTGTCATTTATTCTAATCTGATAAACCCATTTTATGCCACTTTTTTCCCACTTAGATTCTTATTTTCCCTCAAATTTAGAGCACACAGTTACTTAACTGCCTGATCACTATAAACTAATCTTTCTTGAAAAATATAATAGTATAGCTATTGGTGTATTTTAATTGGAGGATTGAAAGTCTTGACACATTCTATGTTTTCAATGAATAATCTTGGTTTCTTTATGGAAGTAAAAGACTTTCAAACTACCTTTTCTTAAACATTAACTTAATGGCCCCAAAAACCTCTGGAAAATCACCACACGTAGTTAGGGAAAAAATATATATACATTTTTTCAGTTTGTCAACTTCAAGAAGAAATCAAGGCAAATAATGATTTTCTTTTCTCCCCTTCCTCCCCTCCCAGATTGGAACTTCATTTAGCGACCCCAGGAATCCCTGCGTCACCTACTCCTGCAACAACACTGGCTTCACTGTAGACGTCCAAACCTGCCCAAAGCAGACCTGGTGTGCAGAAGTAAGTCTTCTTCTTAACTAATGAACAACAGGATTCACTTTTTACATTAGACACAAACCTAACCTGCCTTCCTTCTCTTTGGTAAAGTTTGCATCAAGCACACGTCAATCTCTTATATTTCATAACTGTTTAAATGAATTTATTACATGCTGAGGTAGGTGATTCTAAAATGATGATGTGCAATTTTTATTGTTAAGTATTATGCTATATATTTTTGTAAAAATAAAAGATTTAATATTTTGTAGGTTCTGTAAAACTTAATTTAGTATATACTAAAGAATGAAGTTATTAAAGTTATTAAAAACACATGCTTTTTGGGGGGAGAAGTTTTTGCTATAGGACACGTGTGCTCAATAGACAGAGAGAGACAGAGAGATAGAAAGTGAGAAATCACCTCCCAGGGGGGATGGCCACGCCGCAATCCCTTCTCCTCCATTCTCCTCTTGGGATCTTAGGCATGCAAGCACTCATGGCCTGCATGAGTTTAAACCTCTGGGTCCAGGACTCGAACCGCAGTTGACTACACTGGAGTCCAGCAACCTAGCCATTATGCTAACTGCTAGTTCTAAAAATATATGCTATTTTTAAACAACAAAAAAACTCCTACCAACTTTTTTTCAAAGCTCATGGACTCAGTTTAATCATTATCTGTAAAAGCACAAATTTTCCATGTAATCACATGGATGTACACTATTTAGACCTTTCTTTATACCTCAGTTTTTTTCATATATATGTCCTCCAAATATAGTGAGATTTTACATTATTTTTTTAATTATTTATTTTTATTCATTCATTCATTTTATTTTAATTTGACCAGAGAGAGGCACAGCGAGAGAGTGAAAGAGGGAAAGTAAGAAAGCATGCCACCAGGTCTAGGACTTGAACCATGGTCGGTCATATGGGAGTGTCCAGTGCATTAACCACCATGTCACCTGCTGGTCCCGAGATTTTACATTATTGATGCTTATGTTTAAATTATTAAGGGAGGGAGCCAGCAAGTGGCATGGTGGTTAAGGGCATTGGACTCCCACATGGCTGACCGCAGTTTGAGTCCCAGACCTGGAGGTTTGCTTTCTCTCCCTCTCTCTCTCTGTCCCTTTCTGGTCAAATTAAAATAAATAAATAAATTAAGTTAAATGAAATAATTCTTTATAAAATTATTAAGGGAGGTTTAAGTCTAAATTATTGTTTATCTTTTAAAAATAATTATTTAATTTTTATTTATTATTATAATTATTTTTTAGTTTGCAAGAAGGCATGTGCACTCACCAGAGAGAGACGGGGGAGAGAGAGACAGAGAGACAAAGTGGGAAAGTGAGGAAACAAGCCATGCGACTCCAACCACAGTTGACCATGTGGGAATCCAGCACCTTTATCACTACTCTACCTACTAGCCCCGATTTTTGTTTATCTTTTTAAACATAAATAACTGACAATACAGTTTAGTTTATTTCACAACTCTAATACTGGTTATCAAAATGTCTTGAACTTTTACATTTTTTTAAGAGAGATTTTTACTATAGGTTGTGTGTGCTTGCCAGAGAGACACAGAGAAACAGAGAGACAGAAAGCAAGAAAGCACTCCCAAGGGACTGGCCATGCCACAAACCCTTCTCCTCTATTTTCCTCCATTCTCCTCTCAAGATTTTGGGCAAGCATGCACACTTGCCCAGCATGCGTGTAAGCCACTAGGTCAGGGATTCAAACCTTGGTCCACCATGTGGGAGTCTAGCGATGTAACCATTACACCATCTGCGGGTCTCTATTAAGCTTTTATTTTGAGGCACTCATAAGCTTGAACCTAAAACAAAATGAAGGGTACAGATCTTACCAATGAGAAGCATCAGTGTCTGGTATTATCATTGTTAAAGTATTTTTCAATAAAAATAGTGAGGAATAATTTTTAAGTTTCTTGCATATTTTATATATATTTGGAGAGGTTTTTGCTATAGGGTGCGTGCGCTCGCCAGAAAGACAGAGAGAGACTGAGAGACAGAAAGCAAGAAATCACCCCCCAGGAGGGATGGTGACACTGCAATCCCTTCTCCTCCTTTCTCTTCTTGGTATCTTGGGCATGCATGCATATGCACCCAGCATGAGTTTAAGCCACCAGGTCTGGGACTCGAACCGTGGTCAACTACATGGGAGTCCAGTGACATAGCCATTATGCTAACTGCTGGTCCCTGCATATTATATTTTTTAAAGGTTTGTCTTACTTTTTTCTTTTTTACCCATTGTTGAAACATTTTAGTATAAATAGTCTCATTTTTATTACTAAACTCTCCTCACTCATTGCCTGCCCCAACTTACTGCAACTGAGGTTAACACGTTCATCTTCATTATTACTTCCTTTGTGATGCTATTTTAATAAATTAAGAAATATTATATTATTTATTTATAAATATTTTGGAAGAAGGTTCTGAGCCTTTTATTTTCTCTTGTCCCTGCAGGAAGATAGAATCTATGAATCAAACAAATGTTGCTACACATGTAAGTACCGTTAAACTCCATGTATAGAAGAAATACAAACTATTGGCAAAACTTTTTTTTTTTTTTTTTTTTTTTTTTTTTTTGCCAGAGGTTGGTGTGCTTGCCAGGGAGGGGAGGGGAGAGTGAGAAAATGCACCCCCCATAGGGAATGGTCATGTCATAATCTCTTTTCCTTCCTTTTGCTCTCCTTTGAGGATTTTAGGCATGCATGAGCATGCACCTGGTGTTTTTCAAGCTGCCTAGTGGGGACTGCAATGCACAGTTGACCGTATGGAATCCAGCCATCTCTTAACCACTATGTTATGAGTTTGTCCTGTAGTGTTTCTTTTTTCTCTCTTTTCTTTTCTTTTCTTTTTTCTTTTCTTTTCTTTTCTTTTCTTTTCTTTTCTTCTCTTCTCTTCTCTTCTCTTCTCTTTTCTTTTCTTTTCCTTTCCTTTTCTTTCTTTTCCTTTCCTTTCTTTCTTTTCTTTTTTCCTTTTATTTTATAGAGTTTTTGCCATAGGGTGCATGTGCTCTCCAGAGCGAGAGAGACAGAGACAGTGAGAGAGAAAGTAAGAGTCACCCCTCAAGGGGGATGGCCATGCTACAATCCCTTCTCCTCCACTCTCCTCCTGGGATCTTGGACATGCATGTACACGTGCCAGCTGTGACTTTTAAGACACTGGGTCTGAGACTCAAACCATGGTCAGACATGTGAAAGTCCAGCGACATAACTGCTATGCCATCTGCTGTCCTGCCCCCCCCCTCCGCCCTTGTAGTGTTTCTTTATAAACAAATGACAGAGACTTATTACAGAGCCTCCTGTGGTTTTATTGTTGGAAATTTTTTTCCCAAGGTTTGGCCATAGGTTTCCTGTGCTCCGCAGAGAGAGAGACAGACAGATACACAAAGAGAGAAAGGGAGGAATCACTTCCCAAGTCCAAGACTCAGGCAGCCATGTGAGAGTCCAGCACTTAACCACCATGTCACCAGCTGGCCCCACCTTCTGTGTTTTTAACACAACAGAGAATCTAACATACATATGTAAACTAACAATTGATATTTTTATATAATATATGATGTTATATATTCATGTAGTTTTCAGCATTCCTCCTTGTAGAAAAACATTTATGTTTACAAAAGAAAAATCTAATTTTCATGCAAAAATATTAATTTATTCTCTTAATATCTGCACCTTGTATTGTAAATTGGTGCATTTTATTTTAAGGATGATCAACAGTGAGAAAATAGACTAAAAATAATCTCTCTCCCTCCTCCCCTCCTCCCTTGTTCTCTTCCTCCTGCTGCTGCTTTGTCAGCACCTTCATCCTGGTACTGAGCGTAGCAATAAGGTAACATTTCTCTGAGTCTTAACCAGGTACCTTGGAGCTGGGTGCTGAGACAGTTAATCCTCTGGATAGCATTGTGAAATTGTTGCTACTCTCATTTTCTATGGTTAAGAAAACTGAGGCTCAGCCATGTTAAATGTTAATGTTAAATCTCACTTCTCTCCCTGTTACCCACTTCATTTTAGGTAAGAAGGATTGCCGAGTTTCATTAGTGAATGTGACTGTTAACCTCAATGACTGCAAGAAAAAAGTCGTGATGGCAAAATGCACAGGGGAATGCAAAAAGACTGTCAAGTGAGTTTTTCTTTGAATGTATTATAGGGTTTTAACTTTATAGCATTGTGGAGGAGTTCAGCTTTTAAAATATGACAGGGAGAAATTTTTACATAAGAGAAATATTGTTTTATGCTCAATATCAATTGAAACAAATACCTAATATATTCATATCTGAGAATGAAAATACAGATTTTCAGATAGTCCTTTGAAGCTGTTTTCTAAATATGTTTAATACATTTGTGGCAAATGTGTTCATTTTCATGCAGTGACTATAGCGTTCTTAAGTAAGGAAGTACATTTCTTTAATTGCTTTTAAACTTGAATTTTTGACATAGTATATATTTTTTAATTTATGTATACTTTTTTGTAAGATTAATTTATAGAGAAGAATAATTTGTTATTAAATTATATATTTAAAATCTGTTTTGTTTACTTTTTGCAGCATAGTACTCTAATTAGGAGATGATAAATCTTCCTTTTGGGCTGCTTTTCTTTTGGTCTAACTGATCACTTACCACATATTTATAATAATAAGAGGAATGCAAGAGCTAGGAAAAGAAAAAAATGGTTGAAAGTTTTGCTAAGTTACATTGACACTTTGTTAGAATTTGAGAATTTATGTCAATATATTTCGAAAGACATTGTAATAATATTTACTATTGAATTTTCTTTTCTCTTAGATACAATTATGAATTGCTTCAGTTGGAAAATATATGTCATTGTTGCAGAGAAGAAAACTACGAGTTCAGAGAAATCGTCCTTAACTGTCCTGACGGGAGTACACTGCCTTACAAATACAGGCACGTAACTACTTGCTCTTGTTCAGATGAGTGCTATCAATCTGTGACCTCAGCAAGCCGCTAATTGTACCCTTCCAATTGTAAAAGGCCATGTATTTATAAGTAGGCAAATGTAATCATCAAATAGTGTGAACAGCAAAGTGTTTGTATCTTTTTCAAAAAGTGAATTTTCATTATAAGGTGATCTGTTTTGTTGTCGACTGGACCTGAAAAATAAATACAACTTTGCAAGCAATTAGTCTTCCTATCTATTTATTTCATGGCAATAAGAATTCTGCAAGTTGGGGCTGGCAGGTAGTATGGTGGTTAAGGGACTGGAGTCCCACATGGCTGACCTGTCCATGGTTTGAATCCCAGACCTGGCAGCTTGCTTTCTTACTTTCTCACTCTCTGGTGAGTGCTGGTATCAAATTTAAAAAATAGTAATAATGATGATGATGATAAATTAAATAAATAAATAATTCTTTCTTTTTTTTTTTTCTTTTTTTTTGGAGAGGTTTTTGCTATAGGGCGCGTACGCTCGCCAGACAGACAGAGAGAGACAGAGAGATAGAAAGCAGGAAATCACCCCCCAGGGGGGATGGCCACGCCGCAATCCCTTCTCCTCCATTCTCCTCTCGGGATCTTGGGCACGCACGCACATGCGCCCGGCGTGAGTTTAAGCCGCCGGGTCCGGGACTCGAACCGCGGTCGACTACGTGGGAGTCCAGCGACATAGCCATTACGCTAACTGCTGGTCCCGAAATAAATAATTCTTAAAAAAAAAAAAAAAAGAATTCTCCAAGTCAAGGGGAAAGTGAGTTCAATCCTGACTCTTGAAAATATTTTTACCCTTCATCTCCTGAGGGCTTTATGTATTTCTTTTCTTTCACTAATTATTAAAAATGTAGTCTTTGGGCAGGCAGGTGGTGTGGTGATTAAGGCGTTGGACTCCCACATGGCTAACTGCAGTTCGAGTTCTGGACCATGGCTTACTTTCTCACTTTCCCTCTCTCTCTGGTCAAATTTAAATAAAAATAATAATGATAAATAAATGAATAAATATTTTAAAAATTAAACTAAAGGAAAATGTAGTCTTTATTCTCTTTTCTCCAGGCCAGCTGTATCATACTTTTATTTTTCTACAATTCTCTCTGCTAGACCATTGACCTCTTTAGGTTACTGTCTGTATGGTCTGGCATCATTTCTACTCTTCCTTTCTTGAAACCTTTCCTTTCTTAGTGTTTCTGTGATGAGATGTTAAATTAGTACTCCTAATATGTTGTTATAGACAGCTTAGTTCTTCGTTAGTCAATTAAATTTCAATTTTCCAGTGACATCCTGCTCCTTCTTCTCATTTTACTGAAGTCCCTTGGTCAATTGCCTCAACACAAGTAGAGGTATTTATGCACTGAGGATTTTCAGTCTGTGTCACCAACCCCATCTTCTTTGACGTCTGGACATATTCATAGCACTTTGAACTTAGCCACCACTGGATATTCTTTAGGGACCTCGACAGGAACAAAACCAAGCTAGATATCGTTCTCCCCAGTGCTCTCCTCTGCTTGTATTGTGTGTACCAATGAATATTTACCTAAAAGGAGAAAGTGAAGTTGATTAACATATCAGTCATCGGTACGTTTTTCCACGTGGTTATTTCACACATATATTCCTCTTCTTGTACATATATTTATACAAATGTGCCTTATATAAGGTTTACATGTATAAAACATGTGCAGCTATCAGCTCTTACCCTTTTTCCAACATGAAGACAAACCCAATTTATCATAACTCGTTTGTGTAACACTTCATTTATGTACTGCTTATTTATGACTTGGACTAATAATAAACTTAACCATCTTCAAACATGGGTGATGTGTAAATTGCAAGGAAGAAAAATTGATATGTTAGGATATTGGTACCTTCCACTGAAAAACATGTAGTAATGCCATATAGACAGATATTATAGATCTCAGATGGCAAAAATATGAGGGTTTAATCCCTTAAAATTCAAATGGCTAAGCTTATAGGAGTTTTCAGTTCCTTTCACTTCAGGGAATGGTAGAACATAGAGAAAGCACTACACTTGCACTTCAGCCTTTACCAAGTGGTAGCAACTCTATTTTTCCTTGATAGTCAGAATTAGTCATTCCAGGTAATATAATGACAGCCTTGTCTTATAAGAAAGGTTGCGTTAGAGGTAGGAAAATACTAATGACAAGCTGGAAGTTCCAGAACATGAGAGATTATGTAAGTGTTCATTTCTGGTCCAGCTAATATTAGGGAATATTTTTAAAGATTGTGAAAAATGTGTATTTTGAAAAAAAGCTATGCATTGATTACATTTCTTTGCACAAAGAAAACTCATTTTAATTCCATTTTCCATGAAATTTCTGAGGTCTTATATATATATTACATCTTAATATCAGCATATGAACTTCAGAAGGTAGAATCCCTCAGCTGGTATCTTAGTGTGGAGGACTCAATAGGTCAATCTTTAAGGAAGACATGGTAGATTCATTGATGCTATACGGACCTATTGGCTTTCTCTTCATTGAGAAATTAATTTCTTGATTGGGAGCAGTGCTATGCAGCATTTCATGGCAGTAAATATTTAATAAACCCTAGATAGCAGTGCTTGCTGAGGCATACTACACACAAAAAGAAAAGGCAAATCATTAATTGGTTATCTCAGAGAAAACAAATACTGTCCTTTCCCCACCAGAAAAGATTGAAAAGTTTTCGTTTATACCAGGTGGCTGTTTGGCGTTACATGGCATGCCCAAATGGAAGCTCCCTCTGTTGTTCGTGTACTGGTATCTAAAGTGGCTTCACTGGGTTCAGGCTGAATTCCTATTGCATAATACCCCACATTTATAAGTGAAGATCGTGAAACCAAGTAGAAGGAGTTAGCCATTTGAAACCGTCCTGAAGTGTTTGTAAGACAGACATTTGAGTTTCCTTTCGTGTATCAACAAGCTGTTGATGGAGAGAGACTTTTAAATATGAAACTTGAGAGCTGAGATTGGCAGAAAAGGCTCCTAAAAGGTGTTCTTTTATAGTTTGCCAAGGGTAAAGACTATCATTATCAGGTAGTGTAACACGCATCTGATGTTCCCAATCATATCGTAGTGTTAAGCAAATTACTGGGGCATTTTAAAGATCTCCTAGCCGTTGTATGGCTGATTCCAGTGCTCGAAGTCAAGAAAATATTCCTTTGTCAATAGTAGTTTGTTCAGTCATTTGTTGGGTGAGGTTTTTCCAACAGCATCAGTGGTATGAAAACTAGTGGTTAAGGAAACTGATGCTATAGTGGCTGTGGCTAGAACAACAATGGCAGAGAAAAGGAAGGCAATAAGAGTAAGAAGAAATCTTTTGGGGCATGGGAGGCTAAGATCTGACTCTAGCATTTGTGCAGTGAGTGACTCAGCCCAGGATCTGGTTAAATTAACTGGAACCCAGATCTGTGCTTGTCTTCATAGGGGAATGATGGAGATGTAAAATTGCTAACATTAGAATATGAAAGACAGGAGGTATACCATCCTTTGGGCATGGAAACTTTATAATATGAATTGAGTTCAGTAATATTAGTTATTTCTGATTTGATCAGAAAAACATAAGGAAGACAAGTGCAAACCATGACAGAATCTGAAACATCAATAAGGTCAATGGTATGAAAGGAATGATTAAGATGATAATATCCATGAGTGATAATTCATTGACAGAATGGCAAGGTCATGCGCCAAAGTTGGGAATGAAAGGGCTCTCTTCGGTAAAGCCAATAAGGTGTATGACAGGCCAGACAGACTGTACTCAAACCATGAAATGGCCAAATTGGTGGCGCATCCAAAGGGAAGATATTCTCTCCCAGCAATAAAGTTTCTAGGAGGTCCCCCATGACAAAGAGTTCCACTGGTGAAAAGTGAAGTTGCCTGAGGGAACTCCTGAGTGCAAGGTTGCCACTCAATATTATAAAATTGGAATTTCCAATTAGGTGCGAGTCCACATTTCTTTAAGGGATGAGACTGTATATTTATATTTTATGGGGTAGATACATTAACTGTGACCTCTGAGATGAAAGTTAAATTGGCTAAATGATCAAGGATTTTGGACTGATAATAAAAATATTTCTGTGGGGTAACCCAAGGGCATCTATAAACAGAGTGTTTGGTCCGTAAGACAGATTGGTGGGTTAGGGGAAGCAAGACAAAAGAATAGAATATATTTTCTAAAAGAGGGCCAGCTGATGGAAGACAAACACCTCCAGTTCAGGTGTTTCATTAGAGGAGAGAGGAAGGTCAGCATCCCACCAAACAAGTGGTCTGGAAAGGGGAGAATTAGTGATCTGTGCCCACTAACGGGTGGCCTGAATAAAGGAAAGACAAAAGAACAACATAAACAATATAAATAAAACTTAATACCTTTTTTTTTAAAAAAAAACCTTAATACCTTTTGACTATTTTGAGAAATAACACTGAGTTGGGCAAGAAATCAATTTTCTGATTAGGCGCTCCGACATTTTGAAGAATGGTTACCGCTTGGTCTAGTTTTTCAATTGGCCCCAGGTGATTCCCAGGGCTTGTAGCGCGCTGGGTAGCAGTGTTGGATTATCCAGGCTGAGATTCTGGAGTTGAGGCTGAAGACGGTTCCATGATGAAATTTGATCTCTTTCCATGGTATCCACTGGGTTCCTGTAAGTAAAGAGACACATGCAGACCCTCTGGCTTGTGTTATTAAGTAAGGGGAAAGGTCCTTTCCATTGTGAGTTTGTTCCCATCCTCGGATAAAATATGGGAGGCCAGACTGATGTTAGAATAACTGCCAATGTCTTTGATAGGCTGCCGTAATTTTTCATCAAGATTAAAAAAAGTAATAGTATATAAAGCTCTGTAAAACCTATCTCATAGGGATTCCCCTGAGATGGAGGGAGTTCCCCACCCCCCTTCTTTTAAGGTAAACCTTAATAGTAAGTACATTCTTTAAGGGCTTGGTCAGTGGGATTTTGAGGAATTCCAGTACCATGTTGTATATGGAAATCTTGGAGAATCTGATTCAATGTTAAGCTGGTATAACAGGGGCCGTTATCTATTTTTAATTGTTTAGGGACACCCATAATGGCAATGCATTAAAGAAGATGAAAGGTAGCATGATGCGTTTTTTTTTTCCTGATAAAGGACTAGTAGGACTAAACTTAGAATCAATTTAGTATCAGTAGTCAATGAATAAATTTAAGTTTACTGAAGGAGGGCTCATGAGTAACATCAAAGTTCCAAATATGATTTAGTGAAGTCTTTTAGGATTAACTTCATGGCCTAAAAATGGACCTGAAATGAATTGAATGGAGGGACATGTGCAAACAATTGTGTGAGCTTGTTTAGCAGTGATAGGGAAAGCTTTACCAAGAGCTTGAGCATTTTGGTGCTGGAGATAGTGAGATTGTTGTGCCTGAATAAGGCAAGAGAGAAGGCAGTAACAGCTCCATCTGCTTGGTGAGTGCCTAAGGTTAGAGGGCCAAGAAGGTGTGAATGTGGGTGAATATGCATGACAAAAATGGGGTGTAGATGATGATCCAAATGGATTGTAAAGTTAGACATTGTTGTAACCATGTTTTATTGGGAATGTTTTTTATGCAAGTATGTTCAATATGAAAAGCAGTATGAATAGCATAATGGGAATCAGAAATAATGTTAAGAGGCTGTGAAGGGAAATTTTGCTAGATTGGGAAGAAGGATCCGAGTTTAATTGGTTGGGTAGTAGAAAAACCTGTCTTAGTGAAAGAATGTCGTTTTCGTTTTTCAAAGCCAAACAATTGAATTCAACATTGACAGCCTTTGGTGATAATACTGGCAATAAGATCTGTGGCAGTGAGGGTAAAGAATTTATAGCAACAGCAGCCAAGAAATATCTATGGTATGGGAACAGCAGTTGGCGTAATGGCTATGTCGCTGAACTCCTGTGTAGTCGACCACAGTTCAAGTCCCAGACCCGGTGGCTTAAACTCATGCTGGGCACGTGTGCGTGCGTGCGTGCCCAAGATTTGAGAGGAGAATGGAGGAGAAAGGATTGCCGTGTGGCCATCCCCCCTGGGGGGTGATTTCTCACTTTCTTTCTGTCTCTCTCTCTTTCTGGTGAGCGCATGCACCATAGCAAAAACCTCTCAAAAGAAAAAAAAAAAAAAAAGAAATATCTATGGTAAGAAAAGTAACTCTGGGACAAATTGACCTAAAGGACCTGTAGGGCTATGAGTATTGTAGATGATAAGGTCAATTAGACGATAAGGTCAATTAGATATTTTAATGAAACTTGATGTAATTGACAAGTCTCTAAAGCTTGTTCTACAAGGAATTCTTGTGCTAGAGGATGAAGTTGCTGAGGCGATGTCAGGTCAGTATCCCCCTTTAAAGTGTTAAATAAATTTAATAATTGATTGATAACTAGTCCTAAAATGGAATGAACTGAGCTTATATTTCCAAGTAGTTATAAGGAATTGAGAATAAGTTTAGTTGGAATATCTTATGTTAATTTTTGACCAGCAGTTAGCGTAATGGCTATGTCGCTGGACTCCCATGTAGTCAACTGTGGTTTGAGTCCTGGACCCAGTGGCTTAAACTCACGCTGGGCGCGTGTGTGTGTGTGTGCCCAAGATCCCGAGAGGAAAATGGAGGAGAAGGGATTGCAGCGTGGCCATCCCCCCGGGAGGTGATTTCTCGCTTTCTATCTCTCTGTCTCTCTCTGTCTGGCGAGCACACGCACCCTATAGCAAAAACCTCTCCAAAAAGGAAAAAAAAAAAAATTTGAGGCCTAATGGTATGTGCTCTGACTGTACACCTGCAATATTGCAAAGGACTTTTTAATTGGACCTTTTCAGGGGCTGACTTGTCACTGATGGCATTCTATCAGTACAATTAGCTTTATAAAATTAATTAATAAAAACTTTAATTTTAATAATCTTTTCAATTCTTTCTTAGACTCTTTTAATATAACTCAAACCTTCAAGAACATGCTTTAGATCTTTTAGTTTTTGTTCCTTTTTCTCTTCTATTTTGAGATAATCTAGCCATTTTATATTAAGACAAAAACTTTACTATATAAAATTTCTTCTATTTCAAAACTTTTAACCGTTTTTCTACCAGAAATACATCTTTATAGCTATAACTTTCATTTAAAAAAATTTTTTTTGGAGAGGTTTTTGCTATAGGGCGCGTGCACTCGCCAGACAGACGGAGAGAGACAGAGAGATAGAAAGCGAGAAATCACCCCCCAGGGGGGATGGCCACGCTGCAATCCCTTCTCCTCCATTCTCCTCTCGGGAACTTGGGTACACACGCACACGCGCCCGGTGTGAGGTTAAGCCACCGGGTCCGGGACGCGAACCGCAGTTGACTACATGGGAGTCCAGCGATATAGCCATTACGCTAACTGCTGGTCCCTTAAATTGTTTTTGTTTGTTTACTATTATTCTCCTTCTATTTCTCTTTTTATAAGTTTATTTTTAGAAATTACCTTAACCTCTGATTAAGTTAAAAATTTGTATCTTAAAGAATATGTTTTTAATTGAAAATGACATAGGATGGGAGAGTGTTGAGCTATGTTGGAAGTCCTTGGTTCTTTGGGTCCAGATCATTAAAGTTAGAGACCTGTCCCTAGGCACAAAAGAAAGCCACAACCACAATAAAAGTAGGTAGGAAAGAGAATTCAACAGAAAAGAAAGATTTTAGAAAAGTGTACCCAAAAGTCCTTTGGGCGGGCAGGTTGCTAGGTAGCAACTGCTGCATTTGGAACTGGTTTAGGTGTTACTTTTATTACCAGAGGTGATTGTGAATATTTAACGGTGGGAAGTCTGTCACACTATCTATGTCCTTTGTTTAAATTCCCGCCTCTGTCCTGCACTTGCCCTGTACTTGCGCACCTCTCTCACAGGTGAAGAATTTGAGGTGCGCATGCCCAGTGTGAGCCATGATGCTTAATTAGGATAGACTGCCCAATTAGTTTATTGCCCCAGTGGGAATGGGGGCCGCGTCTTTTTGTATTTATGAGGGATGATAAGGGGGAAATTTGCAATCATCCCTATGTGTCTTCCTCAGGTACCAAGGAAGAAAAATGGTATTTGCTTTGCCTTCCAGGTGTCAGGAGCTGGGTGGGAAGGAGGCATCTTATGGAGGGTCTGGTTGTAACTCCTGATAAATTGTGATTGATGTGACATGTGTCCTTCTGTTATTCTCTTAGGGCTGCCTGCTCATGACTAGCTAATTGCCTACCACATCACTTTAGGGTTTTACCTGAGGCTTATCCAGCAAGGTTTCTAGATGTCCCAGGGGAACTATAGGGGCCTAGGCCCCATTAATCCTCGATATCAGAGGCCAGTGTGGACTTAGAAGCCCCAGGCTCCCTTTGGAACTCAGGGCGTTCCTGTCTCTGGTGACCAGCTCCTCCACGTTGGGTTCAAGGCCCCAGTGGGAAGGAGCATACCAGTTATTGGATAAGAGTTCTGTTGGTCTCTACTTATTTGTTGTTTGTTTGTTTATAAATGGTGAAGCCTAAAGTTAGCCCTGGACTTTCATAATAGGGCTGCTGCTCTTTGTCTCCGATGGAGGTAACTGTCCAGATTACACTGGCTTTTTGCTGCTTGGTAAGCAAGCATGTCAAGGGGATTTCCCCCTCACATGTAATGATTAGATTATTAGAAACCTGTACTTAGAAGGGTACATCCTCTTTCCAGCCTCTTCATAAATCTCCTTAAAGACATAATATTTCAGGATTATAGTCATTTACACAAAGCTTTTTAGAAAGGCATCAAATAAAGCAATTAACCATGAACAACAAGATTTGAACCAACCATAATTAAAGATCTGGCAAGAATTTACAACTGAGAAAGAAAATGGGCCATATTTGTGACATACACCAGTTTAACATAATGACGTACAATGACCGATAAATATCACACCATAGATTCTTGGGAATCTTATTATTTTGGAACACAGTATGTATATAAATATAGACATACATACATACACACAGATACTCACATAACATATTCATACATATAACTCAAACATAAAGAAAATTAAAATTACTCAATTTGACAGTGTTCCCCATATTGTTTAATATATTAAAATGAGCTTGATTTGCTCTAAAATTTCTTTTCTGGATGTTTCAGGGGCCCTCTGTAAGCATCTGAAGTTATTCTGAGGTCAAAGAACTTAATTTAGAATTTGATTGGGGAAAACCTTGTCAAAGATAGTGAAAAGCTTAGGACTGCATAATGGCATAATGTTTACATTGCTGGATGCTCACATAGCTGACCACAATTTGAGTCCTGGATCTGGTGGCTTGAAACTCATGCTGGGCGTGTGTGTGTGCCTAAAATCCTGAGAGGATTTTGGAGTTTTATTTACTTGGTCTTTTAGGTCGTCAGATTTCCCTTCTTTTCAACTTTTATGGGGGCCAAGCATATTACAAAGGAAATTGAGCTTTTTAATGATTTGAGGGCCTAACATTTCTAGTAAGAGAGGAGGTGACCCACTGGAGAGTCTCTCAGAATCAAAGGAAGATTTTCCCGTCTAGATAAAGGGAAAGGTAGATCCTTCTTTGTCTCTTCTGTATGAAATTTAATGGAAGCTGCCACATTACCTGATGGAGTTTCCTGCTCAGAGGGGGAGGCCTTGGGTCTATGTAAAGGAGCCAAGGCAGTTCTAACACAACTCCAGGAGGTAAGAACAGACATGGGAACAGGCTGCCAAGGATCATGCCTCTTTTTTAGTACCCATCCTACTTGTTCCCAAAGCTCAAAATCTAAAGTTCCCTCATCAGGAAACCAGGGACAATATTGGTGAACTGTTAGTCATAGGCAATATAAAGCTTTAGTTTCTAAAGATCATACACACTGGGTGCATGTGTGTGTGTGCCCAAGATCCTGAGAGGAGGATGGAGGAGAAGGGATTGTGGCATGGCCATCTCCCTGGGGAGGTGATTTCTTGCTTTCTGTCTCTCTGTCTCTCTCTGTCTTTCTGGCAAGCACATGTGCCCTATAGCAAAAAACAAACAAACAAACAAACAAAAAAACCTCTAAAGAGTATTGAGTGGCTGTAAGAAGCTGCTGTAAGGTTTATTTTTAAACAAACCTTTTGAAATTTTTTTTTTTTTTTTTTGGAGAGGCTTTTGGCTATAGGACATGTGCGCTCGCCAGACAGACAGAGAGAGACAGAGAGCCAGAAAGCGAGAAATCACCCCCCAGAGGGGTTGGCCACGCTGCAATCCCTTCTCCTCCATTCTCCTCTTGGGATCTTGGGCACACATGCACATGCACCCGGCGTGAGTTTTAAGCCACCGGGTCCGGGACACGAACCGCGGTCGACTACATGGGAGTCCAGAGACATAGCCATTATGCTAACTGCTGGTCCCATCAACCTTTTGAAATTTTGTTAACTCTTGCCCCATGTAAGAAATTCCTCTCTGATGCTACAGACATAAGTCCCTTCCTCAAAGAGTGAATAGGGACTGTCCCTTACTAGGTTTCAAGTTTGTCAAAATGATCGGCTAGTGTTCCCTTCTGGCCATTCAGATTCCATGGAGTCATGTCAGGGTCACCACTAGTGACTGTCTGGCAGAGAGGCACTTGAAGTGGGTAAAATAACTGCTCAAGAGACCTGAGTCAAGAGGGAGAGGGCACCACAGGTATGAGCCTGCTAAGCCTCTCTGGTCCTCCATGTTTATTACGGTAAAGGAGAAAGGAAAGTTTCTTCATTTTATTATTTTTTAGAGAGATTTTTGCTATAGGGCATGTGTGTTTGCCAGAGAGACAGAGAGACACAAAGCAAGAAATCACCTCCCGAGGGGAGATAGCCACACCCCAATCCCTTCCTCCATTCTCCTTTCGGGATTTTTTGGGGGCACACACACACATGCCTGGTGTGAGTTTTTGAGTCAGTGGGACTGAGACTCTAGCTGCGGTCAACTATATGGGAGTCTAGTGACATAAATTATTCTATCTGCTGCTCCCGGAAAATTATTTTTTAAAAAATAAGAAAGATAGGGGGCCAGCAAATGGGGTAGTGGTTGTGTCACTTGGGCTCCCGCATGACCTACCGTGGTTTGAATCCCAGAGCTGATGGCTTCACAATCACGCCAAGCATGTGTGCCTGTATGTGTGTGTGTGCCCAAGATCCCAAGAGAATGGAGGAGAAGAGATTGTGGCATGGCTATCCCCTCTGGGGGGAGATTTCTCATTCTCCTTCTCACTGTCTCTCTTTTTTTTTCCTAGTGGGTGCACACACCCTAAGGCAAAAAACTCTCAAAAAAAATCAGAAAAATAAGGTTATTTCCAGGAATAGGATGATTTCAGTATAAATTAGAGGAGGCATTGCTAAATTACACCAGAGGCTGGAAAGAACACCTTGGAATTTGGGAAACATCTATCAGACAGCACACCCATCTAATTGGCCTCCTGTTGTTTTCAAGCAGGAAGGCACAAGATCAGGCATTTTTGCCATTTTCCTTGAGTATGCATTCATTCATTCACTCAGAGTTCATAAATCCATAGTGTTCTAGAAGCATGACATTTCTGTTCTCTAAAACTCTGAGTTCGTTTTTGTCAGAATCTTTCTGAAGTTAGCATCTCTTAGCCCATTTAATAAATGATCTAGGGATCAGCAGTTGGTGTAATGGCTATGTAACTGGACTCCCATGTAGTCGACCGTAGTTCGAGTCCTGGATCTAGTGGCTTAAACTTACACTCTGCTTGCCCAAGATCCCAAGAGGAGAATGGAGGAGAAGGGATTGCGGCCTGGCCATCCCCACTGTGGGGTGATTTCTTGCTTTCTGTCTCTATGTCTCTTCTGTCTTTCTGGCGAGTGTACGCACCCTATAGCAAAAAGTTCAAAAAAAAAAAAAATCTCCATACAGCCATATACGTTTTCCTTTTTTTTTTTTTTTTTTTTTTTTTTTAAAGGTTTTGATATAGGTGTGTGTGCTTGCAAGAGAAACAGAGAGACAGAAAAAGAGAAATCACTCCTCATGGAGGATGGCCACGCTGCAATTCCTTTTCTATTCTCCTCTTGGGATTTTGGCATACGTGTACACATACCTGGTGTGAGTTTCAAGCTGCCAGGTCCAGGACTTGAACTGCAGTCAACCACGTGGGAGTTCACCTTAATCTACACCACCTGCTGAGACCTTGATGTCCTTACATGTTTCTTTTTTTCTTTTTCTTTCTCTTTTTTTGAAAGGTTTTGCTATAGGGTGCATGTGCTTGCCAGAAAGACAGAAAGAGACAGAGAGACAAAACTCAAGAAATCATCCCCTGGGGGGGGATGACTATGCTACAGTCCTTTCTCCATTCTCCTCTTGGGATCTTGGGCATGCACGCACATGCACCTGGCATGAGTTTAAGCCAGGGACTTGCACCATGGTCGACTACATGGAAGTCCAGCAAAACAGCCATTGTGCCAACTGCTGGTTCCTTTTTTTATTTTTGGACATGTTTCTTAATGTTTCCAAAATACAATGGCTCTATTTCCTAGTGCAAGGAAACTAAATGTAACTGTATGTCATTCACTTTGGAGGTGAAGGTCCATTTTGTCTGTATTAAGATCTAAACTGATTACAGAAAACCCAAAATAACAGTGACTCAAAAAAGGTAGAAGCTAATTTCTGTCACATACCAGACTGATTGGGTAGGTGATCTAGAACATGTATGACCCTGCCTAGCATCTTCTATCCATTGCTCTGCCATCCTCAACATGCATCTTCCATATTCTAACTTGATGGCCCACACGGGGTTAACTATAGCCCCAACAACCTCATTCCAGACAAGCAGGAAAGAAGAATGGAGGTGCCTGGTACATGTCACTTCCCTCAAGTTCAATGTCCAGGAGTTGTACCTGTGCTTCCACTAACATCCTATTGACCAAAGTTACAGAACTATTGGTTGCCTTTGGAACCACAACCAATAATTCTAAAATGAATGTCTTTAGACTGTTTATGTAGTAATCATCAAAGATCTTTGTAAAAATATAGATTTATGAACTTTATCCTCAGCGAAATTGATAGAGTAGATCAAAAAGCATGTGGGCAAATCAATATTTGCAAACAAAGTTCTATGGGTCATGTTGTTCCATTAGTGACAGAAACATGCAGAAAAGCAGCTGGAATCTGAGACATCACCGGACCTAAGTTTATGTGAAGGAAAATCGGATGCATGCCTATATTTCCCTTAGAAAAATGTGTTTATTTTCCCAGCTGTTGTAACTGCTTCCAGGATTGCTTTTAGCTGTCAGTTTCAGTAGGGGGTTGTCTCAGCTGAAGAGAGCCACATAGCTCAAGGTTATGCTCTCCATTTAGGGAAAAGAGGAGGATCCAATGTCTGGTGAGGAACAGTGAAGCATCGCAGCCCTCTTGGCTTGATTTGGGTCTGAGAACTCCACTGGGTTGGCTGAGGTGCTTAATGCCCTGACCTCCCACGACCCAGTCTTGCTTTCCTCCTTTTTCTCTAGAAATTGGGATTCTAAGAGCATTCCATAATAAACGTGCGGCATGTAAATCTCCATCTCAGTTTTCTTCTAGGGAACTCAACTTACATTGCTTATAAAAATTTAGGACCATTCTCTAAGGCCCATCAATTATTTGCAGCAGTCAAGTCTGAGAATTGAATGGAGAAGGATGCAGAAATGAGATTAATGTCTTTCAAGTCTGATGGGGGCTTTGAAATGAGATAGAGGTTTATATCCTCCTCTACTTCCCCATCTCTCATTCCCTTCTCCTCTTTTTTTATATAATAGTAATAATAATAAATAGTAGCCTATATAACAAATGTACTATTTTAGTGGCCAGCCATGGTGGTACAAAGGTCACACAATGGTCCGTGATGTTCCATGGGAAGGCCCTGGCTTTGTGTCCTGAGGTTTTCCCATGCATGCTGAGTACGTACAAACCTGCAGTCCTTGCTAACAGTGGGAGTGGATTGTGGTATGCAGATCCTGTTGGGACTACCTTTCTGTCTCATTCATGGAAGAAATAAACTTGAATTAAAAAAAAAGAAGAAAGGACAACTGGCTCTGTCATAACATTAATAAAAAGAAGAAAAATTAATTACTAAAAATCAACATCTTGAATTAAAATTTTATCAAACATCTTGAAAACTCAATATTTCTGACTATTCTCTTTCTACCTGTAATCCATCCCCTAGTCACTTTCTTCTCCTTATTTGCTTTTATGTTCTTGGTAGCACTACTTGAAATTTTTTTTTTTTTTTGAAGATATTTTTACTATAGGGCATCTGCACTCGCCAGAGAGAGAGACAGAAAGTGAGAAATTACCTCCTCAGGGGGACGGCCACACCTCAATCCCTTCTCCATTCTCCTCTCGGAATCTTAGGCATGCATGCACATGCACCCGGTGTGAGTTTAAGCCACCAGGTCCGGGACTCAAACTGTGGTTGACTCCATGAGAGTCCAGTAACAGCCATTACGCCAACTGCTGGTCCCACGCTACTTGAAATTTTAACTGCAGTTATCTCTATACTCATTTGTTGGTTGTTATTCTCCAGAATTTTTTAGTGGGATTTTGGCAAAACTTTATATCTCTGTTCAATAGCTCCATTCCTAATACCTAGAAAAGGTATTAAGAAAAGGTCCTATAGAGGGAACCAGCAGTTAGTGTAATGGCTATGTCGCTGGACTCCCACGTAGTCGACCGTGGTTCGGGTCCCGGACCCGGTGGCTTAAAACTCACGCCAGGCGCGTGTGCATGTGTGCCCAAGATCCCGAGAGGAGAATGGAGGAGAAGGGATTGCGGCGTGACCATCCCCCCGGGGGGTGATTTCTCACTTTCTGTCTCTATGTCTCTCTCTGTCTGTCTGGCGAGCGCATGCGCCCTATAGTGAAAACCTCTCCAAAAAAAAAAAAAAAAAAAAAAAAAAAGAAAAGGTCCTATAGGACCTTGCTTATAGTAGATAATCAATAAACATTTGGTGAAAATTGCATCAGGAAATAAAACAAAGACACTCAGTTAATTGATTAAATTACTTATTTAGAACTATATTCAACATTTTTTGAGTTTCCAATTTTTTTCAAATTAATTTCTTATTTTACATAAAGTCCCCATCATTATGTATACTATATATTTTTTTCTTTCAACACAGAACTTTGCATTTTCTTTCTGTCAAATGTTTCCTCCTCTTGCACTTCATACCCACCCTCCACCACCCACTCTCTACCATTCATTTTCCCCCTTGCAGTCTCTAGTATCCACACTCACCCTCTCCACCATCACATCTTCTGATCTCGCAACCTCTGTCATAGAATGCATACAGTCAGTACAAATTGAGTGGGGATATATAGTGTTTGTCTTTCAAAGTCTGGTTCACTTTGCTCAACATTAAGTCTTCTATATCACCCACTTTGAGTCAAACAATGGATCTCACTGTTTCTTATGGCTGAGTAATATTCCATAGTGTATAGTGTACACTATGGAATATTATACTATTTTGTGTATATGTATACACACACACACACACACACACACACACACACACCAGTTTTTCAACCCAGTTATCAGTTTTCAACCCATTTAAGTTGGTTAAATTTTCAAATGTTTAAAAATTTTAAAATGTGTACCATCCAGTTTCTTGTTAGTGATTTTAATTCATTCTATTAAATATTATCAAAAATTCTCTTTTGAGAATACTGTTTATGAATAATTATCTGCATTGAGTCTTGTGTTTTCTCATGTACTAAATTATATCCTTAGAGTAAATAAATGATGAATATCATGTGGTTTAACTTTTCTCACAACAGCAGTTAATAATGCAGACACTGGAACCAGATTTAGTTTGAATACTGACTCGATCCTATCTAACTTTGTGATACTACATAAATTACTTAAACTCATCCTTTAAGTAGCATCTTTATTGGAATCCAACTTACTACCACAGAATTCCCCCTTTTAAAGTATATAGTTCAATGGGTTTTAGCATATTCACAAAGTTGTACAAACCCCGTGCTGGTTCACACGGTAACTTTATGTTTAACATTTTGAAGAAATTAAATACCTTTTTCCTAAGAGGCTGCATCATTTTCATTCCCACCAGCCATGTTTTCCTACATCCTAGCACTTAATGTTGTCTTTTTTTATTACAGCCATTCACATGAGTTATTTAACTTCCTTTCATTTTTTATTATTTTTAAAAGAATTATTTATTTTGTTTTATTTATTATTATTTTTTAATTTGACTAGAGAGAGACAGAGGGAAAATGAGAAAGCAAGCTACCAGGTCCAGGACTCAAACTGCAGTCAGCTTGTGGGAGTCCAGCACCTTAACCATTATGCTATCTACTAGCCCCTTTAACTTCCTTTTAAGTCCCAGTTTTCTTATTTGTAAAATAGGACTAATTAAAATACCTTCTACCAAGGTTTGCTTGAAGATTTATAAACTTCTGCTATTACATTGCTTAGCAAAGTAGTATTTTTTCATCTATTGTCATTCTTCTTTACCTCAGTATTGCAAAGAAGGGCTTAGAACAATTCTACAAAATGATTTGCATACTGCTTACTTTATGTCTACTTAGGGAAATTAACAAAACAGAATGGAAATGACATTCTTAAGTATATAGGAAATAATTATTTTATGATTGTAATTGGAAAAGAGAGTTAAGATTAGGTAGGCACATTAACATAGCAAAGTTTGTCATGAACAAATATGTCAAGCTTTGGAAGTTGAGAAGACGAAAACAATACAGTTCAACAAAAAGTTCCATTGCGCTCTAACTGTAACCTGGCTATTATAACTATATTAAAAACTAGATTATATGGGGCTGACAGGTGGTATGATGGTTAAGGCTGCTGGATTCTCACATGGACGACCATAGTTCGAATCCTAAACCTGGCAGCTTGCTTTCTCACTTTCCTGCTCTCTCTTCCTCTCTCTTGCTCTGTCCCTCCCTGGTCAAATTAAAAATAAATAAATAAATAAAGTAAAATAAAATCATTCTTTTAAAAAATCTTGCCAGGAAAGAAATTCCAAATTTGTGACGGCACAGGAAAAAGGAATGGAGCAACAACTCTCTGATTATCCTTTTCTCTTACCCATGACATAAAGAGACCACCTAACTCACAGGTGATTGCGTAGATTAAATGATCCTTGATATTTGGGATTTCTTATGAAAATGGTTACTGCCCATAATGAGTTTCATTGCCATTTTTATTGCTTTTTTCTTCCCTTTTCCTGTCCCTAAAAGGCTCTGCCTGGTTCCTATATTTTCTCTAATTTCCCCAGGGCTCTACTCTCCCCAACTACTTGAAGCCTGTCTGCGGCCCAGCCCTGCAGTCTCTACGGCTAATTTTCTCTCAGGCTCGGGGCTGCTCCCACCCAACTTTCTACATTCTTGTTTCAAGTTTGGTGCTGACCTCATGCCCCATTCTGATAGCTGAGCTTTCATCTGTTTCTGTAATCCGGACTCACCTTGTTCCCAATTTTGAGTTCATGCTTTATTTTTCTAGAGCCCCACTCTCTCCTTTGGCAATACACCAAATAGCACCATCTGTTAGAAGCTGTCCTTGCTATTTGAGTACCTCTTCCTGTTTCCTTCTGTTTCTTTCCTTCCTCCCTCCCGCTCTTCCTTCCTTCTTTCTGTCTCTGTCTCTTTCCCTCTCCATGAATCTTGGTTTCTCTTCTGTTATCTGTCTTGATTTCCAAAACTATGCTGGCTCAGTTAGCTAATTTTGTTCAAGTATCATGTGGCTTAGGCAACATGCCCCAAGAGTACCCTGCTACCCTGGGGAGTAGATCTCTTGTCCTAGAATGCTCAGGCGATTTCTTTGCTGTTATATATTACCCAGGGACATTAAAAAAGTTGTCCTCTGGTGCCAGCAAGTGGCATAGTGGTGAAGGCACTGGACTCCCATGTACTTGACCATGGTTTGTGTCCTAGACCCTGTGGCCTGAAACTCTTGCTGGACACGTGTACGTGTGTGCCCAAAATCCCGAGAGGAGAAGAAGGAGAAGGGACTGAAGCACAGACATCCCCCCTGGGGGTTGGGGGGTGAGTGATTTCTCACTTTCTGTCTCTCCAGTGAGTGAATGTGCCCTATAGCAAAAAGAAATTTCTCTTTCTCTCAAAAAAAAAGAAAAGAAAAGAAAAGAAAAAGAAAAAGAAAAAGAAAGAAAGAAGAAAGAAAGAAAGAAAGAAAGAAAGAAAGAAAGAAAGAAAGAAAAGAGTGAGTCGTCCTCTCATATTCCTTGATTTGCATGGGGATAGGAGTATTTTGACAAAGAACATGAGCCTGTCCATGACTTCACTCATGAACAGAACCATCGTTCCATGTAGTTTAGGATTATATGTAATTACATTTGATATTAAGCAATTGATGCCAGCATTTTTTTGACGCATTAGCTATTTCTTTATCTGAGGATCATGAGAGTGCTACATGCATAAGAAACAGTGAGGGTGGGATATAAGCTGCTCCTCTACTTTATCCAAACATGTCCTCATGGCACTTATGAAATATTCCCCTCTTTTTGAATGGGAATGGTAGTCAGGTAAGGAGACAAAACGTTCTCTTCAATTATCTGCATTTTGAGTTAACTCGGTGGAACAAATAACAAGTTTATGTTCAGTTAGGATATGATTGTCTCAGATTGAAGAGAACAAAAACAAATACAAATGAACTCAAATGGAGTAGCAGAAAGGAGCCACAAGCATATTTGTGTAGCCATTCCTTTGTGTTGTGCCTAGGTAGGCACCTGGCTCTAATAATCAAAAGGGGCATTTTAGTTGTTGTCTTGATATACCTTTGTAATTATTACCATCAAAAGACATAATTAAAAGTAACATTATTGCCCCACAATACATTTGGCTGAGAATTCACCTGCTGTTGCTTTTTGCTTAACAAATCATGCCGAGATATGTGATCCAATCTGGTTTGCAGAGAATGTCAAATAAGAGATACCACATTGATTCATCCAGTGATTATTTAACAAACAGCTACATTCTAAGCCTTGGAAATACATGATTCATAAACAGATAAGATTCCTTATGCAGAAATTACATCTAGTTGAGTGGGAGTCTGAAGGGAAATAAATCAATGTTATTAGAAGCTATGAGGAAAATGTAGCAGATTGTTTGGACCAGTAATGAGGGCATGATAAAGAATACTTAAACTGTGCTTTAAGTGTATCATCAGTAGGACAGGCTAGATTGCTGTAGTAACAAATTAACTTCAAAACTGTAGTGGTTTACATGAACGAATGTTTCTCACTCATGTAATGTCCACTGTGGATTTTGTAAATTCTCCAAGAAAGTAATTCTTTATATAACGGCTCAGCAATCCAGATTGCTTTAATCTTGTGGTGTGTCAAACCAACATGGGACTCTTCAGTTGTGACAGAATGGGAAGCAGAGATATTAGAATTTTATACAGGGGCTTCCAATGGACTCAACCCGGGAATGACACTTTATGTGTACTCCTAGCCCACTAACCAGAACAAGTCACATGCCCTTATCATGTTGCAATAGAGTATAGAAGTATACTCAACCACATGCCTTGCAAAAAGAAGGGTGTGCTAGGGCTATTTACTCCACATACAGGAAGGTCTCTCTGAGATTTAAGTAATAATAAAAGTCAGATATTTGATCAGAACCTATCAGGTAGAAGAAAGAGCTAGAGCGAGAGCCCAAGTGTGGAAACAGAAAAAAAGGCCAGTGCACTAACTAAATGGTATGAGATTATCAAAGAAAAAGTCAAGGGACTGATTTTAGAGGGTACCAGAGTAGTTTGGTTCTATCATAAATACAACTAGAATCCACTGACGGTAGTTAGAAAGAGGAGTCACATCTTTTGATTTCTAATTTTAAACGACAGATTGACTGGCATATAGATAATTATATGAAAGCCAAAAGTAGAGGCAGAGTATTATATTTTAAGAATACACGTGAACTGGGAACCAGCAGTTGGCGTAATGGCTATGTCGCTGGACTCCCACGTGGTCGACCGCGGTTCGCGTCTCGGACCCGGTGGCTTACATCTCACGCCGGGCGCGTGTGCGTGCGTGCCCAAGATCCCGAGAGGAGAACGGAGGAGAAGGGATTGCGGCGTGACCATCCCCCCTGGGGGGTGATTTCTCGCTTTCTGTCTCTATGTCTCTCTCTGTCTGTCTGGCGAGCGCACGCGCCCTATAGTGAAAAACCTCTCCAAAAAAAAAAAAAAAAAAAAAAAAAAAAAAAAGAATACACGTGAACTGACCCCCCCACCTAGGGATGGGGGAAGATATTTCTCATTTTCCCTCTCACTGTGTCTGTCTGTCTCTCTCTTTCTGGCAAGCACATGCACCCTAAGGCAAGAACCTCCTAGGGAAAAAAAAAAGGAATACACACAAGAAATAGTGTAGTTTAGTCACATGTGGTATGACAGATTGCAAAATAGCCACAAATTGCTCCCATTCCTTCATGTACAACCTTTGCCAGATGGCCTTACCAAGACATTGAGTCTATTTCTCTAGTCTTTGAGTCTGGTTTGAACCTGTAACTTGTTTTGTTGAGCTAGTAGAGGCTTGAAAAACCAGAGCTAGCCTGTTTGAGTTTTTGCCATTTGGATCCTAGGAATCCTACCATCATATAAATGAGTCCAGACTGACATCCTTGAAGATGAACCACTGCACACAAAAATGTCCCAGGTATCACTTCCCAGCCACTCCAGTGAGGGCTCAAGTGTGTAAGTGAGATTGCAAAACCATGCAGCCCACGCTGAACCAGCCTACAACAGAACTGACCATAAAACCCACATAATTGTGAAGAATAATAAACGCTTTGGCACTTTAAGCTAGAGAGTTTGGAAGATAGTTTGTTATGTAGTAAAACAAATGATTAGCAGAGGTAGTAGCAGTAGTTGGTGACAGTGGAAAGTAAATTTATAATATATTTTGAGGATAAAGATTATAGAAACTGTTAATGATTTAGGTACAGAGTAAGAGACAGAAAGAATGTAGTTATTAGGTTTTCAGTACCACTTATTAAGGCAAATAAGCCATTTGTAAAGAAGGGGTAGAAACATAATAGACTTACCTATAGAACAGCCCATGGCCTAGTGATCAAAGAGAGTTGAATCCCATATGGCTGACTGTTGTTTGAATCTTGGCCCATCAGCTTGAAATACACATTGAGCGTGAAGGGACTAGCAGTTAGTGTAATGGCTATGTCGCTGGACTCCCATGTAGTCGACTGTGGTTTGAGTCCCGGACTCGGTGGCTTAAACTCACACCGGACGCATGTGCGTGCGTGCCCAAGATCCTGAGTGGAGAATGGAAGAGAAGGGATTGCAGCGTGGCCATTCCCCCTGGGGGGTGATTTCTAGCTTTCTATCTCTCTGTCTCTCTCTGTCTTTCTGGAGAGTGCAAGTGCCCTATAGATAAAACTTCTTCCACCCCCCAAAAAAAACACAACCACATTGAGCGTGTGTGTGTGTGTGCGTGTGTGTGTGTGTGCAGTGCCCAGAATTCTGACAGGATAGAGAAATGAAAGAAGGGATTGCAATGAGACCATACCCCATTGAGGGTTTCTTTCTCTCTCTTCCTCTCTCTCTCTGTCTCTTTTCCTGCTAGTGAATGTACTCGCTGGCAATTAAACATATAAAAAGTGACTTACCTACAATATCAACAACATAGAATGTTCCAAATTTACCCAACATTTCTCTCTTCCTTTATTATGTTTCCACAGGAAAGCGTATATTAAATACAAAAATTAAAAGATAAACAAACCTAATAAAAATTTAAAAAATCACTTCCATTCGGTAAAAAGTTCCAAATTATTTTCTCATTTTAATTGGAAGCATTGGTGTGAACTCAATTTATTTTTCTCATTCTAAAAATGTATATACTTCCTGGCACTGTCCACCCAATTGTCTAGGAGCCATGGCCGTGAGTGGAAATGATGCCTCTGTGCACAGACTTTTATTCTCAAGCAGCATTTGCCACTCACAGGAACCAGGCCTCCTCGAGAAATGGCTGATTCTGCACCTGGGCAGTAAATATGTACCTAAATACACTGGAACTATACTTTCCATCCTAAAAGTGAGAATAGAATGCTATGAAAAACTTTGGAGACCATACCAAAAAGATATGTCAAAGAGGCCGCTTGAAAGGACTTGTATCGGCCAAAAGAAATCAGTTTAGGCATGAAAACAGTAATTATGTATATGTATTGAAACATCAAATACACAAAATTCCACAAGTTTCTAGTGAGGCCAAAAAATTAAAAACAAAAACAAAAACAACATTTTAGACCAGCCCAAGGTGTAGTGGTTAAATCAGCTGGGTCTGACATGGCTGACTGAGTGGTTTATTCCTGGATCTGGTACCTCAAGAACCATGCTGGGTGTGTGTGCATGTGTGCTCAGAATCCTGAAAGGAAAGAGACGTGGAAGAGAAGGAATAGGGATGTGAACATTCCTCATGGGGCATTTTTCTCACTTCCTCTCTCTTTCTCTGTCTCTCTCTGAAGAGTGTACACACCCTCTGGCAAAATTAAAACACACATCCACACACAAAAAAACTTTTTTTTTTTTTTTTTTTCATTTTTTTTTTTTATTTATTTATTTTTGTATATACTTTCAATCATATTGTTTGTCTTACAATGAGACCATTTTGATATGTGAACATTTCTCCCCAGACCCGTTGATCGAAATATCTTCAGCAGATAACACTACACCTCCCCATCCCGTCAATGCTCTACCTCTGTATCCCTTCTCTAAATGTCTTTCGTTGGGCCCCACTCCTCCACATACACCTCATCTGACATTCACACCCATCTCTTGTGTTTGTTCAACTGTTAGTCAATCAGTTTCAGACATAGAAAGCAGACAAACGGTATATGTTAAGTGGGGACATACAATGTCTCTCCTTCATAGTCTGGCTTGCCTCACTCAGCAGTACATCTTCCATATTCTTCCACTTTCTGTCAAAAGCCAGGGCTCTGTTGGTTTTTATGGCTGAGTAGTATTCCATAGAGTATATGAGCCACAGTTTTTCAATCCATTCCTCCATACGGGGACATCTGGGTTGGTTCCAAGACTTAGCAATTGTGAATAGTGCCGCAATAAACATCGATGTGCAAGCACTTTTCCAATGAAGAATTCTGTCCTTTGGGTAGATACCGAGGAGTTCTGCATGGCCAAAGACACAGTAGTTAGTGTGAATCGACAGCCCTCAGAATGGGAAAATATTTTTGTAAATGTTGCATCAGATAAGGGACTGATAACCAGAATACATAAGGAACTAAAAAAGGTGTTTGGAAAAAAGATGATCAACCCTATTAAAAGATGGGAGAAGGAGATGAAGAAAACACTCTCTAAAGATGACATACGAATGGCCAAAAGGCATATGAAAAAATGTTCAACCTCCCTCATCGTAAGGGAAATGCAGATAAAAACAACAATGAGGTACCACCTAACCCCAGTCAGATTGTCTAATATTAAAAAAACAAAAAATGATAAGTGTTGGCGGGGGTGTGGTGAAAGGGGAACTCTTTTACACTGCTGGTGGGAATGTAGATTGGTCCAACCACTGTGGAGAATAATTTGGAGATTCCTCAAAAATCTACAGATAGATCTGCCATATGATCCAGAGATCCCACTTCTACTTTTGCATAGTTGTGTTCAAAAATTGTTTTAATTGGGAAGCTATTAGGCTTAGATGGTTTCTGTGCCTTGGGTTCTTACCTGAGCAAACTGAAGTCCAGCATAAACAATAAAATGAAACTTAAGTTTGACTCAGAAACTGCCAAATAACCTCTAAAAGTTTTCCACTGGGTCATACCCAAATAGACACCTAAATACAGCTATTCAAATACATTCTTTACTTTGCTTCTGTGTTCAGTCTATGAAAGTCCACTGCTTACATTGTTAAAGTGAAGTTCTCTGAACTTCTCTGACCTTTGAGTGTTGTTTAATTCATGATTTCTTTATTGCACAAAGTCTGTTAAATTTGTTTTACCTGGGAGCCAGATGATAGTGCAGTGGTAAAACACAATGCTCTATGTGGCTGACACACACGACAAAACTCAGGTTTGTGTCTGAAGACTACTGAGTACGGTGCATGCATGTGCCCAGGATCCAGAACTGGCTGAAGCTGGAGGTGGATTATGGTACTAGGACTCTGTTGCTGTCCCTCTCTTTCCCTCTCTTACTCATGAAATAAGTAAGCTTTATTTTGCCTACACTTCTTCTTTCAGCAGTTGCTAGATATTAATTGGTTTTGCTAGAAATTGGTAAAGGGAAAGAATCAAGTATTTTCTCAACTATTCTTGTGTGTGTGTGCGTGTGTGTGTGTGTGTATGTATATATATATATATATATAGTTAAGAATCTGAATAGCTGGGAACCAGCAGTTAGCGTAATGGCTATGTCGCTGGACTCCCACGTAGTCGACCGCGGTTCGCGTCTCGGACCCGGTGGCTTACAACTCACGCCGGGTGCGTGTGCGTACGTGCCCAAGATCCCGAGAGGAGAATGGAGGAGAAGGGATTGCGGCATGACCATCCCCCCTGGGGGGTGATTTCTCGCTTTCTGTCTCTATGTCTCTCTCTGTCTGGCGAGCGCACGCGCCCTATAGCGAAAAACCTCTCCAAAAAAAAAAAAAAAAAAAAAAAAAAAAAGAATCTGAATAGTTGATGGGATTAAAAAAAGTGTCTTTATATTGGGTCATTGGAAAAGTCATGAGTTATATTTTTTTTCTGTGCAAAAATGAATCACGACTATTCCAACAAGCCAATAGAAAGATGCTGGAAGACTGTTAGAATTCAAACATAGTCATTTTAACTCCTAATTAAATAATGAATATAAATAATGATCATGAATACTTAAACCATTGTGGAAAATATTTAGTATAATTTTACAAAGGATGAAACATTCTGGTCCATTTTTTTGTAGTATTAATCTTACTAACATGGAAAAACAGACATTAGGTTTGGTGATGCACTAGGCAGAAACACATTAGTTATAAACTGTTCTTCCGTAAATGTTAAACCTGAATCCAAACCATATCAATACTTTGCTATGAACTGTAGAAACATTCTAGATAAGACCATGAGGATACAGAGTCAAAACAAGGAATAACAAGGAATAATGAACCAATCAGTCTTCTCAGCAAGTAGAATCATAAAGGAGCAAACCCAATATGTTAAAAGAGATTTAAGGGGACCAGTAGTTGGCATAATGGCTATGGTCACTGGACTCCCATGTAGTTGACCGCAGTTCAAGTCCCAGACCCAGTGGCTTAAGCTCACTCCGGGCACGTGTGCGTGCGTGCCCAAGATCCCAAGAGGAGAATGGAGGAGAAGGGATTGCGGCATGATCATCCCTCCTGGGGGTTGATTTCTCACTTTCTGTCTCTCTGTCTCTCTCTGTTTTTCTGGTGAGCGCAAGCGCACTATAGCTAAAACCTCTCAAATAAAAAAAAATAATAATAAAGAGAGAGAGACTTAAGGATTACATGAGTTAAATGTGATGTATGTATACAGTTTGGGTCCTGATTAGAAAAAATTGAACACTAAGACATTACATTTTCCCCATTTTAGAGATGGAGAACATGAAACCTAGAGTGAGTATTCAATTATATAAAGGAATTGATATTAATTTTATTGGTTGTGATGTTGATATTGCGATTATGTCTTCCTTTTTAATTCTTATCTTTTACATATATGTATTCAAGTCTTTACTAGTGAAATGATTTGCTTTGAGATATTCTAGGACTAAAAACCAGTGACACTCTAATACTTCCTATGTCACGTTGCTAGGTGGAATTTGGCCAAAGGAATTCTTCAGAGACAATGAGGCACAAATGGAATAATGTCAGGATTTCACTACACAGATTTGAAATAAAATTCACTTATGTTTCAGAATAATATCTAGACTGTGTCTTTCTTCTTTTTATAAGAAAGTTATACTACATTCTCAATGTTTCTGTGTACATGCTACAGTTTTTACTACTACTTCTGCTTGCACACTCAAAGGGGTTAAAATATTCACTATGACATCAAGCAAGTCCATAAACACTCAATATACTTGCTGTCACAATGCAACAACAGCTCCCAATCTAAGTTGAGCATGCACTCTTACCAGACCATGGCTTTGGTTGCCCTTCAGCACTGGAAACTGTGGTTTAGTACCCTAACCATGCCCTCTTAAATATTGACAAGTCAAAAGTTCTTGCATATTTCAATAAAAATGAGATCTATTTTTGGTGCCTGCATAAAAGTTTCACTGTCTGACATTGCCATTCTAATATGCATATTCATCTAATTTACATAGAGCAAAACCGGGCAACAAAACTGTGTGGTTTGAGGCACATAGCTTGAGCACCACAGTCACATGACTGTACCTAACTTGGTAGGTATTGCCCATAATACAGTATTTATATATCTTGTTGATCCTTTGCAAAATACTGAAAAAATAAAAAATCATATGCCATGGCTGAAACTCAAGAAATTCTTTTGGAATTGCCTTTAGGCTATTTTCTCTAACACACATTGGAAATTAATGTTCTATAGCTCAATCTAATAGTCTTATAAGCAGTTTATCTCAAAGTGGTTAATCTTTGGTTTACTCATGCTAAATTTCTGTTTTGGGGGGACCAGCATATGGCGTAATGGTTACATTGATGGACTCCCACATAGTCAATCATGGTTTGAGTTCCAGACCCAGTGACTTAAAACTTATGCCTGGTGTGTGTGTGTGCACGCGTGTGTGTGTGTGTGTGAATGTGTACGTGCCCAAGATCCCAAGAGGAGGATGGTGGAGAAGGGATTGTGGCATGGCCATCCTCCCTGGGAGTGATTTCTCACTTTCTGTCTCTGTCTTTCTCTGTCTCCGATGAGTGCATGTGTCCTATAGCAAAAATCTCTCTTAGAAAAAAATAATAAATTTCTGTTTTGAGGGGACAATTTGGCCAAATAGCTATTTGTTTGTTCCTAGAGTGAGTATTCAATTATATAAAGGAACTGATATTAATTTTATTGGTTGTGATGTTGATATTGTGATTATGTCTTCCTTTTTAGTTCTTATCTTTTACATATATGCATTCAAGTCTTTAGACTTGAATTGTTCAAGCTCCTATAATAGAACACCATAGGCTGGGTGGATTATAAATAAGAGGAATTTCTTTCTTACAGTCCTGGAGGCAAGGCATTGGCAGACGGTTCGATGTCTTATTGAGGGCCAACTTGCTAACACATGGGCAGGGCCTTCTCTGTGCTCTCACATGGGGGAAAAAGGGAGGGCTGGGCTCTCTCTAGCCTCTGTATCAGGACACTAATCCCATCCATGAGGATTCCACTTTCATGCCAGAATCACTCCCAAAGGCTTTACCTCCCACCTTGGGGGGTTAGAATTTCAACATAAGAGTTTGGGGGAGACACAAACATTCAGGCCATAGCAACTATAATTCTATATAATATTTATACCAGCTATGATTTTTGCCCACTCATCCAGAAACTTTAAAAAGTCATCTCCAGAGGGTAGTTTAGAGACTGCTTTAACAACCAAAATATAAAAGGAGGAAAAGGAAAACAAAGAAAAATTGTGCCAGAGTTTATATCTGTTATATCTGAATGACTTGGTTATCTTACCAAAAGAAAAGAATGAAGTGCATGGCATGGTTCTAACCATGCAATACAAAACTGAGTGTGGCAAAAAAAAAAAAAAAAAAAAAAAAAAAAAAAAAAAAGAAAGAAACAGAAACAAAAAAAAAAACTATTATTTTGGTTCTAGAGTATAAAAAGAATCTTTCATCAGATTGTTAGTGTTTATTTTAATTTCTTTGGAAAGAAATGGGGGTGGAGAATGTAAATGTTATGAAGTAAATTAGATATACCATTATGCCTTTTAAAATAAGTTATTCTGAGAGTTTAATAGGAATGAGTGTTTCTCAAGAAATCAGATGAACACTTATTCTCTTCAGGCCTCATAATAATTACTATTTGTTTTATTCGTTTATGGAATAATTTGAGTCTACACTATGTAATGTGCCCTGTAAATGGACCATGACCATGTTTCCACACTCATGGATAATAGCAAGATATGATTATGAAATAAATTTAAAAAACTATTTGAATATAATAAAATGCTCTGTGAGCAAATGAGATTTGAGAGAAAACCCAAAAGATGAGAAAGTGCCAGCCATGCTAAGTACAGAGAGAGCAGTCTAGGCAGAAGAAACAACATGGGAGAAGCTTGCCATTGGCAGACACAGCAGAACAGCCTATATCGCTCAATTTCTTCCGGCAGAGGAGGGCCTGAAATGAGGTCAGAGAGCAGGCAGCACCGACTGTAAGATCTTAAATGTCAAGAATGGCTTTTATATTTCATTCTGATTATAATTTTATTTATCAAACACCCATCTATCATCTATCTATCATCGAACTTGGCTGCTAGGTAGAGAATGAAATGGTAAAAGAACAAAAGAAGACACATCAAATGCTAAGCCTAGTACATATATATTGAATACATAATTTATATATATATATAAAAATATATATATATATATTTATATATATAAATTATAATTTACTATATATATATTATATATATATAAATTATGTATTCAATAGGAAGAAACTCATGGTCATGGAAATGTATTTTTTGTTTATATATGTGTTTTTCATATGGTTATTCAAAGTGTTCTTGAACTCAGAATGCACAATTTGACTGGTTTGTTATTGTTTGCAACTAAATGTGCCAATCTCCCAAATTATCCAACTCCATCCATGTCCTCTTTAAACTCACAACTTTCATTCACCTTCTTTAAGTCAGCAGTTCAGCCAATGAGTTGATCATAATTCAACCTGACACAACCAATCAAAACCAGTCATGTTGTGTGTCATGGAGAAATGTGAAATTGGGGCAATGGGGCATAAAGCCTGAGTGATGCTCTTTCCCCAAGGATAAATTATTGTAAATGTCTACAAGTAAAAACAAGTAAATACAAATAAAATATCCTGGATTTCCCTAATCCTGAATTTATCTGATTTAGATCAAATTTTAATTTTTAAGGCTATTTATGAGAGCTTTTTTTTTTTTTTTTAATGGTGATAGGAAGCACATGCATAAGCACATGAGAAAGATAGAGAAAAAGTACTCTCAACATGGTTTCACTATGCTGTGATCCCCTTCCCTAGTCCTCTAGCTCCTCAGAATCTTGGGCACCTACATGGACCCTTGTGGTTTTCAGGCCAGCCTGGGGTCTATACCCACAGTTGGCCATGTGACTTCTAAGACTATAGTCCAGCAAAAACAAACAGTCTCACCTAGATTGGGCCTAGAACAAATTTTAATCTAAACATACTGACAAAAATGTTTAGTATCTTATGTTGAAGTGGGTTAAGAATTCTTTTTCTGCAGGTGGCATGGAGGTTATGCTGCTGACTCCCATATGGCCAATTATGCAACTCAAGTCCTGGATACTGCTGCTTGAAAATCACACAAGACACATGTGTGCGTGTGCCCAAAATTCCAGGAGGAGAAGGGATTGAGACATTACCAGCCCCCCGAGGGGTGAATTCTTACCCTTCCTCACTGTCTCTCCATTTCTCTATAGCAAATGAATACACCATACAGCAAAAAACTGAAAAAAAAAAAAAAAAAGAAAAAAAGGAACTCTTTTTCTAAGTTGGGTTAATTTGTTTTTATTTTTTATTTTATTGATTTTTTTAATTTTTATTTATTTACAATTAATTCCATGTCTTTACTGTATACAGCATTTCTTTTTCCAGCATGAATACCATACATGTCCGTCAAGACAAAGATATTACTAAATACTTATCATGAGCAAACAGCTTCTCACTTTCTGTCAACCAGACACATTTTTACAGTTTTTACTTTTACTCCCTTCTCCTCTCTCCCTTCCATACTAAACTCTTTTTTTTTCACATTTTGTTGATTCATAAAAGATCTTAAACTAAAAATATGGACAATGGTAAAATCTAGTGTCAAATGCACTGTAATTTTCTTCAGAAACATTTTTTTTCTCTCCATTCCCTTTTACTAAAGAAAGGTACAAACTAACTTATTTGAAAGAAAAAAAATTAGGTTAGCCTCAATTTGGTCTGTTATTTGCTCAAAGGCCCATAAGAATTCAATTTCTGATGCAACGTAACAGATACCATTGTATTATTGAACTTATGCAAATAACAATTCTGCCACAAAATAAGAATGCTTACAAATATTTTCCAATTGCAAAAGTTCAGGAAAGAAGAAAAATTTATTTTTCAATTAAAAAAATTAACAAATTGCTGAACCTAGAAACCCACAAGAAACCCAAATCCTTAAATCTGGAAGACAAAGCATAGAAGAAAATCAGTAATGTGTTAGAGAAAAGCCATAGAATTCTATTTTACCAGTTCAGTCTCATATAGTCTCTTTTTTAGTAAATTGCCTGTGTTACTATGGTCTGATCTTTCAATTTAAATCCTGGAAGTTAACATTCTACATTATTATTGATATTTCCAAACTTGTCCCTACCATAAAGTTGGCGTTTTTCTTGGTAATTTTTTGTTCTTTTATATTTGTCTGTCTTTGGTTTTCCTGGTATAGCGCTCCCTTCAGAACTTCTCGAAAAGTTGGTCTAGTGTTGGTAAATTCTTTCAGGTTTTATTTATCTGAGAATGTCTTTATCTTTTCTTCTCATATGAAGGATAATCTTGCCAGGTATAGTATTGTTGGTTGAAATTGTTTTTCACTTAACACTTTGAATATGTTTACCCATTTTTCTCTTGCTTGCATTGTTTCCAATAAGAGGTCCAAAGTTAACCTCTTGGGATATTCTTTGAAAGTAACTTGACATTTTTCTCTTGCCAATTTTAGTATCTTCTCTCTGTCTGTGGTTCTGGTGAACCTGGCTATGATGTGCCTTGGAGAAGAGCTTCCTGGGTTAATTCTATGTGAGGTACTTTGTATTTCTTGAGTCTGGATATTTGAGTACCTCTCTAGATTTGGAAAGTTTTCTTACAGGGTTTCATGGAATAGATTATCAATGCCATGATTACTTTCTTCACTTTCTGGGATACCAGTTGTCTAGATATTTGGGCATTTAATGCTATCTAGTATTACTCATATATCTTTCTCATTTTTTTTTGATACTTCCTCAGTCCTTTTGGTGAGTTTTTCTAGATCAGAAGTTCTGTCTTCAACATCTGAGATTCGAGCTTCTGTATGATCTAATCTGCTTTTAATACTTTCAAGGGAGGTTTTGATTTCCTGTATTACAGCCTTTATCACTAACAGTTCCATTTGATTCTTTTTTATAGTGTGTATTTTCTCTTTCAGATTGTGCAAGAACTTCCTTACCTCCTAGAACTTGTTTCTTTTCTCCTGCATCTTCTGGAGTTTGTTTTCACTCTTCTCTTGCACCTCTATTAGCTTTGTCACTATGAATATTTTAAATTATTTATCTGACATATCCACGACTTCTACTGTACTGTCTGTGGATGATAAGGGCTGTTCTTTTCCATTGGGAGACAGATGTTTTCTTGGTTTCCCATATCTCTTGTGCCTCTGCGGTGGTTTCTGGTCATCTGATGGATTATGTGTTTCTTCTTACATTCCTGCAGTTAATTCTGAGTGTTAGAGGCATTTGGGAGGAGATGACCTGCAGTATCTCTGCAGATCCCTTTCACTGATCCTCATCAAGCAACCTACACTTTGGTTGATGGAACTGAATATTACAAAGGCCTCCCAGGGTTTCAACTAAGAGTTGAGAGGTGTGTGGGAGGAGAAGAGCCGCACTCTCTGCAGCTCTGTATTTCTCCCTGCTGCTCACTTTGCTGTCTCTCTTCTCTGATTTTCAGTCATTTGATGATATATTCACATTTGGCTAATTTGTGGGAGATTTCTGCAACTGCAGGCTGTATGCTTCACTTTACTGTGAGATACTTCTATGCAATTTCTCCTCTACTGTTGTGTTTTGCAATGTGGTTTCTGCAGAAATAGATTTGAATTCAGATTTATGAAGATGAGCTTCTTCCTTTCTGTAGCAGTTCAGTGGTGGCTGAGGTTTTCTATGAACCTAAAAGTATTCATATGTTTCGCTACTGTGCACCTAGACCTGTCTAGACAGCCAGTGTGTGGACGATGAGAAGCAAGGTGAGAAAGTTAGGTAAAAGAAATGGAAACAGAGGAGAAAAGATAATGACAACAATAACTAATAAAAGGGGGAAATTTTTTAAAAAGGCAAAATGTTAAAACTCTGTGGAGTGCAAGTGTTGAACAAAATGAGCAGGGCTGGGCCCATCTGAGATGCACATAGATTAGATTCTGAAATTAGCAAGATAAAGGAGAGGTGGTCAGAGATAGGAAACAGTACTTACAGATTTTTAAAATATAAAAATATTTAAAAAAAAGAAAAATCTGGAAAGAAAGGGGGAGAGAGAAAAACAGAGACAGAAAGAAGACAGAGACTGCTTTACCTCACTTTGCCAGTTGGGCTAGAAGACAAGGTTTGGAGCAGAGGCTTTTGCAGCTAAAAGAACAAGGCTGGGCCCTCCTCAGATTCACATGGATTCTTGCTTCACTAGGTGTTGGTCTGGAAGATCCTAAGTTGGAATAATTTGGAGAGGAAAAAATATTTTCAGAATAAAATCAGTTAAAATAATCAAGTCTCAGAAACATTTTCTATGAAGGCTGGGTTTCAGGAGCTAAGTAAATGTAATAATGACCTTTACTCCAGTGAAAAGACAAAGTGAGATCCAGGTTCACCCCAGATCTCAACCTCAGGTGATTAGGAAGCATGACAAAATTATTCGTTCATTTATAGGAATAATATAACAGTCAACACTTCCCTGTGCTTTTGCTTACTTTTATAAATTTTCAATTCTTAAATGAAGACACTTAAAATAATTAAGACCAAGTATGGGCATTAGGCCCTTTCTTTTTGACATACAGTTCTTTCAAAGCATAGACAACCAGTAAATGCACATTTGAAGGACTTTAGAAACCATTTTATTCACTGCTTGGACAAGCTAAAAAATTCTCTAGAGCAAGAGTATGGCAGGTTAATTTATCTCCCATTGACCCAGCAAGTAATGTATGCAATATTACCGAAACCTCTGTCCACTGTCATGCCAATGCTAAGAAAGAGGAATTCCCTTGTGCTTTGCACCTTCAGAACATTTTCAGCATTCTCTGAAATATTTGACATGTATTTCTGCAGAGGTCTTCTCTCTTGTTACCAGAAGCTTATTTTGTTTAATTAAAAACTAACAAAACATAGACACTAAGAGCATATTAGCAAGTATCAGTGGTAATTTTTAACACAGGGTCAAATTTAGCCACTATAGTAATATAGAAAGATAAAACAAAACAAAAACATTTCTGAACATCATCTGTGGCATTTTTAATGAGTGCAATTAGCAGGCAGCTCTCATAAACCATATTTGAAGAATTGAAGAATTAATGTAGAGAATACAAATGATTTCACCCTCACTGTTATCTTTTACTCCTTTTAGTTTTCCTTTTTTTTTTGCAAAATCATTGACCTACTTCTGTTGGTGCCTGCTCTTTAGTGAAAAGATTCTTTATGCCTGATATCCTCCTCTAGTCACATTACGTGAAGTGTTGGACCAGTACTTTCAATCATTTTTTACCTAATTCCTAATTTCCCTAAATATTTAAGCATTCTCTGTTTTAAATGTGATAAAGTGCTTGCATTTTCTTGAACATGGTTTTATTTTCTAAAAATTTGCCAGAGGGTATGTGCAATTGCATGAGAGAGACAGAGAGAGAGAGAGAGAGAGAGAGAAAGAGAGAGAGAGAGAGAGGAAGTGAAAAGTACGCCACCCCTTGGTAGATGGTCACACCATGATCTCTTCTCCTCCATTTTTTCCTCCTGGTGGGATTTTTGAACATGCATGCACATGCACCCAGCATTTATTCAAGCTGTCTGGTCCAGGACTCAAATAGTGGAGCAGGCCATGTGGAATTTGGCTGCCTTCACAATCACACCACGGGTTGGCTCATAAACTTGTTCTGCTATCTTATCTCTGTGTCATTGTTTATTTTTTTCTGTCTAGCCTTGTTTCTGTGATAAATATCAACTTGCCTAACACTGCCTTCCAAGGAACCCTTTTCATGAGCACGCCTAACTCCGGGAAGAGTACTACTTAACAAGAAGCCCTGCTTCATTCCAGGCATAGCTGACTAGATCAAGGTAAGTAATTTGTCTATGGCCAATTGGATTCTTTTTCCCAGGAATTTGGATTTGGGTATGAGGGGTTGTACAAAGGATAACAGCCTCAGGAAATATAAAAACAGATTCTGACAGGGACAAACCAGTAGTGGTGATGGGAATAGAAAGACTATATAAAAGTGGATTTAACTGGCATCAGCAAGCCAAAGCCAATTAACACTGAAATAAAGGGAAAGCAGAAATTAGGAACATTAATAAAGAGAAGTGATGAGATTGGAAAGAAGCAGAACTAAGAGATGAGGTTGTCCTACAGAAAGAGCCAGAGAGAGGGGCTGGCCAGTGTTGTAGCAGTACAACATGGCACTCAGTGAAGCTGAGTCGCATGGGAAGGTTCTGGAATCCCATGGAGAGACCTTTCTGAGTAAGCTGGGCACATGTGCACTAATGATCTGGCACTGGCTGACGTTTGTGGTTGCTTGTAGCATCAAGATTGCACTGGGGTTTCTCTTTCTCTTGGTCTCTCTTGCTAATAGAAGGAAATGAACAAAGTTGAAACAAAGAAAAGGAAAATGTGAATGTAAAAGGCGCCAATTTCAAAAGGTCAATGTAGTTTTTTTCTTCCTGAGATACTAATTTTCTTTCTTTTTTTTCTGTATTTCTTTTCAATTTGAGTTAACTGAAGTAGATTTATGTACTTTTTAACACCATCTTTCTACAATTACCTCATTTTTACCCCTCGGATCCTCTGCTGTCTCTTTTAGGATGCCTTCCTTTCTCTATCCTTTCTCCAATAGAAAGGCCCCTCTATGTTCAGATGCATCAGTGTTGTCATTTTTATTGTTATGATTTCTTTTTAATTTGATTTTAAAGAATCTCTGTCAAAAGTAGCCATAAATGAAGCTAGCCACTCTCAAGGAATTAAATTCAATATGTCTTCAGAGGGAAACCCAAAATGCAAGAAGTAGAAAAAATGTATTACTTGTAGATCTCAGAATGATAAGGAGTGTTCATTGGGAAGCTAACAGGAACTCTTGGAGGTGGCAGGGAGCTCAATCAGCAGGTGAAGAGAAAGAGGCAGGGAGATAGAAAACTGTGGGACTATATCTTTACTTATTTATCTTTAGAGAGAGTTTTGCTATACGGTGTGTGTGCTCGCTGCAGAAACAGACACAGAGAAACAAAAAGCAAGAAATCACCCAGCAGTGTGTATGACCACAGCACAATCCCTTCTCCTCTATTCTCGCGGGATTTTGGGCATGCACGCATACATGCCCAGTGTGAGTTTTAAGCCACTGGGTCTGTGACTTGAACTGCAGTCAACTACATGGCAGTCCAATGATGTAACCTTATGCCAACTGCTGGTCCCAGGACTATGCCTTTACTAGAGTCTGTGGACATTACCCATTAGGTTTTCTCAGGAGGTTGTTGACTGGCTAGTTAACACACACACACACACACACACACACACACACAACAAAGGGGGAACTTATTTATAAGACTTTTGTGTCACCCACAAGGTTTTATTGTGGTCAGAAGATGTGGGAGGTGTTGAGTTTTGAGTCAGTAAGATGAGGAACATGTAGACTGTATTGCAAATTATAAGGGAGAGTGAAGTATTAACCAGGCCAAAGGTGACAGAGTATGCCTGGATTTCAAACATCTTATGCCAGCACTAAAAATGTACATGCTGAGGCAGCAACTGTATTAAACAAATTTATGACATTCACATATCCCATAATTACTTTTTCTACAACTCCCATTAATCTTTCCTGAAATTACTTTTTTTTTAATTTGAAGGATTATTTATTTAATTTTATTTGTCATTATTATTTTTTTTTAACTTGCTACAGGGCATGAGCATTCACTAGAGAGAAACAGAGATGGTGAGAAAGCAAGACATCAGGTCTGGGATTTGAACCACAGTTGGGCATGTGGGACTCCTTAAACACCAAGCCCCTGCTGGCCCTGCTAAATAAATGTTTCTATGTCTATCTCCACTATCTTAGATACTAGAATAAATACATAAAAGAGCGAATGAATGAGTGAAAACAAAACAAAACAAAACTCAACTCTATATGCTCTTAAACTTATTGTCTTATCTTTCTCTCATTTCCTTCTTGACCTTTTAGACTAGGGGTCACAGAACAGTATCAGTCTGTGACTTGTTAGGAACTGAGCCACACAACAGAACATGAGCAGCTGGCCAGCTAGCAAAGCTTCATGCGTATTTAAAGCCACTTCCCACTGTTAACATTACTGCCTGAGCTCTACTTCCCATCAGATCAACAATAGCATTAGATTCTTATAGAAGCCCAAACCCTTTTGCGAACTGCGTATGTGAGGGATCTGGGTTGTGTGCTCCTCCTTATGAGATTCTAATGCCTGATGATCTGAGATGGAACTGAGGCAGTGATATGAATACTGGGGAATAGTTGCAAATACTGCATTATGGTGGGTTGTATATTTATTTTATTGTGTATTAAAATGTAATAATAATAGAAATAGAATCACAATAAATGTAATGGGCTTAAATGAGCCATCACTTTCCACTTCCCACCTGTTCTTCAACCCAGTCTGGAAAAATTATTTTCCATGAAATGGTCCCTGATACAAAAAGACTAAGTACTGATGTTTTAGACCATAAAATGTTTGCCATATTCTAGTCCACAAATAGGTACTTGTTTGGTTGCCTAATAATAAAGACTGTAAAAAAAACCTCACATTTAGTGGAACTGAAGTACAGGCTATACATTGATATTTTTTTCTTTTTTAATTAATTTATTTATTTACATTCATCCACTGTACATCATTATAGCATACAAAATGAGATTTTTCCATTCAGAATACACTGTATATTGGCTCACTCAAGCACATCAACATATGTGTTATTGTCACCAAATAACTTTCCATTTCTTGTTTCCTGTGTATTTTGCCTTTTTTTCCCATCCTTGATTCCCTATCTCACCCTCTGCCATCCCCCACCCTCTTCCCACACTGTGTCTGGTATCTATTGTTGCTTTCTATGCCTCCCCCATTTTATTGTTTTACTAAATATCTTAATAAATCTAAATATTTTCAATAGTAAGCACAGCTGATATATACATATCCATGAACACAAATCTAACTTTAGGCATAAACCTAAGTGAATAGAATGAACATACTATAAAGTAGCATCTAGCTAGGGCTATATAGGTATTTTTAATGCTTTTTTTCTTTTTTTTTCTTCTGAATTTTTTTTTTATTAATTTACATTCATTCCCTGAGCATCATCACAACATACTAAATGTGGTTTCCCATCTAGAATAAACTGCATAGTGGCTTAATCATGCATGTTATCATCCATAATATTCCATTTCTACTTTCATATATATATGTTTTTTACCCCATGTCTGACCCTCTGCTCTATTCCACTCTCTTATTACACTATCTCTGCTGTCTACAGTTGTCTTCAATTCCTTTTCCCCCAACATTTCGTTAATCACACAATATCATAAGTAATTTAACTACTTTCAATAGCAAGTTCAGCTGATGGTTTCAAGAAAAGCAGTTTTGAACTGGTAAGGATATTTCCTTGAAACTTAAAGCCTAGAAACAGGTTAGTATTCTGCTCAAATAGTAGGTACATGAATCTATTGACAGCCGAAGACAGGACAAAAATCCTTAAAACCGGACAACAAAACTTAGAAGAAAAGCAGCAATATTTTAGTCACGTCACAGAATGCTGTTTCATCAGTTCAGTCTCATGTACTTACTCTTTCTTCTGTTTCTGTTGAGGTTCGATCTTCCAGATTGAACTCTGAGATATAATACTCAACTCTAGACTTTGTCCTTACAATTAAGTTGCCCATTTTCTTAGTTTCTGAGCTCTTATTTCTGTGTGTCTGCATTTAATTTTACTGACATAGCACTCCCTTAAGAACTTCTTGGAGATCTTGTCTGGTGCTGGTGAATTCTTTCAAGTTTTGTTTATTTGAGAATGTTCGTGTCTTTTCTTCCCAAATGAATGATAATCTTGCTGGGTACAGAATTCTCGGTTGAAATTGCTTTTCCCTTAATACTTTGAATATATTTTCCCATTCTTTCCTTGCTTGCATTGTTTCCGATGAGAAGTATGCTGTTAGTCTGATGGGATACCCTTTGTAGGTAACTTGCCGTTTTTCTCTTGCCAGTCTTAGTATCTTGTCTTTGTCTGTGGTTTTGGTCAATCTGGCTATAATGTGTCTTGGAGAAGATCTTCCTGGATTGATTCTATTTGGGGTCCTTTGTACTTCTTGGGACTGAATCTTTGAGTGCCTCTCCAGGTTTGGAAAGTTTTCTTGCAGGATTTCATGGAATAGATTATCAATGCCCTTATGAGTTTCTTTGCCTTCTGGGATGCCTATTATCCAGATGTTCGGACATTTAATTGTATCTAGTATTTCTCGTATATTATTCTCAAATTGTTGGGCCATTTTCTCAGTCTTTGTGGTGGATTTTTCTAGGCCAGCAATTTTCTCTTCTACATCTGAGATTCTATTTTCTGTATGATCTAGTCTGCTTTTAATACTTTCAAGGGAAATTTTGACTTCTTGTATTATAGCTTTCATCTCTAACAGTTCCATCTGATTCTTTTGTAAAGTGTGAAATTCCTCTTTTAGATCTTGCATGAATTTCCTCACCTCCCAGAACTCTTCAACTCCTTTCTCCTTCATCTTCAGCAGTTTCTTGTCTCTCTTCTCTTCCATCTCCGTAAGCTTTGCCATTATGAATGTTCTGAATTCTTTATCAGACATTTCCATGATTTCCATTGAACTGTGTGTGGATGAAAAGGAGTTATTCTTTTCCCTTGGAGAAGAGGTATTTTCCTGCTTCCCCATATTTCTTGTGGACCTGCAGCGATTTCTAGTCATCTGGTGGATGGTTGGTTTCTTCCCAAACTTGGAAGTTCAATCTGAGGGTTGAGGAGTGTGTAGAAAAGGAAACAGAGAGAGGGAAACAATAGCAACAACAGCAAAAAAACAGACAAGAAACACAGAAAAAGAGAAAAAAATGAAGAGAAAAACTTTTAAATAAAAATTTAAAAAAATTAATATTCAAAAAATTTCAATAAAACCCAAAAATTAGAAAACCACGTGGCACGCTTGCACACCGCGTGAAATGGCTAGATTGCAGGAGCCATGGAGCAGTCTCTTGCAGAAGGCCTGTTCTGTTCCCTTCCGCCTCTCCTGGGTTGGGAGGGGGAGAGGGAATTATTAACAAGATAAAGAGCTAGGAGGGGCCAACAGGCCCAGAAAGATGCCTCACCTTAAAAAAATTCTAAAAAGCAAAAATTAAGAAAAAGAGAGGAGACAGAGACAGAGACAGAGGTAGAGAGAGACAAAGACAGATACAGAGGGTGGAGGCCTGAAAGGGGTCTTCCTACCACGCGAGTTTTGTATGCTGGAGGCCGAATTATCAGTGGGACTTCTTCATTTCTCCATTTTCCCCAAAATGGCTAGATCGCAGGAGCCACGGAGCGGTCTCTTGCAGAAGGCCTGTTCTGTTCCATTTCGCCTCTCCACGCGAGTTTTGTATGCTGGAGGCCAAATTATCAGTGGGACCTCTTCATTTCTCCGTTTCCCCCAAAATGGCTAGATCGCAGGAGCCATGGAGCGGTCTCTTGCAGAAGGCCTGTTCTCTATACATTGATATTTTTAAGCAGGTTTGAGAACTCATGGTTTCAGATTATATGACTTTAGACTGCTATACTATAAGAAAACTACTCTTTGACAGATTAATAAATTTTAAATGACTAAATCCACAAATCCTTTACTGGTATCCCTATTTGTTTATGAATCTTTCTACTCCATTGTATGTGGAGGCAACTGTACTTTAAGAGCTTATCCTAGCTGTCTAAATATCCCTCAGTCTTTTTTTTTTTTTTTTTTGAGAGGTTTTTGCTATAGGGCGTGTGCGCTCGCCAGAAAGACAGAGAGAGACAAAGAGACAGAAAGCAAGAAATCACCCCCCAGGGGGGGATGGCCACACCACAATCCCTTCTCCTCCACTCTCCTCTCGGGATCTTGGGCATGCATGCACACCCACCCGGCGTGAGTTTAAGCCACCGGGTCCGGGACTCGAACCGCGGTCAACTACGTGAGAGTCCAGCGACATAGCCATTATGCTAACTGCTGGTCCCAATATCCCTCAGTCTTGATCTCTAGCTTTTCTTCTTCTATTTCAAGTGGATATGTCTCAAAACAACTCAATACAGGTCTATCAAAGCAAAGGAAACTGAGAGAGAGAGAGGGAGAATTCAACAGTCCAGCATGTTTCAGTTCCAGGCTATGAAAGAGAAAGTTGCATGATGGTATAGAAGGCAGTGAATAAAATAGCATCAAATTGAACCTGGAGAGCCTTCTGTTTCACTGTTCTTCATAGACTTAGAGTCTGGATGGATCTAATGCAGTCATCCACTCCAACCTTCTATTGGGTCGTCAGAAAAGTCATAATGCATTTTTGCATAGAAAAACATAGAAAAATACATCATGACTTCTCCAACAACCTGAGAATTCAAAGAGAAGAAGACAGCCCTGGGATTGAAAAACTGTGGTACATATACTCTGTGGAATACTATTTAGACATAAAAAACAACAAGACCATGGCTTTTGACAGAAAGTGGAAGAATATGGAAGATTTACTGCTGAATGAAGCAAGCCAGGCTATGAAGGAGAGACATTGTATGTCCCCACTTTATACCGAATGTCTGCACTCTATGACAGAAACTGATTGACTAAAGGATATAGAAGCACAGTAAATAGATGTGAATACCTCATATAGTGTGTGTGTGAAAGAGTAGAGTTTGAGAAGGACATTTAAAAGGAAAATAGAGAGGCAAAGCATTAATGGGACAAAGAAATGTGGTATTATCTGTTGAAGATAATTTTATAGTTTTATCAACTAGACAAGGGAGAATGTTCACAAGTAGGAATATTCACTTTATAAGCTAAAGAATGTGATTGAATGTATAAAGGAAAATGAAATTAAAAAAAAAAAAAAAAAAGAGAACAGCCCTGGGAGGTTAGGTGACTGTCCAAGGTCACATGGCTAGGAGTACAGCCAGGCCTGATAGAATTCAGTGCTTTCAAAAAGGAAACAAACAGGAGTTTTTCTTATTTTATATTTTATTTTTTCTATGATTATACAAACAATATACAAATCGAATAATTTTGGAAAACTGCTTAGCAGTATGCACTAAAAACTTAGCAACTCTAGCCCAGAAATTCTACACCTAGGTATATACCCAGCCAAAATGAGCACACATGTTTACAAAGAATGTTCATAGCAGCACTAATTTTAATAGCCCCCAAATGGAAACAACTCAAATATCATTCCACATTAGAATAGATAAATACACTATGATGTATTCGCAAAATGAAAAACTATATAAAGCAATGAGAATAACATTATATGCAACAATGTAGAGGTATCTTACACAAAATAATATTAAGGCAAGTAACCCAAAAATAAAATAGTACATACATTATAATTCAATTTTTAAAAAGTTCAAAAATGGGTAAAACTTATTTAAGTTTCTGCTGAAGCAACAATTAAGTTTTGAGGAATATGGATTTGAAATTTAGGAAAGGTCACCAAAGATTAAGACTAAGAGGTATTTAGAAAGCTAGGATGAGTATTAATAGATTTTGCATATTTACAACTATGTTCCATGCATACATACACTAATTTTTGTAATCCCCAAAGTTCAAAACCCAAGTTTTTAATAGCTCATTTGGCAGCAAAATTCTGACCTTAACTGAACTCTTCTGGTGACAAAACCTGACCTCAACTGACATGAGGTTATTTATAGTCTTTGTTTATCTCACTCGGGATGAATATTCATACATTTCCCAAAGAAAGATTAATGTGCTGGAATATGGGATGCTGCTGCATACACCACTGAGTATTTTGTCTTCAAATCCTAAAAATTCTGAATTCCAAAATTCTTCTGATTCTAAGGATTTATTACATGGCTTTATTTATGGGGGAGACGAAATAAACACTGGAACGTGCATATGTATTACCAGGAAAAGTGAAACTAAGGTTGCAGATGAATTGAGATTGATGATCAGTTGACCTTGAGATGGCAAGGTTATTCCAAATTAAGTAGGTGATGCTTATAAGTAGAGAAAGGAATCAGATGACAGAACCAGAGAGATGGCAGTGTGAGAGACTCAGCCCAACACTGTTATTAAAAATGGAAGAAGAGACCAGCAGATGGCATAATGGTTACAATGCTGGACTTGCACATAGTCAACTATAGTTCAAGGGCTGGACCTGATGGCTTAAAATTCATGCCAGGTGCATGTGCATTCATGTCCAAAATCCCAAGAGGAGATTGGAGGAGAAGGGATTGCAACGTGGCCATCCCCTATGGAGAGTGATCTCTCACTTTCTGTCTGTCTCTCTCTGTCTCTGGCGAGCACATGCAGCCTATAGCAAAAATCTCTCTCAGAAAAAAAAAGAAAAAAGGAAGAAGAGGGTCATGAACTAATGAATGTAGGTAGCCTCTGAAGGTGGTGAAGGCAAGGAAATGAGTTCTCTTAGAAAGCCTCCAGAAGGTGCTAATACCTTTACTTTAGCCCCTGTGAGACCAATTTGTGGACTTATGACCTCCAGAACTATAAGAGCTTACATTTGTATTGTTTTAAGCCATTAAGTTTGTAGCTTTTTGTTACAGCAGCATTAAGAAAATAATACGTGTAGCCCAGCATCCAGGTGCAGCAGCAACACCCTGTTGGCTTGAAAACACACTGGACAGGCACTGAGTCTGCTTGTGGGTCTCTGAGACCTGAAAGTTGACAACATTTTTGTGCTGAGAGGTTGTGCTCAGTAACTGCAGTTGTCACCATGCCACAAAACAGATATATTGAATTACATCATAAATGCTATGGATATCATTTAGATTACCATGAGAAAAAGAGAAAAATAAAGTTGAGAAGCTCATGGACTTTCAAAGAAGGCAAGAAAAGATGATTGGTCTGAAGGCTGAGCTATATCATAAACAGCGCCATGCTGAGAAAAAAATAAATGAAAAAGACTATCAAGATGCATGAAAAGAGGAAACACCAAACAAAAGAATGATAAAAAGACTCCACAAGGAGCAGTACCTGCCTGTCTTTTGGACAGAGAAGGACAGTCCTGAGCTAAAGTACTTTAAATATGATTAAACAAAAATGGAAAGAGAAAATGGGAAAATGGGAAGTCCCTCTCCCCAGAGTTTGAGTCCATGGACAAACAGAAGTATTATAAGTTATTCAAACAAGAAAGAGAAAGAAGAAGGAATCAAAAAGGATGGTTACAAAGTCTACTTTGTTGGAGATGGCTTTATTAGAAAACCATCTAAATATGAAAGATTCATTAGGCCAATGGGCTTACACATCAAGAAGGCTCAGGTAACACATTCTGAACTGAAAGCCACCTTTTGTCTGTCAATGCTTAGGGTAAAGAAGAATCCCTCATCCCCACTACCAAAAGTACTGTCACTGTGGTGAACATGAATGAGTTGGGCTTTGTGACACAGGAGGCAAGCATATTTGGAGGAAATATGCCCAAGTTAACAACAATCCTGAAAACAATGGATATCTAAATGCTGTCTCACTGATTTGATAGCAGTTTTATACAAGTAACTCCTTGTAATTTTTGAAGATGAGACAAATCTGGAAAACCACCATGACTGTGATGTTTCTGAATACCACCAGTCTTGCATGTCTTCTGCAGTCATCAAAAGATCATTTATTAAATTGTACAGAAACATTAAAGTGGCCTAGTTTTTCTAGAGAGAGAAAGATTTTTGCTATAGGGCATGTGGCATGTGTGCTGCTGGAGAGAGAGACAGAGAAACAAAAAGTGAGAAATCACCCCCCAGAGGGGATGGCCATCACAATCCCTTCTTCTCCATTCTCTTCTCAGGATCTGTGTGGCATGTGTGTATGTTTGCCTGGCATGAGTTTCAAGCCACTGGGTCCAGGATTCAAACTGTGGTCAACTATGTGGAAGTCCAGTGACATAACCATTGTTCCATCTGTTGTTGTTGTTTTTTAAACAAAGCAAAACAAAACAAAACACACACTAGGCATGTATTTAGATTTTCAGGATCCTGAGGAACTGGAGGGCTAGAGAAAGGGGGATTGCAGTGTAAGGGGACCATGTCAAGGTTGCTTCTCTCTCCCTCTTTCCCTCTCCCTCATAAAGAGGAAGAACAAAGAACTAATGCATGTATATACCACTGACTTTGTATACAATGCATTTTTGTACATATATATTATATGTGTATATGTATTCATATATACAAAGGGTCTTCAAAAAGTTCATAGAACACACATATCATAAAAAATACATGGATTGGGACCAGCAGTTAGCGTAATGGCTATGTCGCTGGACTCCCACGTAGTCGACCACGGTTCGAGTCCTAGACCCGGTGGCTTAAACTCACGCCGGGCGCGTGTGCGTGCGTGCCCAAGATCCCGAGAGGAGAATGGAGGAGAAGGGATTGTGGTGTGGCCATCCCCCCTGGGGGGTGATTTCCTGCTTTCTATCTCTCTGTCTCTCTCTGTCTGTCTGGCGAGCGCACGCGCCCTATAGCAAAAACCTCTCCAAAAACAAAAACAAAAAAAAAAAAACATGGATTTAAAAAATATTGTGTATCAAAATATACTTCCACTTTCATTCTATTTTTATGAACTTTTAAAGGTAACTTTGCATGTGTGTGTGTGTGTGTGTGTGTTTCAAATTCTTTTTATTATCAATATATTAATAATCATTGGCATACCTATTGTTTCCTCTTGCAGTGATATTTAGAGAAGCAGTGATAAAATAGCATTCCACTGTTGGGCTAGCAGAGATATTTGGGCTAGTAAAGACACATGGTGAAGACTCAGGGTTTCCTCCTTCACCTTGCCCTTGAGTAATAAGGAGAAAGTCGAGGGTATGGAGCTGGTTTCTTAGACCTCCTCCTAAGGATACAACTGCTTACCCATAGAATTTTGCACATGGCTAAATGTGTGCTATGGAACATGCCCTCTAGGAACTTTCGAAGTCCCCTAATGGCATAGGTCTGATCTTCTTTCTAACAGTTTAAGTGACATATGCCTTGTTTTTCACACCTCTTTCATGAGAACGCCTCCCTGTCCCCATTTGGACATGGCCATGTCATCTACTTTGGTCACTGAGCTAGTGATCTTGATGCAGGTCATGAGCTTGAACAATCCAGCACACTCCCTTGTATTTCTGCCACCATCATGAGAGAATGCTGAGAGACATTTGAAGCAGTCGTTTGGCTAATATAAAATGTGAAGCTGAATTACCCCAGCTGACCTGCAAACCTGTCAGCTACAATAGAAAATAAAATAGCTTGTTGTTTATACCACTGAAATTTTAAATTTGTTATGTAAAAATAGTTGACTATTAATCAGACCAAGAGTTTACTCCTCTCCACTCTTAATTTATTCATTCATTCATTCATCTATATACTCAAAATTCTTGATTTACTATGATTCAAGTCATGGCTAAAACTGCACATAAGCATACTTGAACCATATTTGAAATACTAACCTGCCCATCTCTCCATTCCAAAAAAATTACTGAAAAGCAATAGTAAATCTGACTTTTTCTTGACAAACTCCTCCCTATCATTCTCCCTCAAATTCAATCTCTGAAATTTCCAAGAAACTTAGCATATTTGGCTTTTAAAAAATACTTTTGGAGGGACCAGCAGTTAGCATAATGGCTAGGTTGCTGGACTCCCACGTAGTCGACTGCAGTTCGAGTCCCAGACCCGGTGGCTTAAACTCACGCCGGGCACGTGTGCGTGCGTGCCCAAGATCCAGAGAGGAGAATGGAGGAGAAGGGATTGCGGCGTGGCCATCCCCCCGGGGGGTGATTTCTCGCTTTCTATACTCTGTCTCTCTCTGTCTGGCGAGCGCACGCACCCTATAGCAAAAACCTCTCCAAAATAAATAAATAAATAAATACTTTTGGAGGACCAGCAGGTGATGTGGTGGTTAACGTACAGGACTCCCACATGGTTGACCATGGTTAGAGTTAAGGATCCAGTGACTTGCTTTCTCACTTTCTCTCTCTTTTAGTCTCTCTCTGGTGAGTACGTGTGCCCTTACTAAATTAAAACAAAGTAATAACAATAATAAATAAAATAATTCTTTAAAAATCTTATTGAAAGCAGACATTTAAAATATGTCAAAAGCTGAAAGATTTTGAAAGATTAAATATATACTACAACATAAGGCTAGTTATTTTTTTAAAAGTATAATTTTGTTGAATCCCCTTGAAGAAATTAAAAAATAACTTTAATTCAGTCTGTTAGAGAAAACTGATTTTTTTTTAAATATAAGGTGTTTCTGAGAAAAGAATTAATTAGTCATAAGGGCTATTAAAGCTCCTAAAATGAGCAGAGGGTTTTTCTTAAAATTATATAAATATTCATAAAAATATTATTTTTACTATTAAGATGTCATTTGCTTTATTAAAGTCACCTAATTTGAAGAAAGTATCCCCAGAGAAATATTGAGAACACGGGGTAGTAGAAAATTAATTATGATAAAAATTTTCACAACACAATTCACCTCAGTGCTCTTTATTTTTTCATTTTTGTGACTAGTAATTTTTAATTAGTTGCTTTAAAACCTAGGGACCAGCAGTTAGCGTAATGGCTATGTCGCTGGACTCCCACGTAGTCGACCGCGGTTCGAGTCCCAGACCTGGTGGCTTAAACTCACGCCGAGCGCGTGTGCGTGCGTGCCCAAGATCCCGAGAGGAGAATGGAGGAGAAGGGATTGCAGCGTGGCCATCCCCCCTGGGGGGTGATTTCCTGCTTTCTGTCTCTCTGTCTCTCTCTGTCTGTCTGGCGAGCGCACACGCCCTATAGCAAAAACCTCTCCAAAAAAATAAATAAATAAATAACCTGGAAAATTTCCACCCTGCTTTATTAAGATATAACTGGGGGGAGGTAGTGTGGTAGTTAAGGTGCTGGAGTCCCACATGGCTGATCACAGTTCGAGTTTCGAACCTAGTGGCTTGCTTTCTCACTTTTTTCACTTTCTCTCTCTCATCAAATTAAAATATAATAATAATAGTAAAATAAAATGAAATAAAATAGTTTTTAAAAAGATACAATTTTAATGAGAAATCAAAACTGTATTTGTATGTGATGTTTTGATTGTGTATGCATTGTGAAATAACTAATCAAGCTTCTTAACATATCTTCACTTCTCATACTTAACTTTTTGGTGGTAAAAACTTTTAAGATCTATTCTTTTAAAATGTTGATGTATACATTGTTATTAACTATAAGCACCATGCTGTATAACAGAACACCACAACTTATTCATCCCAGCTGAAACTTAGTGCTATTGGACTAACATCTTCCCATCTTTTCTTGCAACCTCACTTTCTAGCCACCACCATTATCTTCTCTACTTCTGTGAGCTCAATTACTTTAGATTTTGCAGGTAAGTGAGGTCATAGAGTATTTGTCTTTCTTTGCATAATGTCTTCCAGGTGCATCCATGTTGTTACAAATGGCAGGGGTTCCTGTTCTTAAAGGCTCAATAATATTCTATTGTATATGTGTACAAGTATTTCTGTATCCTTTCATTCATTGGTGGACATTTAGAGTGTTTCCATATCTTGGCTATTGTGAATACTGTAATGAACATGGGAGGGCTAATATAATTTCAAGATCCTGATTTCAATTTCCTTGGATATATATACCCAGAAGTGAGATTGTTGAATGGATCATGTGGTACTTTTAATTTTAATGTTTTGTGGAACCTCCATGCTATTTTTCATAATGTACTAATTTGTATTCCCACCAACAGTGTACAAGGATTCTCTTTTTACACATGCTTGCTAACATGTATGTTTTATCTTTTTGACAGTAACCATTCTAATAGGTGAGATGTAATATCTTATTGTGGTTTTAATTTGCATTTCCCTAATATTAATTATGCTGATTTTTTTTTTATGTACTTGTTGGCCCTTTGTATGTCTTTTGTTGGAGAAATTTCTATTCTCAACAATATGGGAGTCCAGTGCTTTAACCACCACACCACCTGCTAGCCCCACCTTTGATCTTTTTTTTAGAGCTTTTTGCCTTAGGGCATGTGTGCTCACTAGAGAGAGAGAGGAAAGAGAGAGAGAATGAGAGGGAAAGCAAGAAATCACCCCCCAGGAAGAAAAGCTATGCTACAATCCCTTCTCTTCCCGTGATCTTGGGCACGCATGCACACACTTCTGGCATGAGTTTTAAGCCACTGGGTCTGGGACTCAAACCATGATGGGCCATGTTGAAGTCCAGCAACATAACTTCTACACCATTTGCTGGCCCCCTTTAACCATTTTTAAATTGGGTTATTTGTTTTCTCCCTATTTTGTGTGAGTTCTGTATACATTTTGGATATTAACTCCCTATCATATATATGGTTTACAAATATTTCCTCACATTTCATATGTTGCCTCTTTACTCTGGATTGTTTATTTTGTTTTGAAGTTTTTTTTGGCTTGATGCTGTTCCATTTGTTCATTTTTGGTTTTGTTCCTTGAATTTTGGAGTCATATCCCAAAAACCATTGACCAGACCAATATCAAGAAGCTTTCTGCTTATGTTTTCTTTTAGTATATTTACAGTTTCACATCTTCATTTTAAATGTAATTTGTTTTATTATAGCATTTTATTGATATTTGATAGGTTATTGACAATGGCCAAGTTTTTCTCTCTGATGGAGGAAAGCTATACTATCTAGAAAATAGATTACCAAGCATAGAGTGGAAAATTAAGATTCATAATTTTCTACTACCAAGTCATTCAAGAAGTTTTAAAGGAAAGCAAAGCAAAATGAAAGATTATAAAATTAGGTTTGGTGTATTCACTATGGATAATCTTAGATAGATGCTTTAGTGTTTAATTATAGAACTTCAATTTGAGTTGCTGGATTACAAGTGTAGCAATTATTTATAATAGAGTCACGCAGTATATAGTTTCCTTAATTAAAAAATAGATGGTTGAAAAATAATCTCATCTTTCTTTTTCTTTTTTTTTTTTTGGTCTTTTCTTTTTCTTGAGAGGTTTTTTCGCTATAGGGCACGTGTGCTTGCCAGACAGACAGAGAGAGACAGAGAGACAGAAAGTGAGAAATCACCCCCCCCCCCGGGCGGATGGTCACGCCGCAATCCCTTCTCCTCCATTCTCCTCTCGGGATCTTGGGCACACACGCACACGCGCCCGACGTGAGTTTTAAGCCACCGGGTCTGGAACACGAACCGCGGTCGACTACGTGGGAGTTCAGCGACATAGCCACTACGCTAACTGCTGGTTCCCTCATCTTTATTTTTCATCTTTCATCTATGTATCTCTAGAAAAGTTTCTGAATTTAACATATCCTAAAACTAAACATTAAGGATGTGTCAGACTTATTAAAATGGTGTGATAAGAAAAAAAATACTCTTCTATAAACTATCATTCTAATTTCTGTTATCCTAGATTGAACTCTTTGCCATTATATTATTTCTACTTTTGGAAAGAAGATGTCAGCTATTAAAGTATTATTAGAACTAATCTGCTTTGTTAAGGGGTGCATTACTTACAGGACCTAAAATACGGCTTGCACATTTGTCCTCAAAGGAGAAATAGCTCTCCTTAATACCCTGGCAATTGTTGACCAGTCTCAAATTGTGCCAACTACTTAAGTCAGATCCACTTCATTTTTCACCTTATTTATTTTGAAGTCCAACACTGTTGGACTGTTCCTATTTCAATGACATCTTTTTAGGCCCTACACCAATAACAGTGACAATAATAACAACTTTTATTTGTTGAACACTTCCTCTGCACGAAGCATTGTTCTAAGTATATTATATAGAGGGGAGTTTCAAATTGTGTGAAAATGGAATTGAAATATGAGTTCATTTTCATGCAAAAACAGTTTGAAATCTATGTGTGGGTTTTTTTTTAATAGTAATTATTTTATGTGACTGTTTTGAAGGCCCTCTTTTATATTAACTTCTCTAATTCTCTTAACAAGAATAAAGTAGAATACTATTATCATCCTTATTTTACAGATAAGGAAACTGAGAGAAAGTGTTGTTATGTAGTTTGCTAAAGTCATTCTTCTAAGAAGTAGCATAGTAGGGATTTAGACTTAATGTGATTCAGAGCTCATCCCATTAACTAGCATTTTTTACACCTGTGTTTTTCTTTAGTTTATTGATAACTTCAGTAAAACAGCATAGTACATAAAGCTAATGAAAGGAATTTCTAATTCTTGTTTAATAACTGACCACTAGCTCTAGTCATTTCCAATCTTCTAAAGCCTTGAGTATCCAGGCTTTCTTGCAATAATCAGTGGTATTTCAGGGCCCTACATAGCTAGTGATTTAGTTGACTACAGTTGAGTTGAGAGAACTTGCTGGTGTCTGTGTTCAGAATCCAGGCACTTGCACGTAATAAAGATGTTTAATGTAGAAGAAGGGAGAATTAGGGAGAGGATAGGTACCTAAGAGCGATGAGTACGCTAAATTTATATTTTTTTCACTTTTAAATTCAATTAGAGTGTCTAATATGAATTAAGTATAGTTTGATGTGATTAGGAATTTCCCTGGATAGCCCAACAGCATATTAATAGCAACAATTTCATTAAAATTGCTCAAATCAAAACAGAGAACAAAGCATGGTATTAGGTCTCTTTTATGTCCTTTTTTAGTTTCAAAAACATTTTGATTACTCAGTCATGGGTATTTGAGAAAAATTCCTAAAATGTTATACTACTAATTTTCAGTTGCCCACAATAGTGTTCTTAGTTGGTTTTCAAAGAGCTTTTAACAAAATGTTATTACATTAAAGAAAAATGTCAGACATCACTGACCATAACATACTAGCATTCACTCCTGAAACATGGATATATAATGGACTTGCCTGATATTGCAAGCAAATTATTGGGACTAGATATCTGATCTAATGTTACCTATGATATAATCTAATAAGAAAGTTAAAACTCTTGTAAAATAAAAATAATGAAAACATCATGAAAATGTCTGTAATGGGACATGAAATTTGAGTACTTATACACTTGTATGGATAGAAATTTTGAGCTGAAGGGGACCTGAGAGAACAATATTGTCAGATTCCCTGATAATTTACAGGTAGGTATAGATTAAGTAATTATCCAAAGCTGTAGAGTTTTCTTATGATAAGGTATCATCATTTTATTTTATTTTTATACTACAGTTATTAAGAGAGTACTATATGTCAATTTTCTTCTATGTGCAGAAATTTTAAAAAGTGATACATTCAAACTGATGGGTGAGTAAAAAGTGAAAACAAATTGTAATAGGGCATGATTATGTCTATGAAAGTATATGTTGTAATGTGCACTGTAAAGATGTACAGTGATTAAATGTAAAAAAGAAAAAAAAAATAGGTGCAATCTACCCTCTCCCTACTGCCCTCTCCATCACTCACTCTTCTTCCTGTCTATCCCTACCCTTCTGTTTCTTCAAAAACCAAGTCAGGAAAACAAACACACAGTTGTTGGAATGATCAATTTTGACTTGAAATTACATTGTATTCTACTCAACTATATTCTGAAAAAGTCAAGATTATTATTGGCAAAATGCTTTGACAAATTTTGCCAAATATTATTTTTATATAAAAATGATCTATTGAATACATATATGATATAAGTGTAAATATATAGTATATATGTGTTGATTTATATTGCCCATTAAATATACACATGCACATGCATATGAATAGCCTTCAAAAAATCCAGGGAAATGCATATTATGAAAATACTATGCATGATTTTCAAAGTTTTTGCACCAGAATAAACTTGTACTTTATTTTTCTACAAGCTTTTTGAAATTTCTTTATTTAAAGCTATTATTATCAAGTGGACTGGTGAGAAATGTACACACGTTGGAATATTCACTTTGAAAGCTAGATAACGTGATTGAATGTATAAAAGAACTTGAAATAAAATATGAAAAATAATCAGTTCCCCAAAACCCATATATATGTAAGGATTTGGCCCAATGGCAGAGTGGTTAAAGGAGCCAGATCCCATGTGGCTCCTTTAACCACTCTCATAGTTTTACTCCTGGCCCTAGCTTCTTCAAAAACATGCCAGCTACATGTGTGAGCATAACCAAAACCCCAACAGGGTGGAGAAATGGAGGAGAAGGGATTGCGGTGTGACCATGATTGGAGGGTGCTTTCTCTCTCACCCTCTCTTACTGTCTTTCTGTGTTTCTCTCTGTCTGTAGTAAACACACATGCCCTCTGACAAATAGAGAATAAATAAACTATGAGATATGTTGTTCCTTTAATTCTGACTATTGAGTATGTATGTCTGAATGTTGTATTCTAAGCAGATAATCACAAACATGACCCCGTTTCCTTAGAAGCTTATAATTTGCTATCGCCGACATGTAGATACACATGCTAGCCAAAAAAGAAAACATTGAACAAATGAGAAAAATCTAATAATACTCAGTTTAAATGAAACATTTTATTTGTGGGCTTTGAAAATGTTGTAAATTTCTTAATAGATGAAATTCAGCAGGGAAGTAATGAAATGGAGAAAATTTTCACTCAAAATCACCTCTGGGATTCCTGGAGGAATTGTGTCATTAGTGAGAACTGGTAAATTTTAAATACTCTTTTAATCCATTAGGAGAATATACATTTCAGGACCAGCAGTTAGCGTAATGGCTATGTCGCTGGACTCCCACATAGTCGACCGCGGTTTGAGTCCCGGACCCGGAGGCTTAAACTCACGCCGGGCACGTGTGCGTGCGCGCCCAAGATCCCTAGAGGAGAATGGAGGAGAAGGGATTGCGGCGTGGCCATCCCCCCTGGGGAGTGATTTCTCGCTTTCTGTCTCTCTGTCTGTCTGGCATGCGCATGTGCCCTATAGCAAAAAAAAAACCTCTCCAAAAAAAAAAAAAAAGAATATACATTTGATTAAGTGCCTTAAATATTACAAACACCTAGTATAATGTACACTATATTCCCATAATAGCCTGATATGGAAGATTTTTTCAGTATACATGTTCTCTTAGTACAACACTATTTTAAAAATTCATAACTAAATCTTACTTCTCAGGCTAAGATAGTAGCTTAGAATCTCCTATAATCCTTTTTTTCTCTTTATTTATTATTATTATTATTATTATTATTATTATTTGTATATACTTTCAATCATATTGTTTGGCTTACAATGAGACCATTTCGATATGTGAACATTTCTCCCCAGACCCGTTGATCAACATATCTTCAACAGATAACACCAAACCTCCCCATCCCGTCAATGCTCTACCTCTGTATCCCTTCTCCAAATGTCTTTCATTAGGCCCCACTCCTCAACATACACCTCATCTGACATTCACACCCATCTAAAGATCCAAAAGGGTGAATCTCTCCCTAATTCATTCTATGAAGCCTCTGTCACCCTCATCCTTAAAACAGATAAGGACAGGACAAGGAAGGAAAACTATAGACCAATATCTCTGATGAACATAGAATCTCCTATAATCCTACATTGTATTTTCCATAATGTCTTCCCTTTGAGCACATTATTACCATTTTTCAATATCTGATCATTTCCTGTCTAATAGTAAGCATAACAAAAATAGTATATCATTTTCCATAGATGTTAAGTTTAAAAAATCAGTTTTGCAAGGAGATTGCTACTATGAAAGAAATACTTCTCCCAGAGAAGGCCATCACTAGTTTTCTGGACATCCTTAGGCATGTCATTGACCCTTGCCATAGTTAATGTTTTTTTTCTTTTTGAATACATCCTTAGGTAGGAAAAGATACTAAGGCTTAAAGAAAAAGTTATTTTTGAGAGAAAAGTGGGGTACACTGGGAAAAAATGGTCTTAATGTCAAGATGTGACTAAGAAAAAGTATAGTAGAATGTGTAAAATATAGTGAATATTTTGGAGAAAGCAAAGCCTATGTGATAAAAGGACATCAGTAAGCTATACAAGATGGAATTTTCCATATGTTGTTTGTTTTTATAATTCCTAGTTGTCAATATGGTCTCAACTATAATATTTCTAGCTGACAATATATACCTAAACTTACTTTTTATACCACAGGTGGCATTACACAAAAATACATTAAACTCCTGAAAGGCATACCTAAAAAGAAAATATTTGAATAACAAAATCAAAGTAGGCTGTGTTGTTGTTTTAAATAGCCAAGAAGAGTTTTTGTTCATGAAAAAGGCTATTTACACTTAACAACATTTAAACCAATATTCAACTTACTATATTAAAAAATTTAAATAGTCTAATTTCTTTTATGCTTTGAAGTTCTACTTACAAATCTCATTATAGTATTTATAAAGTCAGTAAAATGAGAAGTTTCTTTAATTGTTCATAGATTAGTATTTGATTAACTTCAATGGAACAGAATCAATTCCCTTAAGCAAGCAGTTTCATCTACTAATTTATTAATTAAATTTCCTGGGGTGTTTTGTGTTGCTTTTATAAATACAACATATTTGAACTATAAACATTGATGGAAAAAAACTATAAAACCTTGCTAACAGGTATGAAAAAGTATCTAAATAAATGAAGAGGTAATCCATATACATGGATTGGAAAACTGATCATTATGAAGCTAGCAATTCTCTCAAAATTGCTCTATAAGAACACTGAAAAATCTAACAGAATCCCAACTGACTTTTTAAATGATAAGACAATCTTCAAGTTTATGTAGGATAGTGAAAAGGTGGGATATAGAAAAAGATGGAGGATTTATACTACTAAATTTCAGTTATTACCACAAAGGTATAGAAAACAAGACAGTGTGGTTAAGATAGGTATATAGATCAGTGAAAGAGACTTGACAGTCCAGAAATAAACATTTATGTCTATGGCAAATTGAATTCAGATAAAAGTGGTAAGGGTTTATTCAATGGTAGAGAAAAAAAAAGTCTTTTCAACAGAGTACTGAGAAAACTAGTTATCCATGTACAAAAAAGTTAATTAAGATCCTTACATTATATCCCGCAGAAACATTAATTCAAAATGGGACACAAACTTAAACATATCAGCTAAAACTCTAAACCCCTTGAAGGAAACATAAAAGTAAATCTTCATGATCTTAAAATAGGCCAAAAATGTCTTAGCTGCATCAAGTACAAATAATACAAACATCAATATTAAAAATTTAGTGTTTCAAAAGACATCATAAACAGGTAAAAACAAAAACCATAAAAAGGGGTAAAATATTTGCAAACCATGCATCTGATAAAGAGCTTGTATCCAGAATACATAAAGAACTTGACAAGAAGACAAATAATCCAATTTAAAAATAGCCAAAAGATTTGAATAGACATCTCATCAAAGAAGATTTATAAATCAGCATATGAAAAGATACTCAACATAATTAGTCATTAGGGAAATATACATTAAAACCACAATGAAATATCACTTCACATGCACTAGATGGCCATCTGCCCTGGTGAGTGATTTCTTGCTTTCTGTCTGTCTGTCTTTCGGTGAGCACATGCACCCTATAGCAAACATCTCTCAAAAGAGAAAAAAAAAAAAATCACTATAGCTTGTAAAAATGAGTTTTTCTAGTGTGAATACACTGCATATTAGTCCAGTCAGAGATATCATCATGCACATATCATCAACAGACAATTTTTCATTTTTTTGTGTCCCTAAAATGTTTTGCTTCTTTTTCCCCTTGATTCCCTTCCTCTCACTCTCTCTCATTTCCCACCATCCTCCCATACTGACTTAGTATCTACAATTGTTCTCCATGATTTTATATCTTCCATTCTTTCCATTTCTGCCATATAATGTGGACATTCAGTTTATGTCACATACAGTGACTCTGTTTATAGTCGGGCTTGCTTTGCATAGCAATAAATCTTCCATGTTCTTCCACTTTATATCAAATGACAAGGTCTTCTTTTTATGGCTTAGTAGTATTTCATACTATGTATTTGCCACACTTTTTAAATTTACTCGTCTATTCATGAACATTTAGGTTATTTACATGTCTTAAGGATTGTGAATAATGCAGCAATAAACATGGACGTGCAAGTGCTTTTCCAACTGAGTATTCATATCCTTTGAGTAGATACCCAGGAATGGAATTGCTGGATCCTGTGGTAGACCTTCTGTACATCTTTGAGGAACCTCCATATTGTTCTCCAAGTAACTGTACTAATTTACATTCCCACCAGCAGTGTTGAGTTCTCTTTTCATCACAGCCTCACCAGTGCTTATCAGTTTTTATTTTTTAATCTTAGCCATTCTGACTGGGGTTAGGTGGTATCTCATTGTGGTTTTGATTTATATTTCTTAAGGAAATGTGATAACAAGTATTGACAAGAATGCAAAGAAACTGGACCCCCCATTTGTTACTAGTAGAAATGTAAAATAGTGCAGCTGCTTTGGAAAATAATTTGACAGTTTCTTAAAAAATGAAACATAAATTTACAATATGTCCTGACAATTCTAATGGAAATGAAATATATGTCAACACAAAAGCTTCAATATAAATGCTTTTAGCAACATGTTCATAATAGTCAGTATGTAGAAACAATCCAAATATCCATCAGCTGATGAATAGATTTTTAAAAATTGATGTAGCTATGCAATAAAACATTATTCAACAATAGAAGGATGATATGATGCAGTATGGAGGACCTTTAAAACATTATACTAAGTGAAAAAATTAGACACAAATACCTCATATTGTTTGATTCAATTTATATGAAATATTAAGAAAAAGCAAATCTGTAAATTAGGGTGTCTATAGATTAAAGATTACATGATACTGAATGTGAGCATGGGAAATGTGATAGTGAATGATGCCCTCCACACCCATAAATATGTCCACATCTTAATACTCAAAACCGAATGTATTACATTACTTGGCAAAAGGGACTTTGCAGATGTCATTAAGCTAAGAATTTTGGACCAGTTGGTGGTGTGGTAGTTAAGGTGGCTGGATCCCACATGACTGATTGCATGGTTCAAGTCTCAGACCTGGTGGTTTGAGAAACATACTAGGCACAAATGCTTGTGTTCCCAAAATCCTGAAAAGAGAATTAAAGAGAAGGGATTGTGGCATGGCCATCTCCTCTGGGAGGTACTTTCTAGCTCTCCTCTCTTTCCCCCATCTCTTGCTGATGAGCACATACACCCCATAGTAAAAGTTTTTAAAAAATTAAAATAATCTTGAAGTGAGATTATTTAAGAATATCCAGACAACTGCAATATAATCATAAAGGTTCTTATAGGAAGGAAAAGAAAAATTTCAGAGCTTTAGAGACAGATTTGAAAATATTATTCTGCTAGTGTTGAAGATGGAGCAAGAAGCTAAGATCAAGGGAATGTCAACAGCCTCTTAGAAGCAAAAAAACCAATTATCCTTGTAAAAGCACTAGCAAGGGAAATGAACCTTCTTTACAGCTTCCGGAAAGGATATCACCATCTTAATTTGAGACCTATAAGATGGATTTTTCAACTTCTTACCTCCAGAACTATAAGATAATGAATTGTGTTGCTTTAAATCACTTTGTTTATGATAAACTTGTGACTGTCACAATAGAAAACTAAGATAAGAAAGATTCCAAATGGCCAACAAAGATCTTTTGGGATTATGGTTGTAGGGTTTGAATGTATTCCTTGAAAATTCATGTGTTAAAACACAGCCCGCTATTGTAACTGTACTGAGAAGCTATAGCTTAATCCAATGATGGTGTCGAAAGGTGGGGGCATTTGGGAAGTAATTAGGCAGTAGAGTAGGACCTTGATTGCATCTTAACAGACTTATAAGTGGGGAGAGAATGAGACAGAGACATTCTCTGCCCTGCTCAAGATCTTGCTTTACACTATATTATCTACAAGCAAAAAAGACTATCACCCTGTACAATCCTGGTCTGTGGACTTCTAAATTATAAACTGACTAAGCCTCTATTTTTATAAATTACCCAGACTTGAGTCAAGTCTATTAGCAACAAAATGCTCTAGAACAGTAGTTATGGTTGTGCAGCTCTGTGAATTTCCTAAAAATAATTTCATTGTACACTTAAGTTAGTACATTGTATGGTATATAAATTTCACCTCACTATATTAACTCAGTGTGTCTCACTGGGCTAAAATTGAAATGTCAGCAGGTCTTTAGAGGGAAATCAACTTCTTTACCGTTTCCAGTTTTTAGATACTGCCTGTATTCTTTGGCTCATTGCTCCAGACCACTCTGATCTCTGCTTCCATGACCATAACCCCTTCTCTGACTTCTGCTTTCATCTTTCATTTATAGGAACCCTTATCATCACATTGAGCAGACCCAGGTAGTGCAGGATAATCTCATCTCAAGATCCTTAACTTAATTACATCTGCAAAATCTTTTTGCCATGAAGGATAACACAATTATGGGTTCTGGGGATTAGGATGTGAATGTCTTTGGATACCATTATTCTATCTGCCACTCTCTATCATAGTATAGCTATTAAAAATTAGATAGATAGATAAATAGATAGATTTTGATTTAAGTATTTCAAATACCTGAAGGACAAACCGACAAACAAGAAAAAACTTTTAAAAATGAGAAATTCTTACAGATTTATAAAAAAGTTAAAATATATCAAGCCAAGTTTTCATAGCCATTCCAGTTTTGCTTACAAATTAAATTCAATTCTTTAAAACTTTCTGTTTAAAATAAGTAAGATTAAATGAAAATTTAAGTTACTCTCATACTTAAAATATTTGTATTATGTGAGACTAGCAGATGGTGTGATGGTTATGTCTCTGGACTCCCACGTAGTCGGCTGTAGTTCGAGTCCCACACCTGGCAGCTAAAAACACACCAGATGCACGTGTGTGCCTGCCAAAGATCCCTTAAGAAGAATGGAGGAAAAGTGATTGCAGCGTGGGGTGATTTCTTGCTTTCCATCTTTCTGTCTCTCTCTCTCTCTCTCTGGTTAGTGCATGCACCCTATAGCATAAAAAAAAAAAAGCTCTCAAAAAAGTTTGTATAACAAGTTTTACTAATTAAACATTTTCCAATTTAATTGTAAATCCTCCTAGGGTTAAAGAGATAGTCACCCAGACAAATTGGCTGAACAATTTTTCAATCTCAAGAAGACTGAAATAATTAATATAATTGCTTATCAGTCTGAGGATTAAGATGAAGACATGTAAATGGGGATTGCTTATGCACAGCAATTAGTGAGCTCTTTTTTATGGTTCTTTAATATGAGGGTCCATGTTCCCAGCCATATGATATGACTGATTTTGCAAATATGTGTTCACCATGTTCAAGTGTTTTCATATACCAAATCTTAATTCCACTCAATACGATTCAATTAATCTATTAACTATCTGACTGACTCCTTCATTAGTTTTGTTCTTCTCATCTAATTCACCATAATCTAGAGTTATTCTAATGGTATATTTTCAGATTTTGTTTCTCTTTCCATTTTGTTCTTGCTAGTCTTACCAAATCTTATATGTCAATGGAAGACTAGAAGCTGTGTTAAAGTTTTGCAAATATGTTTTTTCAAACCAGTTTAAACACTTCCTTACTTTGGTTAATAGTCTACCAAACTGAATATAACATTTATTTATTTATTTAAGAGATTTTTACTCTAAGGCACATGAACTCTCTGGGGTGACAGAGAGAGATAGAGAGACATAAAGTGAGAAATCACCCCCTAGGGAAATTGGCTACACTGCAATCCCTTCTCCTCCATTTTCCTCTCAGGATTTTGGACATGTACACACACACATACACACACACACACCTGGCATGAATTTCAAGCCTCTGGGTCTGGGACACGAACCAGGAAGTCCAGCAATGTAAATATTATGCCATCTGCTGGTCCCAGCTTTTTCTTATTTTAACATGTCATCTAGTGTTATTGACATTGATGAGTTGCTCTGGCCTAAACTTGCTCTTCGAATACACACCACAACATTTTTTCTTGAAATCTATGATTTCTCATTTCCCTATTTTTATTAAAAAGAAATAGAAAGCCTGTTTAGGAAGTATAACAGACTATCTTTTATCAAAATCGATTGCCAAATTAAACACTGAGGGTGTCTTCTAACTGTTGTGCTTACAGTAAGATCACAATTTACATTTGCTTTACCCCATCTACCAAATTATTTACAACTTATAAATGAATGACCTGTTTATATCAACATCAGTAACTCATCCTTGTGAGTTTCAACTTAGGGTAGAGCTCAGCATCATGTAGAGATAGCTGATGACATCCTCAATTAGAGGCATAGTTTTCTCATGTTTAAAATTGTCCAGAAGTCAGTATTCCATGGTTGGTGTAGTAACTGAAGGTGATCGTCAAGGACCTAGGACCCTTCCAGCTTTCTGCTTTCCCACCTGTAACAGGAGACTCCCACCCATAGAATCATGAGTGCCTATGATCATCCAAAGACAATACTGGAGCCATGCATGTGATCTTGCTAAGGACTCTTAATGGCGTAAAAACACTTACAACATAGTAACTGAAAAAAGCAGTAGCTCAGAAATACTTGTACTCCGCACCACTTTTTATCAAATTATCTCAAAAGAGTATATACATGCATGAACAAAACTGACAGATATGTGTATGTACATCAAGACAACCAATAGTTATCTGTATAATAGGACTGTGGATAAATTTAGTCTTTATTTTAGTATATCACCACTTTCTGTAATAGTATGCGTTGCCTTTATAATGCAAATATGAAACAGAAGTTGTCATTTTAAAGGGAGAAATTTACTTTTCCACAAGTCTTAACAAATATGCTTTCATTAATATAACCTTGGCCCAAATCAGGTCATCCAGTCACTCATAACTGACAAGAAGTATAGGATGATAGGGGACCAGCAGTTAGCGTAATGGCTATGTCGCTGGACTCCCATGTAGTCGACCGCAGTTCGAGTACCGGACCCGGCGGCTTAAACTCACGCCGGGCGCGTGTGCGTGCGTGCCCAAGATCCCGAGAGGAGAATGGAGGAGAAGGGATTGAGGCGTGGCCATCCCCCCTGGGGGGTGATTTCTTGCTTTCTATCTCTCTGTCTCTCTCTGTCTGTCTGGCGAGCGCACGCGCCCTATAGCGAAAACCTCTCCAAAAAAAGAAAAGAAAAAAGAAAAAAAAAGAAGTATAGGATGATAAATATTTCTACCCTGTACAAAATTGGAGTTTTGAAAGTAAATAAGCATGCATATTTGGTAGGCAAATGACAGTGTCTATTGCAGATTCAGTGTGGGCTGAAATCTGTATATACTGAACACTCAGCTGTAGTTTGCCCAACAAAATGATCTCTGAACAGGAATATACGCCTAATGATTCTACATTAGTTTGCGCATGAAAGAGATCAGCGAACCATAATATGGTGGAACAAGCATGCTTAGATTTAGAGTTAGGTTCCAATCCTGTTTCTGGAAATTCTTGTTTTCTATTCTGAAAAGGCTAGAAATAATACTATTTCTTATGCTAAGTAACAAATAATAAGGGCTATGAAGTACAACCTAGATAATAAGAGACAAATCAAGGGTTGTACTTACCAATGAAGTTAGATAGTTTTCATCCATAGGGAGCTGATTCTAATCCCATCTATGCAAGTTTGTATTCCAGAGGTGAAAAATTCACAATTTCTAATTCTATTTCTAAAGATATCTGACTATTAGAAAGGTCTTTATGTTACTGACTTAAAATTTGTATTCTATTTTTATAGCCAAGGCTCTTAGTAAGGTAGAACTTTCTTGGAATTTAAATGCACTTACAATAAATAGATACTTTTCTATTCATGGTGTTGGATTTGGGAGTTGTTATTATTTTCAATATAATTTGTGTTTGTTTTAGGGGGAAAAGTCCCTGAAATGTTTTGCTTTTCAGTAAAATTTCCCTGAAATATTTGTTGTCAATGTGACTCCAACAAATAGCTGCCTTTATAGATTAACTTTGATATTACCTAAGTAATGAATATGAATGTGTCATTTTTCTCCATTTCCTTTGAGGGCAAGCACATCTGGTACTCAAAAACATTGCGGCAATCTCACACAAAGAGGGTTAGTTGATGAAGCTTCTTGAATATCCCAAGTGCCAATGAAAGCAACTTGGCTTCCTCTGAATACTCCATTTCATGCCCCAAATACTGTGTGAGTGTCTAAAACTACACGTGTCTTTCTGATAGTTTTTTGCTTCCCTGATAGTCAGCCCAATATCAAAGGCACTCCTCTATCTTCTTGGTGCATTAGCTGGATCCCAGAGTATCTTCCAAGCTCTGTTTGCACGGGACTGAAGTCAATAGCCCATCTGCCCACCGGAAGTGGCTTTGCCAGCTGGCTTTGGAAAATTGGGTCATATCTTACTGAGTCAAAGTAAACTGGTAGTAAATCTTTCTTACATTGCAGCACAAAATAGTCACAAAAGTCTGCCTTTGAATGGTAAAAGGACATGTCTTTGGAGTGATCCTCAGTTTATTTTACCTACATTTGCTGAGCAGAAAATCATCAGTCTTTTAGTATTTGTGGAACACTATTACTTGCTGGGTGTTTTATTTTCATTATTTTTGATACTCATGATAACCACATGTAAGTTTTATTTCTCCACCTAAGAAATGTGTTCCTAGGCATGGAGAGATTAATTGAGATGCACTAGTATGTGCAGCTTAGGAGAAGTGCCTTTTGCAATTGAATCTGCATCGGTACCATGGCCTCCACACACCTGCTTTCCAGGACCTAATCCTAGCTTGCTGTGTAATTTTTTTTCATTTCCATGCCAGTTTTTTATACTATGGCCAAAGGATGTTGGGGGGTTCTGTAAATATTTGTAGGATATTATTTTTAATATTCACTATTTGTAGGAATTATTTCCTGAAATAATAAATAATTTTTGAATTTAAAGAAAACAGAACAAACTTGCTATTAGCATTTTTCAAAGCCAAGAAAGAGACACCTTGAAAGATTTCTATGTGTTTTCCCCAGTACATGATCATCATTCCAACTTTAGGCTCTGTTCTCAATTGCAAATATTTGTTTACTTATTTGAAAACAAAATGTTTTAAATTGGCATCTTAGTATTCATTTGAGCAGAAGGGAACTTAAACTTAAGTAGTATGAAAATGAGATTTAAAAAGAAAATTTATTATCTAGTTTGAGTTGCTTAATCATTTCACGTAAGGCTGAGTCAAAGAAGAAAGACAGCTAAGGCCAGATGTGCCTCTATTCCAGCTACGGGACAAAGGAGACTCCTCTTTTGTTTAAAAATCACTATCTGTAAGAATTTTGTGGGAGACCAGCAGATGACATAATGGTTGCATTGCTGGACTGCCACCTAGTCAAGTGGAGTTCGAGTTCCGGACCCAGCAACTTAAAAAAATCATGAGGGCCATGTATGCGCATGCCCAAGATCCCGAGAGGAGAATGGAGAAGGGATTGCTGTATGACCATACCTCCTGGGGTGATTTCTCACTTTCTGTCTCTCTCTCTCTCATCATGTACCCTATAGCAAAAATCTCTCAAAAAAATTTGTGGACCATGAGCTCAATTCACATTTAAAATTAACCCTGTCATGTTCATTGTTGTCTGAATCAGACCTTCTTAGAGTACAACAGCAGAACAATTTCTTTGCAATTTCCATTATCAGTTCTCCAGTTGAAAGTACCAAATGACATTTTTGGAACATTACAGTATTAATTTGAGAAGTCATTTCCTGTTGTACTTGGTGATCAAGAAAAATAAATTCCACATGGTCTCTAGAACAAAAAGCTTTCTCTCTCTCTCTCTCTCTCTCTCTCTCTCTCTCCTCTCTCTCTCTCTTTCTCTCAAGAGATTTTTGCCTTTGGATGTGTGTACTCCAGAGAGAGAGATAGGACAGTGAGAGGGAAAGTGAGAAATCACTCTCCTGGGGTGGAGGGGTGTTCACACCACAATCCCTTTTCCTCCATTCTCCTCTCAGGATTTTTGGCATGCACACAATACACCTGGAGTGTTTCAAGCCACTGGGTCTGGGACTAGAACCGTGGAAAGCCATGTGGGTGTCCAGTGATATAACCGCTATGCTATCTGCTGACTTTTTAAGTCTTTCTAGATATTTGGATTTTTTGTTTGTTTGTTTGGGGGTTTTTATTGTAGGTATAGCAAAGTGAGAAGTTTATTGAAAGAAAGGGAAGGAAGAACAGAAGTCCCAAGAAGAGAGGGGTGTCATTCTAGTTTTAAGATTTAGAAACTGTGGGGCTAAACAGTGGTGCAGTGGTAACACTACTGGACCCACAGGGGACAAGTCCTGGGCTTGTGTCCCAAGATCTCCCCAAGCACATTGTGTGCATGTACATGTGCCCACGGACCAGGCTGTCTGAGAGTGGACGTGGACTATGGCATGGGGACCCTGTTAGGCTGGGGTTGTTTTATTCTCTGTCTCCTCTCAGCAAAGAAATAAACTTCTAAAAAAGACTCAGAGATCACATTTATTTTCAAAGTAATTGAGATGTTAATTTTCAGAGAAGATACATATACATTATATATATGTATAATATGTGTGTGTGTGTGTGTGTGTGTGTGTGTGTATATATATATATATATATATATATATATATAGAGAGAGAGAGAGAGAGAGAGAGAGAGAGAGTGTAAAATGGCATGAATTGAAGTAATGCAAAATAGTGAACAGGATTTACTAATTTTATAAAGTTATTTCTTTTTTATTAGCAAATTTCTGCTTTCCAAAAGGTTGACTTTTAAGAATGGGATCTAAGAAACTTCATTCTTCATGAAGCTTTTGCATAAGACCTTTTCTTCATGGAAATCTCTAGGTTACTCTGTGTACTGAAATAGACTTAGATCCTGCAGCTTCCAGTCACAGGCTGGAGTGGACAGTTACTCAGATTCAAGGCTCTGCCTCCGAAAGCATTTGGAATCAGGGCCCACACATAGAAAATCCAGTTCTTCTGAACTGGCTACAGGTCTGTTCTTATAAGCAGGCTAGAGGTAAGACCTAGCAGATAGGAGAGAGATTGCAGTTTGATATAGAGCAAGGGACTTGAGAAAGAACAAAAGTGTTGGGGCCAGTACGGGGTGTGGTAGTTAGGTTTTAGATCCCTACGTGGTGGACCCCAGTTTGAGTCCTGGACCTGGAGGTTTGAAAGTCATACTGGCATGTATGTGTCCATGCCCAAAATCTCAAGAGGAGCATGGAGAATGGATTGTGGTGTGGTCATTCCCCTGGAGAGTGATTTTTCATTTTCCCTCTCTGAGCACATGTTCTCTATGGCCAAAACAAAACAAAACAAAAAACCCCGAATGAACAGAACTGGGATACTATATGGTCAGAGTTAGTGGGTAGAGAGAAAGAAGCCAGGTGTTAAATCTGTCTAACAGGATATGATTCCTACAGACTTGCTTTATCTTAACATGTTTTGCTATATACCTTCCTTAGAGGATATTTTTCAATTATCATGAATTAAAACATCTTTATTCCAGTCTCTACCGAATTTATATCTCAATTCCAGATCACCTTCTGAGTGTCAATATCACAACTTTCTGCCCACATGGTCTCTTCACTAGAGTTTCTCCATCTTGTATATCCACCACCTTTTCTTCCCTTTCATTCATCTTTATCTCAGTACATGACAATACCACTTTCCTGCTAATTCCTCATGTCAAAACATCTTCCTTTTTCTTGATTCACCTGAGCAAGTCTTGCTTATCTTATTTTTAAAACATTTCTTGTATCCACTCATTTCTTCGAAAGTCCTTTGCTATCACAAAGTACAAGGTACCAATCATCAAGTACAAGGTGCCAACCTATGTTTTGGACTGTATTGTGACCTTCCTAACTCATTTTTACATTGTCAACAGTGAGTAAGTTTAAAATGTAAATGTGTCATATTATTATTTTGCTTAAAGCTTCCCTATGGTTATTTATTGAGCTCAAAATAAAACTGAAAGTTTTTTTTTTCCTATGGACTAAAGACTCTGCATTATCTAAGTCCACCTTAATCTTACACTATTCCAACCCAACACCCTTCCAACACATCCCTCTAAAATCTTCCGTGTACTGAAGTTTCCATGGCTTTGTCTTTATCTCATCGTTTTTACACAGGCTACCCGCTCTGTCTAGAATGCACTATTTCTGAACTTCTACGTCATTAGCTTTTCTTGTAGATATCAACTTCACTGTGACATCCCCTTAAGCCTTTCTTTGACCATCGATCCTTGTTTCCTTCAAATCTAGTTCCACAAGCTGCAACTATTAACTTGTCTGTTTCCTTTTTTTCTATCACACTCATTGCAATGTCAGCTCCATGTTTTCTTTATTTACTACATTATCTCTACGATTTGATAAATGAATGAGCTGATTAATGGTCAGTGAGTCCACTTTGCTCTTACAAGGGAAGACAGGTCAAAGTTAGAGGCAGTTTCCAAGGAATTCTGGATTGGCAGTATTCAAGATTCGTAATCAGTCCTTACTTCAAGTGAATCTATTACATCCCTTGTTTTGTTCATCTTACTGTCATTATGTCTACTAGTTATTAAAGAAGTAGTGAAAATATTGAACATTCAATAGCTGTAGTGGCCGCAGAAGCCTTAAATGAAATAAATTCTCTTGCGATTTTCAAGTGATTGCTTAACTCTTGGTTTTACTGACTTATCAGGACAGAGGCTTAGAAGTTGGCCTGAAGAAACAGTAGGTGGCAAAATATACTACCACCAGATGGCAGCAAAGAGTCATCTCTTCTTGCATGGCTACCTTTCAATTTTGCCCCCATTTAAGAATATTAAAATATAATTGTTTTCCAAATATACTTAGAGTATCAGTAAGTTTTTTCCTTTGGAAATTATGCGTTTATTTAAAACTCTTTCAGTTCATAGTTTCAATGGGACTATTCCAATGTATAATGGAACATCTTCAGAAAAAAAACCCTCAAAGTTACAAATTTATTGAATTAAAAATGTCTTCTTTTTCTAGAAAATTATTTAATTTTAATCTTAAAAATATTACCATTGACATAGAATATACATAAGATACATCAGTTATAATGAAGACATTTCACATTTTAAAGTTAATTAATTCGCTGGACATGACACCAATTTAACCCAAAATATAAGGGAAAAAAAAAGGTATGTATTGCTTTCAATAGTAATACACTAATACCTGTGTAGTTTCATTAATCATTATGATTACTTTGCTTCCCTTTTAGAGTTGAAGTACTTAGGTCGGCATAAACCCTTTTTTTTTAACATTCCGAATCTTAATTATCTTTACTAACAATAGCTAGAATCATTCCCTCCTTCATGATTTAGTCATAATAAACACTCTCAGTTTTGTATTACTATAATAGAATGTGCAAGACTGGGTAATTTATAGGGAATGAAGATTTGTTCCTACAGTTCTGGAGGCTGGGAAGAACAAGACTGAGGGACTGGCATCTGGTGAACACCTTCACGCTGCATCTTCCCGTGGTGAAGTAGGAGAGCCCAAGAAAGTGAGACAGCAAGAGAGTGCTAAGGAGAGTGAGAGCAAGAGCAAGAGATGAGATTCATGACCTCAAGGCTGTTTATCTTTTTTTTTTTTTTTTTTGAGAGGTTTTTGCTATAGGGCGTGTGCGCTCGCCAGACAGAGAGATAGAAAGTGAGAAATCACCCCCCAGGGGGGATGGCCACGCCACAATCCCTTCTCCTCCATTCTCCTCTTGGGATCTTGGGCACACACGCACACGCACCCAGCGTGAGTTTAAGTCACTGGGTCCGGGACGCGAACCACAGTCGACTACATGGGAGTCCAGCGACATAGCCATTACGCTAACTGCTGATCCCTCAAGGCTGTTTATAATTAGCACTAATCCATTCATGAGCATGAAGCCTTTATGGCCTAGACACTTCTTAGGCCCCACCTCACATCACAATTGATTGAAATTAAGTTTCCAACACATTTTGGAGGGAAACATTCAAACCATAGAACTTCCCACTTCTCAAACAGTCTATTTGCTTCAGTGGTTTTGCTCATGCCAGTCCTAGTTCTGGGAATACTTTTAACCTGGCAAACTCCTATTTTTTTTTTTCCCAAGACCACATCTCAAGTGTAACCCCTGAAAATATTTCTACCTTTCATTCTCCTTCAGTCAAAAAGACACTTGTTGTTTCGGTAATACTATGCTATCATATAAAAAATTTTTCAGTTATCCATCCAGTGAATATTGATAATTATTATACTCCATATGCCAACGAAACAAAACAATCATGTCACTGCTTTCATAGAGTAGCAGCATAGAGAGGCATTAAATAAAAAGCTGTTGTATAATGAAAGCTATGAAGAGCTATAGGAAATATGTCATTTATACATGGTAGACACTTGCCTGGGAATGGAAGCTGAGATCTGAAGAATGAGTAGAAGTCAGACGAAGAAAGGGGAGAGAAACATTCTAAGGCAGAGAAAGTAGTATGTGCCAAACCACCCAGAAGATGATATATATTAGTTTGAGGAACCAAATGAAGTCCAGTGTGCTATAGCAGAGAGAGCCAGGGAAACAATCAGACTCATCTGAGGCTGAAGAGTAAGGCATGAGGCTAAAGGACCAGCAGTTGGCATAATGGCTATGTCACTGGACTCCCACGTAGTCGACTGTGGTTCGCATCCTGGACTCAGTGGCTTAAACTCATGCCGGGTGCGTGTGCGTGCGTGCCCAAGATCCCGAGAGGAGAATGGAGGAGAAGGGATTGCTGCATGGCCATCCCCCTTAGGGGGTGATTTCTCGTTTTCTATCTCTCTGTCTCTCTCTGTCTGGCGAGCGCACGTGCCTTATAGCAAAAGAAACCTCTAAAATAAAATATAAAAAAAGAGTAAGGCATGAGGTAAATTCCTTAAAGCCTTTTTGAGTTTACTGGATTCTACCCAACAGTAGGGAAAATCATTAGAAGTGTTGAGAGTAGTAATAAAATGATCAAATGTGGTTTTGCTCTATTATTGATTGGAATGTGGAGAACGGAGTGCAGGAGAACACAGGTGGGTTTGGGAAAGTGTAGGGAAGTTATTAGAATAGACGAGGCAAGAGATTTTGATAGATTGGACTAGCTGCGGCCATGGGGATGGAAAGTGGTAGAGTGATTTGAAAGTCAAGAAGTGAAATTAAGAGCACTTGTGATTGGCTGTGAGGAGTGAGAGAGAGGGAATCATGGGGGGCTCAAGGCTTCTCGATTGAGCAGCTGAGTAGATAGTTGTACTATTTTGGGGAGTGATTAGATTTTTATATTATCAATTCATATTTAGTACTACTTCAATATGCCATTGTTTAATGTGGTCAATAAATATATTACAAGAACAAATAAAATGATCTTTCACATCTGGAATACTGAATTTCTAAAATTCATATTTAAAAGAATTTCAGGGATTCTGAAGAGATGTGAGTTGGACAGAATTTTGTTATAATAATGAAGAAATATATTGGACTGCGACACTTGAAGTAATAATAAATCCTAGTGCTATCAAACTCTTTCCATGGCTATTTCTCAAAGGAAATTTTTGCACTTTTCTCTCTGTTTTCCTGTTCCTGGTAAGATTCACACCCTCTTGTATTTTACATATGTAATGTTTTAAAAATTAAAAATAGACTCTCCAAGCTGCAGAGCTTCTAATTGAACATTTTAATAACTTTTTTCTTTGTGTTAATCAACTTTCTGAAGTGTGAGCTATTTTTAGCACCAGCTGTACTCGCACCTTTGGGCCCAATTCTAATTCTCTGCACATCCAGACATCTCCTTGCAGCACTCTCTTTGAAATCAATCAGTGCTTTCAGGAGAGAAAGTTATGCAGTGGAGGATGAGAACTAGGTCATGGCAGCATTCTCCTTCACATAATGCTGAATTCTTTTACTTCCAGGTGCAGAGATAGGGTTAGATGATTACCATTTAGAGAACACAAACAGGACCTTTAGAGTAGGAAAAACAAAGGTTTACCTCAGTAATGTTATTTCAGAGTGACTGTATTTTTTGTTTGTTTGTTTCCAGAATTTTCAGTCCACCAACAAATTTTACTGACTCAATTTGCTATTGAAAATAAATTTTCTAGTCTTAAAAATGGCAAACAGCTTCTAATGCTGCTTCTTCACACCCAACAGAACACATAGATTTCTGAGAAGATCAGCAAAAACCATCAGACAGCCTACTGTCTGATGGATAATCTACTTCTAGGACATTTAGACATTTCTATTAACTTCATGTTTGATGGAATTTGGAGTGAGTTAAAAATAGTGATTTGCTTTTTGTTGTTGTTAGAAAAAAATAGTAAGCTCACTCTTCTGAAAGAAGAGTGAAAAATTATTTTATCCATCTGCTACTGCCCTTTCTCTTCATTAGAAGTTCAGGGTCTGTATCAATCTCCCTCAAAAAAAAAAAAAAAAAAAAAAAAAAAAAAAAAAAAAAAAGAAAAAAGGAAAAGAAAAAAGCACTCCTTTCCTACATTTGTGTTACCTTTGAAGTGGTCAGAAGGCTCTTCTTGCAAATGTCTTAAACATTTCCATCATTCAATGTGCAATTGAGGTAGACAAGACTCTCCAAAGAATTCAGGAGAGAGGACCAGCAGATGGCATAAGGGTTACATTGCTGAACTCCCACATAATCAACTGCAGTTAGAGTCCCAGACACAGCGACTTAAAACTCACAACAGGTACTTGTGTGTGTGTGTGTGCCCCAAATCCCAAAAGGAAAATGGAGGAGAAGGGATTGTGGGGTGGTTATTACCCCTGAAGAGTGATTCCTCGCTTTCTGGTTCTGTCTCTTCAGCAAGCACATACACCCAATAGCAAAAATCTCTCAAAAAAAAAAGAAGTTAGGTAAGAAATTTAGTTGCAAAAAGCCAGGAAGTTCATGTAGGAGATATTTCTATTCCATAAAGAGACTGTGAGAGAAATAGTTGGAGATCAATATAAAATTTAGAGCTGTTTTCCATCATTTTTCACACAGGTGTAATTTCTTATTCACCCATCTACCTGTCTGATCATCTACACATTCAAAGCAGCTAGTCCTCATTCCCTTCAGAACCTTTCTTTTTTTATTCATATATATCAGGTATTGAATTGGGTTCTCAGCAAGAAATTTAAAACACCAAGTTGCGAGGATAAACTCCATTTGTAAGGGCAAACATGGATCACAGATAGCCCTAGAGCTGAGAAACAGCTTTAATTTTTGGTAAAACTTGTGAGTCCAGAGCTTTCTGATCAACTTTGTGTTGCTGCATAATCTCGTATTTCTCCTCTGTGTTGAAGACCTCACCTTCCTGGTGTCAGGACTTCTGCAGCTTCTTTTCCTTGAAGTAAGAATCATAGAGGTGTTTTGGAATTTTTACATCGCTAGTACTAATTTTTGTAGAGATGGTAACAACAAATTTCTGGTATGTTCTATGGAGTAGAACTCATTTAAGGACCAGAGGTCCAGTCACAGTAGCAAGCCACTGCTCATCTGCCTCTGGAAAATCACCTTCTTGCCTCTGTAGCACAGTGAGGATGATCAGAATGGTCCCAAGAGAGATGCTAGCTCTCAGTTTTCTCACATGCTATATGTGATATATAGATATAGATATATAGATAAAGATATATAGATATTTAGAAATCTAAGATTCCTTTACACTTAATGGGACAGAAGCTTTTGAGAAGGAAAATAACTGACAAATAAAGACTAGTCAGTGTAGTTTGTCAGTATAGATTCCTCTACTACCATCTATAGGCCCATAAGAGTTTAAAGTTGTCTTTAGTGGTAAATCTTTGTGCTATAGAGGAGAAAGAGGTGGGAGGCAGGTCATATACCTTTTGTCGTTGCAAATTTATGTCCTGCTTTAGGCAAGTAGAGGGAGAGCAGAGTGCTTTCTTGTATTTGCTTCTTCTTTATTGCTTTCAGCTCAACAGCTCTTATTCCTAAGAGGCATGTTTTTGGGTGGCACATGTTGGTCCTCCATATGGGATAGGCTTGAAGATAGGATGAGGCATACGTGAAGTAAACATGTTCTAGCAATGGGAGAGCAAGGCCCTACCATGGACATTAGTAGTGGATGGCAGAAAGGATGAAGGTTGATAATTCAAGGCCAATGTAGATTATAACTTCGCGAAGGCCAAAGAGAACAGAAATGGCATTGGAGTGATATCAACTTTCCCTTGGTGACTTATTCATATGTATGTAAGAAGCTTCAGCCCTGCAGAGAGGAAAGAGAAAGTGGTAGCAAACATTCTTGAATGAATAAAATTAAAATTAAATTTTGATTTTCAATTGAGGAGAGATTGAATTTAGTATGAACTGGCAATATTAAGATTTCAGTCTTCAGGCCAGCCCCATAGTGCAGTATTTAAGTACAGTGCATGGGGAGATCCTACATGGTCAGCTGTGGTTCAAGTCCCAGCCGTAGTGGTTTGAAAAATATTCCCAGCATGTGGACATACGCCAAATCTTGACAGGATGAAGGAATAGAGCAAAAGCGATTGTGGTATGGCCATGCCCCATTAGGAGGTGTTTTCTCTCATTCTAGTAAGCACATGACAAGTCCTCTGACAAGTAACAAAAAAAAAATTGATATCATAAGTAAAAACAAAATGAAGTTTTGAGTAGCTAAGTTCAGTTTAGTTAATGAGAAATTAAAATAAACTTAAGTTTAGCACAGCCAAGTGCTACCAAACCCTTCCTTTACCACCACCATCAACGAAACAGACTAAATGGCTTTGTAAGTACCAAATTCCCTTAAGCTGTTTGATTCCTTTTTGCCTGAAATAGTTAGAGTAGTTCTTATTTCCTGCAACCGATAGTCAATGGATTCTCACTGTGGGAATTCTGGGAATGGTTATCAACCAAGTTTGGGTTAAGGAAAGAAAGGTCCAGTTACTTTTGGAAAATGGGACACTGGTAACACATGACATATAGTGGCCCAAAATTTCCTGAAATGATCACTCTTGGTCTGGAAAGAAGGGTTTGATAAAGGAGAGGCTTGGAAGATGAAGTGATGACTGCTGTAACCCATGACAGTTGTATTAAAAATCATGAATTGTGGGACCAGCAGATGCTGGACTCCCACATAGTAAACCATAGTCTGAGTCCCAGACACAGTGGCTTAAAACACACCAGGCACATGTGCATGTGTGCCCAAAATCCCAAGAGGAGAGTGGGAGAGAAGGGATTGCAGCATAGCCATCTGCCTGGGGGTGATTTCTTACTTTCTGTCTCTCTATCTCTCTCTGTCTCTCTGGTGAGCATATGTGCCTTGTAGAAAAAATCTCTCTCTCAAAAAAAGTCATGAGTTATATACTTTGAATGATTGAATCTTTTGATATATGCACTATATTTAAATAAAGCCAATAAGAAAAAGAAGTTCCTAGAAATTTTGAAAAAAAATACAATTTTTTGCCTTATTTATAAAATCCATGGAATGGACACAATGAATGCATCTTCATGAATATATGAAGTAATTGTTTGGAAGTTATTAAATGATAAAATTACAGATTATAAAAAATAACTTTATCATGCAGTGTTTTAGGAGGCATTTATTTAATATACATATGTTTCATTGGACAGCGAAGACCTAAAAAGAATGAAGAATTTATTGCTGATGACATGCTGAAAAAAAAAACAAAAACCAGAAACAAAAGAGTAAAACAAAGTCAAACAGAAGAAATAAAAGGTTCTAGGGAATAAATATAAGGACCCCATGAATGGTCATCTTAGACCATGGTGACCTAAATGGACAATATGGAACTGGCCCCAAAGCATGGTTAAGAGATCTGACTCTCACATGGTCAGTTGTGGTTTGAATTACAGACCCAGCAACCTGAAAAGTATGCCAGGTGCACGTATGTGTGTATATGTGTGTGTATGTGTGTGTATGTGTGTATGTGTGTATATGTGTGTATGTGTGTATATGTGTGTATGTGTGTATGTGTGTATATGTGTATGTGTGTATATGTGTGTATGTGTGTGTATGTGTGTATGTGTGTATGTGTGTATATGTGTGTGTATGTGTGTATATGTGTGTATGTGTGTATATGTGTGTATGTGTGTATATGTGTGTGTATGTGTATGGAGAAATGGAGAAGGGATCATGGCAGGACCACATCCCACTGGGAGATCCTTTCTCCCTCTGTCTTCGTCTTTCTATCTCATTTTGGCAGGCACATGTACACTCTGTCAGTTAAATAAATAAATAAGTAAAATGAAAAATACAGATTAATTTCTGTGACATCTTATCTTTTGGTGTCTGTTTCTTTCTGAATACGATTACTTCATAGCCTGACTTTTCCCTTAAGCTGCTCCAAGTGCTACAAAAACAAACGAAGTATGGTTTTTAAAATCCTTGACAATTAGTAATTAATACAAATGAAGGAAACTTGAATCTTGATGCTACAGAATTAAAATTAATAAAAGAAGTTTTATTAAATCATAGCAAGAGAAATCCTAATTAATGCCAAATAATTGCTCTCTTATTATAGCATAACAGAGTCACTAAACTGGCAAGTTCTTTTTTTCCTTTATCTTTTTTTTTTTTTTTTTTTTGGAGAGGTTTTTGCTAAAGGGCATGTGTGCTCACCAGAAAGAGAGAGACGGAGAGACAGAAAGTGAGAAATTACCACCAACCCCCGGGGGGGGGGGGGGAGGATGCCATGCCACAATCCCTTCTCCTCTATTCTCCTCTTGAGATCTTGGGCACTCATGCTCACGTGCCCAGCATGAGTTTAAGCCACCAAGTCCGGGACTCGAACTGCAGTCGACTACATGGGAGTCCAGTGACATAGCCTTACACTGACTGTTGGTCCCAACTGACAAGTTCTTAAGTATCAAAAAGTGTGTAGCATTTATCAATATCAGAAATAACTGTAGCTCTCTAAATTGTTTTGTAACTTCCTGGAGAAAAATGAAAAATAAAAAGCTTGCAGTAGGGCATATGGTGTATGTTTAGTGTTAAATGTGTTTTGTTGAAAGTGCTGTGTTAAGATTTTTAAAAGAATTTATGAAGTAAACCATTTGTTTCAGAGTGAAGTTGCCGAGGCCAAAAAGTACATACATTTAGTATTTTTAAATGAAAAGACCAAAAGCCTTTGATTTTGAAGCCCAAGAAAAGTGCATCAAAACTTGCAAAATCGCTTGAGAACATAAACAGTATAGTTTCTATGTGCTAGAATATTCTTACTGCAGCAGCTCTTTAGATGGGGGAGAAAAACGCCTCTCCTGTTTCATTAGCTTGATTTCAGTGTCTGAGAAACAGCATCTCCCTTGTCTCCAAGGCTGCAATGGAACACTATCTCAGGGTTTTGGCATTTCCCTTGCTTTGCAAAACAAGCTCAGCAAACAGCACCAGTTCGCTGCAGGTTGGTAAATTGGCGTTATAAGAATTGTGGCATCTGTGGTGTTGTGTAAAGCTACCAATTTAGTAACATCACAAATATAAGCATTTAAAAAAAAAATCACATGAACAGGATTCACGCATGTTCATTAGCTCATTGTTCAGACATCCTAGCCCTTGCTCAAGGGGCTCAAGAAAAAAATGACCATAGTGACCAGGGATGCCGGCCCATGGAGTGACCTGTATGGGCAGGCATCTCCTCAACAAGGCTAATCTGGTTAACAGTATTGTTAAATATTCCATGTACAAAAACAGACACTAATGCTGTGTACTGTATGCCAACATACCCTGAGGTCCCAGAAAACATCTGGGCAAGGTGATTCCTTTGAGCCACATCTGTCAGACTGATGTGTTCTCCCTGGACAGACACTCTACTGATACCAACATCCTTGGAAGTCCCAAATGCCTCGTTCACAACGTCAGGATTCCACATGACCTTCTTTCTAGCCAGGCTCTTATTTTCTAAGAAAAAAGAAGTGGGAGACTGTTCTGAACCCTGAGGAATCCTCTGATTATAGCACATCCTTCATTTCAAAAGAACTGCCACTAGGAATGACGAAAAACATATTGAATGCTCGGTTACAGCATTTTCTGGGAGACAGCACCTTGTAATGCTTGGAGGCTGTGCAAAATGTATGACATGATCTTACGCAGTTATTCACACCTTCATTCTTCAAATTTAAGTTAGCTGTGATTGTAAGGATCACCAATATTTTAGGTATAACTAAGAGGGAAAGGAAAACAACTTATCAAGTGAACTATGACTTGTAATTATTGTAAGAAGCAAGCCAATGTCAGAAACAAATTCTAAACAAGAAAAAAGGTAAAAACACAAGCAACTTAAAACAGAAGAAAAGCAGTAAATCATGCTTTATTTTTCTCTATCTATAATATCAAAGTCGAGCCACCAAAGTGTGAAGATGAAAGTGGAATTCTAGCTTACAGTACCAATGTCACCTTCACAAAATCCCTACCATTTTCAGGTCTTTTCATAATGTTTAAAAAAATGTTAACCTCTTCTAACAATTTAATTATGCGAATTTGTCAAATTTTTATTTAAAGTTTCTTCAAGAAAAGGTACCTAAGCAGACCAATTCAAAGATTTATCTCTTGATTATGTCATTTTAAAAGAAAGTGGTTAAATAATCCAGAAAAGACGTTCTGATTAGAGACGATTGGACTTCTGAGCAACAGCAGACAGTGAGATGGCTGGTAGGTGACTAGGTACCAGAGCTGATCTTAGGCTAATTAAAGGTTATTAGGTGATCACATTAAGTTGTGGGGAAAGTTGTGATGTATTTTTCTGTGCAAACATGTGTTGTGACTTTCTCGACAACCCAATGACAATACTCAAGGAACTTCAGTAGGAATATTTTCTTTTCTTCCTAGAAGGAGATTGCAAAATACATACCTGACCAGGTTTCTGGTGATGCTTTCAAATTACTGAATGGAGAAATGCTTCCAGCATGTATATAAAGATGCTTTCATTTTAGATTCTTCTTACAGCATGCAAAACAAAATAAAATGAATTCACAACAAATGGGTAGGAGTAAAAAATAGTGTTTTCCAGAGATTAGCTTAATTACCAAAGAGAAATAGAACTAGTGTTTCACAATGGGGACAAACGTGAATTTGTCCAGAGTCAAGTGATCTTCTGAGTTGCCATTTAATACTGGTCTAGCTAGGGATGAAAGTTAATGGAAAATTACATTGGCCAAATGGTCATTCATGAAGACCACCAAGAAGCCAGACAGTCCAGAATAGACTTGTATCGGGACCAGTAGTAGCGTAATGGCTATGTCGCTGGACTCCCACGTAGTCGACAGGTGGTTCGTGTTCTGGACCTGGTGGCTTAAAACTCACGCTGGGTGCGTGTGCGTGCATGCCCAAGATCCTGAGAGAAGAACAGAGGAGAAGGGATTGCTGCGTGGCCATCCCCCCTGGGGGGTGATTTCTCTCTTTCTGTCTCTCTGTCTCTCTCTGTCTGTCTGGCGAGTGCATGCGCCCTATAGCAAAAGCCTCTCCAAAAAAAAAAAAAAAAAAAAAAAAAAAAAAAAAAAAAAAAAAGACTTGTATCAACCTACAGACCAAACAATCAAGTGAAACAAACAAAATGACCAGCTGAGGTGCTGGTTCAAGGCAAGGAAGTGAGACAAGCTGAAAATGACATGCAGAAATGAGGACTACAGTAGCTGCATAATTTCTTTCTTTCTGTGTTATGTGTATATATTTCTACCAGTTAACTTTTGTCCCTCTTCCTTTCTTTTTTCTTTCCTATACAGGATCTATCATTCATGATAAATTTCTATATTAGTTTATAGGTCTATACCTATATTTCTCCTTGCTATTCAGTCTGGATTGTGGCTTGAGGTGCTGTCAGGGATCCAGGCTCTTTCCATTGCTTGCTCTCCTGTTCCTAGAACGCTGGCCTTGCCTGTAATGTCAAAGATAGTTCAACCCCATGTCCACATTTCAGCCTGTAGGAAAAAGGAAAGAAAAACAAGGGACAATATGTTTACTGTGGTGTTTTAGCTAAAGTAAAGGAGGAATGAGTATACTGAAAGATGACCATAGTTGCTGATGAGACTTTCATTTTCTGCTTTTGGGAAGAAGTACATGTGTTTATATCTGTATAGCAATGGGTACGTTAGGTTGCCATTGTTTTTGTTGGAAATTTAGGCAAAAAGAGAAATGTGTCTATGAATGTTGTATAAAAAAGTTTGAACTCTGTGGAATGAATGAAATGGCATTCATATTCAATCCAACTTTCTCTCTCTCTCTCTTGCTTTAAAATGCATGCACGTATGAGAGAGAAAGAGACACAGAGAGATAGAGAGAGAAAGTGAGCAACCACCCACCTAGGGAGGATGGCCATACCCAAAACCCTTCTCCTCATCCTCCTCTTGGGATTTTGGATACACATGCACACTTACCTGGCATGATTTTCAAGCTTCTGGGTCTGGGATTGGACATGGGGCAATCCAGTGCCTTAACCACTAGGCCACCTGCTGGACCCTCTTCCCCTCTCTTTTTTTCAAGTGCCAGGGGATGTATGTGTTCACAAAAGAAGTATGGTCTTGGCGGGGAGAGGGGGGTAAAGAAAGCACCCTACAATGAGGGAGGGTCACACTGCAATCCCATCTCTTCTATTTCTTTGTCCTGTCAGGATTTGCGGCACACACATCAATGCACCTGATGTGATTTTCAAGCTACTGGGGCTGGATTAGAACTTTAGTAGGCCCTGTGGCATCTGGCTCCATCAACCACTAAACTGCAGGGCTGGCCCCCAACTTCCTCTTACTGTGGCTTCTGCAAAAGAAACTACAAAGGTTGGAAAGTTAAAACTTCATGTTTTAGACTTCCTTGAAGCTGAGGTTGAGAATGAGAATTAGTTTCTGTATATTGAAACTGCCTAAGATATGGAAGGGAGAAGTCTCTTGTGGCTCCAGGTGTTATTTCTGGCTGGTATTATTGTATCACTCGGCTTTTCCTAAAACGGCATTCTACCCATGGCCTCTAGTCTAGAAACCGGCATACTGTTTCTCTACATGGCCAGAGAGTAGATAGATATTGAGAAACAAGAGCCTACACACAAGCTCCTTGCAACTACTCTACACTGCCATTGTCATGGAAGCAGCCACAAATGGTTTGCAAACAGAACTTGTGGCTGTTTCTGCTGGCTTTGGTCTGGACAACATAGTTTACCAACCTGTTTCCTAGAATACAGGCAGATTCAAGCAGTATTGGTGGTCTACCTTGGCATTTTACTCTCCAGGCACTGACTTCATGGGTGTCAGGAGGTAGTTGTAGGGACCAGCAGTTAGCATAATGGCTATGTCGCTGGATTCCCACGTAGTCGACCGCGGTTTGTGACCTGGACTCAGTGGCTTAAACTCACGCTGGGCATGTGTGTGTGCGTGCCCAAGATCCCGAGAAGAGAAAGGAGGAGAAGGGTTTGCGTTGTGGTCATCCCCCCTGGGAGGTGATTTCTCGCTTTCTGTCTCTCTGTCTCTCTGTCTTTCTGGTGAGAGCATGCACTCTATAGCAAAAAAACTCTCCAAAAAAAGAAAGAAAAAACAAAAAACAAAAAAACGGAGGTAGTTGTGGAGGTGGAACTGCAGCTATGCTTTAGAGCACAGCATCAGAGATTGTGTCTTTGCTTCCCCATCCTCCTAATTGTGGTACGGATTGCAATTCCCTGGTGGGGCAGTTCAGTGGTATTGATCATGGAATCACTCCTGGAGGAGGTCCAAGGTAAGGCCTGCTTTTCCACTCCTTTGTTGATTCCTATAAGCACCTTGTTTCCTACATTAAACCAATGTCTGCTTATAATGTATGAAGAGTGGTTTCTGTTTCCTGTAACTAAACACTGTCTGATCCTAGTTTATCTCTATATATCAGAGACCATAAGGCACAGGCCAGGAACAAAAGAGCAAAGACTAATGGCACTCTGGGATATCTGGTTGCTTAGAGAAAAATAGAACACTGCATTTGACAGTGTTTTATTTTCAATAGAAAACAGGATTAACACTGTGATTAGTGCACGTTGTTCTGAAATGTTGGCAAGGAGAGTATAAAATCTGACTTTAATTCAACAAAATCATACTGGATTTTGAATAGGTATCACAAATTGAGTGTATCAAACTTCCCTTCCATTTGGACAGAAAGGCTACTAGCACTTATATGGGCAGTAAACGGTACACAAGATATTTTACTTTGTCTTTTGGTAAATGCTAGGCCTGGCTTGGTGGCTCTTCATTCCGAATTAGTAAAGCCAAAATCCTTTAGGCTCAGCCAGGGTGGTTCAGGCCTCATGTGTGTCTGTCCAAGGTCCTGATGAGCTGGAAGGCTGAGGAAAGGGAGTAAGGCCTATTGAGACCCTGTCTAGGTTCTCAAACTCTCATGTATTCACATGCTGCCATAGATTAACTAACCTTTTATATTTAATTTTTTATATTTTTATCATTATTATTATTTTACATTGAATCACTGTATATCATTAGAAGGTACAAAATGAATTTTCTTTCGGACCAGCAGATGGCATAATTGTTATGTCTCTGGACTCCCATGTAGTTGATCACGGTTTGAGTCCAGCCCTTCACTTTCAGGCTTTATCTATGAGGTACATTTCTTGAAGGCAGCAGATAGACGGCTCCTGTTTTGTTTTGTTTTGTTTTGTTTTGTTTTGTTTCCCATCCATTCAGTTATTTGTGTCATTTGATTGGACATTTAATCCATTAACATTCAATGTTATTATTGTTATTTGCAGCAGTATCTTTGCCATTTTGTTACAGTTTTCTTGGTTATTTTTGTTCTCTTATTTCTGTTTGTCCCTCTTTAATTTTCCTGATTTACTCCCTTCAGTATTTCTTGAAGAACTGATCTAGTGTTGGTAAATTCTTTCAGTTTTTGCTTATCTGAGAATGATTTTATTTTTTCTTTCTATATGAAAGAAAGTCTTGCCAGGTATAATATTCTTGGTTGATTTTTTTTTCTTTTAGTGCTTTGAATATATCTTCCCAGTCGTTCCTTGCTTGCACTGTTTGACTTGAGAGGGCTGATGTTAGTCTAATGGGATAACCTTTGTAAGTAACTTGACATTTCTCGCTTGCTGTTTTTAGAATCTTATTTTTATATACAATGATGACCAGTCTGTCTATGAGGTGCTATGGAGAGGATCTTTTAAGGTAATTCTACTTAGGGTCTTTTGTATTTCTTGGGTCTGAATGTTTGAATGTTTCTCTAGGTTAGGAAAGTTTTCTGCAAGTATTCCATGGAATAGAGTTTTGATAACATTTAGATTTAGATATTCTTCCCCTTCTGGAATACTAGTTATTCAGATGTTTGGGTGTATGTCCCTTGTGTTATCCTCCTTTATTATTTTTTCATTCTCTTTGGTGATTTTGTCTAGCTCAGAGAATTTTTCTTCTAAATCATAGATCCTGTATTCTGCATGGTCTAATCTTCTATAATACTGTTGAAGGAGGTTATGATTTCTTATATTACAGTCTTCGTCTCTAGAAGTTCTGTTGGTTCTTGTTTTATAGTGTCTATCTCCTCCTTCAAGTCATGGAAAAGACTTCCTCATCTCCTGGAGTTTGTTGACACTTTTCTCTTGCATCGCATTTAGTTTTGTCACTACAAATATTATGAATTATTTTTCTGACATATCTGTGAGTTCTGTTGTGCTATCTGTGGGTGATGAGGAGTTGCTGTGGTTCCTTGAGAGAGAGGTATTTCCTTGTTTTGTATTTTAGTTTTTATATTTCTTGTGCCTCTGCACTGGCTTTTAGTCATCTGATGAAGTACACATTTCTTCCTGGGTTGTTTAGTGTTATTGGAAAAAAACAGCTCTTCTTCCCTGGTGTGTTCTTTGGTAGGTGGATATGTCCTTCAATCAGAGTAAAGTGTATTTACTGAGGTGCTTGTATCCTCTAACAACCTCTCAGGATGAGATGCACCTAGAACTGGGCAGGAACTATATATCTACAGAAAGAAGCATAAGTTACATGCGAAATGTGGAGTCCAAAAGCACCTAGCTCCCTGGGTCTCAGTTGTTCAGCTTGGAGGAACTTGAAGAGGCCCTGGAGGAGCGGCAAGACATAAAAAGATCCAAAGGCCCAGAACTTCTTAGCAGAGCACCGATGGGGAGCTTCACAACCTCTTGCCATTAGAGGCTACCTCTCTGGGGCACTGCTGAATAGGCTGGTGAAACTTGAAAAGTTCTAAATTACCTTTTAAAAATACTTTACAAATGTGTTTAAAATGTTAATTGATGACAAGTAAATATAGTTCTTTTTTTTTTTTTTTTTGGAGAGGTTTTTTCTTATTGTGTGTGTGTGTTTGCCAGAAAGACAGAAAGAGACAGAGACAGAAAGTGAGAAATCACCCCCCAGAGGGGACTGCCATGCTGCAATCCCTTCTCCTCCATTCTCCTCTCAAGATCTTGGGCACACATGCACACGTGCCTGGCGTGAGTTTAAGCCACCGGGTCCGGGACTAGAACCGTGGTTGACTACATGAGAGTCCAGTGACATAGCCATTTTGCTAACTGCTGGTCCCAGTAAATATAGTTCTGAACATTCATTTTTATTAGAAATGGATAAACATTAGAAATTGTTAGAAATTGAAGAAACTAAACTGATTGAAAAAGATATGAAACATTAAAGAAAACCAGAGGTGAAAAGTGTGTATAAAGATGCATAGGGAGATGATAGAAACATTAAAAAAAAGATAGGGACATAAATACCAAAATCAATCTTTAAAAATGAATATTGAAAAAGAGAACTTAACGAACTTGCAAAATATCAGTTGGTAATATTTTACATGATTATAGAGTCTAACTAGGTAAGATTGGATATCTTCCAACATGTGACTTGATTTCTAATTTTCTTAATAATACCTTTTAAGAAACCAGCAAATGGTATAATGGTTACATCACTGGACTCCCATGTAGTCAACTGTGATTTGAGTCCCTGACCTGGCGACTTAAAACTCATGCTGGGTGCATGTGCGTGTGTGCCTAACATCCAAAGAAGAGAATGGAGGAGAATAAATTGCAGCATGACAATCTCCCTGGGGGATCATTTCTTGCTTTTTTGTCTATATCTCTCCAGCAAACATACATACCCTATAGCAAAAATTCTCTCTCTCTCTCTCAAAAAAAAAAAAAAAAAAAAGAAAACACAAGAAACAAAACAAAACAAAAAAACCCCACAACCTTTTAACAGCAAAATTTTTTAGTTTAATATATATAATGTATCATTCCTTCCTTATTTGGTTGAAGCTTTCTGTTCTGTTTAGAAATCTTTGCATACCTCAGGTCATGAAATGGTCAAATTAGGTTTATGAATTAACTGTTGTGCATGACATAACACGGGGTCAAACTTTGTTTTTTTTTGTATAGCTATAAACTTACCATGGTACTATTTATTGAAAAAAAATCATTTCCCTCCTGATTGTCAGTGGCACTTTTGTCATAGATTGGTTGTACATGTCTATTTCTGAATTTGCACTTTATTTCATTACACTATTTACTGTTCTTGTGCAACATCACATTGTCCTAATTACTTTAGTTTTATAATAAGTCATGATATCTGGAATTTTAAGTCTTCAAGATTGACTTTTTTATTTAACTGCTTTTGCATTTCCATATAAATTTTAGAATCACCAGATCAACTTCCACATAGACATTTACTCAAATCTGCTGAGAATTTAATTGGAGCAGTACTAAATTTATAAGTTAATTTAGTGAAAATTGATAGGATATTTACTAAGAAAAGGTTCATAGCAAAGTTCTTTACAGGCCTTCTGTAAGCAGCTAATGGGGATTAGAGCTATTCAGAGATTTCTAGAATGTCTTCCATAACTCATTTTTTTTTTTTTTTGAGAGGTTTTCGCTATAGGGCGCGTACACTCGCCAGACAGACAGAGACAGAGAAACAGAAAGCGAGAAATCACCCCCGCAGGGCTGATGGCTACGCTGCAATCCCTTCTTCTCCATTCTCCTCTCGGGATCTTGGGCATGCACGCACACGTGCCCAGCGTGAGTTTTAAGCCACCGGGTCCGGGACACAAACCGCGGTTGACTACATGGGAGTCCAGCGACATAGCCATTACGCTAACTGCTGATCCCCCATAACTCATCTTAGAGAATAAAGGAGTAGACTGCATAATGTCACATGAGATGACTTCCTTTTAAGTCTGTCTTTCCATTTCTGTACTCTGAAGTAAGACAACGACCCTTGAAGTTATCTTTGCCAAGGTCTGATGTCAATAGGATGAGAAATAATTCTTCTACAGGGAGGGGCAGTTAATTATTGTGAAAGTAACCAATCTATCAGCCTTAGTCTAAGAGACTCAGCAAAAAAATCAACATCTTCAACACAGTCTCTCCATCATAAGACATAGGATCATCTATAAAAGTTGAAGGCCAGAAACTGCTTTAGAGAGTTTGCAGAAATAAGCAAGAAAGTACATTTTAACAGTGGTTCCAGGACAAATTTATAAAGGTTGAAGATGCTTTGTCCTAACCAGCTTGCTAAGAGAAAAGTGTGTTCAAGAATGAAGTGAAATAATGTATCAGTATGTGTAAATAAATAGTTTTAGTATTTTTTTGTTTGCTTTAGGATTTTTTTTTTTGGGGGGGGGGGGGCGGCGATTTTTGCTATAGTGCACTCGCCAGAAAAATGGAGGGAGACAGAAAGCAAGAAATCACCCTCTCCACACCTCCCTCCCCCACCAGGGATTGCTAAACCTATGGGGTGGAGATGAGAGATTTGGCCTGTCTTCTCATTACAAATGCAACAAAGGCGATTCTCTTGTTATATTTGTAATTCCAATGGTTATAGTGGATTACAGAAAATAAACACTAATTTTAAGATATTTTATGAAGTCACTGGTTATTACCTTTGAAAGTTATCCAGGGTTCTTGAATGTCAAAAGCAGTAGCTTCTATCTTAGGGAATATACATAATAAGCTAGAAAAAATGTTGACTGATACACATTTTCTTCCTTTAGAAAGACCTGGGACTAGTAGCATTCTAGGTAATTGCACAGATTTATGGACTGCTTCTACTAGCAAATGCTTACATAGAGCATTTCGCCTTAACTAAAGTTTTATAAGTATAAATTTGTGCTATAGTTGCTAAAGTCCCCACAGTGATATTAATGGAAGTTTTTTGAGTACAATATACAACAAAATAAATGATGTCAAAGCAGAGTCATTTACTCTTGGCTGAGATGTTGAGGTAAAATTAATATTCATGTATAATGATGCAAACAAGATTTGTAAAACAAACAAACAAATAAGTAAATAAATCCTAGCTACTAGAGAGTGATTAGTGGAAGATGTAAAATGCCTTAAATACCAGAAAAAGGCCACTAGGTGGTGTAGTGGTTAAAGCACTGAACTCCCACATGATCAACCACGGTTTGAGTCCCAGACCTAATGGACTGAAAATCTTGCCAGGTGTGTGTGCGTGCATGCCCAAAATCCCAGGAGGAGAATTGAAGAGAAGGGACTACAGTATGGCCATCCTCCCTGGGAAGTGATTTCTCAATTGTCTCTCTCTGGCGAGTACACGTGTCCTATGGCAAAAACCTTAAAAAAAAACAATAACAAAAACAAAAACAAAACAACAACAACAACAACAGAAAACTACTAAATTTTCATTAATACCATGATCAAAATAAAATAATATTGGAGATTGTTTGTGTCAACTTGACCCTAACTCCCTTTATGCATTGGAAAAATAGTGATGGAAACTGTTAAGTAGAGAATTATTATTTTCTAACTGATATGGTTTTATATATATATATATATTTATATTTTTATATATATATATATATATAAATATATATATATATATAACACACAATTTGACTATTTATCTGCCTCCCTATCTAACTATTTACCTATCTATCTATTTGCAATTCCAAATTCCACAGAAAATATTTGCATCCTTGCATATGATATGTAAATAGAGGTGGCTACTAAGATTGCTGTTAAGTAGGTAGAGATATATTTTCACTTTCCTCCCTTCTGTTCATTTTTTTCTCTCTCTTTTCCCTCCCACCTCTAGTACCTTCAGACATCTGCATACTGCTCCTGTCAGTCAACTTGTCATGAGTTTCCAGAGATGTTCACGTTCACCTCTGCTTCCTGCTAACATTGCTACATCACATTTTCCAGCTTTTTTCTCAGTTAAGTGGGAAAAGGCTACTGAGTTCAGTGATTAACATAATATACAAGTGTAGTCCCTAAGATTGCTTTCAAAATCCCCTTCTCTTATATTTCCTTGCTCTGTTAGGCAGATTCAAAGCATTTAGTAGAAATCACAGAGGTCCTAGATGATAGCAGAGTCACTCAACAAAAGAAACTTGAGTACCTGAATTAAAATCGTGGAGCAAAACACCACCTCCTTACTGCCTCCCCCCACACCTAGACTCTACATTGGACTGGGGGTGGTGGTGAAAATAGTTACCAGGTTAAGCCCTAGAATACAGAGGTTGCCTGTAAGAGCAATGATCAAGTCTTGACAAACACAGTACCTCTTTACAGCTCATTGGTGTGCTCTCCAACTCTTCAGGATGAAGTTGGAAAACTACAGACTGTTGGCAAAATTTAGCCATGGCCTGTTTTTGTACAGCCTGAAATCTAAATTTAAAAAAAAATCTTTTAAGGATTTAGTGGGCCAACCCCATAACACAGTAATTAAGGGAGCTGGATCCTATATGGCAAATTGCATTGGATTCCAGTAGCAGCTAGAAAAACATGCTGGGCATGTGCATATGTGTGCCCCAAATTCCAACAGAATGGAGAAGGGACTGGGACATGACCATGCCTCACGGGAGATGCTTTTCTTCTTCTCTTTCTCCATCTATTTCTCTGTCACTTTTTGGCAAGCACATACACCCTCTGGCAATAAAAAGAGGGGTAATTTAAGGAGCAAGAAGAAGAGAAAGAAGGAGGAAAAGGAAGAGGAGGAAGAGGAAGGAGAAGAAAAGGCAACAATGTGACAGCAATAGCATTGGCATGGAAACCAAAAATATTTACTGTTCAGTCGTTTACAGGTTGCTGACAGCAGTTGCAGAATATTAAGACAGTCTGGTGTCTGGGGAACAGCAGATGGTGTAATGGTTACATTACCAGACTCCCACATAATTGACCATAGTTCAAGTACCAGACCCGGCGACTTAAACTCATGCCAGGCACATGTGCGTGTATGCCCAAAATCCTGAGAGGAGACTGGGGGAGAAGGGATTGTGGTGTGACTATCTCCCCTGGGGGATGATTTCTCACTTTCTGTCTCTCTCTCTCCGTGTCTCTGGTGAGTGCATGCACCCTATTGCAAAAATCTCTCCAAAAAAAAGATAGTCCAGCATCTTTGGTAGAGGCCTCAGTGTGCAAGGATTTCCCGTTATATCACAATATCTTTTCCAAGAGTATGACTATGTATGCTATCACAGCTTCCAGTATCCGTGTTCCAGAATAGAGCACAGCTTCCTGCCAAGGTTAAAGTTTGGCAGGAGTTGGGTGCCCTAACAACACCAAGCTTCACTTTTTTATCTTGGTCCTCAAAGCAGCTCTCTTTGCCCAGAGTCCGACAACCTACTATTGAATAGGGCTATAAGCTTTTGATCTTAATTCTCTTTGTGTTGACAAACTCACCTAAAATACCTGAGAAAGGAAATAGCCTTCACTGTCCTTCTTGAGGTTTTCATGTTTTAATTGGAGTCCCTGTATTCCCTCAAACTTCTTCTATCAGAGTAAACCTTCTGCCCAGAAAATTTCTCATGTACATACATGCATACATGTGTGTCATAAGATATGTGTGTCATAAAGATGTATCCAAGAGTGTGCATGTGGTATGTGTGGGGTGTTTTCTGCACCAGCAAGAAGCTGGCTAAAAATATCCTGTCGCATTTGAATTTGTATAGGCCTTGACCATCTAACAAAATGTTTAAGGTTTCAGTTGGTCAGTGAAGAAAATATTATGCCAGCCATTGCATTTGGAAGTGGGAGTTTCTTGTCCCTATTCTAAAAACTTAGCTATTAATAGATAAATAAATTTTGAAACACTCATAAGAATAAAAACTAAGGTTCTGGGGATGAAGAGGAAGAAAACATGGCTTTTCTTGGCTGAAAGTCTTCACATGTACCTCACAAAGTGGTGGGTCACAGGTATAGTACTGAAGTAGAGGGATAAATGTTATCATAGCAATATCTAAACTAAACTACTATACCAAACACTACTAAGTCTGGCAACCAAACTATCATAAAATGTAAAAGATAATTTACAATCAATAAAGAACTTTAAAATCCCCTGATCTTTAGAGTAATGCTGGACTAAATTATAGTTTCATTAGGATAAGTTTAAAGGCAAAAAGAAAAAAAAAAAAAAACACTCCAAAAAAATGGCTGATTGCCCAAACATAATTCTAGACTTCTAGACACTGTTCTATGCATTTATTTGCTCTTATAAATGTTTTGTTTCACATAAACCATATTAAAATATGCACTTATATCTAAGAAATCAAGAACACTTTTTCTAATTGCCAGGAGGCATGAGAGAGAGAGAGAGAGAGAGAGAGAGAGAGAGAGAACTCCCCTAATGGTGTGTGGTCATTGCAATCTCTTCTCCTCCATTTCTCCATCTTGTTAGGACTTTGGGCATGCACACACACATGTCCATTGTGTTTTCCAGTCTACTTGGGACAGGATTTGAACTACTGTAGGCCATGTGGGATCCATTCCTTCATGCACAGGACTTAACACACTGTGTTACGGGGTCAACCCATCAAAGACTTTTTAATGAGGCTATATCAGGAAAGTTTCTAAGGGGAATAAAGTTTTAAATCCTGGATTTTAGAGAACATGTAAAGCAGTCTAAATGTTACTGTGCTCTACAAATATTTTAGTATCACATACCTAGAATTGACTAAAGCACCTATTTCTTCAAAATAAAAAGAGCACCAAATGTTATGGTCAACTCTCCTCCATGTCACAGAGAACTTTCGCAGAGCTGATGAGGCAAGGCATGTGCATGGAAAAGTGCACGGATAAAGCAAATCCTCTGACCAGCCTCCCTTTGCTCAGTCCTAGGGAATTAACAATGACAGGTTTCCTAATGACGGCCCTCTCCTTTGACAGGCTTCTTATCCATTTTAATCCCTGATGTATTGACTGGATAAACAAATTCATACTATGTTGGCATCAGAAATTAATATGTTTATATGCTTTCGGCAAATTTAATATTCTTTTTGGCAAGGTTTGCCCTCTTAGGGAAGAGAATGTCAAAATCTTTTGTAAAACCTGCAATTATTCTACTTTTTCAAAGTTATTTTAAATAGAATGCTTGAAGATAGAAAAATTGGCATGAACTTTCAGCTTTTAAAGTCATTGACTTAAACTAGAAGCAACATGACATCTAAGATGTTTCTGTGTTTTGAAGGGTACTGGTAATATATTGCCTAGCAGGTAAGAATCTTAGAAGTTGTAAGATGGATTTTTACAATTTTGCTTTTTTCTCAAAGGATACAATTTTGTGTGTGTATGTGTAGAAATCATATATTAACATATTTTAATTATTCCAAAATTGACTAAGTAACTTAAATTTAAGTTCAGAAAGAAATAAGGATGAACTTCAAACAAACAAACAAATGGTTAGCATCAGGGACTACACCCTGAACAAGCTCATGTTTCCTGTATATGAGCAAAACTAAAGCCAGCCATATTGCTTAATAGGAGGCTGTTTGCCTGAATGAGCAGGTGTGTACTCTTAGAGTGTCACACCCTTGCTAATTTATAGATCATCCTCATATTGGTCTTTTCATCTCAAAAGAAAAATTTCTTCTAGCATTTTATTTTCTTTTTTTCCCACAATTTTACCTTTCTTTTTCCTGGAACAAAGTCATTGATCTCTAAAGACTGCAGTGTTTCTGTCCATGTAAGACCTTCATTTTGAATTTCTGCAGGTTGAGGTCTTTTATTCTCTACCACTAGTTGTGATTTTATTTTGAGGCAAAATTTCCTAAAACGGGTCAATTTCTTCTACTGTGTAATAGTTAAATTCTCCACACATTTAAAAAACTATATTATAGAAGCTCATTTGCCACTATCTGAGATTTTATTAACTCATAACTTACTTGAATACTTGATGGTTTCTCATAAAGCTATGTAGTGATCTTTTTTTATGTCTATTTTCTTATATTCTCAAAATAGCTATGTCTTGGGACCAGCAGTTAGCGTAATGGCTATGTCGCTGGACTCCCACATAGTCGACCACGGTTCACGTCCCGGACCTGGTGGCTTAAACTCACGCCGGGCGCGTGTGCGTGCATGCCCAAGATCCCGCGAGGAGAATGGAGGAGAAGGGATTGTGGCGTGGCCATCCCCCCTGGGGGGTGATTTCTCGCTTTCTATCTCTCTGTCTCTCTCTGTCTGTCTGGCGAGCGCACACGCCGTATAGCAAAAACCTCTCCAAAAAAAAAAAAAAAAAGCTATGTCTTGGCAATATGTATTTAAAAGCAAACTGTAGAAAAATCATTTAAAGTAGTAATCTTGATAAAATGCTCATTTAATATAATTTTCTACTTCCCTATGAAATTTGTTTTTGCATTTTTTTTCTGTAAAATATCAAAGTATTATTTTGGGGTATATACTCGTGAAAATGCAATGGATTTTACCCATGCCCTAAAGAAGGCAAGCATTATGCTGAATATTTTTTCACATTTTTAAATTAAAATAAATTGCCTAAATTATAGGTGGAATATTCTAAAATATTTAATTAGATATATGATATCTAAAATATTGAATAAAATGATCTGAAGCAAGCTAAGTACGACAGGCAATTGGAAGATTTTCTGCAAAGAGAACTTGACAACTTAGACAGGAATCAACAACAAAGGCCATTAATCTTCCTGCTGTGAGAGGAAATATCACAACCTTGTGATGTTCATGAGATGATGGAAGGCCAACCTGATGAGAAAGCTGATGTGGCTGTTAAAAGTTCAAGAATGTTTTGTCCAAGCAAAAATAACATGGATTATGTAGACAGAAAGGAGAGACTGAATTTATTTTCAGACCAGCTACTAAAGGCAGCTATTTTTTTGTCCAGAGGAGATATTTTGAAATAACCAACATCTCACATTGATAAAGCAATATACAAACATGTAATAACCTTACCTACCAAATATATCTTCTGTCACCTTAAAAGAAAGTGCCTAATGTATTGTAGAAAATGTAGTCTCGCTTCACCGTTTTATCTCAAAAGGACATTCACAAAAACAGGGTCAGTGGAGAACTTTCTGAAAGTTCATACTAAATCTCAGAGGCAGAGAGAAAGCAAAATAAAGGTAACTAAGAAAAAATCAAATTCAAGTTAGAATGAAAGCAATGGCATTCTATGTAAAATAGAAGGCTTATGCTTCCCATCAGTACATGAATGTAGTGATGGGTGAGGAGAAACAGGAAATAATATGGCTAAGGAAAAATTTCTACTTATGCAACATAAACACCTCTTGGTAATGTGATTTAGTGCCTGAAAAGAAAAGGAGGGAAAGGATAGAGAAAGTTTGAAAATGAGGAAAGGAGAGAAGGAATAGAAATAAATGGAAAGCAAAGAACATAAATCAGTATTTCCTGAGCACTTAGGCTTCGAATACTGTGATATGTGTGTTCATATATGTCACCTGATATCATCTACAACCTAATTTTCTAGATAAATATTATTACCCCATTTATACATATGGAGAAACTGAGCCCTATGAGAAATTAACTAAAGCGAGGATTCAAAATCACTTTGACTATAAAACTCATTCACTTAAATTTTCTCATGATTGTCTTTGAATAACGTGAAGCTTAATCTTCTCAGATTTAAATGACTGATAACATCCAGTGAAGTGGATTTAATTCCTAGAGATAGTCATTTTTCCATTCAAAACATCAGTCTCCAACAAAGCCTCAGTTTGGGACTGCAGACCATTGTACAGGTTTTTTTGTTTTTTTTTTTGTTTGTTTGTTTTTTTGAGAGGTTTTTGCTATAGGCTATAGTGTGCGTGCGCTCGCCAGACAGACAGAGACATAGAGACAGAAAGCGAGAAATCACCCCCCAGGGGGGATGGTCACGCAGCAATCCCTTCTCCTCCATTCTCCTCTCGGGATCTTGGGCACGCACATACACACGCCCGGCGTGAGTTTTAAGCCACCGGGTCCAGGACGCGAACCGCTGTCGACTACGTGGGAGTCCAGCGACATAGCCATTACATTAACTGCTGGTTCCCTGTACAGGGTGTTTTACTTGTGGAGTTGCAGCATGGAGGCCAAGAGAGGCAATCAAAGGCCTTCGAGTCCATCAGACTGGTAGACTGAAGTGACTGGGAAATTCTTTGTGGAGGCTGCTGTTTTCTGAGTCAGGAATAGTGAACCCTCTTTGGGACAAGAGTGTGTAGCTTCTGAAAGGGAAGAATGTCATTATGGAGAAATGCTCTCTTTTACCATTAAACATTGGACTCCTGGACCAGATATAACTGGCTTTTTGCCTGAAAAGGTCAGTCCTCTACTATACTTCTCTGTCACTTTGATTTTGTTCCTTAGACCTGGTTGCGGTTCCTCATCAACTCCACTCTTAGCGATGAACTACACTTCCTTCCTGCTCCCTATCCCTTTACCCGAGGTCAGTTTGATTCCTGTTCTGTCTCTTGTGTACCCCCATCTTTGATTCCACCTTGACTATGTATTTGGATCTGCCTCTTGCTTCATGTTTACCCTATGCCCTGGTATGATTTCTGGTTTGGGTCACACTGCCCAAGATATTAGGTGATTTCCTTCTTTCTGATTTAAGCTAAATCTCTGAGGCCTCAGTAGAGTTGAAACACTGGATCATATGAACCTATTGTCAGTGCTGAAATTCAAGAGTATGACTTAATCATACTCTTGTCCCCTGTACCTTTTGCTCTTTTGACCTCCTTCTCATTCTGGCCCTTAAGGTTGTCCAGCAACCCCATCCATCATGTTTTCTTAGTACATCTATTCTTTTGCCTTTACAGATTACTGTTTCATGCCTATGTCTCTCTCTTTTAATCATCAGTATCTTCTCTTCCCTCTTTAATCTTAATGGCTAGCGCAATATTTCTTCCTCTATAGAAAAATAGAAGAAACCAGATAGGAAAATTCCACATGCTCCCAACAGCACCTCCGTGAACTTACTGGTAAATTTATCTTTTCCCCTGCCACTGTAGATAAACTATCTACTGTTGTATCTCAGATCAATCCTTCAATTGGATGATGAATCCCAACCTTTTATGCTACATCAAATACATTAATTTAGCAACTGTCTCCTCTGCATAGCATCACCAATTTCCCCTTTTTAACTGGATCTTTCCCCGCATCATACAATATGCTATACCACCTAGCCACTGCCTCATTTCCCAATCCATCCCCTTTATGGTAAAACTTTTGAAAATGTTGTCTATATTTTCTGTCTCTGGTCTTCTCTTCTGACTTTTTCCTGAACCCATGACAATCAGGCTTTTAATTCACTGTGACTGCTCTTGTCAAAGTCTCTGATGACCTGTACACTGCCAAATTCAATGGTCAAGGCTGTGTTTTCATCTAGTATTCAATAGAGTGATCATTTTCTCATGCTCACTTTCTTCACTTGACTTCTGGGATATTTCTATGTGTGTGCATGTGTTTTAAGTGTCCTTCTTCTTCAGTCTCCTTTGCTGGTTTCTGTTCATCTCTCCTATCTCTAAATGGGAAGGTCATAGAACCTATTTCCTCACACTGGGTTGTAAACCCTATGATGGCTGAGAGCTTGCCCTTGATGTAACTAGAATAGTATCCATCACAGAACAAGTTTCAAGAAATATTGCTGAAAGGATAAATTGGCATTATAATAAAATTAATTTGACTAGTTTGGTAAGGAGCTTTTTCCTTGGAATGAACAGCAAGCTACAATTATTAACATCTTAGACAAAATGAAAAGAAAATACCATCCAAGTTTCCTGGTAACTTGCTTAGATTGAGAGGAAATAAAACCTGATTTATCAACTGCCTGGTATGGACTTTTTCATCCCTCAAATCTAACCTTATAGTCTTATGTCCAGATGTCCAGACCCATGTTCACAGTACAGGAGCAAAGAAGTTTCATATAAAGCTTTCCTTGGAAGTGTCCTTACAGACATTCCGACCCAATCGTCTATCACAGATTGGCCAAGAATTGCTCAAGAACACCCTGCCAATTAACAACAGAGTTCTTAATTTTCTCATCCATTTGATTTTCTGTAAGTTTTTTTTTTATAATAAACATTACATTATCATAAAGTGAAAAAGTGAAGAGAGTCCTCAATGTTCTTATTTTTCCTTTTTAAAAGTTCATTTTCATTGATCTCTTTCATGAAAAGGAAGGAAAAACAGAGAAAAAAAGAAAGCACCTCAGCAGGGCCCTGCTGCACCACAATCATCCCTCTAGTCTCCCCACCAGTCAGGGTTGTGGGTGTCCACGGTTTGCTGGTATGCTAGCCTTTTCCCAGGATCCAAACCCAGACCTCCCGTACTGCTCCAGGCTCCAGGCTCCAGGACATTGCAGCGGCACCACATTGTCTGTACCACCATGGCTGGGACCCTCAGTTTTATTTTAAAGTTATGCAAGAGCCTGTCTCACCAGGCAACAAGGTCTATCCAGTAGAAATAAAATGATACCCTGACATGTATTAAAATCTTCTAGGATCCACAGTAAAAATTTTAAAAAGAAACAGGTTAATTCGACTATTATATTTTATTTAACCCAATATGAAAAATATGACTTTGAAATGTAATCAACCTAAAATATTATTATTATTATTTTATTCTTTTGCCACTGGGCACATGTGTTAGCCAGAGAGAGACAGAGAGAGGGAAAATGAGAAATCATACCTTGGGAAGATGGCCACGCTGAAATCCCTTCTCCTCCTTTCTCCCATTGGGATTTTGGGCACACACACTTGTGCACCTGGAGTGATTTTCAAGACCAGGTACAGTACCTGAACCATGGTCAGCCATGTGGTAATCCAGCACCTTAACTACCAAGCCACTTGGTGGCCCAATTTAAAATATTATTAATGGAAAGGTTTACATTACTTCTTACATATTAAATTTTAAAATCCAGTGTCTATTTTACACTCATAGCACATTTTAATTTGGACCAACCACATTTCAAGTGTCCAGGAGCCACATGTGACTAGTGGCTTATGTGTTGGCCAATTTAGCTCTGAGAATTACTACTTTTGTTTGACTTAACATTTATTATTTTTATAGGTTCCAGATACTATGAATGTTAACTATAATGTTAATCTTAAAAAGATTAGTATAGCAACTTTTTGTCTAGTGGTAAAATAAATATTTCAGTAGAAAATTCAACTATTATGAGTTTGTTGACATGTAGTAGTTTAATCAATTTTATACCTGCTTTTCTCTTTTCCTCTGCATTATTTTTTCCACTGACCATGTTTCCAGTCATTGTATTTCCACTAACGAGTCTCTCCTACCCTCCTTTGAATCAATTTACCAAGTCTGATTAGTTCTCATATCAATGAGCTAAATGATATCCAACCAGTATTTACCATGTATTTTGCATGAGAATAATGTTTTTACCTTTTTGTAATTTATATCTTGGCATGCAAATATTTTAATTGGCATCGTTTCAGGTGTCATATATGTGCATTGAAATTTGCAATCTTTTTAGTCAGCATCATCAAATTTGTCTGTTTCAGCTGGCAAAGATAGCTCTAATCATAGAATGAGCAGGTGACTACCTGTGCAGAGGGATTTGCAGAACCATAAATCAGTCCACCTTGCTGAAAAATATTATCAGCTTTCAAGGCTGAATGAAATTCCAGAAAAATATTAACTAACTAACTGGGCCACAACTAAGTGGAAAAAGAAACTACTAGTGAAGCCCCTTCTTACCCATTGCCAAGCACCTGAGAACATTTCTGAACAAATGGGACTGAGTCTTAGCAGGTATTAATATTGAGGTAGGGAGCCAGACAGTGGTGGCACAGTGGTAAAATGCAACACTGTATGAGGCAATCCTACTTGGGAAGATTCCTGGTTCAAGTCCAGAGATCTCCCTGAGTATGCTGGGCACATGCCCATGATCTGGGGCTAGCTGAGGCAGAGAGCAGATTGCAGAGTCAAGACCCTAGTGAGAGTATTCTCTCTCTTGCTCTCTGTTTCTGTCTCTGTCTCTATCACTCATGGAAGAAATGCATAATATTAAAAAAGCAAGTTAGGAATAATAAATCTTATTTTGTTTTATTTGCTGTTATTTTCTGTGTGTGTATGACTGTGTGTGCAAGAGTATAGGAAGATACTAGGTTTTTTCATGATCTACCATCATCTCCCGTAAGCAGAGCCACACCATGGTAAAAGAGTGGCCCATTAATTACACTAGCTCTCAGGTGTAGGTCCAAAAAAGAGAACAAAGCATGGGACAAAAATAAATCTCGGGGAAATGGGGATTTTAAAGCAAAGTAACAGGAGATTTGGGGACACAGATGGGATGTAGGCAAGTCAAGAACTGACTTGTTAACCAGGAGTCCTTCCATTATAAATAACAGAAACTCAACTCAAAATAGTTTTCTCACAGAAGGGAATGTATTGGCTCAGGTACACGAAGTCTGAACACACTGAAGTTTCTGTCACAGCTAAACACAGAGGCTCACATGAAAGTCTTAGTACTCTGGCTCTTTCTCTGTCTCTTGAGCATGTTCTTGCCATGTAGTGAGCCAAATGACTCACCACAACCCCACCTTCATATCCCATTAGCTTATCAATTCCAACAGAGTAGGCCTCTTCAGATCACCCCAAAAGAAATCTTCCAGGGAAGCTTCTTTTAGGCCTGTGACGAGTCCTATCTGTCATAATATGCAGGAAGATGGTGGAACTTTGGCCAGATCTGGTTCGTACTCTCTCCACCATGTTTCATGGGAAGTCATGAGGCTCACTTGTACCACTTGGAATGGATTCCCCAAGGGAAAGCGTAATCCTCTTACAGAAGAAAAAGAGAACGCTGAGTAGGCAAAAACAACTGTGTCCACAACATAGGCAATCAAATTCAGGAAGAAAGGGAGCTGATAAACGGGAAGCTTTTAAATGTATGAAAACAAATTAATTCTTCATGTGCATGAGAAATGCACAATAGTGGGTAATGGATGGGATGCCACATCACATGTATTTTTCCTCAGCATTTGTATCTGTAACAAAGCAACAATTGAATAACATCAAACCAAAAGATAAAGATAAATTCTCCATCACCATTTTTTTGTCTTTTACATTTGAGTGACAGGTAAGAATTTGCTTCCCCAAAGTGGAATATTAATTTAAAACTAACTAGCTTTAAGATGTCAGAGCACTGTCAAAATTATGAATCCTCAGCAAAGCTAGTGACAATATAATATACTTAATTGCTTAATAGTGGAAATATTTCTGTTATTAAAACTGATTTACTATTTACCAGTGGCCCAATTTTTAAGTTATAATTACAGAATTATCTGTATATATTTTCTGAATTCATTATGGTCTACATTCTCTTTGACTATTTCTATTTTTCCCCCTTTTTTTGTTTGACTCTTTCTATTTTTAAATATTACTTTTTACAGTTAATTAAGGGAAGTTTCTCTTCCAGGCTAGGAGGCAAAGACATCTTTAGTCAAGAATAAAGGGAGAGGGTTTGGGGTTATTGGCTGATCACATTTTTCTTCTTTGAACTACTGCTTCTATCTAACAAGGAGTGAAGAAATATATATTGGACACAGCACTAATTATCCATGGCTAGATCCTAGAAGTCAAATTAAATTTCTCTGAATAATAAAGAACTGCCAGAAGTAAACATTAATAATAAAGTATTGCTGACCATGAATACTTACACTTTGTGAATCATTTTATGTCTGACCCTGAGAACTTAATGTCCTCGAATTCTACAGCCTTCTGTGCCACTCCTTCCTTTACATTCCAAGTAATAGTAGTTTGCATTTTCCTATCCTGCTTGATTTACATGAAATATTGTCTGATGCCAAGTTTCTTACCCCAAATATTTCTGGGTTGACATTCAGAAATGTTTACTTCTTCCACAAATACTTCCTGCATCTCTTTTGGTACCTTTCAGTTCAGGCTGCTGCTCTGGACTTGTAAACAGATCAATTATCCATTCTTGCCAGGTCAATATTACTCTTCCAAAATATTGGAGCTTGCCTAAGTGAGAGAACATGTTCACATGATAATTCCTTAAAGTGTGCTGTTCAACAAAACTTTACCCAAAGGGCTGAGAACAGAAAAAGTTAACAATGCTGATGGGAAAGTGGTTATGGGAGTTCTACTGTCCTCCCTTTACCAGATCATAGACATAATAGTTTATAAAATATGCCATATCCCTCTCCAGTGTTCTGCTATCACTCTCCTAAGACCCAAACTTGCCACACCACTGAAGAGTCTGATTTCCCTTCTATGACCGCATTCCTTCCCATTAGAATGTCCCTACTTGGGCTCCAGAGGCACACACTTGAGAGAGATTATACAGATATATGGAAACATTCTCCTCTTTAGTAGGATTGACTTTATATTTGCATATATAAAATGCTCCCTGGGAAGTTTTCCCAATCCAAACCCAATCTCATACAAATATGAAGGGAGTCTTCAAAAACTTATGAAACACATGTGTTGGAGGAAATATTTATGGGTTTCAAATTTCTTTGTACCAAAATAAACTGATACTTTAATTCCAGTTCTCCACAATCTTTCTGAAGTCTTCCATAAATGTCATATATACAATATTCATGAAAAAAAATTAATTCTGCTTCTGCCTCAAAAGCACATATGAAGCAGCAGTTTGTCCTGAGACACTGTTCAAGAGAAATCAGCAAATACATTTTAAGGGCATGAGTTGCACTTAGGAAATGAAAGAACAAAACATGCTCTCTTAGTATGCAAGAGAGTGGAATAAAATCTCTTATTTTCATGAGTAGACCTACTTGTCTGTAAGAATGATTCTGGCTTTCAGATATGCAAATATCACTGTGAATTTAAGGAGAAAATAACTACCACAATTATGAACCTACAATGCATTCTATAGACCATGATTTGGAACTTTCTGGAGCAGAAAATGATCAACCAAACTTATGTTAGAAAACTATCAACATAGTTTGTAATACTTCCACATTGATGTAATTGTGTAAATATGTGCAAATAATTTTTCCTCTCAGAAGAGTTGGATATTCACATTACATAGACAGAACAGCACAGGCAAGATGCATTGTCAGAAGATGGCGCTACTCTTCAACAGAGAAGGGATTCTTTGGTTAAGAAAGGCTTCTTCAAACTTCTACTGAGAATTAAGAATTGGCAGGTGGAAAGATACCTAACACTTGGAAAATAACTTGTGAAGTTAAAAAAAATATACTTCTGTCTAATCACAATGGTGGTTTTTATTAGGAAATATAATAATTTACTCTTTTATTTACCAAATAGTTTTTGAGTACTTATTATTTATAGTGTTCTGAGTTGTAGAGAATATAAACAGAAAACTAGAAAACTATGCCAGCAAAAAGCTACCATGTTACCAATCTGGCATACACATACAGGCTCATACATGTACCAAGGACTGCTGAGTACAAATATGCGTAATTACATTTCTGAGAAGTAGAAAACGATTAGGATGGTCACAGGTTAGCCACTTTAGACAGGAAGAAAGATAATTAGGAATAGCCAGGGAAATCCTTTGTATGGAAAAGCAGAGTATATGTAAGTAAAAGATGGAATATCAGACAGGGAACCTAGTTGAATGGAACTCGGAGGTCCTTGAGTACCACATAAATACACTTGTACATTTTTTCATAATAATGAGGTTTCACTAATAGCTTTTGAACCAGAGAGTGAGTGACAGGATTGGCGTTGTGCTTTCAGAAGTCAATCTAGTGGTGCAGAGAAGATGAGGACAGGGTTAGAGAAAGGAGATTAAAGGTCTGGAAAAATTTGACATACTAACTGCTGGTTCTTGAAATTGTTATATAGATATTATTAATGCATTTTACATGAGGTAAAATGGTTTGACCTTTAAGAGTCCACATTTAATGTTTATCCAGGCTCAGGTAGGTTATTAAGATAAAATTATGCCTGATGTTTTGCACTGTTTACTAAAGTTTCTTCCTGGCTTTTCTTGTATTTGCAAATATATTGTAATAATATAGTAAGTGCTTCAAAGTGTGGGAAAGAGAAATTTGCTTTTAACCCTTCTTGTTGCATCTTACATGTGTTTGGAGAGAGTATGGAGGAGAGTGGCTATGAAATTACTGTAGAAGCATAAATCCAGCTACACCTGGGCTGTACCAGAGTGTGGCAAAGACCTTCACAAATGCTTCTTGGGAGTGTATTTGCTGTTACTTCTTTTCTTTCTAAACCCTTTTTTATGTTGAACATTTTCACCAATCTAGCCTTTGGAGAGTTAAGAAAGTGTCAGAGAGGTGGAGCTGAAAGCTACCTCAGGATCATTCTTGCAGGAAAAACAATGTCAGAGATGAAGGAGGTTCTTCATTATACTGTATCTGGGAAAATAACGTTTTCAGCATTCACTCTAGCAAGAGTACCCAGGAAAAGTTCATTATTATCTGGCAATGAATCCTCTTTATTCATTCCCTCATTTACCTAATAAAGGCTTAATGAGCACCAAACACATTACCACGCTAAGGCCTGGGGAAACTCAAGGACCCTAGTCTAGAATACAATTAGCAGGACAACAGTAAGGAAAATAAGATGACAGAAACAGGTAGGAGGCAGCACGCAGAAGGGAGATGTCAGTTAAGAAAAGGTCCTACAGAGGCGACAGCTGAACTGTATTTTTGTAGATGAATAAGAGTTTGTCAAGAGGAATGTCTGTCAAGAGGTCATCTCATTCAAAGAAAAGCAACATGTGCAAAGACAGGGAAATGCCAGAGAATGAGACTGATTAGAAGGCAGAGACCACATCATGATGCGCCTGGCATAAATCATTAAGCCTGGAATTTACACTGCGAAGAGTGATTCGCTGTGATGGCCATTTCATATACTCAAAATCTGAAATGTATAAACAAAATACTTATAAACAAAATCTGTTCTGGTTGGTATTCTTTTTTATCCTCTACTGCATTTTTATATGATTCACTCACTATTGACACGCTAAAGAAAGACAGTTGCTAGGGCTGTTTGTTCTGCCAGGTTTTTGAGCAGTTAGTTTAGGGCCTGTATGTGAAGTTGGGCAAATTGGAGGTTCTGCAGTACAAGTTTTGCAGTCAAGGTAGCATATCTGAGAGTGAAATTTAGGCTGTGACATATGTCATGGGAGAAAGCTTACTTAATTATTTTACATAAATGGAGCTACACAGTGGAAGTGCTTGGCACAGTATTTGACACACACCCCTCAACAAATGTCAGTTATTATTAATAATGGTACTTAATTTAAAAAATTAGAGTAGAAAGAAGTAAGGAAGATTATATATGTGGAGTAGAATGATTCTTTTGTTAATTTAGCCTGACATCCCAATTGACAAATTTAATGGATACTTATCAAGCGCATTCTCAGGCAGACTATCTAGGCTATGGGGACACACCAGGGATCAAAGGAGATCAAAATTCCTCCTTGGCGGGAGGTTAACTTTGGTGGTAGAGTGGTTTAGTTTTAGAAGTCTGGAGGGTGACTTACTGACTTCCCAATGTGAATACTGCAATTGTTCTTGTCTCCTCCTTCATAGCCTGAAGAGGAATTGTGGTGAAGAGCAAGGTGATGGCTAGAAGAGAGAGCAAACCAGCCTTGATGGCTGTCATTTGAGTGTAAGATGCGGCCAACCTTCTGACCGTTACTACCAGATCTCCTGGCTCTGATTTCATTACAAAATCTCACCCAGACTTCTCCTTATGGTATCTTTAGAGCATATGATCCCTTTAGAGTAAGGATGTTGCTCCTGCCAAGAAGTGGGCTACTGGCATACCTGAGCTTGATTTTGAACTAGATGCAGATCAATTAAAAAATCAATTATGACTCAGAAGCTCTCCAAGCAATTTTTTCCTAAATAACCTGAACAACCTATCATTGATCTATCTGGAAACTGATAACTTTCCAGGGTAGGAGGAAAAAAAAAAGCCTCCCTTCTTCTTCTTTTAAACTATACACCAAATGTAGGAGTGGATGATGTCAATACATGTCAATGTTCTAGTCTAAAGGTATTGTTTAAATCATATTTTTCCCATGTGAAACTAAAACCTTACTTTGAAAACATCTAAATATTTTGCACACATTTCTTTAAAAGTTGTTAACTTGATTTTAGTTAACAATGGATCTATTAATGGTGGCTTGTCTGATGGCAAAAGCTTGCTGTGACACTGCTTGCTCTGCAGAGTCATTTAGCACAGGTTCCATCAGTCTGAACATACCAAAGACTTCTTTTTAGTATCTTTTTTATTTTTTTCACTTACTGCGATGTAGGGTCAATTGTATCATTGTTACTGACATATAATTTATTATTATTTTTTTTAATTGCCATAGTAACTGTGTATATTTATGGGGCACAGTAAGTTTTTGGCATTTGGATACAATGTATAATGGTCAAATTAGGGTAATTGCATACCCATCACTTCAAATATTTATCCTTACTTTGTGCTAGGAACATTTAAATTTTTCTTTTCTGGATATCTTGAAATAAACAAAGTCTTATTGTTCCCTGTAGTCATCCTATTGTACTATCAAACACTAGAATTTATTCCTCCTAATTCTAATATGAGAAGTATACTCAAGTGTTCAGGATTGAGACATGTTTTAAAATGGTATGGATAGATTCAAACAATTCTTTTATACACACACAGACACACACACACACACACACACACACACAAATGGACTGTCTTCTGCTAATAATGGAATTAAGCTGACTTAAAGCAACTAGTTAAAAAACAGGAAATTCAGGACAATAAATTTGTTGGCATTTAGAATGAAAAGTGTTATTTACTTAGGAAATAGATTCACTAAGTGTAAATTAACCTAAATTATGTTCTTTTTAGGGGTTTGAGATAAATAGACTGCTAAGTCAGGAGAATTATATATAATTATTGTGTATCTCTTTTATCAAAATTTTAACACAACATTTAACAAGATATTGTTCAGGAATATCCTAGAGCAGTGTACACTGGGTAATACAGATAAGAGAATTTTAAAAATTAGTGAACAATTGTTTCTAAATGTATTCTACTAAGATATACCTTTAAAAAATCACATTATATTTAGCAGTGTATTAGGGACATAATGACACAAGCTACCTTACCAAATCTGATAATCAGACAAAATTGAAAAAGAAAGGTGTATAATGGATAATAGAATCAACATTACAAGAAGCTCTATACTCCAACGGCTGAAATTAAACAATATCGTATTTAAGGAAACTAAGTTTTTTTTTTTTTTTGGAGAGGTTTTTGCTATAGGGCGCGTGCGCTCGCCAGACAGACAGAGAGAGACAGAGAGATAGAAAGCGAGAAATCACCCCCCAGAGGGGATGGCCATGCTGCAATCCCTTCTCCTCAATTCTCCTCTCAGGATCTTGGGCACGCACGCACACGTGCCCGGCGTGAGTTTAAGCCACCGGGTCCGGGACTCGAACCATGGTCGACTACATGGGAGTCCAGCGACATAGCCATTCTGCTAACTGCTGGTCCCAGGAAACTAAGTTTTTACATCTGAATAAAAATAAGCTTTTTAAATTAAAAGATATATGATGGGGTTACCTGACTTCATGGAAGTTTCTGTGAGCAAGGAAAGAAAAGAATTTTTAATTGACTAGAGAATAATATAAATGTATCATAAATACTAAAAGTATAGGGTTGTTGGAAAAGTTACAACATATTTTTTCATGTTTTTCTATACAATACCAGTTGTGACTTTTCTAATGACCCAATAGTATATAGAATAAGGGAGGAAAAGTAATTTTAATTTTCAGTGGTCATGATAATATATGCAATACTATGTTCAATATGTGGTGTCATATTTTAATAGAAACATCTGAAAATGATAGCATATCTAATTAAATTACAGTGAAAGTGGGGGAGATAAAGACTATCTAATATTGGAAGATCTATTATGGGAATGCCTAGACTGTAGAAAATAGCATTTGTAAGAGAAACACTAGTTGTATTCAGATGTACAGAGAAATGTAGGTAGATGAGAAATCAGGTTGATTTTATATTAGTCAAGTGAAATATAGAATCAATAAGTGAACATTTAAAACAGGCATTAACTCAATGTAAAGCCTTTCCATTCATCAAAATTGTGATGGGAGAATCTTAAGGCTAAAATCTCCTATCATTGGAAAATTTCAGCTAGAGACAAAATGATTATCTGTTTAAAGATGTTGAAGAAAACAGGCCTGTACTGTGTAGTAGTTCAAGCTATGTACTAGGTGGGTTATTAGGAACTTTCCAAAAATATCAAAATTTCCTAGAATTGTTCAACTTACATTTCAGTTCTGAGAATTCGATATATAATTCTTCAGGATACTCTCCTTCACTTTATTAAAAAACAAACTCGCAGAAATATAAATGCAAAATGGAAGTTGTTTTCTTCAACTACTTCAATGGAAATAAAGTGAGTAATTTTTTAAAGCTTGGCATGACCAAGCAAGCTTACATTGAAATTCTGAAAGTAAAAATCATTTCCAAGTAAAACAACCCGTTTTTCCCTTAGTAACATGTGCTATACGCCTTCATTTCAGTTATGTGTATGAAAAAGGTTTTAACTTCTTCTTAGAAATATTTCCTTTCTTTTTTAAATCCCTCTTTCTACTAAAACAAAATAAAACAAAACAAAAAACTATATATACTCAACACCTGTATCGTTCTTTATTCTTAGAGAATCAGACATATCAAAATTACAACCCTAATTTTGTATATAGGCTTTTTTTCTGGGAGCATTTTATAGCATACATCCAATTTCTGGTCATGAGTATCTCTTTTTTGAATACACTAAGAGATAGGCAGGGTCAGACAATGTAGGGTGTTGGGGCCTTGGGAAGAAATTATTTTTCTATCTTAGAGAGCTGAATTGCTAATAGATTTTTGAGCTCTGACGATAGGATCTGTTTACATTGTGAAAGTAGTATTCTTGCTTCTGCCCTGTGGCAACATGATGGCAGAAGGACAAAGGGGAGGCAGACAGTCGGGCAGTGGTCAAGCCGGAAATGAAGATCAAGCTTAGGAGAATAAGGAAGCTAGCCGTAGGGAACACGTGAAACTTCAGATTGAACATACGGTAAACTGTATTTTTTTCTTTTTTTTTTTTTTTTGGAGAGGTTTTTTGCTATAGGGCGCGTGTGCTCGCCAGCTAGACAGAGAGAGACAGAGAGACAGAAAGTAAGAAATCACCCCCCAGGGGGGATGGCCATGCCGCAATCCCTTCTCCTCTGTTCTCCTCTCGGGATTTGGGCACGCATGCACACGTGCCCGGCATGAGTTTTAAGCCACCAGGTCCGGGACGCGAACTGCGGTCGACTACGTGGGAGTCCAGTGACTGCTGGTCCCTAAACTATATTTCTTATAAGACATTTCTCTCTAAACTGGTATGAGAACATCTTTTGCTGTGTAAAAACTGGAATTTGACCTTTGTAAAATTATTTTTATGACTTTTCTCATTTGGTAATTATTAACACAAGGGAAATTTTTAAAGGGCATAGTATTGTGTAAGTGAACATTTATGCAATAAGGCTGAAAATAGTTGTTAGTCATTTCAGTATCTTTTCCCTGCCTCTTTTCTTAGAGAAAAAGGAGGAAAAATAGACTCTAGCACTAAATGCAAAAGTGGATACAATTGTAAAGCACGACATTGTGTATGGTTTATCCATCTGCCCCCATAAGTCATTTTCCCTACTGTCTATACACATAGAATCATTTATAGTAGTCATAATGTTGGGTAAATAAAATCTCTGACCTGTGAGACATGTATTTTCTGAAAATGTGAGCACTTTAGCATATACATGGAAAAGTATCAATAAAATAAGCTACTATCTCACTACCATTAGTCTACTCTGGTATGAAGATTAAATACTTGGCAGCAAGTCAATGTACCTTCCCTCTTTGGTTATAGTTTTTAGGTTTGGAATTATCCAATGTAGTAAGAATATGGTATATCATTTCTCATCTAATTTCCTCGGTATTGCTGAACATTAATGTTCTCAACAGAAAATCTATGCCTCAGTTTTTCAAGTGTGTTTTCTCTAAATGACCTAGACTTCTGCTTAGAATGGACAGTTGGGTGGACTGCAGAGATGATGGGTGAAACTCATATAGCAGCACTGTTCCTTGGTCCCATCATCATCAATGGCCATGCAGGAATTTAGAATGTACTGATAATTTGACAGTTGTTGCTCTTTTTTCCAGAGGGAAATTGATATTTGTCTTACATTCTTGTTTAGGAAACAATGCAAAATTTATGTAATTAGAATTTTGAGAATAAAATGAGAAATTGGCCACCATTGGATTAGTTATAAATAATAGAATAGTTTGTGTGTGCTTATTAGATAAAATGCAAAGTTGTTTTTGTGTTTTTTTTTTTTTTTTTCCCCTGCAAGATTTCACTTGGCATAGTTCCTAGAATGTAAGGGAAATTTAGAAGCAGCGAGAGTTGCCCTCCTTTTCACTTTTGTTAAGACTGATGCCTGAGGCTTGATAGAATACAAATTTGTGCTACTCTATCTTTAGAGTGAGTGCATCTTGTTTACTTAGGCATAAAGCACATGTTATTGTGTTGATTTGATTCTTTGCATAAATGATGAGAACAGGAAAGTCAGAATAACAAAGGGGAGAAGTAGTTGTTGATTTGTTGAACCTGAGCCCTTTGATCTTGAATAAGTTGTGGTGATACCCCATGAAGTTATTGAGAGAATAGTGGCATTTGAGCCCAAGTATCTGGATTTAAACCACAACCCTGACGCTGATTAGATTTATGACTGTAGGCAAGCTATTTGCATTCTTTGACTTTCAGTTTCTTCATTTGTAAAAGTGAGGATAAGTACACCTGTCTTGAAGATTTGTGATGAAATCCTGCCTCTGAAAGAACCTGACACATAAGGGCTGCTCAAAACAAAAACAAAAACAAAAAAACAGAAACAAACACAAAAAAACCTCACAGAATAATGAATTGAATCTGAGAATTCATTGTTTCTTTATTCCAAGTTGGTTGCCTGGCTGCTACTACACTTCATTATCTTTGAAAGTTTTAGCCTAATTATTTAATAATATTGTCTCAAGCAATTCCAAGAGAAAATAAGGTTAAAAAGGAAAGAAGAACATGAATGCGTTATAGATTTATTTTTCTGTCTTCTTTTCTTGGTAGTCTCTCCTAGATATCTTTGTGTAACATGATGCAGGGACTTCAAAAAGTTTATGGAAAAATAGAATTAAAGTAGATTTATTTTGATGCAGGAAAATTTGGAAATCCATGCATAGTTTTTCATAATATGAATTTTTTATGAACTTGTTAAAGCTCTTTCATATGTCTTCCTTTTATTTTGGTGGCAGACTACATACTAAAATTTTTTTCAACCAATTTTATTTCATGATCAATTTTTAAAATTGTTGACTTCTGGTACTTTTGTTGCTGTTAGTTGATGCTTCTAATCCAGACTTTTTGATGCTTACTGTCAGGTATTTAAACCAGTTTTTGTTTTTTTTTTTTGTTTTTTTTTTGTTTTTTTTGTTTTGTTTTGTTTTTGTCTAGCTTTTAAGAAAATGTATCATATGAATTATTCAGGAATATTTTTGAGAAGCTTAAATTACTTAACTAATTTTTTAAAATAAATTGAAGATTGTGAGTAAAACCAAAAATAGTTATAAAACTAACCATGTCTTTTGAATTATAATTTGATCTTAAAATATGTAGAGTTTATAATATTCTGCCTCTAATGTGACATACTGACCTCTGTACCTCTCTTTCCTTATTGGGAATCTCTGTTTTAATATTGATTATCCTTTTCTCAATTTATTTATATTAATACATCTATTGACCACATGACATGCATCTTTGTATATCCCCCCCAGAAACAAACATAAATAATATTCTCTATGAAACCTACATTTTAACAGTTAATTCTATTGTCCTTGCAAATACAGAAATAGAAAAAAAAGAGTCTCACCAAGATATGGGTCAGAGAGAGCTCAGTGTCAGAATGAATACTTTTGTGTGCATCTCAGTTTAAAAAGTCTCTATGCTGGCTATTAAAATATTCCACCATCTGAGGAACAAATTTCTTAGTAGGGTGCAAATATTTTAAATGCCATTACTATGAAATACATGTAAATGTCCCCTTGGTCTACCCTTTCCACTTCCAATTACTGTTTCCCTAAGGCAACCATTTTCAAGCCTTTCTATAAATTTTTCTAGTATTTATTTCCCAACTTTTAAATTGTATCTTTATTCTATAAAGCACTTATCATCCACATGTTGTTTCCCAAACATCTCAAGATGAAGACTTAACCTTCTTATATTTTCCCTCAATTCTCCCACATTTTTTTTGCTCTGCTTCTTCAAAAACTGTAATTTAAGCAACATTTTTACAGAATGAAGGGTTCCAGTGTTCTACAATGATACTTCTTTTGCTTATGTGATGGCTAATGTTCTGTATCCACTTGATTGGGGAACAGGGTGCTCTAATATTTGGCCAAAAAATACTCAGGGTGTGTCTGTGAAGGTGCTCTTGAATAGGATTAATATTTGAATCAATAGACTGAGTAAATTGGTGGGCTCCATCCAATTGGTGGATGGATGAAGATAAGTAGAACGGAAAGGCTGAGCCTGCTATAAGAGATAGCTCCTTCTGTCTGACTCACTGAAAACTGAGGGATTGGTTTTACACCCAAACATTGGCTCTTCTTGGGTCTGGTGTCTTCTGGATTTTGGAATGGAATTTATACCATAGATTCTCCTGATTCTTAAAACTGTGAGGATTGAACATCTATTATTTATGGTTTTTGTTTGTTCGTTTGTTTTGTGAGAGCTGTCCCAGTAGACTAAGAAAATAGTTATGAACATGTGTGTACAAATAGTTTTTCAAGACCTGCTGTCATTTCGTTTGGCTCTATACCTAGAAGTGGAATTCATGGGTCATATGGTAATTCTGTGTTTAATTCTTAAATTTTTTTTATTTGATAGAGAAATAACATCAAGCCCAACAGGGTCCTAATGCCATGATCTATCCTCAGCCTCAGTCAGCCCAGATCATGGGCATGCATACATGTATCTGGCATGAGCAGAGAGGTCCCGAGATATAGAACTTAATACCTTTCCAGGTTCAACCACACCACCACTACGCCACTGTCTAATCCCTAATTTCAATTTTTTGAGAGCCACCATAATTTTTTCCACAGTAGTTTTGTCATTTATGTTCCCAACAGTGCACAAGAGTTTCAATTTCTCTACATCCTCACCAATGCTTATTATTTATTTACTGGTTAGTAGCCATTCTAATAGGAGCGAGGTATGGTTTTATATCGTTTCTGAAAATTATTATCTTTTTTTGGAAGTTATTATTGTCTACCAGAGAAAGTTTGAATAATCTGTATTATTATAAGAAACTTTCCACTTCATCTATTTTCAATTTTAATACATATGTACAAGATTAGTTTCTATATTGTTTTACATATATAAATGTGTGTGTATGTAGAATCCCTAGGTATTATTATTTCTCTCATGTCATTTAGTTTCCCTTTGTTTTTATTCTATTGACTAGTATTTTGTTAATTTTCTTAAAGAACTATAATTTTGATTTAAGTCCATAGTCTGTTTTCTGTTCTCTACCTCATTAATCTTTGCTTTTACTTCATTGTGCTTATTTTGGCTAACTATCCCGTCACTTTTTAAGTGGAAGGTTCATGTGCTTTTCATCTACCTTTCTATTGATGTGCACAGAGCAAGGTCTGGCAAACTATTTTTGTAAAGGGCCTGTACCTAGCATTTATTTTAAATTTTGTGGACTGTATAGTGTGCTACAACTATTCAACTCTATATCTGCAGTGCAAAAGCAGCCATAGAATAGGTGTACATGAATAAGAATGGCAGTTTTTCAAACCATTAGAAACAGACAGTGGACTGAATTTGGCTAAAACATGGACTCTAGTTTCCTGACCTGCTATAAATTTTTGGTCTATGAATTATGCTCTCATTTTATATTTTAATATATCTCATATATTCTAATATGTATTTTTGTTATAATTTTTCCAGAAATTTGTGACTTCCATCAGCATATCCTCTTCTGTCCAGGAATGACTTAATGACTTTTAATTTGTGTGAGTCATTTTAATTTTAATTCCTAGTCATTTTATATTGTATCAAATGTGTTACTGTAATTATTTCTAGTTTTTATGAAAGTTACAGATTTTTTTGGTAATGTATTATATGATTACTTTTAGTGAGTAGTCCATGTATATTTGGAAAAACTTATATATTTTCCATATCACTTTGTTGTATAATGTTTGATAGCTTTACCCATAAGACCTGTGTTGTTGAGTATATTACTTATATTTTCCTTTAGCAACTTATTTTTCATTTTGTCTGCCTTATACTAAGAATAACTTACTTAAATCTCATTTTTTAAAAAAGCTTTGTGCCATGGGGTACATGTACTCACTAGAGAGAGACAGACAGTGAGGGATTGTCCCACCCCCCCACCCTGGGGGAATGGCCATGCTGCAATTCCTTCTCCATTCTCCTCCTGGGATTTTAGGCACACACACACACACACACACACACACACACACACACATGCACCTGGCCTGATTTTCGAGCTGCCAAGTTCAGGACTCAAACTTTTGTCAGCCATATAGGAGTCTAAAACCATAACCACCACAACACCTGAAACATTAAATGAGAATGTTTTATTCTGTTTTATTCAGTCTCTTACAGTTCACTTTAAACAAGTTAGAGTATTACTTGCTAAACAGAGATACATAATTTTTACAACTTCATTATGAATTATGACTTTAGCATTTTAAAGTACCATTTTTTCTCATTTAATGCTTTTGGCTTGAATTTTTCTTTGACATTGAAAATCCAATTTCTGTTTTCTTATTGTTCCCATTTGCCTGATAAAGCTTTCCTGATACCTTTATTTTTTGCACTTTGAGTGATATTTTATGTCTGTCTCAGCAGGGTTGGGTTTGCTTTGTGAGTTAATTAGAAACATTTTTCTTTAATAGGTGAGTAAAACCTCCTCATATGGATTGCTGATTGCTATGTTGGCTTCTGTCATGTTATGGTCTAATAACTATGTCTATTATGATATATTGCTATGTCTTTCTGTATCAATTGAGTCTCTTTTATTTAAAATGTTATTTTTGTATTTAGGACGTTTCATATTTAGTTTTAGTTACTATCGATTCATATATAAGTTTCATAGTGCCCTGGATCACCTTATTTCTTCCTTAATTTTTACTATGTTATTTGTAGCATATAAATGGTATTCTTTGACTCCTATCTATTACCTTTACAGTGATCTTATTTTACATTCTTGTTTCTCCTTTCACTTATTACTTAACCTCTTTCTTTCTTTTTTATTTTTTTAAAGTTTCTTTTGCTACAGCGTGCGTGCACTCGCCAGAAAGAGAGAGACAAAGAGACAGAAAGTGAGAAATCACCCCCCCCCGGGGGGGATGGCCACACTGCAATCCCTTCTCCTCCATTCTCCTTTGGGGATCTTGGGCATGCACGGACATCTGCCCAGTGTGAGTTTAAGCCACTGGGTCCAGAACTCGTACCGTAGTCAACTACATGGAAGTTCAGCGACGAAGCCATTACACCAACTGCTTGTCCCAATTACTTGACCTCTTTCTACTGTGTCAGAATACTCAACACTTACATACTATTTTTTTACTCGTGTATCTACCCCATATCTGTCTTAGTTTTACAATTAAATATAACAAATGATTGCCTTATGTCTTTTTATACAAATTTCTTTGGTCATCTTTTGTTTTGATGATGTTTATCTTGTGACAGACTCTATATAAAGAGCTCATGAGCACAGCTCTCTTTGTATTCCTTTCATTCAAAGCTATTTTATTTTTGTTTTTATTTATTTATATATATATTTATTTATTTATTTGTTGTCAGCCAATGCATGTAGTCACTAGAGAAAAAATAAAGACATAGAAAGGAAAACAAAAACATAAACAACCCCCCTCCCCCCACCACACCCCCACACCCCCACCCCCGCCCAATGTGGTCAGATCATGCCACAAACCCTTTTCCTTCATTTCTACATCCTGTTCAGATTTCGGGCATACACATTCACTCATTTACCTTGCTTTTCAAGCTGCCAAGGCATTGGGACTTGAATTGTGGTTGGCCGTGTATAATCCATCCCCCTTAATAATTAGGCTATAGGATTGGCCCAAAGCTATTTCTTTTTATAGGCTTGATCTATGAAAGATGGTTTGACTGCATATAAAATCCTCGGATCACATTTGCAATATAATTTTTAAAATGTTATACTGTGTACTTGCTTTCTATGTTGCTCTTGAAAAGTCTAGCACCAACTTAAGTTTTGTTCCTGTATAATTTTATGCTTTGTCTAGGGAACCTAAATTTATTTTTATCTTTAAAACCTAATACGTCTACTAGGATATGCCTCAGTTTATTGTTGAGTCAGTGTTCCCAGGTACACAATGGACTCTATCAATTTTTAAATTAAAGTTTTATTTTAAAAGTTTTGATAGAGTACAGTTTAAATATTTCGTCCAACTGTTTTGTTTTTCTTTTCTGGAATTCTAATTATATTGTAGTAGGAATTTAGCCAGAGACACAGGACACCAAGGCTTTCTAGCAGGAAGCAGTGTCTATTCATGCCGGCACTGGCTCTGTGGATTCGCATCCAAAGGCTGAACCCGAATGCCATGGGGCATTGCCATATATACATTTTATTTTATTTGCCCCATTATGTGGTTTCATACATCCTGATTGGATGGACTATGCTATAGGATTGCTATAGGGTTACACATGCATGCACAAAACTATAGCGTTGTTATAAAAATATAAAAATAAATATAGGTACATAGATACTGATATTGACTATACCACGTTGTCTTTCCTTTGTTCTGGGAAAGCCCTTATCACATTCTCCCCTTTGATAGGGTCAAAGAGCACCATCTTGGTTTAGGCGTTTGAACTTCCATAACATCATTACATGGGTGGCTCTTTTCCTTTCAGTTATGGCCTTAATGAGGCTGGAGACAGCTCTTATAACCAGGGGATCAGGTATGATAAGATCAGCCAAGCTCTCAGAATTAAAAATGTAATAGGTATGAGGGTTTCGAATCCCCTGACAGTTGAAAAATATCTTTTAAGTAGTTCACTGGGATTCCAACCTCTCCTTGGCATGAGAAAAGGATGTGATAAAATAGGATCCAAATGACCCCCTGACTTAACGGAGTTGTGTGAGTGGATAATGGTAACAAGGAGGGGCCTGGAACCACGGAAGGGGCCCAGATCAAGAACAACCAATAATAGTTGTATATCTTGTCCAAAAGAGGGAAAGAGCATGAGTAATAACCTTTCACTGTGCTGGGACCAGCAGATGGAGTAATGGTTATGTTACTAGACTCCCACATGGGTGACCACAGTTCAAGTCTCAGACCTGGTGGCTTGGAACTCATGCCAAACACATGTATATGTAAGCCAAAAATTCTGAGAGGAGATTGGAGGAGAAGGGACTGCAGTGTGGCCATCACTCATGGGTAGTGATGTATTACTTTCTGTCTTTCTGTCTCTCCAGAGAGCACATATGGCCTATAGGAAAAATCTCTCTAAAAAAAAATAATAACCTTTCACCATGCTTTCAGTTGGTGGAGCTGTCTCTGACAACCTTTTACAAGGGGTAGAGTGAGAATCACAATAGATAGGGACAAAGGACGACAGTGCCATCACAGTAAGAGAACAAATATAGAAAATGTGAGCATTCTATATATTTTGTCAGATGGTTGGTTCCTCAAGCTTCTGCTGTGCATAGATTAGTCAGTTTCCAGAGTGACTAAGCAGGGCTGTAGTTGTCTTTGGTATCTGGGTTCTTGGCTCACTCCCTCTGGATGGTCGGCTTACATGGTGTTGATGGCTCAGAAGTGCATTTCCAGGCTTGAGAAGCTGGCTTCACTCTGCTGTGGTCAATCCAGGGAACCACCTCAGCTACCTTCACTACAGTATGGATACAATGACAGTGAACAGACTCTTCCAAAGGGACTTTAGGAGTTGGACATTCCATTATTTTACTAATATAGAATCTACTGCTTTATAGGGGTGGGGTCGTGCTCAAGCTCACAGGCAATTGCTCCCAAGTCCAGTGAATGATGTACAGTAGTCAGGGTTAAGCCAAGAACATGCAGTTGCTGTCTGAAGGTAAAGTTACCCAATTATTTTAGATTTTCTCATATGCTCCTAATAACAGGAGAAGGTCGGCTGTAAAGAATCTCATAAGGGGAGAACCCCATCTGTCTAGTAGGGTTAGACCTAATTTTTTTTTGAGAAAGATTTTTTTCTATAGAGTGTGTACACTCACTGGAGAGACAGAGAAATACACAGAGACATAAAGCAATAACTCATCCCCCAGGGAAGATGGCCACGCTGTCATCCCATCTCCTCCATTCTCCTCTCGGGATTTTGGACATGCATACATATGCACCTGACATGAGTTTCAAGTCGCTGGGTCTGAGACTTGAACTGATATCAGCCATGTGGGACTCCAGGGCCTTAACCACTATGTCACCTGCTGGCCCCTAGACATAATTTTTAACAAAGCAATTGGCAATAGCTGGTCACAGTGTAGGTGAGTTTCCTGACATAGTTTGTTTAGTTGTATGTTTAAAGTTCAATTCACTTGTTCTATCTTCCTGGAGTTTTGGGGATGATAGGCTGCATGTAATTTCTAGGTGATCCTTAGTTCTGTTGCCATCAAATGCACTACTTCAGCTATGAATGCTGGTCTATCATCTGACCCTACGGTGATTGAGCTCCCAAACCAGGGAATAACTTCCTTTAAGAGATGACAGGCCACTCCTTGTGTTTTCTCTGTGTACATGGGAAAGGCCTCTACTCAGTTGAAGAAAGTGTGTATGAAAACTAACACATACTTAAAGCATCAAATCTGGAGGAGTTTAATGAAACGCACAACTATTTTTTCAAATGGGACCCTTCCAACATGCAGTATTCTTGGGGGGCCTTGGGTCTTACACATAGGTTATTCCAGGCACATATTTTGCTCTGCTCACATATTGTTCAGGCCATGTTGGAAAGTCAAAAAATATAGAGATGCCAGCCAAATGTGGCCTTGAGGACTATTTGGCCCATGTGGGTCTCCTGATGGAACTGTCTGATGAAGTTTTAGTGCCTCGGGAACTATTACTAGACCATGTAACTGTTATTATTACTGTTTCCACCATCTCCCTGGGAGGATACTTCCTCTCTCAGTCTTGAACAGCTGCTTTCATGTGAGTAATGGGGCTCCCATTCTGCTACTGGGCTAGGGAACAGAGCTGCAGCCAGGGCCATTGGTCTCTTTATCCCATTGGAGGCTGTGAGCTTTGTTTCTCAGTCTGCTCTGCAACTTCCTCAGGTGTCTGTCGCATCCCTCCTTTAATGCCCCCTTACAATGTATGACTGCCACCCTTTTAGGAGTCCACACAGCATCTAAGAGTTCAAGGATTTCTTTGCCATATTTATGTCCTTTGTTCCTCTGATTAATTAGGCCCTTTTCTTTATATAAAGCCCTGTGTGCATGGAGGGTAGTAAAAACATATTTAGAGTCTGCATATGCATTGACACATATCTCCACTGCCAGCTAGAGGGCTCAGGTCAGCACAATGAGTTCTGCCTTTTGTACTGAGGTCCATTTTTGCAGAGTTTTGCCTTGACAGTAGAATTCAACGCCACCATGGAGTACCCCACCAGGCATTCTCCATCTTTTATAAACCTGCTTCCTTCTATGAAATATCCAGCATCTGAGTCCTTGAAAGGCTGATCTGCCAAATCTTTGAATACTTCATCCATGACTTCAATGTAGTCATTTTCCGGCTGACCTGGCCCAACAGATAGCAGGGTTGCAGGGTTTAGGATGTACTCTATTTCTAGATGGACATAGGAGTTTTCATATAGCATTTCCTGATCTTTGTTCATCTGGTGTTACTTAGCCACTACTGTGCCTTATACTATGTTAATGTCAGTACTGAGTGTGGTACTTGGACTGTTAATTATTGTCCCAAAGTCACTTCATCAGCTTTTGATATTAGGAGGGACATAGCTGTGAGTGCCTGTAGACAGGGTGACCAGCCTTGTGCAACTGTGTCAAGCTGTTTGGAAAATTATGTCACTGAATGATGTCATGACCCAACTTTTGGGTAAGAACCCCTACCACGATGCCAGTACATTCATGTACATACAAAAAGAAATGATGGATATATCTGGGAGCCCCAGGTTGGGCATATTGATGAGGGGTGCTTAACCTCCTCAAAGTCCTTCTGTTGCATCCTTCCCCAGAAGAGAGACTCTAGCTTTCCCCTCTTTGTGGCTTCATAAAGAAGTTTTGCCATGAGAGAGGAGTTGGATATCCAGATCTTACAAAAACTTGCAGTCCCAAGAAACTCCTGAATTTGGTGCCTGGTTGATGGAACTAGAATTGAGAAGATGGCTTATTTTGTCTCCAGGCCAAGTTGGCACTGTCCTTGAGATAGGTGAAACGTAAGATATTTGACCTTCTCTTGGCAGATTTGGGCCTTTTTCCTTGCAACTTTGTAGCCAGCCTCCCATAGGAAGATGAGGAATTACTGTATTCCTCCCATACATCCCTCTTGTGTTCGTCCAGCCAGTACTAGGTTGTCCACATACTGGAGCAGTGTACAGCCATGTCGGTCCACTGGGAAGTCTTTTAATCAGAGGCTAATGCCTTGTCAAAAATAGTTGGGGAATCCTGAATCTCTGTGGTAGCTGAGTCCAGGTCAGCTGAGCCTTGTCCCTGTTTTCAGGAATTTCCCATTGGAAAGTGAAAATTGGCTGACTGTGAGGGCCCAGGCAGATGCAAAAGAAGGCATCCTTAAGGTCCAGACATGTAAAAGAGGCAGCTTCTGCAAGAATGAGACCTAACAGGGGTGAGAGACAACTGGGTGCAAGGTGACAGTGGCCTGGTTTACTGCCTGATAGTCCTTGGTTCCTGGTTTCTGGACCAGCAAGAAAGGTGTGATCTAAGAGGATTCACAAGGTTAAAGAATTTCCTACTTCAGGAGCCTTTTCAAGTGTTTTTGGACTCCCATCTGTGCCTTGCAAAAGATGGAATATAGTCTCTGGAGAATGATTTAAGCCCCAGGTTTCAGTTAGACTATTATTATGGGTGGATGTCTTCATCCAGTCTTAGAGTATTGTGTTCAGTCGATACCCCAGGCACCTGAAGGGGAGCTCAGACTCCTATTATGGGTTCTCTATGAGGCAGTAAAGTAGAGGCGCCATTCTTCTCTTTGAGGAATTATGAGAGTCAGGGTTTTTGTTTTTGGTTTTCCTCAAGTCAGTGCTGCTTGGTCGTGGAAGATGAAAATTATTTGGGCCTTCATCTCCCAGTAAGTCCCAACCCATTAATGCCACAGGACAGTCAGGGAGACATAAGAATTCATGGATGACTTCATAGCCACTGAAATTGCATCATTGAGGCAGTAGGAAGGGGTGATGAGCTCAGCTACCTGTGGCTCCCATGATAGTAGCTTGTCTCTGTGAGAAAGTACCTCAGGTTGAGTTACCACAGAATATTTTGTTCTGGTGTCTACTATGAAGTCAATGGACTGACCCCTACAATCATTTGGATGTTAGGCATCTAGGAGCCCTACAAAATGGAGCCTGGTCTGTTCTAATATTTCTCACGGTCTCCCATAGAGACCAGGCTAACAAAACCATCGATAGGGACCCCATAAGGTTGTTGTGCTGGTTGGTATTGGCCATGAACTACTGGGCCTCATCCCCTCTGAAGGGTCAAGGAGATGCTTTGTGATGATTCTGTGTTAGATGGGGGCATTTGTTCCTCCAGTGGCATTCCTGAGGCAATAGGCACGTTGATTGGGTCCCAGTTTCATCCCTGGATAGGATATTCCTCTGCCCTGGTTTTTTCTTTGGCTTTAGCCCTGGCCTTGTGGGGTTGTTCTCTAAGAGTGCCCAACCTTTCTACCAGGGTGATTGCAAGTAGATTTTATGCTCTTTTTCATTTTTTGACCCACTTTTTGTTGGGCCTCTTGGTCTCAGCTAACAAATACCTTTGTTGCAATCTCTAATTGTTGGATGGCATTTACCTCAGTAAAGCCTTTTAACTTCTGTAGTTTGCGTTGGATGTCTCCCTAGGTTTGACTAACAAAGGCTGCATTAATCATTGGCTGATTTTCAGCTGCTTCTGGGCCAAAGGGAGTATAAAAGTGGAATGCTTCACATAGCCTCTCATAGAATTGGCCTGGTCTCTTCCCAAGTCCCTGGAGTACCTCTGAGATTTTGTTCATGTTTATGACCTTTTTCCCTCTCTCCTTCATGCCATTTAGAAGAACCTACTGGTATCATTCAAGCATCTGCAATTCCTGATCATCATTAGGGTTTCATTGTGGCTCTTCCTCAGGGAATCAGTTGTGAGTGTAAATTGGTTATGACTGTAAGTCTGTGTATTTGTTGTTCCTTCTGAGAACATGTTTTTCTAACCATTTTAAAGCAGTCTGAATTACTCAGCATTTTTCAGTGTTAAACAAAGTCAGAAAAAGCTAGTGTAATCAGCCCAAATGGGCTTGTTGGTCTGGATAATGGATTGCATGAGCTCAACCATTATCTGAGGTTTCTCAGTGGATGACAGTGTATTGGTATATCCTTTCCCCAGTTTAGGAGGTCAGTGATGGTAAAGGGCTGATTAAAAAAAAAAAACAAACAAACAAAAAACAAAACAAACTAAAAAAAAAAACCAAAACAAAACAAAAAAAACATGGCACTCCCTGTATCTGATCGCCTTGATTGAAATAGAGAGGCCCCAGTACTTCCCCCTGTGGCATTTGTAAGGCACTTTGGTCCCTAAGGGTAGGGAGAGCATCAGCAGGGTTCTTTTGACACTTCCCAGCAGGAGTGTAATGGGTTAAAGTTGGCTCTGGAGTACCTACAGTCAAGGATATGTCAAAGGACTTAGTGGAAGGGGTAGCCTCAGGGGTATGAGCCATCTCCTGCAAGGCTCCTGCAGCAGATTGGCTTGGGGAATGCCGGAGGCAGTGGAGAATAAGGTGGGGCATAAAGCAGAGGACCTCCTTCTGGCTCTCCAGATATAAAGGGCTTTTCAAGCTCTGCATGACATTTTGAGAGATCTGTCATCAAGCTAGCATGATTTTAGAGTTCTTGTCTAGATAGGCTTTTAGCCAAGGTGGTCAAGAGAGGACTTTATCTTGCCAGCAGTCAATGTGCGGGAATTGGTCAGGGTGACCTGGGTCCCCCCCCCCCCCCCATGATGGCTTTAAAGCCTCTGCTGACTAGTTCTTTGTCTAGTGACCCCTCAGAGGGCCAAACAGCCATGAATGAAGGCCAATCTAATTCACAGAATGTCCAGAGTTTTCTGGGAGTAAACTTAAAACCATAATTTCCTGAATATCCCCTTTTAAAGTTTTTCCTCACATGCTCTAGCGGGGCAAGCTTGCTCTGTTTACCATTTCCTTTCTCTGATGATAGTCACACACAAGAAGGGAAAGGTAAGTAGGGGCAATCACTTTGGCCACTCTCCTCGAGATGTTTCAAGCCTCTCTTAGCATTGGTGGAATGGGTCCGGGATGATAATGAAATCCATGTCAGAGTCTCTCCAAAGAGAGCCACCATAAGCCATGTGAGTATCACCACAGACCCACGGACTGGGACTCCACATTCTTCAGTCACATTCATCCACATTCACATGTCTCCAACACGCTGCCTTAAAGTCATGATTTCATCTCCACTCTAAGACTACTGAGAAAACCCTGGTAGGTGATCAGGCTCCCTTTCTGCCTCTTAAGGGCAAGTCTAATATCCCATGAACCCTGGTTCTTACAAACCTGCAGGCAGCGCTCACTGAGCTGATTCCTTCACCTTACTGGGTTCTGCTGTGCTTTCGAGATCTGCATCCCGGCAGCTTGGAGGGCTACTCTCCTATGGAGCAATTGGTCCACTGGTGCCAGTTGAGATTGCCTCTCCCAATAACACGGGGACCAATCCACAGTGACAAGGGAGGTAAAAAATACTATCTTCGAACTCTCTTTTTCCCAGCCAATGTACCTGAAATGCAGTGGTATTTTAGCTAGAGAGACAGGACATTAAGGTTCTCTTGCAGGAAGCAGTATTTATTCGTTCTGGCACTGGTTTAGCAGAATCACATCCAAAGGCTGAGCCCCGAATGCCATAGGACATTGTGTTATATACATTTTAGTTTCTTTGTCCCCCTTATAAGGTTATATACTCTCAGAGTGGGTGACCTATGCTGTGGGATTGCCATAAGGTTACATGTGCATACATAAAACTACAGGGTTGCTATAGAAATAGGTCTACGTACATAGATATTGATCACACCACGTTGCCTTTCCTTTGTTCTGAGGTGGCCCTTACCACAATATGTCTGTTGGATCTTCTATTTTATCCATTATCTTTTTAACCATTTTTCTTCTTTATTTCATTTTCATGATTGTTTTTCTTCTTTTATGCAAAGCCTTTTGTTAAAATTTAATTTTATTATTCCTTGAACACTTCGTAATTCATTCTATTGATCTTTTTCTTAAATTTCTTTTCTGAATACATGAAACTTTTGTTGTTTTATTTTTGTGAGTACTTCTCTGTTTTTGTAGTCATTTGGGAGGGGATCCTTGCTTTTCATAGTTTTGTTTTGTTTTTGCTATAGGGCATGTGTACTAAACACACAAAGACAGAAAGAAAGAGAAGAAAAGTGAACAACCACCTTCCCCCCAGAGGGTGGGGGGGAATGGCCAAGCAGCATCCCTTCTCCTCCAATTCCTCTTGGGATTTTGAGTATACAAGCACCCACACACAGCCTGTTCCCCAAGCTGCTGGGTCTAGGACCAAACCACTTAGTTGGCCAAGTGGAATCTGGCTGCCCCTACCACCAAGCCATTGGCTGGCCTTGCTATTCTTAGTTTTTGCATTTTCAATTCTTGTTTTTCCAAAAATAATTTTAAATTCTTGTTTGAAAATTATAAGTGTTGTGTTACAGATTTCTCTTTTCTTATGACTTGTATTTTATTTTTATTTTTAGAAGAAATTTTCTCAACTGAAATCTTTTATTCATGTCAGTTTTCTTCTTTGATAACCTGTATAAAATTTATTTGATTATTTTTCTATTCCTGAGAAGCTAATGGATAAGATTTCTTATTTGAGAGCTATCTCTTTCAGGTCTTTGAAGTGCAGTGTCATTAATGGCTGCTATTGTTTCTTCTGTGATGGTAAGATATGACATAGTCTTTCTTCCTTGTATTTTCATTTCTCTTTACTACCATATCTCCCTAAGAGATATCATCCTTCTCTATTTATCTTTCTTTTTCAAACGTACTTTCCTCTGAGGCCTCCAACTCCAGTTCTCATTTTCGAGTAACTTTTTTGTAGTTGGCGCTGTGAATTACAGTAAGTCTCAGAACAATACTTGTACATTTAGTGTTAAATCTTTCTCCTTTCCCAGGGGTACTTTTTCTGAGTTTCATATGTAACTCTTTTCCCCTTTTCATTATATCTATTAAGCTTTCCCTCTCTCTTTCATCACACTCATAGTCATACAATAACAGAGAGAAATCTGTTAGAATTGAGTATTTATTTCTTTACTTAAAAGTTATTTGAATTCTTAAGTATTTTCTGTCTTTTAACAATGTTGACTATTTTGGTTATATGTGGTTTTATTTGCCTGCCTGTTACTCTTATGTTTTTTAAGATGGTGTGTAAAGACATTACATATAGAACATTATGTTTTATACATAAAGATTTTGAAGTTGAGACTATTAGAAAACACATGGACTTGGCTCCATACATACTATTCTAGCAAGATGTGTATCTCATACTGCAAGTTTATATTCTTCTGAAAATAACCAGTACTTTTAACAGAACAATAATGTTTCATTTTCCTAGAAAAAAAATACTTTTTCATAAACAACTTCTTACATTTTAAGAATTTTTTTCATAAATATGTAACAAAAATAAATAAGAGTATCTGTAGACTCAATCTTGTGATTCTGTGTATAATCTGGTCAGTTTATGGTTCAGTTAAGTAGCTTTTCATTTCCTCTTCCCATTGGTTTAAGTTTAGGGACATTAAACATTGTAGATAGAGAAAGTTTGAGCCCGCAAGCAGAAGTTACATGGGTATGTTTAACTATTTGAAGAAATTAGAAAATTATCACCATTAGAAATAAATCACTAGGTTATTTGGTAGAAGAGTGTCAGAAAGCTTTGAGTAAATGATCCCTCTGCATCAATTGGGTATTACCTCTACTGAGACCATTGCCTATGGGACAAAACCAAGCAGCCTGCTTGGGTCTGGATGAATAAGTCTATGGGCACATCCATCTGGAAAGCAGTTGTCAGTGCGTGCCTGTAGGAATGCTCATCAAGAGTGCTCACTGATTATTCTACTGTCTGCCCAAAATATTAAAATGCAAGCAAACAGTAATTGTTTGTTGTAATTGCTATCTATTTATTTTAAAACATGTTTGAATTTATGTGCTGTGTATTGTTGTAGGCCCTGAAGAGTACAGTGGAAAAGAAAGCCAAGGCTCCTATCCTCATAGAGCATACCTTCTTGTAGGGAAGGGAAAAAAGTATACAAATAAACAAATACCAAATATCATTTCTTACAGGAAACTATTATGAAAGGAAAATGAAAGCGTGATGTGATAGAGAATGACCAAATTTGGAAATATACTTTAGTAATGTTGTCACCAGAAATACTGTTTTTCAAAATATTTTTAAAACTTTGCTGATATATTTCTTCTATGAGTAAGGGAGATGGACAGCACCCCTCACAGGGTTTTAATGCAAAGATTCATCCCCAGTGTTTACCCAGCCCTGGATCAGAAGTAAACATTAGTCTAGAGTACTCAGGGAGGTCTCTAGATCTAACCAGAAACCTTCCTATGTGGGATTGCCTTGGAATGCATTACATTTCTACTACTGCACCACTTTCTGGCCCACCAGAAGTCTTTCCTGAGAAGTGATATTTAAGATTAGACTTCAGGCCCAGCTGCAGTGGTACAGTGGTTGTGCAATGTTCTACAATGCTGGAAGCCATATGAAAAATTGAGGTTTGTTTCCCAGGTCAACCTATACACACTGGGTACTCATGGGTGTTCCTGTGATCCTGACTAACTGGGAAAGGTTGGAAAGGGAGTACAATGATGTGAAGACAATGTTGAAGGTACTTGTCTTTCATCTCTCAAGGAAAAAAAAAAACAAAAAAAACTTAAAACATAGAAAGATTAGACTTAAAAAAATCATAGTCATATTAAGAACTTAAAGAAGAGCTTTTTTTAAAAAAAGGATAGCAGTTACCAGCAGATGGCATAATGGCTACGTTGCTGGACTCCCATGTAGTAAACCACGGTTCGAGTCCCACATGCAGTGGCTCAAATTCATGTCAGGCGTGTGTGCATGTGTGCCCAAGATCCCAAGAAGAGAATGGAGGAGAAGAGATTGTGGTGTGGCCATCCCCCCTGGGGGGTGATTTCTCATTTTCTGTCTCTCTGTCTTTCTGGTGAGTACATGTGCCCTATAGCAAAAACCTCTCTCAAAAAAAAAAAAAAAAAAAAAAAAGATAGCAACTGATTATAGCACATATAAGGAACAGAAAGAAGACCAATGTAGCTGAAACATAGTAAACAAAGAACTAAATGGTTTGAAATGAGATCAAAGAGATGAGAGTGAGGAGGAGTCAGACCATCTGTAACAGGAAAGAGTTGGGCATTCACATCCACTGTAAAGCAATGGAAAAGTTTTGTGGGCTTTTTCCCCCCCCCCAAAAAATTACCTATTTAATTGTATTCATTATTATTATCATTTTAAAAAATTTTCTATAGGCCATGTGTGCTCGGGAGAGAGAGAGAGAGAGAGAGAGAGAGAGAGAGAGAGAGAGAGAGGGAGAGAGAGAGAAAACAAAATACTAGGTTCAGGACTTGAACTGCAGTTGTCCATCTGGGAGTCCAACACCTCAACCACCATGCTGCTTGCTGACCCAATTAAAGCATTTTAATGAGAAGGGTTATATAAACTGATTTGTGCTTTTGAATGGTTACTCTGGATGGTGTGAGGAAAAGAATTAGCTGGAAAAAATGAGTGGAAGGAGGGAGACCAATTAGCAGATTATTGTACTAGGTTTAGAAAAAGATAATGGTAGCTCTGATCAGAGTAGGAGCACTGGCAATATTTAGGAAATCATCTGGCAGGGTGGAGGATTAACTCGAATTATTAATGGGTTAAACAGATGAGCAAAGGAAAGGGAAAAATGTAGAAGGACTTGCACATTTTGGACTTGAGCAACTAATTAGACATTGGGAAAATAATTAAAACAAATTGTCATTTAGTGGCGTAGGAACTACTGTTGTACTTTAATGTGATCTTGAAATGGAAGAGAAAGAATGAAAAAGACCTTAAAAGGAGACTGATGGGAAGTTTCTATTGTCTTTGTTGTATTTCGTCAAAACGAGTTTTACGGTGTTACAGTCAGCAAGGATTCAGTTGATGGTCCAAGAGCAGTTGGCTGCACCTGTGCACCTCTGCTTAGCAGTATTGTTAAGAGAAGTCTTTTCTGAGGGGGCATTGAAGACCAGATTTGAGAAAAATCGGGGACCAGCAGATGGCGTAATAGTTAATGGAAAGAAAATTACAGATGGAAAGGAGAAACAATGTCTAATGGTATAAAATACAGGAGGGAGTATGTAACAATGTACTACAGATTTCAGAATAAATAAAACTCATTGCTGGAGCTCGTGGTCAAATGTAGTTCGAGTATCAGACCTGGCAGCTTGAAACACAGACCCAAAATCCCCAGAGGAGAAAGGAAGGGAAGGGATTCTGGCATGACCATCTTCCCTGGGGGATGATTTCTCACTTTCCGACTCTCTGTCTCTCGGTCTCTCTCTATCTCTTCAGAGAGTGCATGTGCCCTATAGCAAAAATCTCTCTTCAAAAAATTTTTAAAAGAATTTAAAAATAATAGCAAAATCATAGTCAGCCACATGAAGAACAAGAAGAACCTTTTAGAAAAGAGGAATGACAACTGAGTGTAGCATATTTGAAGAACAGAAAGAAGGCTGATGTGGCTGGAATCTAGTAAGCAAAGAGCTGACTGGTTTGAGGTGGGGAAGGAGCCAATCTATCTATGAAAAAAGCCGGACATTTACACATCATGCCTTTTCAGTGGAGGCATGACTTACATGGGAGGGAACTCAGAGAGCACATCCCAGAATTTACTAATCCCAGCTCTAACAATTTTTACAGTCCGTTGCTTCTGTTGTCTTCTCCACATCCTTTCTAATGAATCATGGCACATATGAAAAATTCGTTCCTCCTATCATCTTAATTTGCTCATATCATTTTCCCATATCATCTTCAGTTTCTCATATCAATTCAAATGAATCACCATAGTGTTTTTTTTTTTTTCTTTTTGTAGTTAACCTGATTTACATCCTATTTCTTTGAATTCATACCAGGAATTTGCTAGATGACAAAACAATTCTTTCTTTTTTATAACTTTTTCATGATAGAGCATTTATGCATGCATGAGAGAGAGAGAGAAGAGAGATGAGCACCCTCTATAGGGTCTGGTCATGCTGTGATTCCCTTCCTCCAACCCTCCAGCCTGTCAGATCCTGAACACTCACACATGTGCCTGACCTGTTTCAGGCTGACCAGGCCAAGGATACAAGCTGTAGTCACCATGTGGGTGAGATCTGGCTTCTCTTGAGCTGTGTTTTACTACTGCACCATGGAGTTGGCCAAACAAAAGAATTCTTGATAGTATAAGAATTCCCTGCTTAACACGGAGTGAATATAAGGTTGTAAAAGCAATAGCAGCATAGAAAAAATTCAGGATTTGGGGTAAACTGGAGAGGTATGGTAGGCAACTTTTAGCATAAAATACAGAATCATTCAACTCCCTCTAGTTAGACAGCCAGTTAGAGAGGAAACTAGGCTTCAAGCCAATTTTATTTCATTGCCAAATGGTTTGGCCTCTTAGGAAAGGGAATGCTTCTGTTCATCTAAAGATTAAAGTACATTTTAAGCAGACTTCCTCATTTGAAAATTGAGTTCTGAGTAGATGCTTAAGTTTGCTAATTTAAATTTAATGCTTTCTTTTTCCTTTGTCTTATTTTTTTCTATTGACATATAATATAATAAGTGTACATAGATAAAGGATACAGTGTGATTTTTCAGGAAAAGAAAAAATGTGTAATGATTAAATCAGTATAATTAGAATATTCACCATTTCAACCATTTATCATTACTTTGTGTTGGGAGTATTCAGAATTCTCTTTTTTATTTACTCTGAAATCTGTAGTACATTGTTGTTAATTATATGCTCCCTACTGTATTTTATAACATTAGACATTGTTCCTCCTTTCCATCTGTAATTTTCTCTCCATTAATCAGCATTCCTTTATTCCCTCCCCCATCCTTCCTAGCTTCTGGTAGTCATTCTTCAACACTCTATTTCAGTGAGTTCATTTTTTGTTCCAATTTCCACATATGAATGAGAACATGTGTTTATCATCTGTGCCTAGCTTATTTCACTTACCTCGTATCCTCCAGGCTCACCCAATTTTACCTCAAATTACAGGATTTCATTCATTTTATTGGATAAGTAGTATTTCAGCATGTGTGTGTGTGTGTGTATTTTCTTTATCCATTTGTCTGTTGGTGGAAAGTTAGGTTGATTCTATCTTGGCTATATAAATAGTAGTGCAATAAACATTGGAGTACAGATACCTTTACAAGATACTGATTTCCTTTCCTTTGAATATGCACCTAATAGTGGAATTGCTGGATCATATGGCAATCCTATTTTTAGTTTTAGAGAGAAGGTCCATGCTGTTTTCCATAGAAATGCAGTTCTAATTTGCATTTCTATAATCAGTGTAAGAGTTCCCTTTACTCTGCATCCATGCCAGCATTTTATATTTTTTGTCTTTTTGATAATAGCCATTCTAACCACGGTGAGAGGATATCTCAATGTACTTTTGACTTGCATTTCCCTAATAATTAGTGAAGTGGAATATTTTGGCATGTTGGCCTTTACTTGTACTTTTGAGCTTTTATTAAAAAAACTTTTTGCCCATACTAATATTCTGAAAGTATATTCCTTATATTTTCTTCAATTAGTTTCATAGTTCTAGGTTTTTATCTTTCATACACTTTGAGTTGATTTTTGTACATGGTAAAAGATAAAAATCTTGGGACTGAAAGATTGCATAGTGGTTAAGGCGTTGAACTCCCACATGACTGACCATGGTTCAAGTTCCTGACCTGGAAGCTTGCTTTCTCACTTTCCTCCTCTCTCTCTGTCTCTGGTGAATTAAAAAAAAAATAACAATAATTAATAAAAATGAATGAATAATTCTTTTATAAAAAAGTGTAAGGGTCTAGTTTTATTCTTCTGCATTTGGATATCAAGTTTTCTCAGCACCATTTATAGAAGAAACTATTTTTTGCCTGTTGGGTATTTTTGGCACCTTTGTGAAAAATCAGTTGGCTGTGTATACTTGGATTTATTTCTGGGATCTCTGTTCTGTTCCACTGGTCTATAGATCTGTTTCTGACAGTACTAGGATACTTTGATTATTACAGGTCTATCAGCTCTATAGTATAATTTTAAATCTGGTAGTGTGATGCCTCCAGATCCATTGTTTTTGCAAAGGATTATTTGGACTCATTTGGAATCTTTTGTGAGTCCATATCAATTTTATTACTTAAAATCTTTTTTTTTTCTGTAAAGAATGTCATTGTTATTTGGGTATTACTAAGGTAATTAGTCCAGTTTTAGACATTTTAAGTTTGATATGATTGTAATACTTATTTAGAGAAATGGATGTATGAGTTTATAGTGCAGAGTATACTCAAAGAGAGGTATTGCACTGAATCTGTAGATTGCCTTTGAAAGTTCTGTTTCGAGATTTCCTTGTTTACTGAAATACTGGTATGTATTTCTCATATCATTACTAAAGACTCAAAGGAATTGCAACTGAGCTAAAAGAATGTCCTCATTCTCCTTAGAAAGAACGAGCAAGAATCCAGAAATCTGAATTCTACATAGACTTTACTTATTGAGGTGGATTTGGAATTTTCTGAGCTTTTTTATTTGTAACTTTCACATTCCTCATAATTAAAGTTATGAGAACTTCAAGTTAACAATTAGTTAAAAAGTGATAGAGATGCTCTTTCTATAATGGGTAAATGTTAATGTGGTCCTCAAAGGCTTATACCTTCTATTTCATATATAAGAAACTTAAAAACATGTAATTATTAACTACAAAGGTATATCAGTGTTATTCCTATTATTACTTACTGCTCTTGCTATTTGGTTAGTTTCATTTGTAAAGACAAATAGACAAAGATCTAATTTACAACAGAAGGTAGAGAGAAGTAACTTTTTTTCTATCAGTACCAACCAAGATACTCAGTTAACCATGTATACTCTTTGCATTTAATGAGCTTTTTATTTGTAATGAATAGAGATTTATCAATAAATACTTATAACAAAATACTAGGGTATCATGATAAATTTATGTTACAGTATAAAAGTACTTAAGAGGGGTCTAACTCATGGCCTGGTGGTTATGGCAGCTAGTTAATGGCTGACTACACTTTGTGTCTGTACCTGGCAACTTAAAAACATGCTGAACATGGTACCAACAGATGGCATAATGGTTATGTTGCTGGACTCCCATGTAGTTGACTGAGTCCCAGACCTGGGTGGTTTAAACCTCACACTGGGTGCATGTGTGTGCGTGTGTGCTCAAAATCCCAAATAGAAAAGGAAGGAGAAAGGATTGCTGTATGACCATTCCCCCTGGGGATGACTTCTCACTTTCTGTCTCTCTATCTCTCTGTCTCCCTGGCAAGTGCAAGTGTCCTATAGCAAAAATCTCTCTAAACAAAATAAATAAACAGAAAACATGCTGAACATGTGTGCCCACAATCCTGAAAGGAGGGTAAAATGTATAAAAGATTTGCAGTACAACCGCCCAGTGCAGAGTGCTTTCTCATTTTCTCTTTCTCTGTCTATCTCTGGTGAGTACATTCACTCCCTACCAAAACAAACAAACAAACAAACAAAACAAACAAAAAAAGTACTGAAAGAGGGAGTTAGAAGAATGGATAGAAAGATTTCACAAAATAATAACTAACAAAGTTTTGAAGAATAGAGGGCTGGCAGGTGGTGTGGTGGTTAAGGGCTCCCACATGGCTGACCATAATTTGAGTCCCAGACCTGGCGGCTTGCTTTTTCACTTTCCTTCTCTCTTTCTCTGTCCCTCTCTAGTCAAATTAAAATAAGTAAATAAATAAAATAAAATAAATTTTAAAAAATTTTGAAGAATAAGTAACTCACTGGTTGAAAACAGCCTAGGTGGAGAAGAGGGAAAAATAGTACCCAGGTTGAGTGAAAAACTGGTATGAAGACACTCAGGCAAAACTCATGGCTTTTTTTGTTAGATTTCCTAATTCTCTAATCTTTTCTTTATCATACACAACAAATATTTATTAAGTACACAGAATATCCCAAGGACTGTTTAGTCTATGAAGGGAAGATACAGCAGTGAACAAGAGTCAATTTAACTGCTAGAGGAGCTTCAATTCTACAGAAGAGTTAGGATAGGTATATTCTAAGAGATAGGCAAAAATGTAAATAAGCACATAAAATGTACAGTTAAAAACTCCCATTGAAAATATGAAGTAGAAAATGGGAATGAGTAATTCTGGGTTACAAGTAAAAGAATGACAATTTTATTATTTTTTTAATTTGATTTAAGTTTAATTTCTTTTCATTTTAATTTATTTTATACATTCAATCACATATGTCACTTAACTTGTAAAGCGAATGTTCCAACATGATACATTTCTCATCAGTCCTGTTGGGGATACTATACACATTATCATCTACAGATAATAGCCTACTTCTTTGTCTCATAAATATCTTGCCTCTCTATTCTTCTCCTTAATGTCTTTCCTCAGACTCTCCTTCTCCCACCCTCTCCCCACACTGTATCTGGTATCTATAACCATTTTCCATGTTTCTATATACTCTAGTCATTCAGTTTTTGCTCTAGAGTGTGAACAGTTGGCATAAATTAAGTGGAGACATACAATGTCTCTCTTTCATAGCCTGACTTGCTTCACTCAGCAGTAAATCTTCCATATATTCATCCATTTTCTATCAAAAGCTAGGGTCTAGTTGGTTTTATGTTTGAGTAGTACTCCATAGAGTATACGTGCCACACTTTTTCAATCCATTCTTCTGTTCGTGGACATTTGGGTTGGTTCCATGTCTTAACAATTGTGAATAATGCTGCAATAAACATAGATGTACAATCACTTTTCCAACTAAACATTCTTCTGTCCTTCAAGTAGATACCAACAAGTGGGATTGCTGGATCAGTTGGAAGTTCTATTTGCAGATCTTTGAGGAATCTCCATATTGTTCTCCACAGTGACTGGACCAATTTTCATTCCCACCAGTAGTGTAGGAGAGTTCTTAGTTCACCAAATCCCCTCCAGCACTTATCATTTTTTATTTTTTTAATCTTAGTCATTCTGACTGTGGCTAGGTGATACCTCATTGTGGTTTTGATCTGCATCTCCTTTATGTTGAGGGATGTTAAGCATTTTTTCATATGCCTTTTGACTGTTCATATGTCTTCTTTAGAGAATTGTTTTTCAGCTCATTCTCCCATCTTTTAATTGGGTTGATCATCTTTTTTCGAGTAAGCTGCTTGAATTCCCTGTGTATTCTGGTTATCAGTCCCTTATCTGAAGCATAGTTTACAAAAGTATTCGACCATTCTGAGGGCTGTCAATTCACACTAATTACTTTTTTTTTTTTTTTTTACCATGCAGAAACTTTTTAATCTGATGTAATTCCACTTGTCTATTTTTGGGATTAATGACTGTGCTTTGGGGGGTCTTATTTAAGAAGTCTTTGCCTACTGCAGTGTCTCCCAGAGTTTCTCTAGTGTTTTCCACCAGTAGTTTTATAATTTGAGGTCTTAGGTTTAGATCTTTGATCCACTTTGAGTTGATTTTTGTCAATGGTGAGAGGTAGGGGGTTAGATTCATCTTTCTTCAGTTGGATATCCAGTTTTTCCAATACCATTTGCTAAAGAGGTTTTCCTTCTCCCACTGAATTGACTGGTAGGATATTTTGTCAAAAGTCAGTTGGGGGAACCAGCAGTTAGCGTAATGGCTATGTCGCTGGACTCCCACGTTGTCGACCGCGGTTCGCATCCCGGACCCGGTGGCTTAAAACTCACGCCGGGGGACCAGCAGGTGGCATGGTGGTTAAGGCGCTGGACACTCCCACATGACCAACCAGGGTTCAAGTCCTGAATCTGGTGGCTTGCTTTCTCACTTCCTCTTTCTCTCACTCTCACCCTCTGTCTCTCTCTGTTCAAAATTTAAAAAAATAATAATAAATGAATGAATAAATAAAATAAATAATTATTTAAAAAAAAAAAAAAAAAAAAAAAACTCACGCCGGGCACGTGTGCGTGCGTGCCCAAGATCCCGAGAGGAGAATGGAGGAGAAGGGATTGCAGCATGACCATCCCCCCTGGGGGGTGATTTCTCGCTTTCTGTCTCTATGTCTCTGTCTGTCTGTTTGGCGAGCGCACGCGCCCTATAGCGAAAACCTCTCCAAAAAAAAAAAAAAAAAAAAAAAAAAGTCAGTTGGGGGACCAGCAGTTAGCGTAATGGCTATGTCGCTGAACTCCCATGTAGTCGACCGCAGTTCACATCCCGGACCCAGTGGCTTAAAACTCACGCCGGGCGTGTGTGCGTGCGTGCACAAGATCCTAAGAGGAGAATGGAGGAGAAGGGATTGTGGCATGGCCAACCCCCTGGGAGGTGATTTCTCGCTTTCTGCCTCTCTGTCTCTCTCTCTCTGTCTGGTGAGCGCACTCGCCCAATAGCAAAAACCTCTCAAAAAAAAAAAAAAAGTCAGTTGGCTGTATGTTTGGGAGTTTATTTCTGGGGTCTCTAAGAATGACTATTTTAGATGGGCTGATCTGGGTGGGTTCATTGGTTCATTGAGAAAGTAATTTTTCTTTTCTTTTTTTCTTTTCTTTTTTTGTTTACTACAAGGTTCATACACTTGCTGGAAAGAGACAAAGAGGAAATGAGAAAGCACCCCACCCCCATGATGTTTGGCGTTTGGCCATGTCACAATCTCTTTACCTCCAGTTTCCTCTCAGGATTTTTGGCATGCACACACACACCTGATGTGTATTTCAAGCTGCTGGGTCTGGGACTCAAATTTGCACAGTTGACTATGTGAGACCAAGCCACCTTAATCTATGCCATCAGCCCAAGAAAGCAATATTTTAATAACAACTTGAAAAATAATTTTCATGTAGAAAACATAATATTTCAGAAAGTAAAGTTAACAAGTGCAAAGGTCTTACAATTGGAGTTTTCCTCATGTATTTGAGTCATATGAGGAGACCAGTGTAGTTTCTATTTTTCACCCTCTTCACATTATGATTTAATCATAATCAACTCCCAATTCCTGAGCATGCTTTACTATTTTACAACATATATATTTTCACATTTTTTTCTACCTAGGAATGTTATGTCAAACTCATATTATTGGATGTTGATAAATCTTCTCTTAATTGTCCTTTTACATAACCTTTACTTCTTTTTTTTTTTTTTTTTCTCCCAGGCATTTTGAAATGCTGTATTCACAAAGCTCCTTTGTTAATAATACTAAGGTAATTAGTTCAGTTTGGGACATTTTAAATGTAACGATTTTAATATTTATTAGAGAAATGGATGTATGAATTTATAATGCAGAGTATATGGACAGTTGAACTTAGAAAAGTCACTTTATAAGGGGAAATTGGAACCAGAAGAATTTATGATATCACAAAAGAGAAAAGATAAAGTGAAGAGAGGCAAGAACTAGGTATGTATTTTTCATAAAATTATCATTGAGAGATAGATTGAAAAAGAGGATTCAGGGAAGGAGTTTAGAGTTCTTAGACAACTAGGAAGGTAAGAGAAAATTGGCAAGTGATATGAGGGCCACCATAGAAATATTTTAGCTGCTAGCCTCTATGACTGTAATTAAAGGAAAATACAAAGTCAGAATAATTTTCTAAGAGAAAGACTTGAGTGTATTTTTATAATAAGGGGAAATATGTAGAGAAATGGATATAAAAATATTATAGATATAGACAGTAATTGGTAAAAAGGAGGCAGGAGAAGAAGGGTGGAAAAGAAAATAGTCTTCATGGTTACAATTGCAACTAGTTAGCCTTCAACTGAAACACCCATATAAATTCAGGTAAAACTTGTAAAGTTACAAAAGCCAAGTAAACTAATATGAAACAATAATTTGTCAACCTCTAGGTAGATTTTTTTCCCAACTATTATGCCTCCTATTTTTTCACACTTTCTATAATGAGTATGTATGATTTCTTACATTGTGTTGGGTTACCCAGGAAATTATTTGTGTACAGAAAATTTAATGGAGAAAATATCCATTAAGTTCATAGTTTCCATTTTGTCCTTAAACATAGTTATGATAGAAGTTTTTTAAAACTTTGCCTGTAATTCCAATATCTGTCTTTTTTCTTAAATATAAATCACATTTTTCTTATATTTTTAGGGCTTAGGGTGAAGTTGGGACAGAAGCAGGTATATCTAGTTATTTTAAGTTTATCCTGGACATTGTGATAATGCAGTCTTGATTCTATTGTGACTTTTTGAAGAGTATTAATATATGTATGAGTGAGTGTGTGTGTGTGTGTGTGTGTGTATGTATTTATTTTCTTTTTTTTAAGAGGTTTTTGCCATAGGGTACATGAGCTCACTGGAGGGAGAGAGAGAAGAGACTGTGAGAGGGAAAATGATAGATCACCCCCCAGGTGGGATGGTGATGCCACAATCCCTTCTCCTCCATTCTCCTTCTGGGATCTTAGGCACCCAGGCACACATGCCCAGCACAATATTCAAGCCACTGGGTCTGGGACTTGAACTGCAGTCAACCATGAGGGAGGCCAGCAACATAACTGCTATACCATCTGCTGGCCCCAATGTGTGTTTGTTTACTTAGACAGTTAACTTGACTGCACTAAACCTTCAAGCTCTGTCTCTCCTTTGATAGGTGTGCAGCTGAAATCTCTGATAAACTCCTATACTGTAACAAATTACTACCACAATGAAACAACAAAATTTTATTCTCTCACTTGAAGTAACGAAGTGGCTTGAAATAAAAACTTAATCTCTTATGATTCCAGAGGCCCCCAAAACCCAAATTAGTATTACTGACACAAGATTAAGGTGTAACCAGGGCTATACTCCCTATGGAACTCTACAGGAGAATTTGTTTTTGCTTCCTTTAGCTCTAGAGGCTGCTGTGACTCCCCAGCATATGGCTATTTCACTGCAATTTCAAGGACAGCATCCTTGAATCTCTCACTGTTGTGTCTTCTTACAACCTTCTGCTACTTGTAGTAAAATCTTCTCTTTCCCTCTCATAAGAATAAATGTGATTGCATTTCAGACAATCCCAGCTGGATGATCCAAGATAATCTTCCCATCGCAAGAGCCTTGATCTAATCACACCTATATAGACTGTCAAATATGATAATCGTCATAGGCTCCAGAGATTCGGGGGGGGGGGGGCATTATTCAGCCTTCTGCATTATTTTAGCTTTATCTGGCCTGCTGGGAGTCTGTCTTGTGTTTATATAGTATAAGAATCAGTTTCAGATTTAGATAGTTTATATTCTGAGTTGAGGACTGTCCTTCCTGGATATCTCCCTTTTAAAATTGTCCTGTTATTCTTTCTTCTGTCATCTGTAATTTTATTCTGTTCCCCCAGGCCTGAAAGATTGTGCCTTTTTCTTATTGTTTGAGATTTAGCTTACCAGATTGAAGCCAACTAGGACCTATATTCAGGACTAAAAATTGTAAAATGGAAAACCCACCCACACTGTGTCCTTTTTCCACATACAGGCACTTCTTAAGTTTCTTCCTATTTTTGGCAGTTTTCCAGTGCCCTCCAGTAGGTTTCGTTTTTTTCTTTTCACCAGAGTTTATAGTTTACACCTCTAGGGTAAATAGTCCAACAGTAGCTACTCCTCTATTATTGGAAGATGAAACTCCATACTCTTTTTTTAAGAGTATATGGAACAGGGGATCAGCAGGTGGCGTGGTGGTTAAAGGCACTGGACTCCCACATGGCTGATCACGGTTCAAGACCTAGACCTGGTGGCTTGCTTTTTCACTTTCTCTCTCTCTCTCTCTCTCTCTGTCTCTGATAAAACTGAAAAATAATAGTAATAAATAAAGTTAAATAAAAAATATCTTTAAAAAAAGAGTATATAGAACATTTAGGAGAAAATGCAAATTTTGGACTATAAGCAAAGCCTCCACAAATCACAGAGATGAGGGTAGAAATAATAAAATAAAAAGCAGACATACATTTGAGAAAACTAACAAGCCAAATTGATGTTTGAAATGATTACTAAAATTTTGAAACCCTACAGAAAAACTGACAAGGAAAAAAACCTACAACTTAATAATCAGGAATGAAAATTGGACCACAGAGCCAGGCCTGAAGTACAGCAGTCAAACTCTATGCGTAGGGAACCGGTTCCCACAGGACCAACTGAAGTTGGAGTCCTGGCCTGGCAGCTTGAAGGACACACTGGGTATATGTGTATGCATGACACAATCCTGCCAGGATGGAGAATGGGGAAAAAGGATTGTGTTGTGACCATGCCCCATTAGGGTGTGCTTGCTCTCTTTCACCCTCTACTTTTGATGAGTATATGTGCTTTCTGGCAATTAAAACAAAATTAATTATTCTTTAAAAATGTATCATAAATACAAACCAATACAAATTAAACATAATAAAAGGATTTTATGAAAAACTTTAGGCCAATAAGTTTAAATTTTTAGATGAAATGAACAAATACTTTCCTCTGTTTCTCTTTTCTTGCTCTTCTCAGTCATTTTGGGTAGTGGAACATATATTTGAATAGATGGCCTTTGTTTTAATAAAGACAATGAGGGGCAGCAAGTGGTGTAGTGATTACGGTGCTAGACTCCCATGTGGCCAAGTGTAGCTCAAGTCCTGGACCTGGTGGCTTGATTTCTCACTTTCTCTCTCTCTCATCAAATTTTTAAATAATAAATAATACTTTAAAAATAAAATAATTCTAAAAATATAAAGACCATGATGCCATATTCTTAGCAAATATGTTCAATATGTGTGTTGTGTAACTTTACTCCTCATTTTATGGTATATGAAACTGAGGGTTATAGTTTTTTTTCTATCCTCTTAACTTAGTCTAGAGTAGAACAAAGGTCTTCTAATGTTTGGTCTTTGTCCACTCCAGATGGTGAAGGTATCCATTATTTCAAAGAGCTATTCAGAAAATAGGATTTTTTTTCTTTTTTTTTTTGGAGAAGTTTTTTTGCTATAGGGCATGTGCGTTCGCCAGAGAGACAGAGAGAGTCAAAGAGACAGAAAGTGAAAAATCACCCCACCAGGGGGGATGGCCACACCACAATCCCTTCTCCTCCATTCTCCTCTCAGGATCCTGGGCACGCATGCACACGTGCCCGGAGTGAATTTAAGCCACCGGGTCCAGGACTTGAATCGTAGTCAACTACATGGGAGTTCAGAAACATAGCCATTACACTAACTGCTGGTCCCAGAAAATAGGATTTTCAGTGTCAATAATGGCAGTTGGTAATTAAAGGATAGACTATATTAATTAAGGTTGAGAGTGGGAGTTCACTAATATTGGACTTCCAGCTCTTTATGAATAAATGCTACAATCTAATAACTGAATTGAGCACTGGCCACTCCCCCATGGGTTCTACAATTGAAACAATTTGGAGGTCATACTAGCTAGGAACTGAGGAGTAACATGACCTTTCATTACAGAATACGTTGATTCCTATCATGGAATTGAGCACTATCAAAGAAAAATCAATGAACTCTATCGTTAAATAATGGTGTAGGTGTGACAGTATTGTAATAACGGCGCGTGGCGTTTTGTGCAAATCTGCCCTATGGGTGCATTGTGGTCTCTGCAAAAATAGTAGGAATTCTGATCTTACTCATAAAGCCCAGAAAGATTGCAGTGGCTTTGAGTGGGAGCAAGTTGCTGCCGCTGACCATATTTCCAATATTTGGGATTTGAAAGCTATTTTGCCAGCCTCGTGTCTCCCCTACGTGGTGCTGATGGAGTGCGTGCGCTTCGCCTGCATTCAGGATTGGCTAGATAAAAGCTAGGTCAGTGGGCTGATGTGATCTTTGAGATGCTGCAGGCTGCGTTTGACACGACTCTCTCCAAGCCAGTAGGCAGAACCTCTGCTGCCTTTCAGCAGCATTAAGTGCAGCTAGAAATGTTGATTGGAGAACCCTTTCCCCACCCTCTCCCCCATTGCCTCTAACAGGCTATGTTAGGAACTGTTCTCCTGGGAAGCTTCAAAGTGAGGAAAGGGTGGGTGGAGCAGAGGAGAAAGAGAAAATACATGCTGTGGAAAGCTGCACTGTTGCTGTAGCTTCCTTTCCTCTCACTGAGATTTAATCACTGGGTAGAGGAAATTGGAATGTGTGAAGAATGAGGGCCATCACAGGGTGGAAGGAGGAGGGGATGACAGGAGAGTTCAATAATAGAGCAGAGGGAAATTTAGCAATGTGATGCCTAATAAATTGTACTAATGGAATACTGTGAGTGATCAGGGTGGCAGAGCCATCCAGGGAATGAAGCAAAATGGATCCAGTGTTTCCTTTGAAAGTCTGCTGGTAGGTTCTATGCTGTCATCCAGGTTAGGGCGTGTGCGCTCGCCAGAGAGACAGAGAGAGTCAGAGAGACAGAAAGTGAGAAATCACCCCTCAGGGGGGATGGCCATGCCATAGGGGGCTCCAGACTAATGTGTCTGCAGCTCCTGTCTTCCTCACTTTAGGGATAGAGAGTGCCTAGCTGACTACACGCTTTCATCAGCTTTCTTCAGACCTCATCACCAGTCCCAGTCACTCTTCTCCCAACCTCGTATGGCAGATCCGAAATTTACAAGGAAATTCTGTCTTAGATACTGGTTATACTCTGTTAATTCGTAGTTAAAGTGGTGTACTCTGATATATTTTTAGATGCTGGAAGATAGGTCAATCCTGAAAATTTCAAAAGTGTGGGTGGTTCAGGGAGAGAAAAAGGGCAAGAACTTTCATATAATGGAATGAATAATGAATCAGTAATCCTAAGATCTGGGTTCTATTTTACTTATCTATTTTTTAAAGTTTACTTGTTTCTTTCTTCCATGAGTGAGACATACAGAGAAAGAGAGAAAAACAAAGAGACAGCACCACTCAACAGCATCTAAATAGCACAGTGCACCCCCAGCCTGAGTAAGCCCTGGATCAGGGGCATGGTGTGCCTTGAGTGTTCAGGGAGTCTCTGGATGCAAACCCAGAACCTTCCCATGTGGGTGAGTCTTACAGAGTGTTGTGTCTTACCTTACCGCTATGCAGCCATCTGTCCCTCAGATCTGGATTCTAGATGCAGTTTTAGCTCCTAACTAAAGTTTAGTTTACTTTAGAAGAATGTAGTTCTAGATGCAGTTTTCCTTTTAACTAGATTCATGACCTTGGGCTATTATATCTGATTCTCTCTACAGAACAATAATAACTTGATGACTTTTAGGATTCTTTACATTTTCACAGTTTGTAAACCATATATTCATCAAGAAGTATATATTGGATGTCTTCTATATACCAAGCATTCTCCACACACCTATCATTTTTTCCTGCCTTTGGTTTTGAAGGAACACATTTCCATGGCTACCTCAGTTTCCTCAGTTGTGAAATGGGGCTAATGAGAACTCACTTGCTTACTTAAGAACAGAGAGGGGGGATTGTATCTGAAAGTGATGTGGAAACTATACAAGGCTCTGCAGCAGAGCATTTGAAATGCTAATATAAACACACATGTGTTCCAGAAACAGTTATACAGGATTTGCTCTCTGAGGTGATAACCAATACTCTGGAAATAGGTTGTTTTACCTAAAAGTATATGAGGTTCCTGACCCAGATAGAAATGACTGCAATATTATTCTCAAGTTGTATGTGCACACACATACACACAGCTGCCAGTTAGTGCCATAAATACACAAAGTAATGCTGTCTGCTTGAGGACTAACAAATTTTCTTTTGGGCCCAGACAGTGGTGCAGCAGTAGGATGAGGCCCTCTGCAAGAACATCCACCTGGGAAGAGTCCCAGTTCAACCCTGGAGGCCTCCCTGAGTAGGGTGGGCATACACTTCTCTATGACTTGAGGCTGGCTGAAGGGTGGGGGTGGATGACAGCATTAGGACCATGTTGGAGAAGCTCTCTCTCTATCTCTCTCTGGCTTATGAAATAAATAAATACATAAATAAATAAATGAACTTGAAGAAAAAGAAAATAAAAAAGTAAAAAACGTGCTCAGGGCCAGTGTAGTTTTGCAAGTGGCAGGGCACTGCTGCAGGGTGGCTGAAGCCATATGGGAGACCCAGCTCTGGTTCCCGCCTCAACCTAAACAAGCCAGAATTGGTGGTGTGTGCCTGTGGTCCTATCTAACTGGAAGGCGAGGACAGGAGGAACCCAATATAGTGAGACTCTCTCAAAAATACCTCTCTTCGGACCAGCAGTTAGCGTAAAGGCTGTGTCGCTGGACTCCCATGTAGTCGACCGCGGTTCGCGTTCCGGACCCGGTGGCTTTAAACTCACGCCTGGCGCGTGTGCGCGTGTGTGTGCGTGCCCAAGATCCCGAGAGGAGAACGGAGGAGAAGGGATTTCGGCGTGGCCATCCCCCCTGGGGGGGTGATTTCTCGCTTTCTATCTCTCTGTCTCTCTCTCTCTCTGTCTGGCGAGCGCACGCGCCCTATAGCAAAAACCTCTCAAAAAAAAAAAAAAAAAAAAAAGAAGAAGAAAAAAAAACCCTCTCTTTCTTTCTCCCTTTTTCCTGCTCTTTCTCATTAAAAAAAGGGGGGAGGGGGTAAGGATGTGCTCCATGAAAACTTGCCTATCTCATTCGTCACTATATTTATAATAGTAATATTTGTTGAAGGAATGAAAGAATACAGATAGCAGAAATTTCTTAGGGTTCTTTTCATTTCCATTTTCAGGCCCTGTACTACCCTCAATGTTCAGTTCTTTTCTTTGGCCCTCTGCCTCTTCCCCTGCTTAAACCTAGAGGGTGTGTTGGAGCTCATTGTGACTCAAATAATGCATGCTCAGAAATCAAAGATATTAGTGTTAAAACACACATTTCCTACTACAATATTTTACTATTATAGTTCCTTCCTGAGCCCTTCTCCAATGAGTACAACGTATACTTATTATTTAAGTCCTTAGCACCTAACCTAGGGTGCAGCACAGAATGAGTGCTCAGTAATTCAAGAAAGATTTGTCCAATTCAAAGGAACAAGTGTGGGTATTAAGGATGGATGTGCAGGACTAACAGATATTATGTATAAACATAACTTAGGGGGGGGTTGAAATTTGTTATTCCATTTTTAGTCTTTTTTGCTGAGGGTTAAGAAAAGTTCTTGTCACAAAAATTATATCCATTATTCACCGTAAATTACTTCTAGGGCCTCCCCTCACTTTCCGATGCATTAATTTGATGCCTCCAGTGTTATAAGGAGAGCATTTTGTGAAGGGTCGGTCTTAGCCGTAATAAGCACGAAGGCCCTAATCTGAGAGTCTACATGTATTTAGCATCTAATAACAATGTCTTCTTCCCTAACAGTTGTCCAGGTCCCAGACCTGTCTTAAGCTCTCTGAGAACGAGAGTTGTGTCTCATGTCTGGCACTAGTTAAGATGTCTACTTAATTTAGATGGAAGAAGAATTTGGCTATTCACAGGAAGAGGTCATTTGTTTTCTTGTGTGGCACTAAATGAAGACACTCTGAACCCCATCTACTTGTGGTTTCTCTATCATCTTGGCCCATTTAAGAAGCCCCTTAGGTACCACAGCTTCCAGATTCCACCTGAATAAACTGCAGAGAAGACAGACAGGCACAGTTATTTTATCCTGTTCCCCTTCACCTAAAAGATAGGCTTGGGATGACCTAGATTTGGGTGGGCTTATTCACCTAGCAGGGTTTGAACAGAAAAAGAAAATTAAAATGATGAGTTAATATTAGTAGAAAGGTAGCAGATTGCTTATTATCAGTCAGTCTGGGGGCCGGGGGCATTATTTGAAGACTTTTGCCACCAACGGAACTGCCCAAGGCCAGTCCCTTAGGCAGTTTGGCCTTAATTCTCCCCCCCCCCCCCCCCTTTACTCATTCTTGAGAGGTTCTTACATAGGGCTTTCCCTTTGGAAAGGCTGTTCCTACCGGGAGATATTTTGGAGGTTTTCTGCATTTCAGAATAGGCAGAAGAACTGCCATGTTACATTTGGGCAAAAATGAAAGCTTAAAAATCCTTTCGTCTCCTAATTTTCTTGTAATTATTTTTTTTCTTGTAAGAATACGTATTTTTCTATTTCTTAACCTAAGTTCCTGTTTCTCTATTGAGACACTGCCCTGATATTTTTGCCTGTCAAATCTCCCAGAGCAGATGGTCCCTTCAGGGAAGCTCAGAAAAGTGCTGGGTGTCTGGTGATGCCTAGCCCCTCCCTCCCTCTTGGGGCCTCGAATGACAAGTCATCAAACCGTTTTCTCTCTTCTTAGGGGTCCTTGATCCTATAGCAGCAGGTTTTGGTTCCAGAGACTGCAGAGACCCTTTGCAGTTGGGTTTAGCAGCTACCCCAGTCAGCAGCTAGCCCTGGTCCTGGGTGAGAGTGATATCCCTCCCGTCCAATAGGAGGCTCAGGATTCTCTCCGGTCCCCGCCCTACTTTCTCCGCTGCCCCAATAACCGCTCTAAAAGGCCGGGCTTCTGCTGTCAAGTAGCCGGGGTGGGCTCCGCCGAGGCTAGGAGGGGCGCTGGGTGGGGAGATGCGCTCCCAGGTGTTTGCAGTGGAACTGGGCAACCTGTAGGGTATGGTCCAGCTGTGCCGCGCCGAGGCGAGCAGAAGCAGGGAACAGGTAGGAAGCAAGACTTTTCCTTCTTTGCAGATTGAGTAAAGAATGCGCATTTTCCTACTGCCTGCCTTCCCCTTCCCCCGGCACCGCCCCGCCCTCGTCACCCCCAAATCCCCTGTGGTCGCTGCAGCTCTCGTCGTGAAGCTCGGCGCGGGGAGGGCTGGGGTGGAGGCTCTCGGGTGCTGGAAAGGAGGGCTGCCGGATGCTGGAGCCCGGTGCTAACCGGCAGGGGAGGGCGGCAGTGCCCTAGGAAAGGAGACGGAGCCCTGAGTCTGTGCCTGCTCAACTTTCCTCTGTCAGAGATTGCGGCCGCCGCTGCTGGTGACTTGCCCAAAGGATGCCATGTCGACCGGGCAGGGGAGGGGCTGGGGGAGCAGACGAGTCTGCGGGGCCGTAGGTGTTCAATCGCCACGGGCTTCTTCTTCCCACACCTGTCTGCAACTACTCATTGCTCCCTCTCCCACCTGGAGACTAGAGCGCATCCCTGGAAACCCTGGGGATGGTTGCGGCAATGGGGAAAAGACTTGTTTGTTCCCGGGTCTCTCCGTTAAGAACTAGCTCCCTTCGGGAGTAGGGGGTGGGGAAAAATCTCTGCAACTCGCAGGGCATTTTCCGATTGATCAAGTCTGTATTGAGAAGACACCGGCCCTTCTCCGGGATCTGCCGCAGGCTGCCTGTGGAGGGCAGAGGCAGAGGCGAGGCTTTGCATCTTCTCTTCTTGCTTGGCGTAGTCTATTAGGGACCATCTTCTCGCCTAATTTCTAAAGGGCGGGTTTTGGTTTTAGGGATACCCGAGGAGTCAAATGATTGTACCCGGATAGGCTCTGAGCGGTGCGAGGCCGCCTCCCAGGGTAGTAGGTGTTGGCCCAGTGCCGGTTCCTGCCGGAATCAGATTGCTGGAAGCAGTAGGCAGAATTGCAGAGCCATGAGGCTCTGCATCACTCCCAGAAACTGATGACACCCTGCCTTGAGAATTCCTGAAAAATTGGGATGATGGGAAGAAGGGAGAGCGGAGAGCTGCAACCCTCTCTCTCTCTCTCTCTCTCTCCTTTCTATGACAAATCCAGCATGGGCATTTGTTCGTGTGCTCGCGGGTGCACATCTCCAAGGTGCAGCTATATATAGCTCTTGCATCCCCAGCCTGGTTTCCCTGCTGCTGAGCAGGCTGCTTTGGCCTTCTGAAACAATCTGGAAGCACTGAGTGGGAGGGGTAAGAGGGAATGCAATCCTCCATTGGGGGGAAAGCCAGGGAAGAGGCACTCAGAAGAAGCCCTGCAGGAAATAATGTTTCTGTAACGCACTTACAGGCCAATATTTTCAAATATTATTTTGAATAGAACATCCTTCGAGTACTGTCTAGTCTTGATCCATTTCCCTTGATTTTTCAGTTGCACAGTATATATACACGAACCCTTCCAGCCTGAAGTGTAACACATACAAACCATATTTGGGATATTTTATTAAAGTCATCAGAGCACAACGGTTTGCTTATGCCAGGAGCTTGGATGTTTGGTAGCAAATTTATTTGGGTGGTCACATAGCTAGCAGCACTTGGGAATCTGGAAAAGGATCCACTCACTTGTCAGGATACAGAACTAAGGAACAGTTAGGACCTCTGGGGGGTAGTTTTAGTACATTTCTTTGTACCAATTGTGCTTGTGGACCTGATATTTAAATTTATGCTGTTGTTACATATTCTATTTGTGCTGTGTGGACTACTTTCATAATTCCCATTGCCTGGAATTATTTATTTCTGGTGATAATCTTTGCATTTTCACAGATGAAGAAACTAATATTCAGACAACACAGATGATTTGCTTAAAGTCTTCCAAAAATTTCAAATCTAATGTTTCATCAACCTGCTGTGTATTTATAATGCATTCACTTTCCCCTCAAATTGAATCTTTTTCAGATTGCTATAATTTTTGACCCTGGTAGGAATATTTGGTCAATGTTAATACCAGTAACAATATGAGGGGGCTTCAGAAAGTTTTTGGAGAACTAGAATTAATGTACAAATCTAAACTGAAGCAAAACATTTTTGTAATATTATCAATGCAAACTTTTTTTGCAATATATTTTCCCTGGAGTTTCTGAAGACTCCTTATTTAAGCCAAGGTTATTCAGTTCTGCTTTTGGATGCATCCCTAAAAAATTAAATTCTGAGTTTTTAGACTGCAATTTTGACTTGCCAAGTGATTTTGAAGATAAATGATTTAATCTACCATGCTACCATCCCAGGCAGTGGGAGCTGGCTTTTATTTTGGCTCTGCATCTTCCTGATGATCTGATTTGGGGCACAATAATTAACTTCTGAAAGTTTCAGTTTCCTTGTCTTTAAAGGAAAGTAATAACATTGGCTTTTCAGGTTTCAGCAAGGTCTAAATAAAATGTGTGCTTGTTTCCAGCATGGGGGTGAGTACATAGCAGGCCATTAATAAATATTGCTACTCTTAATTATACAGTACATTGGTACATATCAACTAAATGAATTTTTAAAATTCATGGCTCTAATGTAGAATGATCACTCCTGTCTGAGAACTCTAGGTGAAATCTTTCATTTGCAAAGCTAATCAGACAGTCTCATTTTTTGCAACCCTTATTTGCATGTCTGATTTGTTTTGTAATTAGATAAGGAAATACTTCTCAGGAAAAGGGTATAACCTATGTTTTTGTATACCCGACTGCCCTGAACGTAGTTCTAAGTAGCTGCAAAGATTCTTCTTGTGGATGCATCACCATTAGGAATTTTTTAGGGGAATATTGCAATAATCTGGGAATAATCTACTTATTGATATGAGGTTATGTGTTGGGAACTACTTTGGGAAACTTCTTTGCCTCTATTATCCTCTTATGATTAGTCATGCATGACATGAGATGTTTCTATATCCTTTAAGGCAATGATTACATTTTCCAATAGGGATTATGACTACATACTGATTATTCTATATATTTTATTATATTTTGTGCCCCTTGAGACCAACTAGAGATTGAATTGAAAGATAAACAATTTATATTTCCCTAAATGAGACATGTTATGTAATTGCCTTATTAAAAATGAAGTCAACAAAGGGTCCCATTTCCATCCATTTCTCTACATGTAAGTTGAGTGTGGTCTGCAGCATGTCACAAAGCCAGTCCTCTCAAAGTCACCACTAAACTCCGCCTCTTCAAGTCCTTTTTTTTTTTTTCTTTTGGATTGGGGTTTTGCACATTTTTCTTCCCTTCTGGTATGCTAAATGTTTTCATATTGTCTATCTCCTGCTTGAATTTTTACCTTTTTTCTTTCTTTCTTTTTCTGAGAGATTTTTGCTATAGGGTATGTGTGCTTGCTGGGGAGACAGAGAGAGACAGAAAGCGAGGAATCACTATCTATGGCGGGGGTAAGGGGGTGAGGGATGGTTACGCAGCGAACTCTTTTCCATTCTCCTCTTGGGACTTTGGGTGTGCATGCACACGTGCCTGGTGTGAGTTTTATGCCTGCAGGTCAGGGACTTGAACTGCAGTGGAGTATGTGCGAATCCAGCGATATAACCATTACAACATCTGTTGATCTCTCCTATTTTGTTTTTAGTTACCAGAGGATGTGTGCACTGGCCCAAAAGAGGCAGAAAAGGAGAAAGCTCCCCTCAGTGGGGCGCTTATTTATTTATTTATTTTTTTTTGAGAGATTTTTTTGCTATATGGTACCTGTGCTCGCCAAAGAGACAGAGACGAGAGATAGAGAGAAAGAGAGAGAGCAAGCAAGAAACCACCCCACAGGCAGGATAGCCAAACCACAATCCCTTCTCCTCCATTCTCCTCTCAGGATTTTGAGCATGCATGTACATGTGTCCAGCGTGAATTTTAAGCTGCTGGGTCTAGGACTTGAACTACATTTGACTGTGTGGAAGTCCAGTGATGTAACCATTACACCATCTGCTGATCCTTCTCTTCTTCATTTCTTTGTCAGGATTTGGGAAACCTACCCTACTCATGTGCCTGGAGTAGTTGTCAAGCAAGCTACCTGGGTAGGGACTTAAACTTCTGTCACCACATGGGATCTGACTCCCACTTAATCACTTCAGGGCCAACCCCAAATTTTACTTTATTGATATCTCAATGCTGTGATGTCATAATTGTTCTCTTACTTTTTGTAATACACCTTTCTTTCTCTCCCTTTTATATTCTCTTCCTGCTTGTAGCTTTCAAATGAGTCCCCTAACTTGATGACAATTTGTTTTATTGGAAATAAAATTCTCCTGCATTTCCATTTCTGCTCTCTAATGTATAGACATTCCAAAATTTTACCCTACTAGCTAGAAGCACAAGCTTTAGGAGAAAGACTACATGTGTAAATATTCATATATTATGATGCAGATAAGTGAATTTCAGTAAGTCATTTGAAATGATAATAACACCTCAGAGTATGTGCACATGAGTGTATTTCTAATAGTAATGAGATAATGCATGTAAAACATTCAAAATAGAGCTTGGCCCATAATAATTACTCACAAATAATAACCATTAGTAGTAGAAGTACTGTTAACAGTAATGATAAGCTATATAGTGAAAACTAGTTTTGCCTTTTCACCATCAATAGGCATCACTCTTGAACTGGCTTTCAACAGTAAATGGGGGACCAGCGGATGGTGTGGTGGTTGAGGCCCTGGACACTCCCACATGGCCAACCACAGTTTAAGTCCCAGACCTGGTGGCTTGCTTTCTCACTTTCCCTCTCTCTTCTCTGTGTCTCTCTCTCTCTGGTCAAATGAAAATAAATGAATGAATGAATCAAATTAAATAAATAACTCTTTTAAAAAACAGTAAATGGCACAACTTTTCTAGCTCTCTGGTTTGTGGTTAGCTATTTTTCTAAGATTTTCATTATTCTAAGTGTCCACAGTCTACTCAGTAATTAATTTCCTCATTTTTATCCTCAACTCTAATTGGTATATCCCTGTTTTCTCCAGTGCCAGTTTCATCTGTCATTGTATGGGTAGATGAGTGCATTAGGCAATTTATCAAGTCTTTTAGTAGAAAGTCTCTACTTTAGTCTATGATGTCACATATTATTATTGGTATAATGTATTTTCACTTTTCCTTATTGCTTCTACTTTGCTTTGAAACTTTCACTGTACTTTAATTCAAATCTTAAAGCACACTGACTTCAGAGCAAGAGACACTAGGGCTCAACTCCTGATAGTAGGACTTACCAGTTGTGTGATCTTGGAAACGTAGAGGAGGATGAGGCATTATGTCACTATGGTTATCTGAATGACTTATTGTGTAAAATTCATTCGAAGATATCCATTTAATATTAAATTGAAAATAGCATTTTTATGGTAAAAATGCAGACTCATTAAAAGAAAATTTGAAATAAAGAAAGTGTTATCATCCAGAGAGACCTGGATGATAACAATAATCTTCAAATCTTATTTCTCTGAATGTACATAGATATTTTCAACATATTGGTTTGAGTTTATAGTGAATATTCATTTCTATATTTAGCTTTTTAAAAATATCATATTATGGATATTTACACATTAAACTTGATATTCTTGTTAACTATTTTTTATGGCTGCCAAATATTCTGTTAAATAGATGGAGACTTTAAGTTATTTTTAAAATTTTAGTGTTATAGGGAACCAGCAGTTAGAGTAATGGCTATGTCGCTGGGCTCCCACGTAGTTGATCGCGGTTCACGTCCCGGACCCGGTGGCTTAAAACTCACGCTGGGCGCGTGTGCGTGCGTGCCCAAGATCCCGAGAGGAGAATGGAGGAGAAGGGATTGCGGCGTGGCCATCCCCCCTGGGGGGTGATTTCTCGCTTTCTGTCTCTATGTCTCTCTCTGTCTGTCTGGCGAGCACACGTGCCCTATAGCGAAAAAAAAAAAGAAAAAAATTTTACTGTTATAGAAATAAACATAAATATATATTAATCTTTGCATTTCTGACTACTTCCTTATGATAATTTCTTAGAAGTTATCCAGGTTAAAAAAAAAAAAACAATTTTTAGTCTCCTGACACTTAACAGACAAATTGCCTCTTAAAACATTGATGCACAGATTTATACTTTACCAGTAAATGTGGAGATTTAGCAATACTTTCATTAACTCTTGGTATTACAGTTTAAAAACTTGTGACCATTTTGATAGTAGACATTGTTTATTTAGTTATTCTTTTAAGTTGTGTTTCTATGATTTAAAATGATTGGAAGAAATATTATATTTAGATTTCTTAATATTTGAATTTCATTTGATTCTATAGGAATGTCCATATTTTGTTCATGTAATAGGTCTGTGGTATACTGCAGTGGGTTTCTGTTTCACTTTGTTTTTTTTTTTTTTTTTTTTTTTGCCTTTTTAAGTGTTTTCTGACATATAGAAATTTATAACTTTACTATAGTTTACTCTGTAAATCTGTTTGGTACTATCTCATAGCATTCATGCTTAGACAATTCCCCGCTACCTAACAAAGAGCTGAATATAAAAACACACATATGAGGGAAGTATTGCAGAAATTTTTTTCTCCTTTGAAGTGATGTTTGGCTTATGTATATCATGTATTCATCCCAGTGTGAAATGGCTCCTGGGGACATATAAAAAACACTCTTAGTCTATTAAGATCACATTATTCTTTATGTAGCTTTCCCATGAAGTGAATAGTACCTTAATTCTTTTTGAGCTACTATTGTCCATTTCAAAGGTGCCTCAGGGCACAATGAACTATGGAAGATATTAATGACCAGGTTACTCAGCCAGAGCAGGGCACATTGTTTGCACAATTATCTGAATGACTCAGGCACTAAATCTGCTTCTGCCAGGATTATCCAGATGGTCCTTAATTCACTGGATAATTGCTCACCCCTGCATTTGATTTCGATGACGTAGACTTGAGTGTGTCATTGCTTTTCTTGTTCTGTTTTCTTGCTATGCTATATGTTTGGGGTTGATCACATTCGGTTTTCTGATGAGAGGCAGGTTGCCCAATCCATAAGAGTAAGAGTTTTGCAGAACCTTGCATACAGTTTTGCTCAGCCAGTTACTAGCTGCGTGATTTGGGGCAAGTTATTTAACTTTGTAAAGATATTACTTTTTGTGTAAGAAACTAAATTTAGTGTTCAGAGTCCCTATTTTATCTCCTTGTGATCTCCTTTTCTTCAAGCACATTCTCCTTATGATAACCTCAGTTGCCCTTCTAAAACCAACCTTATGTGCCTCCTTTACTAAAATCTATTTATTTATGTATTTGCTTCCTACTGGATATGTGCACTTGCTTGAGAGAAAGAAGGAAAGTGAGAAAGCAACCCCTATCCCTAGGGGTGGAGGTGGCCATGCCTAAATCCCTCTCCTCCATTCTGTTCTTGGGATTCTGGGCATGCCCCACCCCCCACACACACGCAGTGTGTTTCTCAATCTGGGTCCAGTATTCCAGTTGCACAGTTAGCTATGTGGGATCTAGCCACCTTAACCACCATGCCAGTGGTTGGCCCCTATAAATCTTTTGACAGGGTTTTTTGTTTCTCTATAGTTATCCAAAGTTCTTTGATTTGCACCTAAAGTCCTTTATTAAATAGTCCCCACCAACTTCTTTAAATTCATTTCTTCATTATGCAAATCTCTCATATCTCCCATCTCCTACAGTCCTAACCACAGCGAATGGTTCACATTTTCTCTGACATGTCATGTTCTCTCTTTTCTCCCAACTCCCTCTTCTTCTTCTATTCTCTGCCATAAATAACCTTTCTCCTTGTCTGCCTTGTAACTGACCTATCCAACTCTTTCGTGCCTCGGATCAAGTGCTACTATCTCTGGGAACACTTCCCTGAATTTCCAATCTTAAGTTCTAACCTTTTTTGGTGCTTTCATAATAATCTGCACATCTCATTACCATAGCACTTAACATGCTATATTGTAACTGTTTACTTATCTAAACCTGTAAGCCCCTAAGAATAGATTGCATAAATTATTCTCTGTAATGATGTAGGACCTGAGATACATGATACTCAGTAAATATTTTTTTAAGAAATGAATAAAAGAAGGTTTAAAACTAAATTAGTTTTGAAGATTTTTAACAAATAGAAGATTCCTATCTATCTTTGAAACCAACCCACAAGCACTAGAAGTTATGTTAATCTTCACAATATTTCAAAATTTAACTTCTTGGTTTTGGTGACTTATATAAGAAAGGAAAAAGAGTTTTAAATGAGAAATTTTCTAATTAAAAGACATGCCTAGGTTATTCAGAAATTCTAAAACACTAAATTGATAGGGAAAACTGTTAAATAACTCTACATTTTAGAAGGAATGAACAATATACAATCCTGTAGATACTATAGAATAATACATTCATAAATTACAAATTTAGATGTGTTAGAACTAAACATGGGCAAAATTAATTCCATTTTCCCTAAAATAAAAGATTCCCCCTTGGTGTCACCTTCAGTAGCTTGCAAAGCATAATCGCATCCCTGATCTTCTTTCATCCTTTGAAACACTTTTGAAAGTTATTTTGAAAAGCATGATTATTCATATTTGGGGCAAGAAACAAGCTCAGAGAAATAAGTGATTTGCCTATGGTCACACACAATGGCAAAGCTGTACAAGAAATAAAGTGATCTTACTCATACATGAATTGAATGTTCCAAGTACTATGTATTATACTTACCCTAAACATTTCACTGAGAGATAATTGCCATCATTTTGTCTAGGTTAAGGATATTAGCACTGATATTGATGTTAATAATTCACTGAAAGTTTTGAGGAAAAAAAATGCTTCGTTAATACCTATTCTGTATAAGGGTTTCACTTTGGTTTTAATAACCCAAGGGGGAAAAAATAGCTAACAGAAGTTGTAGTTTTAAATGTATTTTCAAGTCTTGCGTTTATTTACTGGGTGGATCATTCAACTATACCCGTACACACATGCATATAAATACCCCATACTATACTTGCAATTTTTTGTTTCAAAGTACATTTCTTTTTATTTTTGATAAGTACAGGCGTTCTTTCCTCTATATTTTACTTAAATTATTAAAATATTTTTTCTGGATATTTATAATTAGGTAGACAATGTTCAACTTTATTCTTCAGTTTGGGTTAATATATATATATATATATATATATATATATATATATATATATCCCATATAATGTTAGAGAATCAAATGTGTCAAATATGCTATTTTAGAAATAGTGTAAGTGTTGAAAAATAAATTTATGAAGAATAGATAGGTTCTTACCTAAAGAGTGACCTAGCCTAATTTGAAATTTTAAAATATTGAGATATAGGACTGATTTTTTTATTTGACTAGTGTGAATGTCTTCTCTACAACAATTATTAACAACAACCACTTTTTGAATACTCATTCTGTGTTGGACATTGTTTTAAATGTATTGTACATGACATCTCAAAAACATAAAACCAGCTATGTGGGTTTTAAAAAATTAATTCTTCCCATTTCGCAGATCAGGAAACTTAAACATATTAAGAAGCTAATGTTTAGAGAGACTTAGAATTTATATCTAGATTGTCTGAGTTCACAGCCCAAGTTCTTAATCTCTGTGTTATTCTGCCTCTACTCTCATCCCTATCATAGCTGATCATAGTATTTTGTGAGTCACAGTTGAAAATTGCAGTTCTTGATTCCAAATAAATTTAGTATTAACACAGAAATAAAAATTCTTAATGTTTATGTGTTTTATTTATGGCTATCTCACAAACAAAATCGTCTTTCACTGCAGTAATTTAGGCAGTGCAGTCCCAAACACAAACTGGACGATTACATTGTGCCATGTAAATATTTACTGTTAAAATCTTGACCAAGGCATCAAAAGTTTTTATGCTTTTCTGTCCTAATTTTGTTTCCTTACATCACAAAGTGCAAACAGTAATTCTATCCTAAGGCTCTAATCTGATAGTATTTAATTGTCATGGTTACTGAAGTACAGATTTGCTATCTGTAGCAGACAAGATGCCTGCTGAGATACTATAAGCAATATTTGTAATGCTCTACTTGGAGACTCAAGTTAGTTAATACAACAGAAATTTATGTCATAAAGAATTTTCCATTATATACTATTTTATACATTAATGACAGTAGAATATAATGAAAAATCTGTTTCAAAGACTAATGTATTGATTTGCTCTATCTTTTCCGTTTTTCTTTTGATCGAATTAATTGTGGTTGCTTAGATTAGCAAAATTTTCACCTGTGACTCACAAAATACTATGATCAGCTATGATGGGGTGGGAGTGCTGTGAATAATACAGAGATTAAAAATTTGGGCTGTGAAGTCAGACAACCTGGATGCAAATTCTAGCCTCTCTAAACAGTAGCTTTTTAATATCTCTAATTTTCCTGATCTATAAAATGGGAAGAGTAAAGTTTTTTAAGATATGTATTTAATTTTATTTATTATTATTTTAATTTGCTATATGGTACTGCACTCAACAGAGAGAGAGAGAAAGAAGGAAAATGAGAAAGCAAGTTGCCAGATTTGGGACTCAAACCACAGTTGGTTTTGAGGGAGTCCACCACACCACTTAATGACCCCAAGAATAAACTTTTAAAAACTCATTTTGCTGGTTTTATAAAGTTTGAGATGTCATGTACAATACATGTACAGCAATGTCCAACAATGTCCAACACAGAGACACAGAGTAAGTACTCAAAAAGTGGTCTCTATTTTAGAAAACATTAACAATTCTTTGGTTACTAGAAAATTAACTGAATTTTTCTAAAAATGGTTTCAAATTTTGGTTTATGCACAATTGAATGGTGATGAAACTAAACCATCTACTTTCAATAGAGCCCTGTATTATTGTCTTCCTTTTTTTTTTTTTTTTTTTTTGGAGAGGTTTTTGCTATACTGCTTATGTGCTTGCTAGAAATAGAGGAATGGAGAGACAGAAAGCCAGAAATCATTCCCTGGGGGGATGCCCATGCCACAATCCCTTCTCCTCCAGTCTCCTTTTGGGATCTTGGGCACATGCACACACACATGCCCAGCGTGAGTTTAAGCCACTAGGTCTGGGACTTGAAGCACAGTTGACTACATGTGAGTCCAGCGACATAGCCATTACACCAACTGCTGGTCCCCCTTTTTCATTTTAAATCAAAGAATAACAGAGATAAAGAAAAATGCACAGAAAATGTTACACTCAATGAGTTATAAGAAAGTACTCATCTATGAAATTAATACTCAGTTCAGGATAAAGGACCATGTCAACAGCTGTTTTCTCAGCCCCTACCAATCACTACTACCTTGGTTTTTGCTAACGGTGACCTCCCTCTTAACTCCTAAGACCCTAGAATTGTTTAACCTATTTTTGAAGTTTATATACATGGAATCAGAAGTATATACTCTTCATCAGATTTCATTTACTCAGGATTTCTAGTGAGATGTATCAATATTTATACATGTAAAATAATTTATTTTTACTCTATAGAATTCCATTTTAAAAAAAAATTATTTAATTTTATTCATTTATTTAATTTTATTTATTCATTCATTTATTTATTTATTTTAATTTAACCAGACACACACACAGAGAGAGAGAGAGAGGGAGAGAGAGAAAAAGCAAGCTTCCAGGTTTGGGACTTGAACCATGGTCACCCATGTGGGAGTGTCCAGCACCTTAACCACCACGCCACCTGCTGATCCCAGAATTCCATTTTATAAATACCCTAAAATGTACATATTTAGTCTGTTTTTAACATCTAAGTTGTTTCCAGCTTGGAGTTATTATCAATACTTCTGCTATAAATGCTCATTATTTTACACTTTTTCTTTTGGTAGTACTTATGTTTTTTGGTGGAATATACTTAAGATTAAGATTGCTGTGGTATAGTCTATGCTAGGTACAATTTTACCAAAAATTACTAGATTATTGGGACCAGCAGTTGGCGTAATGGCTATGTCTCTGGACTCCCATGTTGTCCACTGTCATTCGAGTCTGGACTCGGTGGCTTAAACTCACGCTGGACGCATGAGTTTAAGCAAAACCTCTCCAAAATAAATAGATAAATAAATAAATAAATAGATAGATAGATAGATAGATTACTAGATTACTAGATTACTAGATTACCAGATGTAGTTGGCCAATTTCCAGCCTAACCTGAAGTGTACGAGATTTCTAGTTTCTCCTTAGTATTACTAAATTTTTTATTTACAGTCTTTTTAAACTGTGGTACTGGGTGGTAGGAATATAGGTAGGTGAATTTTCTTTTCTTTTTCTTTTTCTTTTTAATTGCTAGAGGGTGTGAATGCTCATTGGAAAAAGACAGAGAAACAAATGGAGAAAGCACACCACAAAGCAGCATGATCAAACCACGGTCCTTTTTCCTCCCTTTCTCCATCCAAGGCAGGCATGAACACATGCTCGGCACATTTTCAAGCCACCAGTGCTAGGTAGTCGTGCCATGTGGGATCTGGCTTCCTTAATGACTAGGCTACAGGGTTAAGGCTGTCCCAGATGAATATTCAATTATGTTTTATTTTGTATTTTCTTCATTAATAAGAAGTTGAATACCTTTTTGCCCACTTGAATATCCTATTTCAATGTGACTATTCAAAAGTTGTGTCAATTTTACTGTTGGATTATGTGTCTTATTTATGGATTCATAAGGGGTTCCTTATATGAAAATTCTTTAAACAGTTCATGAAAAATGCATATTTAAAAAACATAAGCTATGAATGAGTTTCAAAAGTTTTTGGCATCAAAATACACCTGTATTTTATTTCCATTTTTCTTATAGACTTTTGAAATCCTCTGATATACTCCAATTTTGAGCCTTTTGAGAATATTTTCAAATATCTTCTTCTGTTTTATGATTTTCTTTTAACACTCTCAATATTATATTTTATCAATATCTGTTGTACATTTTTTTAAAGAATTATTTTATTTAATTTTATTTATTCATTCATTTATTTTAATTTGAGCAGAGAGAGGGAGAGAGAAAGTGAGAAAGCAAGCTGCCAGATCCAGGACTCAAACCATGGTCAGCCATGTGGGAGTGTCCAGCGCCTTAACCACCATGCCACCTGTTGGCCCCTCTGTTGTACATTTTAATGCAGCCCATAGTTACTATTTTGTTTGACAGGTGTTTACTATAAAGTCTTGGAGATATTTTTCTGTATTTTACCCCAGACACTATTGTTTTACATTTTACCTGGAATTGATTTTTTGTATGTTTTGAGTTTTGTTTTCTTGTTGATACAAACATAAAATTGATCTAGAACCATTTATTGAAAAGATTGTCATTTCTCCCCACTTTGACAATGTTACCTTTGCCATAAATCAAGGGTCCATGTTTGGTCAAAATGTTTTTGGACTTTCAGTTCTGTCTTACTTGTTTCTTTTTTTATCCTTGTGCAAATACAGAGTCTAAATTTCTAAATATCTGAAATAGGCTTGATATTTTGCTGAAATAGGTTTTCTAGCTTTATTGTTATTCTTTATGTTTGCCTTGACTGTTGTTGACTCCTTGCCTTTCTAAAAATACCAAAGTCAAGTAGTTAATTTCTATAAAATCTCTGATTAGGATGGGATTGAATCTACAAGTCAATTTGAGGATAATTGACATTAAAAATAAGTCTGAGTTTTAAATTTATGATCATGGCCTATTTGTCACTTTATTTAGTCTTCTAAAATTCTTTAAATTATGATTCAAGTTTTCAGTGTAAAAATCTTGCACATTTTTTATTATATATATTCTTGTATTTGCTTTTCTATGCTATTGTTAAGTATTGTATTTCCAAACTTCAGTTTGTAATTCTTTGTTGATAGTGAATTAAAAAAAAGAATTGATTTTCATATGTTGACCTTATATAAACTTCCCAAACTCAATACTAGCTTTTCTCTTATCAATACTAAATATTTTTCTATTGATTCTTTTTTTTTTTTAAGCGGTTTTTCCTTAGGGTGTATGCACTTCCAGAGACAGACAAAGAGAGACAGAGACAGTGAGAGGGAAATGACAAATCATCCCCTGGGGGATGACCATGCTGCAATCCTGTCTACTCCATTCTTCTCCCGGGATCTTGAGTAATGCATGAACACATGCCCAGTGTAATTTTGAAGCCACCACTCTGGAACTCAAACCATGGTTGGCCACGTGGGAGTCCAGTGACATAACTGCTATGCCATCTTTTGGCCCTGATTCTTATTAATTTCTAACTACTCAATCAAATCATCTGAGAATGAGTTAGTTTCCTCCTTTTCATTCCTTATAGCTTCTCTTTTTTTATTTTATTTTTTTAACTATAGGGCGCATGCGCTCGCCAGAAAGACAGAGAGAGACAGAGAGATAGAAAGCGAGAAATCACCCCCCAGAGGGGATGACCACGCCGCAATCCCTTCTCCTCCATTCTCCTCTCGGGATCTTGGGCACGCACGCACACGCGCCTGGCATGAGTTTAAGCCACCGGGTCCGGGACTCGGACCGCGGTCGACTATGTGGAGTCCAGCGACATAGCCATTATGTTAGCTCCTGGTCCCATTCCTTATAGCTTCTTGAAATCATGCCTTATTGTAGTAGCTAGGATTTCTAGTGCAATAGTGAGTAGAACTGATGATACTTAATATCCTTGTCCCATTCCTGATCTTGAAAGGAGCTTGTCAACATTTAGCAACTATGTATTAAATTTTTCATAGATAACCTTTATCAGATTAAGGTAGTTCCTTCTTATTTCTGTGAATTAAGATTTTTAATTTTTTAGAAGCTTATCTGTTTCCCTTATGAGTGGAAGAGAGACAGAGATAGATAGAGTGCAATAGGCACCCATTAGTGTGCATGGAATGCTTAGGTTGACTTGAGATCCAAACACCAGACCTTCACATATGGCTTCAGTATTGTGAAGCAACATCCTACCATGTGTACCACCACTGTTAGGCCTTAAAAATTTTTTTAAAAATATTTATTCATAATAAATCAGAGACACAGAGAGAGAGAGAGAAAGAAAAGCACCTTCCATAGGGTCTAGTCAGACCCTGATCCCCTTCCTTTGATCCTCTAGCCTGTTAATCTTGGGTACTTATGTGCACCCAAAACATTTAATAATTTATTAAGATGACTTTGTGATTTTTTTCTCCTTATTTTAGGATAGTACCATCAATTAAATTGATTGATTTTCAAATGTAAAATTAGAAATTTGGAATACACACTTAACTTATTCATAATATATTACCCATTGTGTATATTGCTGGATTATGTTAAACAATATTTTATTTAAGTTTTTTTTTTTTTTTTTTTTTTTTTTGGAGAGGTTTATGCTATAGGGTACATGTGTTTGCCAGAGAAACAGAGAGAGAGAGAGAGACAGAAAGCAAGAAATCATCGCCTGGGGGAATGGCCATGCAGCAATCCCTTCTCCTTCATCTTCCTCTCAGGATTTTGGCACACATGCACACGTGCTCAGCTTGAGTTTAAGCCACCGGGTCTGGGACTCAAACCACGGTCGACTACATAGGAGTCTAGTGACATAGCCATTACATCATCTGCTGGTTCCTCTTTTTTTACTTTTAAAATAAGGTTTATTTATTTATTTTTTATGAGTGAAAGAAAGAGAACGAGAGAAATAAAGAGTATCCCCAATCAAGTTTTGATGCTGAAATCTCAGATCTCAGCCCATCTAGAATCAAGGTCATTTGTATAACCAGCATAGTCATGGAGGTCTCTGAACTTGAACAGGAATTGAACTTGAATTCCACATGAGATTGCCTTGCAGAATATTATGTTTTGTGGCTGCACCACCATCTTACCCTAGCCATATGATTTTTCTTAAATATGTTGTGTTGAAGTCTTTTGACCATAATATTTTCTTTGCAGCAAAATTTAAAATTAAATTACTTTAAGATTTATGAATCTATTTATATTCTCTATTTATTTATGTACTAGTAATTTATAGTTTTCTAGGAATTTTTCCATTTGAAGTTTTAAATGTATTGGATGTTGTTTTTCAAAATAATTTTATATTTCTTTTAAATATATGTAGGCTTTATTTATTTATTTATTTATTTGAGAGGTTTTTGCTATAGGGCGTGTGTGCTTGCCAGAAAGAGACAGAGGCAGAAAGTGAGAAATTACGCCCCAGGGGGGATGGCCATACTGCAATCCCTTCTCCTCCAATTTTCCTCTTGGGATCTTGAGCACAAACGCACACATGCCCAGAGTGAGTTTAAGCCACCAGGTCCAGGACTCAAACTGTGGTTGACTACATGGGAGTCCAGCGACATAGCCATTATGCCAATTGCTGGTTCCAATATCTGTAGGATCTTTTATAATTCATTTAAATCCCCTGACAAAGCTATTTGTGACATTTTGTATATAATTTTGAAAGGTTTTTATGTCCCTGATATTGTTTTTAATATGTTATTATTATAGTCAGTATCGCATCATACTGAGTGGTTCTCATGGCTGAGAGGTCAGGGGAGACAGATTCCACATGCCCAATTTGGTTCAAATCCCAGTCCAGGCAACTTTAAAAACATGCAAGGTACATGTATGAGTACCCCAGATACTTACAAGATGAAGGAATGGAGAGGGGACAACAGCATGACCATCCTCCATTGCCAGGTACCTTCTTCCTCTCTTTATCTCTCTAGTGAGTACTTGCACCATCTGACTAAAAAAAAAAAAAAAAAAAAAGAACTGTTAGACTGTGGATCTAACCCTCAGAGCAATGTATACAAGTAAGACAGTGATTTAATAAGACTTCATAAAATGTTCTTTGAGGATTTAATGAAGAAATACAAAGATGCTAGGTATGAAAGGAGTTTCAAAAATGTTAAGCAAATTAATTCTAGATTTGGAACAGCTTATCTAAATCATTCTCCCTAATAAATCTTGGTACAAATTGGCAGACACATACTCTCCAAATCCTCTTTTAATAACCTCTAGTAATAATTTTTAAAAGAGTTTTTTTATTATAGGGCATGTGCGAGAGAGAGAGAGAGGGAAAGGGAGAAAGCACACTGAAATCCCTTTTCTTCCATTTCTCCCTCCTTTTGAGATATTGGGCATGTACACACATGTTCCTGGTGTGTGTCTCAAGCCACCAAATCTGGGACACCAACCTCAGAGTCAGCCATGTGGGATCTAGATGCCTTAACCATCATGCCACTGGCTGGTCGCTTCCTTGTTTTCATAATCACTTATGGTTGCCTGATACAATCATATCTATTATAGGGACATATAAAACAGTCATTTAGGGACCAGCAGATGGTGTAATGGTTACAATTGCTGGACTCCCACATGGTCATCTGTGGTTTGAGACCTGGATGACTTAAAACTCATGCCAAATGTGTGTGCATATGTGCTCAAGATTCTGAGGGTTGGGCCAGCAGGTGGTGCAGTGGTTAAGGTTGCTGGACTCCCATGTGGCTGACCGCGGTTCGAGCCCTGGACCTGGGGCTTGCTGCTTTCTCTCTCTCTCTCGTGCTCTGTTCCTCTCTGATCAAATTAAAATAAGTAAATAAATAAAGTTAAGTAAAATAATTAAAAAAAAAGATTCTGAGAGTTGAATGGGGTAGAAGGGATTGCAGAATGGCCATCCTCCCTGGGGTGCAATTTGTCGTTTTCTGTCTCTCTGTGTCTCTACAGTGAGCCTATAGCAAAAATCTCTCAAAACAAAACAAAACAAAACAAAAAAACAGTCATTTATGTCTGACTGAGTTACTAAAAAAGGATGTCCAGTAGCACTGGAATTTTAGAGATATTTGAAACTGAAAGTTGTTACAAAATGTTGCTCCCTGAAGTTTCCTTTGCCTGCTATCACCAGTTGAAGCCTTTTTTTTCTGTCTTATTTACTTTTACTGTGGTGAAGGGATTAGCTGTAAAAAAGGAAAAATGCCACTGCTACTGACCTAAATGATTTTGTTTGACATACTGAAATGGCTCAGAGAATCACTCCTCAGAATGTGAAAACCTTGTACTTGCAATAAAAATTCCTCCATTGTCTGATGCTCTGCTGAAATTATATATTGAGAAGTCACAAAGACTAACTGACATCCAGCCAGTGTGAGTAATGTCTTATTTGTTTCTTCTTTACCTTCTGTCTCCTTTTAATGCCTTCATTGTTCAGGATAGTGTCATACTGAGGCATATCGACAATACTGGTCCTTTTTTGAGTGTCTGAAAACAATTGTAGTTCTCAAAGCCAGTGATTGCCCATTATTTGATTCATTGGAAAACTAAAATATGTCAGTCTGTTTTTTTTTTTGGAGAGGTTTTTGCTATAGGGCGCATGTGCTCGCCAGAAAGACAGAGAGAAACAGAGAGACAGAAAGCGAGAAATCACCCCCCAGGGGGATGGCCATGCTGCAATCCTTTCTCCTTCTTTCTCTTCTCGGATCTTGGGCACGCATGCACATGCGCCTGGCGTGAGTTTAAGCCACCGGGTCCGGGACTTGAACCATGGTTGACTACATGGGAGTCCAGCGACATAGCCATTACACTAACTGCTGGTCTCTGTCAATTTTTTTTGAAGAGAATTTTATCCAGATATTATTTTCCTTTATAAAGTAAGTGTCCTATGACTTGCCACCATTATTTGGACCTTGACAACTTGCTTATGTTTAAGATGGGGCACATGCGGTGTATGACCGATAGTAATGAAGAGAGATTCCTTCTGTGTTAGATCAAAATAAGGTGTTGCCATGTTGCCGTGCCATGATCCTCTTTCCTCAGCCTCCCAGCTTGGACTACAGACAGATACCAGCATGCCTGGCATTTTTTACTTCCAATACAGCCTCACTGTATTGCCCAGATTGGCCTTGGCCTTGTGATTCCCCGCTACCTTGGTCTCCCCCAAATTGCCAGGGCTACAGGCACATACCATTGTCTCCAGCCTTCAGGTTGGACTGGACATCACACTGAACCTTCCACATGTCCCAGTCTGTGAAGCCCAGAATCTTAGCAGTGTAAGCCATCACGGCTGGGTCTTAACTTTAATTTAGAGTGAACTTCAGACAGAATTCTGGGCAAAAGCAGCATTTATTTTTTTATATTATTGTTATTAAAGTAGCTTTGATGCTTTAACAAAATAGAAAGCTTTTCCTGTGTGTGTCTTGTATATCTGGCAAGCATTGGCTCATTTTTCAAGCTTCCCTGTAAGACCTGGTGCAGGAAGCTTCTCTTGAGTACATTGGCACCTCCTTCATATGGCCCCAATGTACCCTTTACAAACGTCTACCGTCCCCTTGTAATATTTCACTATTCATGCTTATATTCATGGCTGCTTTTCTTCACTAGAGTATAAGAATGAAGACCATGTCTTTTAAATCATTGTTTTTGAATCTTCGGTGCCTAGGACATTGCCTCACACTTGGGACACTCAGCACACAGCTCCTCTTTTTTTTGGGGGGTGGGGGGATGAAGTATTTTAGAAATGTTCTTTTACAGTAATATTCCATATTTAGAAAGTGCCAGAGGGAGATGATAAATGTATTTAGTAGCTTGTACCACTTTCTTTGTATTGGTAGATATATTCATAATACAATGCCCCTCCCTTTATCCATAAGGCATCCCTTCTAAGCTTCCCAGTGAATGCCTGAAACTGGGCGGTAACAAACCTGATTACCAGCAATGAGAATATGCTTCTACTCCTCTCTTTCATCACAAATTTAATGGATTTTTCATTTTAACTAAGCTCTTACCGTGCACTATGATCGTAACTTTTGCAGTAGAGGTGTGACAGAAAATTAGTACATGTATCTTTTTCCGTCTTCACAATTTTACGTATAGGAGGTTACATTTTAGTAACCTCAGTATACAATTCATTCTTATTAAGTTGAGAACTTTTTTCTTTTTCACTTAAAAGTACTTTATGACTTCTTTTGGCATATCCAAATTGCCAACATCACCATTCCTGCATTGGAGCCATTATTAAGTAAGAGATTACCTGAACACAGCACTGTCATACCAGGACGGTCAATCTGATAGCCCAGAGGGCTGCTAAGTGACAAGGGCAGGTGGGCTGGGTCACATATGCAGCATGGATTTGCTGGACAAATGGATCAATGACTGAATAAAGTGATCATTCCCATCCCAAGCAGGACAGAGTAGGAAGGAGTGAGATTGTTATCATGTGACTCAGGACAGTCATGCAAGGTAAAATGTATGAATTGTTTATTTCTGAAATTTTTCCTTTAATGTTTTTGGACCACAGTTGACCACAGGTACAACTATACTGGTCAGTTTCTTAAACTCTTATAGCATTTTTCCCCCTAATCATAGCAACTAAAATTCACTAAAAATTATCTGCTAGATATGAATCCTAATCACATGGAAGCCTTCACACTGTATATTTGTAGTACCTACCCCATAAGACTTTCCAATGTAGTTAGAATTACGTAAATAAAATGTAACTGAAATATAATTCCTACATATTATTTAATAGTTTCATATTCTAACTTTTATCTGTCCTTTTCACTGAAAGACTGTGTGGTCAACTTATGTTGTGTTCATTTTAAAACCAAGCATACTTCATTATAGAGCTAATCCCATAGCGTGGCCTTTTCTTATACTGCTCTCTCAAAAAATGTCATTAAGATAATCAGGACCAGCAGTTAGCGTAATGGCTATGTCGCTGGACTCCCACGTAGTCGACCGCGGTTCGCGTCCCGGACCCGGTGGCTTAAACTCACGCCGGGCGCGTGTGCGTGCGTGCCCAAGATCCCGAGAGGAGAATGGAGGAGAAGGGATTGCGGCGTGGCCATCCCCCCTGGGGGGTGATTTCCTGCTTTCTATCTCTCTGTCTCTCTCTGTCTGTCTGGCGAGCGCACGCGCCCTATAGCAAAAAAAAACCTCTCCCAAAAAAAAGAAAAAAAAAAAAAAAAAAAAAAGATAATTAATATCATCTGGAGAAATATTTCTCTTTCTCACATCATGAATTGATACAGTCTATGGAAGTAATTACAGGATCTGGTTTATTTATTGAGCAGAAATTTAAATAAGCTTGAAGTTAGCTAAAAATCAAGGCTGTCATCCCAAGAAGCTTATTTATCATGGCTGTCATCATACTTGCTTATATGATACTAAATAAAGTATGTTTTTTAATAAAGTAGAATAAGTTTACTCAGTGGTTTCTATTTATTTATGCTATCAAGCTTTTGACTACTTGACTTTTTTTATACATTGATTTTTCTCTTCGTATGGAATGGTATGATATGTTAATTGCTTGGTCTAGTTTCTCACACACATGTGAAAGTATTTGATTAATGGAAAGGGTGAGAAAGTTGTGCTATAGATGTTATGCTTTTAAGGTTATGTCAAGTTAAAATATCCTGTGAAGCGTAGGAGAAGAAAGTCAGTATTCAAGGAGAACCGAGGAGCTCTGTATGTACCTAATATAAACTACAAAAAAGTAAATAAAATGCCCAGACAAAAATCTTTGTGATTGATTACTGTGAAAGCCACTGGGAAATATAGTCATATGTCTTTTCCATTTTAGGTGCTTTGATTAAATCTATGATTTAATGACAGAATCATACTTTTTTCCTGGTATTTTAAAAATTACACTCTGAGGGAACCAGCAGTTAGCGTAATGGCTATGTCGCTGGACTCCCACGTAGTCAACCGCGGTTCGCGTCTCGGACCCGGTGGCTTACAACTCACGCCGGGCGCGTGTGCGTGCGTGCCCAAGATCCCGAGAGGAGAATGGAGGAGAAGGGATTGTGGCGTGACCATCCCCCCTGGGGGGTGATTTCTCGCTTTCTGTCTCTATGTCTCTCTCTCTCTGTCTGGCGAGCGCACGCGCCCTATAGCGAAAAAACCTCTCCAAAAAAAAAAAAAAAAAAAAAAAAAAAAATTACACTCTGATCTGCTTCTCACTATTAATAGAAACACGATGAAGTCAAGTGATCTCCCTAGGTAGTAACTGGGATTCTTACAAAAAAAAAGGTTTTTCCCTTTGGTTATCAGTGTGGTAAAAGTTGGGAATGATTAATTTTGGCCTCATTCTTTTGCTAGAACTTGGGATACTAACTAAAAATATTGAGCTTTGTCCACATAGGAATATAAACATGTGACCTAAAGTCAACATTAAAAATGTTCAATTTTCAGTTCTTTTGTTTATTTGTTGGATTAGCCACATAATAGGTCTTGTCTAAGTTTAAGAGCAATTGAGAGTTGATTTGGCATCTTGTATGAATGATTTTTAGTATTTCCAGAAACTGATGTTCACTTTAGACATTTGTAAACCCAGGAAGATCATGCAGTTTGGGCAATTCATGAAAAAAAAAATGTAACGATATATGTCTAGAATTAGGTTGGGGGCATAGCAACTATAAAATCTTATACAAAGGCTCACATATTAATTGATTAATTAAACCTCTCCTCCCATTTCTTTATTCCAGGCATAATTAAAATGTTGGTTATTAAGGAATTTATGTTATTCCAAATTTATTAGAATGTGAAAAGATCGGGACCAGCAGTTAGCGTAATAGCTGTCGCTGGACTCCCACGTAGTTGACCACGGTTCGAGTCCCGGACCCTGTGGCTTAAACTCACGCTGGGCGCGTGTGCATGTGTGCCCAAGATCCCAAGAGGAGAATGGAGGAGAAGGAATTGTGGCGTGGCCATCCCCCCTGGGGGGTGATTTCTCGCTTTCTGTCTCTCTGTCTCTCTCTGTCTGTCTGGTGAGCGCACACGCCCTATAGCAAAAACCTCTCCAAAAAAAAAAAAAAAGAAAGAATGTGAAAAGATACAATAGCATAACCAATTGTTAATTCTTTATTATTGTGATGCTCTAGTGGCTTTTATATCTTCTCAGAAGTAAATGTTGAGAGGAATATTGAATATTATTTGTTTTAACAAATGACACCAAATAAGTTAAAGTACTCTTAAACTTTGATTTATACAGGTTTGAACTGATTACCTCATAAGATACTAGGATTGCCAAGAACTCTGATATGAACTCCTTTACAGACAATACTGTCAAAGAAAAATAATCAAACTCTGTAAAATATTGAAAGAGGTTTGCTCTAAGGATGTGTGACTGCAGCCAGCATGCAGCTCAGATGAGCTTAATTCAGGTAGCCCCAAATATACTCACTGATGTCTTAGAGTTTTTAGACCACAAGCAGGAGGAGTAGGGGCGAGGGGTTTAAACCCATTGTTTTGATATCATTATCCTGGGCTACCAGGATTAATTACAGGGGTGGTGTCAGTTCAAGGTTGCACAGGGAGTCTTCTAGGCAGATATCCTTGCAGAAGTTTTTGTTATGTCTGGGCACAGTGATCTTTGTGCAAGGTTATGATTCTAGCAGAGTTCTCTAAATAGCAGTTCTTGTTATCAGGCATGCTGGTGTGAGCAAACATCTTTTCTATGGCCTTCCCAGCTAGGTTTAGCTAGCATTGGCACAAATGACTCCATTTTGATTTTTTAAAACTTTCACAGTGTATACAGACATTCATCATAGAGCACCAAAATGTAATTTGTATTCTAGTGAGCTGGAAGTGAATGTATCGTGTTAACATTCTTCAGCTTTTGCTACTTTTGAATTTTATATTATTCAGTTTCCTGGGGGTTCTCATTGCCTTAGGATCTTCTAAAGCTGAATATACTTCAATTTTTAAATTCTATGTTATGTATGTACTCATTCAAAAATGGACTGCAAAGTGTTTTGTTTCTTATGAAAGAGTTAAATATTCATCCTTTCAGACCGGAATCTCATCAGTGTCTCGTGGTCATTTCATAGCTGATTGAAGAAACCTCCTCTCCATGAAAATTATCTTATGAGCAATTTTTGTGTTTGGGAGGAAACTGATGCAGAAAGGAATGAGATATGAATATATAACAACATAGTCTAAGAACTGAAATTTTATTTGCTTTAGATATGTTAAAATGCTATGATTCTTAAACATGAAGGGGCATTAAATAAGCACTGCCAGAATGACTTGTTAAAAATAGAGTCCTTGGACCAACTCTCAAAGAATGTGATTCATTTGATCTGGAGTGGGTCTTAATAATTTGCATTTTAACAAGCTTTAAGGTGATGCTTATACTGCCGTTTTGAGAATCACCATTTGAGGAGCACTGCTCTGCTTAATTTTGGAATGAACCCCTTGTTAATCAGTAAATGTTACACCAAGAGGGTTAACTAATGCGAGAAAAGACTGAAATGACTTATGTATAAGATGATACTGTATTAGCAAAATTTTTTGTCTTGATTGAACATTACTAATACATTGTGCATTCTATAAAAAAACACACACACGGGAACCAGCAGTTAGCGTAATGGCTATGTCGCTGGACTCCCACGTAGTCGACCGCGGTTCGCGTCTCGGACCCGGTGGCTTACAACTCACGCCGGGCGCGTGTGCGTGCGTGTCCAAGATCCCAAGAGGAGAATGGAGGAGAAGGGATTGCGGCGTGACCATCCCCCCTGGGGGGTGATTTCTCGCTTTCTGTCTCTATGTCTCTCTCTGTCTGTCTGGCGAACGCACGCGCCCTATAGCAAAAAACCTCTCAAAAAAAAAAAAACAAACAAACAAAAAAAACACACACACACAACAAAATAAACAAACAGAAAACAATACAAGTCACCTTCCTGGGTTTGATTTGATTACTCTGTTCTGAAAAAGGTATTGACATTCCTGTTGCTTTTAAGAAACAAACCTCCTGAAGTGTCAGTGTTTTATTAAAATTCAACTGCTGAGGAGGTAGTGGAGCAGCCCTGGTGCTTTCTTATTAACTGATTTCAAACCTCTTCTAGTCTTGCAGTTAGGAGTATGAGAGTGAGTAATTTGCCTTGGCAAATAACTAGTAAGTACACCCTTGAGATTAAGGATTAAATTCTACAGGTTTTCTAATATTTTGAAGCTCATGCTGGTAGCGTGGCTTACAGCCTCAGCTGAATATTAAAATCACCTGGGTAACTCTAATACTACTGTTGCCTGGGCCCAGACATTTCATTGGTTTGGGGTTAGGTCTTGGCATAGGGAAATGAACAGAGGAGAGTGGGTGAGGAGAGACATGCAGATAGGAAGACCACTGTACTACCATCTCTTGAAAACTACTTTCCATATGTCAGGCACTAGACAACATATTCTATAAATATTGTCTAAACCTCACATAAACTCACAAGGTAGGAAACTACCTTTAAATTTTTTTTTTTAATCTAAGAAAAGAGGCTTAAATTATCAACTACTTTTTCATAGCAAGAGCTTGTTTCATAGACAGGAGACTGGTTATTAGAGCACAAGTTGGGGTGGCCCCAGTTTCTGTATTTCATTTTCTTGCAGGAATACTAGATGCCTCTCCCATCTCTTCTTCTCTTCTCCCTTTCTCTCTTTCTTTCTTTTTCTGTTTAATTCCCTATACTACCACAGAGTTGGACATGAGAAAATACGAATATGTTTAGAGACTGACACATGGAAGAATGTAACCCACTTGAAAAGAAATAAATATAACCTATTCCCATAGATGATATATGAGGGGGACTTTAAAAAGTTGTAGAAAAATAAAGGAAAAAATATGAGTTTATTTTGGTGCAAAAAGAATTTGAAATCCTTGGATAGTTTCTTCATAATATATATTTTCACTAAATTTTTTGAAGACACCTCATTAACAATGCTTTAAAGTTTACAATGACAAAGATTTTTTAGATGTATTTTATTATCTGATTTTATCTCTACAACTTTGAAGAGTGATAGGGAAAGAGAAAATAATGGCTTATGTATGTATTTTATTTTGGTATATATTTTTATGTAATTCTCACAGCTAGTTAAAAGTTATTCTTTTCTTGTTTTGAGGAAAATCTCAGGGAGGTGGAAAAAAAACTGGTTCATGGTCATTGACTCAGTGACTGTTGGACATGAGATCAAAACTTGGACCTGTTACAAACCAAAACTTGACTTAGATCTTTCTCTTCACTCTCATTGACTTTAACAGTCACTTTGCGCTGAAGTACAGACAAACCTTTGTATAGAAGCAATTATTTATTTTATCTAAATGTATTTATAAATAATAAGTTAATAAAGGATATTTATTTTATTAAAATAATCAATAAATACATTGAACCAAACTAAAATAAATATTGAGTTAGTCAAATCACATATTGGGTCATCAGAAAAGTCATGAGGTATTTTTCTATGTTTTTCTATGCAAAAATGCATCATGACTTTTCTGATGACCCAATAGTATAGTTCACTATATTCTTCATATACTATAATATACTACATTTTCCAGCTTAAAAAAATCTTTATTGCTATAAGTTCTGAAGTAAACTCTTAAACTTTAGCTAGTCATACAAATTAATATTTAAAATGAGAGGATTTCTGGTTATTAACTGGATGTCAACATTTATAAATATAAAATTGCGTTCAGTCTACTCTATTTTTTCTATTTTCAGTCAATTCTATTGTTTCTTTGAAGGAGCATCATAACTTCATGAGGAAAGTAGTTTCACAGATGTATATAAAAATATAGTTTTGTTTTTCTTAAATGTATTTAAGTAGAAGCTTTAAAATTACAATCACCATTGGATAGGATCACTCTTGTAAGCATGGTATATGTAGTTGATGAGGGAATCTTCTATAGTATTTCTTCAGCAAAATAGGAGCTCTTTATAAAGTAATTATGCCTAGGAATTCTTATAAACTTAGGTGGGACATATTTAGGTTTCCATTTATCATTCTTTAATCAACTTTAAAGCTAAATAAAATGGATTTTTGGATTTTAGTAAATAGGTTATATACTTTTTACTTCAAGAAGAAAGATTTTCCAGGGCTAGCAGGTGGTATGGCAGTTAAAGTGCTAGATTACCATATGGTTGATTATAGTTCAAATCCCAGAACCAAAGGATTGAAAATTATGCTGGGCACATTTGCATGCATGTCCAAACTCTTGAGAGGAGAATGAAGAAAAAGGACAGTGGTGTGGTCATCCCTCCTGGGGGTGGTAATTCCTCACTTCACACTTTCTCTCTGTCTCTTTCCATTGAGCACGTGTACCCTATAGCAAAAATACCAAAACAAAAAGCAAAAAAAAAAAAAAAAAAAGAAGAAGACAGAGTTTACATTTCTAATCAAACAATTTATATGTGCAAGGGGTAAAGTTTTTATTTTCCCTTAGTATTTTATTTATGTTTTCATGTTGAATTGGGCCTAATCTGTCCCCTTTATACCAGCTGATGAGTACTTTCTCTCTCTCTCTTTTTTTTAATAGCCAGAGGATGTGTGCACTTGCTAGAGAGAGACAGAGAAAACACACACACACACACACACACACACACACACAGAGGGAGAGGCAGAGAGAGAGAGAACCACTCAATGGGTCATATCACAATCTCTTCTCCATTTTTCCAGATTTTTAGGATTTTAGGCATGCACACACATGTCCCAGAATGTTTTTCTTTTCTTTTTAAAAAACATTTATCTATTTATTTATCTATTTATTTGTTGTGATTTTTTGAATCACTAGGTCTGGGACTTGAACTGTCATTGACCATGTGGGAATCCAGTGCCTTAGCCACCATGCCACCTGCTGGCTCCATGTCCAGCATGCTGGGTGCCAAGATAAAACTGGTCAGCCATGTGGAATCCAGCTCTCGTAAGCACTAAGTCATGGTCTAGCCTGGGTTTTTGAACAATATGAATTCTCATGTAAAGTGAAACCATTCTGGATCATTTTAAAGACATTCCTGAGTGTTATAAAAGTCTTTTCAGTATCTTCCCTGGAAGGAAACCCAGGAGGCTTCCAGGAAATGCTGAAGGTTGCCTTAAGTGAATTTAGTCATGTCTCTAGAGCCCATTTATTTATTTCTGTCCCAATGGGCAAATAAGAGACTCTAAGGACAATGGCTGAAGCATTCTAAGGACCCATTATACTGGAGCAGTGTAAGTAAATAGAGTACTCACATGGCACTGTGTTCAAGAGATTATTATCTCCTCTTACAGATGAAGAAACTTGGGCCAAGTGAAGTTACAAGTTTATAGTCAAATAAGTGACAGGACTGAGATTCAAACTCATATCTGATGGATTTCATACCTATTCTTCAAACCTTTCCCAGGCTTTACTTGAAAGGACTGTGTTGTGCATTTCTGGCTATCCATGAATAAAAATTTGGGATTTCTTTCTATCAGAGAAAATTTTCCAAAGGTCTCCTTAGGTGGATAGTGTTGGAACATTTTGTTTTCCCTCAACTTGGATGGGCTGAGATGTTAAGTCTGAAATCAGCACTGCCTGATTACTTGCATGTTATTACAGTTCAAAACTTTTCAAACACAGGACAATTCAAGTTAATAATATACTTATTTGTCCCTAAAAGACAGAATTGTAGCTCATTGAGCTAGAAATAATATGCTTAAGATGGAAAAGTTAACAGTTGCTGATTCACCAAATGGAAAAATATGTATTTATGGATATTCTTTTTTTATAATACTAGGACATGCTAAAAAAAATCAGTAATTTCTGAGCACAATGGAAAGATGAAGTAATAGTCATTTTGATTTAAAATTGAGGGTATTTGTATTTTCAAAGTATGATATTTAGGGAAGCTTTATATATAGGCTTAATCATTTAGTCACCATAAAATTCTCTTAGCCTAAGATCTGATGTGTGATTTCTAAGCTACTTTGCTAGCAACTTCTAAATAATCATTCTTCTTAACCTTATTTATTTCACCTAGTATGAATTTTATGATTTTTGTCAAAGAAACATTGATGTCTTTGATAACATGTTGCTACTTGAGATAGGAGAAATTCCAAACATTCTGAAATAGTTTGTGTATCACCATGTTACTGAACAGAGTAGCTGGAAGAAAGAAAGTGATGGTTTTTATTAAAAGGAGCATTCATCTCGGGATCAAGAGCAGAAACTTGTCTATATCCTATATGAAATTGTGGAACTTACCTTATTTCACTGTACTTTACTTTGAGAGCAATTAAATGTATTCATTCTCAGACTAGCCCATGATATGGCGATCAAGGAAACTAACCACCTACTAACTATCCCACATGGCTGATTCTATGGTTTGAGTCCTGGACTCAGTGGCGTAAGAAATATGCCAGGTGCCTGTGCATATGTACCTAAAATCCCCAAAAGAGAGAGAAATGGAGAAATGATTGAGACCTGACCAGCCCATATGGAGAGTGGTTTTTCGCTTTCCCTTCTATATCTTTCTCTGTCTGTCTGGGAGACCTTTGGCAAATTTTTAAAGTATGTACTTGCTGCATAACGCAGATGTTAGACAAAATAATAGGTATTTATTAATATTGAGTATTAAGTGTTTACCATATAAATAATAATTTATTATGCAAGTACCAGCTAATGTGAAAATAATATTGTTAAATGAATTTCTTTGCTGGTGGCCCTAATACTTTGACATTCAACCCTGTGACTTTCTTAGACTAAGAATCTACTCATTAATCTAATATATATTTTTTTCATTTAACTGTATCCTTAGATATGCTAGGGTATGTTAGAGTCAAAAGGCTAAGGTTAGAAAAGCATATTTACTAGTAGTTATTTGCTTTCTTTGGTTATAGCTTTTTACATGGACTTTCTTATTTTTGGAGAGTTTTTTGCTATAGGGCGCTTGCACTCGCCAGACAGACAGGGAGAGACGGAGAGGTAGAAAGTGAGAAATCACCCCCCAGAGGGGATGGCCACACCACAATCCCTTCTCCTCCATTCTCCTCTTGGGATCTTGGGCACGCACGCACATGCGCCTGGTGTGAGTTTTAAGCCACCGGGTCCAGGATGCGAACCGCAGTCGACTACGTGGGAGTCCAGCGACATAGCCATTATGCTAACTGCTGGTCCCGATATAGCTTTTTACATTGACTTTCAAAGGTTCAATTCAGATTATGCTTGCTTCATTCATATCAGTATAAGCAATGGTGCCCTATCAAAGGTTGTGTGTGTGTGTGTGTGTACAAGAGAGTAGAGAGGTATAGTCAATGAGTTAGGACACAGAATCAAATACCATTTACTTTATGGGACTATTTAGTGTTTTTGAGAACTGAAATTTATTTGAAATACAAAGGCAATATGGTTGCCAGATAATTGGGACCTATTAAAATCTCTTTAAAAAAATAGTAACATAGCAGAAATAATTTGTATGTCATGAAACATTTAAAAAATAATATTGTTGAATTATTTAAACTGAAATCTATCTATGATCATACAAACATAAATTCAGAAAAAAATACATATTTGCCTTTGAGAAAACAGCTGCTTGAATTGATCCCTTCTTTACTGTTTTCAAATCCCAGGTTCATATAGATGTCCTTGTGTATCAGAACTGTGTTTCAGGCAGTGATGCTCATAGGAAGGACATGGTGCTTTGTCCTTCATTCCTCCTTCATGTGCTCTCAAATGCTCGGTGGTCATTTTCTATCACATCCCCAGCCCAAATTCTCAATAAATGCTGACTGTAAAAATGCTCAGGATCTGTGCTTATTTCTTCTACATTGGATTTTTTTCCTGTTTTAATATTGTTTAGAATTCTATACATAGAATTCTAAAAAGAAAAAAAAATCCTCTTGTTTTTATTCCCAAAAAGAAATGTCAAAGAAAAATTTGCTTTTGATACTCAATCTCAAAATTTAATGTATCGGGACCAGCAGTTGGCTATGTTACTGGGCTCCCATGTAGCCGACCGTGGTTCGAGTTCCGGACCTGGTGGCTTAAACTCACGCCGGGCATGTGTGCGTGCGTGCCCAAGATCCCAAGAGGAGAATGGAGGAGAAGGGATTGCGGCGTGGCCATCCCCCCTGGGGGATGATTTCTCGCTTTCTGTCTCTCTGTCTCTCTCTGTCTTTCTGGGGAGCACACGCGCCCTATAGCAAAAACCTCCCTTAAAAAAAAAATTAATGTATCCATTTTTGTAATTTCTTTAAAGGATACTTTCTGCTGATTGGGACATATTATATTATTTTGAGCTGTGGGGACAACAGACTTCTCCATCAGCTAAGAAACAACCTTCTAGGGGGTTTGGGTACAGAAATTGTTCAGGCATACATTTCCCTTGCTATGATTATGGAATTCAGATAAAACCCAAGTTTTAGTTAGAAACACCAGTCTCCTCACTAATATCTTTCAGTACAGGTCCAGTAGCTCTTGCCAGCTCTTAAAATCTCTTCCATGCTTTGTTTCAGTTGAGTCAAATTTAATTTCTTTACCCTATTGTAATTGTCTTGAATAAAGTGTTACTTGCCTGTGTAAATTCTTCTAGGGCATTTTTCTTTGATACATAGAGGCCAAATATGTTTTATTTTCATAGGAATTATGTACTTAATCTTATTTATTTGTTCTTTACTATTATTTAATTGGACCAGAGAGAGAGGTGAGGGGAAAGTGAGAAAGCAAGCTGCAAGGTTGTGGTTGCCTTGTGGGAGGGCAGTGCCTTCACCATGCCACCTGCTGGCCCCATGGAGGCCAGGTCTTTGAGATTAAGTCAGTGATAAACAGGCATTCAGTCTTTTTAAAAGACCAGAGTAAACAGAGTAGAAGCTATCATTTACAGCAATGGAAGACAACTTTTCATCAGATCAACAAAGTTTTGACCTGGCAAATTGAAATTGCAAACACAATGTAGGAATAACTAATGAAAGGAAAACAGTGATAGATACGGTAAATAGCTTCAAGTTCAAGTATAATAAATATTGTAATACAAAAAATCAGAGAGGAAGAAGTTGACAAACTTCGAGAAAAATAAATCTCACTAGCCTCAGAATTAAAACATAATTATTTTTTGTTTTAGGTAGCGTGGCTATACGGTAATATAAAATATTTTGAAAAAATGAAATGTTAAAACACTTCAAAAGTCACATTCTAGTCTTAAAATATTCATATGTATGAAGAAACTTGGTAACCAAGATATAAGTCAATAGACTTTTATACTGATAAGATTAATAAAAGATGATAAGTTTATTTAAATTAAACAAATTTGGAATAAAAACATTATTTACTTTCAAAGTTACTAAATAAGATAATAAAGAAAAGTATATTAAAATTGTCACACAAAAATGCTAGCGATAGAAAAGGAACATGAGGAAATACTTTTTTAAAATGTGTGACACATAGCAAATCTGATGGCTAACAACACTTCTGCAAAGACAAAAATATCAAAAGAACAAAAAGGAAAAAACACACAGAAGTTCACAGACTGGAGCAAAAGAATGAGATTCTGACATATGCCATTTACAAAAGAAAAAGTTTAGAAGTCATTTACAATGAATAAATATTTAAACAATATGGAAAAGATTGTCAAGCAAATATAGTAGTAAATGAAAAGCAGAGATAGTAAATACTGAAATAATCATCATAATTCAAAGCAAAGAGAACAAAATGAATATAGAGGATTCATTTTATAATGGTAAGAATATTTACAAAAAACAAAGTATACAAGACATAAGAATTGGAAAATTATTTGCTGAAAACATGTATGTTGATGTGCTTGATTGAGCCAATACACAGTGTATTTTGGATGGAGAATTCATTTGTATGCTGTAATGATGTATAGTGAATTAATGTAAAAAATAAATAAATTTAAAGAGAAAAAAAAAAGAATATTTACATCGCATTTGTACCTGATATAGAAAAATGTACTGGCAATTTTTTTTTTTTTTCCAAAGAGGTTTTTTGCTATAGGGCCTGTGTGCTCACCAGAAAGACAGAGAGAGACAGAGAGACAGAAAGTGAGAAAACACCCCCATGGCAGATGGCCATGCTACAATCTTTTCCTCCATTCTCTTCTTGGGATCTTGGGCACAGATGCACACTTGCCCAGTGTGAGTTTAAGCCACCAGGTCCAGGACTTGAACTGAGGTCGACTACATGGGAATCCAGTGACATAGCCATTACACCAACTACTGGTCCCGTACTGGCAATTTTTAAAAATAAATACTGTTAGATACAAGGTGAATCAAATGATGCATAAATATGAAACCACTGGTTTTAAATGAGGGAACTAATAAATTCATGTGTGTGTCAAACTTGGTAGTTTATTTAGAGAAAAACACCTTATTTTAAAATATCCATGCATTCAAACCAAATTAATCCTATATTAACTGATAGAAAAATTGTTTAAAAATTCCAAAAACTGGATATGCATTATAATATAATAAAACAAAGTATTTATAAAATACTGACATAAAAATATCCACTGAATCAAATAGGATTCCCTGGGAGCAAGTGATTTAATAAGAAGTATACCCAAGAAACACCTGTAAGCAAATGAGGGAATGAGAACGAGAATAGAGTAGGTAAGACATTGATATTTCAGCCAACTCCAGTAGAAAGTGAGATATATAAATAGAGAAAATATAAATATACAAATATGCTTTCATATTGCCTTAGTATTAAACCATTGGCTGTGGATTTCAAATAAGGCAACTCTTTTTAGTCCAGGACAATTTTCCAGGAAAGGGTACAGCTACAAACTCACTGTAGATGGGAGATATTTGAATTGACTAGTAAAGGAAAATTTGGGTCAGAGACCCATGCTATCTACTACAACCTAGCTTTCAGTTAGGGGTAATTTTGATTGCTAGAAAGAAAAAAATTGATGAAAGTGTTTTAAACAGGACAAGCTTTTGTCTTTAATTCATGTGAAACAAAAAGTCCAGGACATGTAGTTTAGATCCATCAATCAGCTCCAAGTTATTCTTAAAAGTACTTCTGCTCTTTGTTCTTGCTATAGTATTTGAAGTATGTGCTTTTATCCACGTATTAATATGACTGCTAAACCTTTGGACAAATGACCATACTCCAGGCTGAAATAAAGCAAGAGCAGAAGATCAAAGGTAAAAGCCAACCAGAATAGTAAGCACTATAAGAACATTTCTAGAGCTTTCCTGGTAGTACCATGAAGTGACTTCTGTTAATTCTCATTGGTTAGAAGTAGGCTCTAGTTGCAAGGTCTTGTGAGAATTGCTCTAACAAACTAGTTTTACCAAACTAATCAATTTTACATTTGAGATAATGATTCATTTAATTAACTCTTAAAAAAATTATGAGACCAGTAGATAATGTAATAGTTACATTGCTTGACTCCATGTAGTCAGCCACAGGTCAGATCCTGGACCTGGCAGCTCAGAACTCACACTGGGTGCATGTGTGTGCATGCCCAAGATCCTGAGAGAAAGGAGGAGAACGGATTGCAGCATGGCCATCCCCCTGGGGGGTGATTTCTTGTTTTCTGTCTCTCTGTCTCTGTTTCTCTAGTGAGTGCAAGCACACTATAAAAAGTTAGATACTTATCTCTAGAATTATACTTAGAAAACAACAGAGAAAATTTGTATATATAAAATTATGTAACAGGCATAGTAAAGAGTGAAAGTAGTGAGTTAAGTATTAAATTAAATAAAAATTGGAGAAAAATAGTAGAAAATATATTTAAGGAGTACACAAAAGATAAAACTCATCATAAGCAAAACCTGAAACTTAAATATTTAACTGTTCTCCTAAAGCATAGGGACTTTTCCCTAAAATAGACAAGTGGAATCACATCAAGCTAAAAAGTTTTCACAGCACAACAACAACAAAACAAACACAAACAAACAAACAAAAGTATAGTTTTTTGTTTTTTGTTTTTTTTTTTGAGAGGTTTTCGCTATAGGGGCATGTGCGCTCGCCAGACAGACAGAGACATAGAGACAGAAAGCGAGAAATCACCCCCCAGGGGGGATGGTCACGCCGCAATCCCTTCTCCTCCATTCTCCTCTTGGGATCTTGGGCACGCACGCACACGCGCCCGGCATGAGTTTAAGCCACCGGGTCCATGACGCGAACCGCGGTCGACTACGTGGGAGTCCAGTGACATAGCCATTACGCTAACTGCTGGTCCCACAAACAAAAGTATAGTGAAAATGAAAAGACAACCCTTGGAATGGGAGAAAATATTTGCAAATTTTCTGTTAGAGAAAGGATTGGTATCTAGACTATATAGGGAGTTCAAGTGGCTCACCCATGTAAAAAAAAGAAGAAGAAGGAGAAGGAAAAGGAGAAGGAGAAGGAGAAGAAGAAGAAGAAGGGAGAAAGGGAGAAAGTGAGAAAGTGAGAGGAAAGGAACCAAGGAGAAAATTAGTGAGGCAAGGCATATGAGGGACACAGAAATGGAGGATTGTCTGTTGATGATAACATGTATGATAGCTTCAACTGGTGTGAAGTGTATAAATCCTGGGTGATTCATTTTACAAGCTGTAGTGATGTGCAGTGATTAAATGTTTAAAATAAATAATGAAAAGATAAAATTAAGAAATAATCCAGTTAAAAATGGGCAAATGAATTGAACAGACAGTTTTCCAAGGAAGACTTATGAGTGGCCAAGAGCCATATTCAAAAGTTCAAAGTCTCTCATCATAAGGAAAATAAAAACTACAATGAGATATCGTTTAACCTCAGTTAGAATGGCTAGCGTCAATAAAGAACGTTAAGTGTTAGCAATGCTGTGGCAAAGAAAGAACTCACTCTGTTGGTAGGAATGTAAATTAGTCCAACCTCTGTGGGGAAAAAATATGGAAATTTCTTAGAAACCTGCAAATAAAACTTCATATGACCCTCAATCCCACTTCTTGGTATCAATCTAAAGGGTAAGAAAGTACTCATTGGAATTTGCGTAACTATATTTACTGCAGCATTATTTATAATTGCTAACACATGGAACCTACCTAATATGTCTCAAACTGATGATTGGGTTGAAAGACTGTGGCATATGTACACTGTGAAATATTACAAAGCTATAGGAAACAATGAGATCCTATCATTCTACTCAAAATAGATGACTATAGAAGATTTAATGTTGAACTGAAGTAAGCCAGACTTTAAAAGATACACGTTGTATATCCTCACTCAATTTGTACTGAGTGTATGCACTTTATGGCAGAAGTTGAGAGATCTGAAGATGTGATGGTAGAGAGGACTGATGTAGATGCTAGTGACAGTAAGGAGGGAAAGTGGTTGGTAAAGAATGGGTAGTGTTTGGTGAATGTAAGACACACAAAAAAAGATTATAAATGAAGTTTTGTTTGCAATAGAAAAATAAGCTAAAATCTTTTTTTTGTACTGTCTGAAATAGTTCGCAATAGTGTGTATTTGTTAATTTGTCGTCAAAAGAGCACTTTGCCTAAAAGAAAGGACTAACAAGTATGTAAAATGTTTACAATCTTTTGCAAATTGTAGTTATTAATTTGTAAGCCATTGTTATAAATATCACTTTTATTTTTGGTACATGTGAAATTGCAACTGAAATTTATTTTGTCAATGTTTTTGGAATAAACTGAACACTATTTCTGTTTAAGTAAATATTCAACTGTAGCGGATGGTAGTTCATACATATAAGGAGACTTCAAACAATTCATGGAAAATTAAAATTAAAGTACAAATTTATTTTGGTGCAAAAATATTTTGCAATCCATGTATTTTTTTAATGTGGATTGTTCATGAACTTTTTGAAGACTCTTTGTACAGTAGAATAGATGAGGTCAAACTATATGCTGATGACCATTTCCAATCTACAAAATTTATGAACTAACCTAATGAAAACACATAGACACACATTTACATACCCCAATATTTTAACTGTGGTTATTTCTGGGAAGATTATGGGTTATTTAAATAATCTAATTAGATTTTAATACAGGACCAAAAAGATCACAAACCATGCATATGTTATTTTGTAATCTTCTGCTGTCTATGAACTCTTAGGGAAAAAACATTTGGTTTTGGTAATTACTACATTCTTGGTGTAGGGAAAACTCTGTAGATAACTGTTAAATCAATGGCTATAAACTACTTGTACTATGAAGCAGAAAATTTAAAATAGCAAATGAGGAAAGATGGAGAAATTGCTGATTATTTATCTTACCTTACATAAGGGTTAAAGCAATTTAAAACTTATGCTTAATTTAGGCCATTATTTTTCCTTAATGTATTCAATATGTATAGTTTTTTTTTTTTTTTTTGAGAGAGAGATTTTCGCTATAGGGCGTGTGCGCTCGCCAGACAGCCAGAGACATAGAGACAGAAAGCGAGAAATCACCCCCCAGAGGGGATGGTCACGCCGCAATCCCTTCTCCTCCATTCTCCTCTCGGGATCTTGGGCACGCACACACACGCGCCCGGCGAGAGTTTTAAGCCACCGGGTCCGGGACACGAATCGCGGTCGACTACGTGGGAGTCCAGTGACATAGCCATTACGCTAACTGCTGGTTCCCAATATGTATAGTATTTGATAAGATGTTATTATGAGATGTTATGCCAACTTTCAGGCTATCTTTGAAAACATCCCATTAAATTAAAAAAATAATTATTTTCTTGCCAGAGGGTACAAACATTTACCAGAGGGAGACAAAAAGAGAGCAGAAGAGGAAGAAAGCACCCCTCCCATGGGACATGGTCATGCCACAACCCCTTCTTCATTTCTTTATCCTGTTGGGATTTGGAGTACACATGCACATATGCTCAGTATGTTTTTCAACCTGTTGGAGACAGGATACAAACCATGACTACATGGGAACTAACTCCCTTTACCACCAGGCTTTGGAGACACCTCTGAATTACATTTTCTAATTATAAGTTGATGTGGGATAATAAAGAGAACTCCAGTGTTAATTGAAAATAGACAATATCAAGAGAACAAAAGCTTAGAATGTCAGCATATATTTTAATCCTATCATAGTGGTTTATGAAATGGCAACAAATATGTTTTAGCAATTTATCTCCAATTCTTAAATTTCCAAAAGAGAATCCTAGAAGATGTTAAATAATTGTATAGATCACGCAGGTAGGCTGTCAGGAAAACTACATTTCATCATTGTATCCATAGCTGAGTTATTTTTTTCTCTAGTGCAAAGAGGGGAATGAGAAGCTACCAACTATCATGATCTGTCGTGCGAAAAGATAATTTAAGTACACATTTGCTCAGAAACCCTATTAATGTCTCTATTTAAAGGTGAAGAAGAGCGCTGAGGTGTTAATGATTTGCTCACAATTTTTTTTTTTTTTTTGGTCCAAATGTTTGGATAAGCTGAAAGGAGTAAATTCTATAAAAATACTATCTTTCAAGTTATTTCAGTGTTGTAAAACTCCTTAATTCAGAACCATTTTGACAGTCCTCTTAATGTGAAAATACCGATTTTTGCCTACATAATATTAATAAATAAAACAGCCATTTTGTATCATTCACTGCTTTTACTCATAGGGTTGGTATCTATTTTAGTTAGATCCAAAATTACAACTGCTGTGTTATTTTTACCAAAATATTTCTTTTACCTTATCTAATAATTTCTGTAATCTATAAAGAGATTAAGAAACTTGTATCCTATTTATAAAAGGGATATATTCTTATAAAGTTGGTCTTTGATTTGAGACAGGTAGACCAGGAGAGAATATTTATGAATACTCTAAGTACGTGTATTTGGTAAAAATATGTTTCTGGTTAATGTCACACTTGGTTTGCATGGTCGACTGCAACTCAAGTCCTGAACCTGGTGGCTTGCTTTCTCACTTTCTCTGGTGAGTGTATGTGTCTTACAGCAAATTAAAAAATAATAGTAATAAATAGATAAAAATAAATAAATAATTCTAAAAAAAGACAATTGAAATATACATTCAAAACTTAGATTCTTGGGGACCAGCAGTTAGCATAATGGCTATGTCGCTGGACTCCCATGTAGTCGACTGCGGTTCGTGTCCTGGACCCGGTGGCTTAAAACTCACGCCTGCCGCGTGTGCGTGAGTGCCCAAGATCCTGAGAGGAGAATGGAGGAGAAGGGATTGCGGCGTGGCCATCCCCCCTGGGGGGGTGGGTGATTTCTTGCTTTCTGTCTCTCTGTCTCTCTCTGCCTGTCTGGTGAGCACACGCGCCCTATAGCAGAAACCTCTCAAAAAAACAAACAAACAAACAAACAAAAAACCCAAAAAACTTAGATTCTTTATATGCTGTAAAATTCAGATATTTTTAATCCCAGAAATCAAATATATTTAGTGGCAAAATTTGGCAGTGAAATTCAGTGCTTTTATTTTCTTTATTGCATTGTCATCCTTAACAGTATTTAGGTAAGGTCTTTTTCCCAAGAGGAAAAGTCCAGAAGATATTTGGTATCTTGAGACAAACAAAGGCAGTAGGCTTAAAAAGTTATATAAAGGGCTTAAGTTTGGTTGTAGAAATTTTGTTGTTGTTGTTGTTTATTTTTAGAGAGATTTTTGCTATAGGACATATGCACTCAGCAGAGAAGACAGAGAGACAGAAAGTAAGAAATCAGTTCCTGGAAGAATGGCCACACCCCAATTCCTTCTCCCCTGTTTTCCTTTTGGAATCTTGAGCAGGCATGCACACGTGACTGGTGTGAGTTTTAAGTCACCAGGTCTGGGACTCGAACCACGTTAACTAACTGGGAGTCCAATGATGTAACCATTGTACCATCTACTAGTCCTAACTGTAGAAGTTTTATTCTCAGTAGTATTTGTTCAGTTTTGAAGTTGAGAGAAATTGCAGAATATTTCTAATTTGATCAAAACTATTTAATACATTCCAAATATTTTCTATTTTAAAAGAATATATTTTCTTCCTTGTCCTGTGTTTTCACATGTATCTCTAGCACCACATCACTTCAATTAATGGAATTTAGGAAGTTTGTACATGAAAGAGTATGACCTTCCAATTGGTGTTCATGTTTATCAAGAGCACTGATGATTGATTTGATTTTAGCTCCAGCAGTTAAAGGAGTGTTTATTTCATGATCAAGTAGCCTGAAAATACTTCTTTCAAATGAATGCTTCTTTTATATTTAGTGATTCTTTCAGTGCACACCAGGGTCCCTCTTGCCTGGGTTTTCCCTGCAACTCTCCTTTTGACATTTCCATTAAACTGTAAAAAATTAGTGTTGACTGATTAACATCTTACTTTAAGAGCTCTGCTAAAAGCTATATTCATGAATCAAAGTCAGTGTGCACCACTGGTAATTAACTTGACAAAATTCAGCTTTCCAAGCTAATCATCTTCTGGCTGCTTTATGTAATTGCTGTCAGTTCAGATCTAAAAAACAAACAGAGTCCACTAAAAGGGAGAGAGAAAGCAATAAGACTAATGATTAGGCTAACTTCTCTAGCAGGAATAAACTCTGGTTAAATTTCTGGAATATAAGGAGGAAACAAACAGTTAAAATGTTGACTCTGGAGTTTCATACCACATTTACAATGATATATAAACAGTCTATAGAAGATCTAACTGGTGTAGGAATGAAGTGGTGAGAGTCAATGCTATGAATATCCATGTGAAAATGACTAAACCTGACCTTGAGAAGGCAGTAGACCAGTGATGACACCACTGGCACTTAGTCAAAATGTACTGCCTCACACTAAATACGACATGCTCAGCTACCTGCCTTCCACTACTCATGTGATTTTGGAAAACCTATCCACCTTCATTCAACTCACATTTCTTCATTAGGAAAATTTGTTTACATATCTCACGTATTTAAGGATTGATAGAAATAATAACCTAATCCATTGACTGGTATTTTGCAGATGCAAAATAATTATCACATCATTCTATTACCATTACAATGTATCATGAAAGAAAAGTCAAGTACAAAAATATAAAATGTGATATTATAACATATTGGATCATCAAAAAAGTCATGACACATTTTTGCATAAAAAATTTAAAAAGCATGACTTTCCTCATATAAATACTAAGAAAAATACCAATGATTATCCATTAGATTTAGAAATAGTGAGCCAACACCTGGATTGAGAGAACTTGAACAAAGAGAAGTTGATTTTGGAGGTGTTTCTTAAAAGAATAAGTATAATTTGTCAACTGAGGAGATCTATTTGTGTTGAAGATTATAAGAATCATATGCCAGAAAAAGTATAATATATAATTAAAGAACAGTAAAATGATAATTTTACAATGTGTAAAATTTAGTAACAGAGTAAAAGACTATACTATAAAGGAAGAGTAGATAAATATTGTAGGGTGGCTATATTTAAATTGTCATTAGATTGTTGAAAGAATCAAAGAATATTTTGTTCATTTTTTGAATACTAAAATATTCTAATACCAGAGAGACCTAAATAACCAAAATGGGTTTCATTTACCTATAAAAATCTTACTAACCATCTACTTAATAACTAAAGTCAATTATAATCTATCATAGATTAAAACTGGTAGAATATGAAAGTCAATTAAGTTCTATTCTTTGGAAACGGTTTGGCCAGTAGGTAGCATGGTGACTAAGATGCTGGATCCCAGATGGCTGACAGTACAATTTGAGTCCTGACTTGATTGCTTAAAAACACATTTGGCATGTGTGCATGTGTGCCTAAAGTGCTGAGAGGATTATTGAGAAGAGATTGTGTGTTGGCCATTCCCCCCAGGGGTGATTTCTCACTTTCTCTGTCTCTCGCTGTCTCTCCAGCCTTCACACGCATCCTATAGCAAAAATCTCTAAACAAAAACAAAAACAAAATAAAAAGACAAAAACCCAACAATGAAAGAAATATTAATAAAATCTCTCTTTTAAATAATTATGATTGTGGATTAAATTATTGTACATTGGATGGTTCTGTGGCCTGATGTTAAGGGAATTGGATCTCACATGGTTGACTGCTAGACCTTGAGGCCTAAGAAGCATGCCTGGCACCTGTGTGTGCAAGACCAAAAGCCCTGAAAGGATAGAGAGATGGGGAAAAGAGATTGGGGCACTTTCTTCTTCCCTTTTCTCTCTGTCTCTATGTCTCTCTCTAGCTAGTGCACACACCTTCTAGCAAAAAAATAAATAAATAAATAAATAAATATTATTTTAAAAATTGCAGATGAAAGATTAAGCCCAAAGCAGAGAAGCAGATTAGCTGAAGTATAGCTAAGTAAAGCCTTGTATATCATAACTTAATAGGATACAGTTAAATAACAGTAACTAGAGACAAATTCTCAGCCATAAACACATACTGATAAACAATGAAAATAAATTGTTTTGAGAACTAACTCAAACATAAGAAAATAAGGGGAACAGAAAATGATATCATAATTTAGAAATACACAAAATTAATGTCTCAGAGAACAGGCACAACAGTAGAGCTAATAATTCAAAGCAGTAATGGCATTGCACGAAAAAAAAATATGAACCAATAACTAACTGAATAAGAACAATGCGGGTAAAAGCACAAGTATCTAACATACAAACTGGGAATGTGGAATAGGAAATACCACAGAAACAGAAGATATCAAAGAACTGTGCAAGATTATTTTGTTCAGCATTGTAAAAATAAATTTCAAATCCCATATGAAATGAAATTGCTATTTTTCTAGAAAAGCATAAATGAGCAAAAATGATCTTTGAAAACATGGACCAATTGCCAAAGAAAAAAATTTGAAAACTTTGTCATACAGGCAAAACAATCAATTTCAATTCAGATTCACTTGTGAGTTTTATCAAATCTTTAAAAACCAGTTGCATGTACCATTAGAGGGATATAAGCATATTAAATTTAAGCATATTAGATTTCATGTAAGTAAAGAAATCTGTAAAGTCTGCCAGATAAATCTGAGATTAATGAAAAATAAAGGGTAGATAATCCAACCTTATAAAACAAAAGAAGTATAAATCTATAAATCTACTGTAATTTAAAAAGTAGTATGTAAAAAAATTACATTTTTCCTTGGGCTAAAATTTTCTTTCTATTTTAATACATCGGATGGCCTTAAAAGTAAAATTGTGTCAGTAATTGCATCATCTTTTTAGAGACAGAGTTTCACTATGTTGCCCAGCGTAACCTCCCCATACACTTGAGATCCTCTTAACTCATCCTCCCAAGTAGTTGGGATGATAGGGGCACACCACCACACTCAGCTTCACACTGTATTTTTGAATCTTTACTCTTCCTTATCTTTTCATTTTTTTGTCCCATTTCAGCTACCCACCACTTTTTAATCTAAAGATTATAATAACACCTTGACTGCTGTTCATGCTTGTTTTTTTTCTTAATTTCTTCTCAAACCTCAGCTAAGATGACTGCTCACAAATACACAATATGTGTGTGTGTGTGTGTGTATGTGTGTGTGAGTATGTGTGTGTGATTCATACATAAGATAATATAAAGCCTCTTCACTACTAGCCATAGGCAAGCACAGAAACATGGAATGAAAACACTTGGGGGTCCAGTCGCTGTCCACCTCTTCAGTCTCATCTCTAGTAATTACATGAGAACTTCTCCAGTCCCCTCTTATGCACCAGACCACCTTCACTGCCTTGAATTATCTTTCAATTTATTTTACCTGGCCAATTTTTATTAATATTAAAAAAAACTATCTCAGCTACTATACCTTCCCTTCCCCAAGTATACCTGTTTTGGGTATTACCTTTTGAGAGTCTCTATTTTACAGCTCACAACTGGTTCTCGCATTTTTGTGCTTTATGTATCAGTCTTTTCCACAACTCAGTACTTGAAATAAAATTTTTAATTTTTTTATTGCACTTAATTCCTAGCAAAACATGTATATAACCGATGGTTAATAAATATCAGAGACCTGTTGAATCTCAATGGAAGTGCGTTTAACTAAAACGCACACACACACACACACATACATGCCAAGATAATTGTTATCTCAGGAAAACAAACAAAAATCCCCACAGACACCACAAAACTTCCTGGAATGGGAAGGTAGACAGAAATGTGTCTAATTTCATTGGCTATGTCCTTATATTTATTTATGTACTTCCCTTTAAATTAGTCTTCATAATTCTCATTTTTTACTCAGATAACCTTAGAAGAAATAAATCATAATACATAGTTCTTAATTTTTCAATTGCGTAGCCAAGAATACCCCCACCCAGTAGGTAAGTTTTCCTCATTTTTATGGTCCACCATTTTCCCCCAAATATATGCTATGTAAATTATCATGTACTTTGCCATGAAAAGATAGAAGAATGAACTGAAATAGTGGATTTGATTAGAAATAATCTGAGCATTTTAGTTTTCATTGGACCATAATTGAGGCATCCTCTCCTTAGAGACTAAAAATGTGATCACTTTAATGTGTTTAAATTTTATTTTAAATAATACCTATTGATCAGCTACTTGTACCTGACATTACAAATATCAGCTTAATATTTGAAATAGCATGTAGATTGAATAGTAATTCCATTTAACAGATGGTAAATGTGACATTAAATGGTAAAGTAACTTCTTCAGTGTTAACAATTAGGAAGTTCCACATCTCAGACAAGTTGACTTTCATTTTCTTCACAATTATTTTCTTTGGTGACAAATACTGACCCTGTTTGTACTTATACTTTGTGATAGATGTTTATAGAAAATATCAAATAAGTTGAATTTTAATGGAAATTTTTTTAATTCTAAAAACGAATTCATAATATATTATAATAACTAATTAAATACGTTTGAACTTGTCATTATGTTTTTAAAATTTTCTTTGAGAGACAGAAGTTCTTTCTGTTTCTGTTTACTGTGAAAAAAAAACTTAAGTTTTCTATCTGAGAGTTTTATGTATACTCCAAAGAAATGAAATAAAATGAATAAAACTGACTTCTACTTATAATAGTGCTTTCTCTCAAGTCAAACAAAGTGGCCCAATAATATCACAATACAGTGGGAAAATTGGCCTACAGTGCTTAAAATGTAACTGGTGTAACCTAGCCACAACTGAAGGAAGCCAATAATGTTCTCCTACTGTTTGATGATAAAAAGAACTTCAGGGGAGTTTCATTTATCCTGCTTATTCACTGTGCAGCAAGGTGACTGCCAAGTTAAGTTTTACAATAGCTTAAATAGGCTAAAACTAAAAGCATTTGGTAGAGTGGTTTTTCACCATAGTAGCCCCATTGCTCAATAGCTGAACCAAAGTTTACACAAAGAGGGAAAGAAGAATATGCTTTATCTTTGTTGCAAGGAATTCTATCCAAAATAACTTACATTTGATTACTTATTTCAGAAAACACAATTTTCAAGTGTGTAAAGTTTGCCTTTGCTTCTTTCAAACTCTTCTGGCATTTCTATATTTCATCCTCTTTATCCCTAGAGACGGTTCAGGTTTTTCTGTTAGTTCTCTTATAAAGCTCATTGACCCTGAAGACTGGCAGATATAAGGTGTTCTGACAATTTTCCACATTCATTTAGCCTGTGTTTCCATGTGCCAGGCACTAAGTTAAGCATTAGTACCTGGTGGATGTGCAACTAATATTGTGTGAGAAAATGATACAATATTGAATAAAACCCAGTTTCGACTCTAGAAGAGATTATTATTTAGAAAAGAAGATAAGATTAGCCAACAAGTAAATTCTGCTACTTTACAGTAGGTAATGTTGAGCTATATGAGTGCTAAGTTATGGGAATGTGGAGAGCAGAACAAATTATTGATATTTTCCATGGAGGCTTCATTAAAAAAGAAACAATGGAGCTTTATTGTGAAGGATTTCTGAGGAGTGTAATTGGGACAGACGGTTTTCCAGGCTATTGAGGAATGCACAATGCAATGGGGTTGAGAAATGACCTGAACTCAGTATGTCCTGAGTCTTTCTGTTCCGTTTGGCAGGAGCACAAGGTGCTGGGTAGGGAGTGACAAGAGATAAACTTGGACAGCTCGACTTGCTCTAAATTTCAAGAGCTTTTTTTTATGATGCTAATGGGTTTTAATGTAATCATGTATGCAATGGGGAACAAAATAATAGTAAAAATATAATTGCAAGAAGTGAATAGAGGCAAGGAGATCGTTAGCAATGTTTAAGTTTGCCAGTTCTGCTACTTTCTTATCAACGAATATCAAATAATTTTTTTTTGTGCTGGAGTTTTGTCTATAAAATGATCTTGATATACATGATTAAATGAGGTAATATATGCTAAATATTTATAAAGTATGTAATACACAAAAGCACCAGAGATGAATGTACCAACAGAGTCATGATGGAAATGATGCATAAAATTCTGGAGATTTCCAAAAGGGAAGAGCCTGTATTTGGTGACTATGTGTGATGAGAGGGAGAGAGAGAGAGAAAAGTGAAATTTTCTGTTAAGTTTTCCAGCCTGGGAAACAGACATGGTAATATAAAACCCCACAGGAGGCCAAAGGTAACTGGAATAATTTGTGTTTACATTTTTGTGCATAAGTTTAGACAAAATATTTTATCTTTCCTTTTTTTTTGTACAAAATATTTTCAAGGAACCTCTGAAACATTTTGTTGCTGTTAGAAAATACAGCACTTGGGACCAGCAGTTAACGTAATGGCTATGTCACTGGACTCCCACATAGTCGACCACGGTTCATGTCCTGGACCCAGTGGCTTAAAATACTCACGCCGGGCGCATGTGTGTGCGTGCCCAGGATCCCGAGAGGAGAATGGAGGAGAAGGGATTGCGGCGTGATCATCCCCCCTGGGGGGTGATTTCTCGCTTTCTGTCTCTCTGTCTCTGTCTGGCGAGCGCACGCGCCCTATAGCGAAAACCTCTCCAAAAAAAAAAAAAAAAAAATATATATATATATATATATATAGGACTCCAACTTAGAAATAGTAGTTGAGAGAGAAAGATTTGGGAGTCAAGGACATAAAGGATGATCATTAAGGCCATTTTTGATGAATGTATGCAATAAGGTGGAAAGAATTCCAGGGTGCCCAGTGTTTGAGGATGAACAGTAGAAAACTGCTAATGATAGATTCACAGATATCTTGGAAAAGGTAGATATTTGGGTGCAAAATTTTTGCATGGAGGTGTAACATATGTGCATTATGTTTTAGGAAAATAAAATCACTGTTTTCAAGAATGTTTAGGGGAATATCTTCCTTCCAATCATAACCATTGTTATCATTATATGTGTTTTCACCTGTTTCCTAACATCCCTTTTTCCTAAACATTTTCAGCCTGTCATTTGTAAACAAATGTTTTCTTATATATTTCATTTAACTGTGATGATTTATAACCTACTTCAATTAATATTGAATAGGAACCATATTGCCACAGAATTGTCATAATCACCATATTTAGCAAGTGTAAAATAATTCATGGTAAATTGAATCAAATTTAACTAGCTCCCTACTGAGAGCTATGTTGCAATTTTATTTATTTATTTTTCTCTGACAAGTAGCCTCAGAATAAAAACTCTTTTCTTAATTTCACATTTTTTTTCTTAGGTAGTTCTACTTATGAGCCTGGGCATATCACAAATGTCTTTCTACAGAATTGTTATTTAAGTACATACACAAAATATTCATCATTCCAACAATTAAAATTCATATAGCAACTTAATTATTATTGGCTTTCTTTTTTTTACTCAAATTTTATTTTTTATTAACATTTAGTCACTGCACATTCCAGTGTACAACACGGTTTTTCCCAGCATGAATACATTGCATATTAGTCCACTCAAAGACATTACTGTATACATTATCGTGAGCAGACAACTTTTCATTTTTGTGTCTAATTGAATATATTGTGTATTTTTTGACTCCTATTCTTAGTCCCCTAATCATTATAGGTATTGTCAGTAAAGATGGGTATCGGCATCAAATGCTTTATTTTTTTAAATGATCAAATATTGACTTTTCTTACTATTACCTCAATTCTTAATTACTAAAACATCTTAAAGTACTAAAAGTACTCTTTTAAATAGTCTTGACTATTTCGATATTTGTTTTCTTTTTTAAAAAATTGTTTAAATCTGTGAGAGTGAGAGAGAAATAAGCATTCGTAACAGGGTCCTAGACCGACTGTCACCATCCCGACCCACTCTCAGCCTTCCCAAACAGCCAGGATCATGGGTGCAATGCCTGGATTGTACAAGTCTGCCAGGGAACTGAACCTGTGAGCTTCTATCTGGGTCCAGCATTGCTTTTGTAGTGTGTGACCGCTGTGCCACCAAGCTGGCTCTCCAATATTTATTAAAAGCTTGATTCTTTATTATTTACCAAATAATGAGCTATGAGTCAGAAATACATACATATATGTGTGTGTGTGTGTAAATATATATATATACACATATACATATACATATATATATGTATATGTATATGTGTATATATATGTTACACGTAATTTTGGAAATTAATTTGACCACATAGATCAATGTAAAAATTCCTTCCATCATGATCACTTAGTTTGCAGTTGAAAAATTTGCATTTCGTTTTGTCTAACTTGGTATATATTTCACAAATGAAATAATTATCACACACTGTATTTCTGTCTCTCATGTTTCAAGATTGATAATTTTGCACTAGTTATAGTAATAGTCTGGGACCAGATATTTTGTGAGGCTCTTCATGAGAGATTTTTAAAAAATATTCAATTTATTCATTTAAAAATATTGAGTGACAACTATGTGCCAGGCATTTGACTTACCTCCCATTGTTTCGGCTTTTTAAAATTTGTTTACTGTTAACAGCATCTGAAGTTGAGTTGGGAAGAGAAAAAAAAGAAATAGCAAAACAGTTTGCTATTAGGTTTTGAAAATATTCTTTTTTTAAAAAAAAAAACAATTATTTATTTTATTTTATTTATTGTCATTATAATTTGATATAGGCACTCACCAGAGAGAGAGAGAGAGTGAGTAAACAAGCCAGCAGGTCTAGTACTGGAACTACGGTCAGCCATGTGGGAGTCCAGTGTTCCAACTACCATGTCACTTGCCCCAAGTTTTGAAAATATCTTGATGTGGTTTATTTTAGTATATGTGCTGCCACTGAGTGCACTTTGGTGTGATTTATATTATTTCCTTGGAAGTTTTAAGAATATCATTTTTTTCTGATTTATGCCATTCATCTATGCTATCACAAAGTGAAATTTGTTCGATAACAGTAAGAAAAAAGGTTAAAACCATTGTCTTGTTTATAGAAATATACACTTGATAAAATGTCCCCTTGCAATGTGGAATTTGGAGTTAATAAATTCAGTTCATTTTGATTCACAGCCTCTGGTAGTTTAGTTTGATTTCAGTAGAGCTGAAATTCTATATAAGAGAATACTTCAGATGGCCTTGTCAATAAAATGTCTACATAAAATGGAGTAGAATTTTATGGCACATTGACTGAGAAACAATCTACTTTATAAGATGGATAGAAGATATTTTTATTTTCTGTTCAATCTTCTGTTTCACTTTTTATTTTTTTTTTTTAAGAGAGATTTTTGCTGTAGGGTGCATGTACTCACCAGAGAGACAGAAAGTGAGAAATCATCCCCCAGGAGGTATGGCCACTCACAGGAACCCAATGTGAGTTTCAAGCCACCAGGTCCAGGATTCGAACTGCGGTTGGCCATGTGGGAGTCCAGCGACATCTGCTGGTTCCTCACTTTTGATATTCTATTTGTTAGAATGTACTCATAGCTTAATTTTACTTTAGGGCCAACAGATGCCAGTGCTGGGCATCTACATGGCTGACCATGGTTTGAGTCCCAGACCTGGTGGCTTGCCTTCTGGGACCAGCAGATGGCATAATGGTAACATCACTGAACTCCCATGTAGTTGACTGCAGTTCGAGTCCTGGACTCGGTGGCTTAAACTTGTGCCTGGTGCATGTGTGTGCGTACCAAAGATACTGAGAGGAGAATGGAGGAGAAGGGATTGTGATGTGTCCATACCTACTATGGGGTGATTTCTCACTTTATGTCTCTCTCTGTCTGGCAAGCATGCTATAGCAAAAATCTTTCTTAAAAAAAATTACATTAACCTGTGAATAAGCTTGATTAATAAAACAAAAACAAATGCTCATCCCATCTACTATTTTCAAGCTACTTGTCTATATTCAAGAATTCTACAGCATTCTGACAAATCACTAAGGAATTTATATTTTGGTTAAGAAAAAATGATTTGTTTTTAATAATAGGAATAATTTACTAACTGGGTAAATGTTGAGCGTTTCTGATAAGCAGATTTAGGCCTGTAGCTGTAAAGAGTATCATCTCTAATCTGTGGGCTTATCTTCTGTTTCAGTAGTTGAGAATGTGGTGATATCAGAATTTAATAAATGACTCCAGATTATAATAACTTCCAAGAGGACAACTAAGCAGGGAAAGGAATGGAGAGTGATCATGTGTGCGTGTGTATGTGTGCGTGCGTAAGTGTGTATGTGTGCGTGCATGTGTGTGTTTGGATGACTGTTTTATAATAGAAAAGGAGGTCAGAGAAAGTCTCTTCAGAGAAATAAGTAGCAGATGGCGTAATAGTTATGTTGCTAGACTCCAACTTAGTCAACCACGGTTTGAGTCCCAGACTTGGCAGCTTAAAGCTCACACCCTGCATATGTACACGTATACCCAAAATCCCAAGAGGAGAATGGAGGAGAAGGGATTGTGGCATGGCCATCCCTCCTGGGGTGATTTCTCTCATTCTCTCTCTCTGTCTCTCTGGCGAGAACACGTGCCCTATAGCAAAAATCTCTCTTAACAACAACAACAACAAAAGTAAGTCAATGCAAAGATGAGTGGGGAGAATTATAGACAAAAAAGGATAAAAGTACGAATGCCAGGAATCTAGTGAGCAAAGGCAGAGTGACAAATTGCAGAGCAAAAGTGATGAGCAAAAGTGACACATGATGCTTTTGTCCTTTCTTCTTGGTATGAGAACCTGATAGAGGAGTTTAAGCAGGTCAGTTACCTGATACAATTTGTACCTCAAAAAAATATCAGTTTTCCATTTAGAGAATGAACTGCAGAGGGAAAATGAAGTAAGGAATCTTGGTAAGAAATTATTGTTGTAAAACAATAGCATAAATAACAACACTGAAGAGTGGTAAGGACAATCAGCCATACTTAACATCACTGGGCTTGGCTGTGAGTTGATATCCAAGAAGTGTTCCTTAATAGGAAGCGAGAGAAGAAGGGCAAGTAAGTTACAGGTGACAGGAGGCTTTTGGTAAGGGAGGCTTGAACTTGCCTTAGTCCAAGCTGAATGAATTGGAGAATTTGTGAAAGGAGAATATTAGACAATAATGCTGTGTAAGAGAGACAGCCAGGTTGTGGGGCACATAAAATACAGAGTTCCGGGGCTGTCCTGCAGGTAGGGGAGTAACTGCAGGGTTGGAAGAAGAATGGAACGCGCCATTTGGTTTTTAGGTATGTCGATCTGACAGCAGTTCTAGTATGTTTTGAGGAGCAAAAGCTCGATGCAAAAGAACCTGCTGGGAGTGAAACAACAGGATGGATATAATTCGAACATCTGGTTCAGTGTGAACTGTTAGATGAGAGCCGTTGAAAAGGAAGACTGCATGTGGTGGGGTTGAAAGTGAAGGAAGAACAAAAGTTAACTCCTAGGCTTATGTAAAAAATACATATTACTGTTAATCCCTGTAACAAACTCACAGATAAGCAATATTCTTATTTTACAGATGAGGATATTGAGATGTTCAAGACAGTGTAGCTTGCCAAGTTCTCGCAACTAGTGAGTGTCAAAGTGGGAATTTTGAATCTGGTAAATTATGTAACACTGTCCCCAAAATGTCCTGAAATAATTCAGAGTTCTAAAGATTGATGTATATGCACATTGTACTTTATTCTCAAGGTATTTATTTTTATGTTGCAAGAGTTGTTACAGTTGAACACTATTATGCTCATTTCAAGATATTGCTGTTGTTATTTAAAATACAGCTATTTAAAACACAGTACAAGGGCTAGCGGATGGAGTAGTGGTAACGTCACTGGATTCCCACATGCTCGACCATAGTTTGAGACCTGGACCTGGTAACTAAAATTTATGCTGGGCACGTGTGTGTTCATGCCCAAGATCTCAGGAGGAGAATGGAGGAGAATGGACTGTGGCATGGCCATCCCCCCAGGGGGTGATTTCTCACTTTCCCTCTCCCTATCTCTGTCCCTCTCTCTTTAGTGAGCACATGTGCCCTGAGGCAAAAAAACTCTTAAAACACACACACACACACAATGCAAAAATCAAAACTTTGTTTAAATAGAACTTTAGTTTTTTCTCTCAATGTTTTCATTTAATCACAAAAATGATATTAATGGGAACCAGCAGTTAGTGTAATGGCTATGTCGCAGGACTCCCACGCAGTCAACCGCGGTTCGCGTCCCGGACCCGGTGGCTTAGAACTCACGCTGGGTGTGTGTGCGTGCGTGCCCAAGATCCCGAGAGGAAAATGGAGGAGAAGGGATTGCGGCATGACCATCCCCTCTGGGGGGTGATTTCTCGCTTTCTGTCTCCATGTCTCTGTCTGGAGAGCGCATGCGCCCTATAGCAAAAACCTCTCCCCCCCAAAAAAAATAAATATATTAATGTATTTGTTCCTGATATCTTACATTTCCTTATTGATTTAATCAATTATTTATCTATGACAAGGTTCATTGGTGATCACCACACTTAAAAACAACATGTATGCCAATTGGTGACACAGTGGTTAAGACAGCTGGATCTCAAATGGCTGACTGTGTGGTTTGAGTCCCAGACCTGGTAGTTTGAGATACAGACCAGGCATGTATGTGTATGCTGAAAATCCCAAAAGGAGAAGTGGAAGAGGTTATGGAAGAAGTGGAAGAGAAATGGCACGGCCATTTCCCACCAAGAGTGCTTCTCTCTTTTCTCTCTCTTTCTCCCTCTCTATGTCTTTTTAGTGAGAGCATAAACCTTCTGGCAAATTAATAAAAGGAAACAAAAGTGGGATGAAGTCAGAGGGTTCAAGCTTCAGAAACACATTAGTAGAAGAGAAAATGCTTTGACAACAAGCCAGAACCTAAACATTTATAGGTACAGAGCTGGCCCTCTAACCTAGAGGAGCCTTCTTCCACATAGGTGATGGTGGTTTGAATCTTCACCCCACAGCTTGAAAAACATCCTGTACATATACGTATGTGTAACCAAAATCCCAACAGGATGGAGAAATGGAGAAGGAATTGTGGCATGGCTATGCCCCACTGGAAGGTGCTTTCTCCCTCTTTCTCTTTCTCTGTCTCTGTTTCTGTCTCTCAGTCTTTTTCTGGTGAGTGCACATTTCCTTTGGGAATAAAAAAAATAATTATAGGCATAATATATTTTTTAATCTATCTTTTCTTGCCAAGTTAAAACTAAAATGTGTTAGACATGAAAACAAATAGAACATCCTCAGGTTTTTACCTGGTCTTATGCCATACATTTTTGACATTAGTGAATCATTTCAGTTTGATTCTTTTGGATGTTGTAGGATGACTCATCTGATGTTCTCCTGATTTATTAGTGATACTGAAAAGCACTAATACTTTATTATTTCTCTAGAATTCTATTCCATTTTTATAAGAATTGCTCAGGGACTGAGCTACATAATATTTGTATAGAGCTGTCCCTTCTTAGATATTTAAGATAAATCACCTCAAACTAATATTCATCGATTTTACATAGTAGACCAGGTATTGCAGCAAATAAAGTATACCCACAGTAGACAGCCCATATTTCCACTGTCCACCTTTTAGATTAAGCTGTCACAGCTCAGCAATTTTTGTGACTGAAAAAGAAAATGAAGTACTTCTTTTGATGCTTATTCTCAGTCCTACATACATGCTTGCGAATACTGTGTAAGTTTGTTAATACTAATTGAGATATCTTTCAAATGAAAAAAAAAATTCTTTTTGGTGAATAGGAGGCAGCTGGTATGTTTAGTCAAATAGTTCTTTACTAATAACCTGGTAAGGTTGAGGTCATCAGTGAGAGGTAAGCTCATGAAGAAAATAAATAATTGTGTATATAATAGTGATAGTAGTAGTAATACACATTAGTTCATTTAATGTTCTAAATTGCTCTGACAAGTCTTATTTAATTATCTCACCATTTTCATGGATAATAAAAGTGAGGCTTTTATAGGTTAAGTAACAAGACCACAGTGATAGGATGGCAGAGTCACGGTTCCAATCCAAGCATATCGAAAACTGAGCGCTAGAAGGCACTCCTGAGAAATGAATTTTTAAATAGCACTGGGATGATAATGTGAACTGGATAATGCAAGTGTTCAGTAAAATTGTTTTCTGAACTTTGATCAAGTCAGTCAAGATACTATATTGAATTTTTTTTTCCTCCTTAACATCTTAGCAAATATAGATTTATCACTGTATAATCTGATTCATTTTGTAATGAAAGCATAGAAGTAGATTTAAAGGGGAAGGATATTGAGAGGAATACTTGTTTGACTGTCACATGTTTTGGTTCAGGTAATAGTTAGGAGGATCTGTAATTAGTAAATGAATTAGGATAGTGGAAAGAGTAAAAAAAATAGTATAAATAATATGTACTTCATGCCTAAGATGGTTTGAAGACTGGTACAGGCATAAGATTCTTGCCCTCATGGAGCTTATGGTTCATAAAAAGACAGTATATCATAAGTCAGGTGGCAATAGGTGCTGTGGAGAGATTCAATAAAGCTGAGTAAGAAGGGAAAGGATCTGGGGAAGGAGAGAGGGTGAGGTCAAGGAGCTGGGGACAAGATTTTCCCTGATTTACACACATGGTTATGGAAGTTACTACTTACCATACATGGTTAGAGAACTAGTAAGATGATAGACTGGACTGAACAGTGTTCCTGAACATGGGAGAAAAAGTGGACATAGTGTTAACTATTTTGAATTCTGCTCCAAAGGAACGCAAAGAAATAGAATAGATGGATTGGAATATGGGTTCAAAGGGGGTTGCTTGTCATTTTTAAGTGGAAAAAAACTTAAATCAAGTTTACAGGGCCAGCAGGTGGTATAGTGGTTAAGGTGCTGGATTCCCACATGGCTAACTACAGTTTGAGTCCCAGATCTGGAGGCTTGAAATTCATGCTGGGTGCATATGGATGAATATGTCAAGTCCCAGGAGGAGAATGAAGGAGAAGGGATTGCAGCATCGCCATCACTCATGGAATGGTGATTTCTCACTTTCCCGTTGTCTGTATCTCTCTGCTTCTTTCTGGTGAGTGCATGTGCCCTGTGGAAAAACCTTAAAAAAATAAAGTTTACACAATGATGAGATCATCCAATAGATTGGGAAAAAGAATCCATGTGGGAAGTAATCTGGGGTACTGTCTTTGAGTAGGTAAAATAGTATAGATGGATTCTAATATATAAGGAGAGAATTAGGGTGGCTCTTATATATTAATAGAAATACTATAATTTTTAATATATGGGTATAGATGAAATTCAGTTGGTAAATGTGGTGCTAGTAATATCTAAAAGTTCTCTTGATTGCATCTATTTTTCTAAAAAAAAAAAGTAGAAAGAATGGACATCAAGTTCAAGTCAGAAAAGGGGAAAAATGCCAATGAGAGGAAAAAACATCAAAGAACTCAAAGAACACAGTTTGGGGGAAGAGGAGTATGTACAAAATGTTTATTTTGAGACTGTTGTGTTTTTGGTCCTGTGAGTCATTTAAGAAGAGAGGATATACAATTCTTTTGCTTACTCAGGAGATGGAGACTAGAGACAGATTTGGATATTAATGACACAGATACGGTAATTTAAGCCATGGTATAAAAGGTATGACCCAGGAGAACTGGCAAAATGAGGAGAGAAGTCCAAGGTCATAACTTTAAGAATCTTGTAATTAGTTTAAGTGGGGGAAGAGGAGCCAGTAGAAGAGGAAAAAAACAGAGAAGGGTGAAGAGAGGTGGGTAAAATAGCAGTAGCAGCAACTAAATGGACATTTGCAGAGTGTCCAGTTTTTATGAATCTTAATAGGTAAAAACTGAAAGAGACCATTGCATTTTTAAAATCAGGAGGTGATTGATTATTAAACTGGGAATTATTTCTGAAGAGCATGAGTTCGAAGCTACATTACAGTTGGCTGAAAATGAAAGTTATTTGAACCATGACAGTGAAAGAAAACATCCTAAGAGGTTAATAAGAGGTTAGTAGCTTTCAAGGAAGATGAGGTCAAGGGATGTTTTATGTCTTTTTTTCTTTTTTTAAGAGAAATTTTTTCTATAGGGTGCATATGTTTGCTGGAAAGATAGGGAGAGACAGAGAGACAGAAAGTGACAAATCACCCCCCAGCGGAGATGGCCACACCACAGTCCCTTCTCCTTCATTCTCCTCTCAGGACTTTGGGCACACATGAACACATGCCCAGGATGAGAATTTTAAGCTGCTGAGTCTGAGACTTGAACCATGGTCAGTCACGTAGGAGTCCAGGGATGTAATCATCTGCGGGTCCCAGTTTTATATCGTAATAAAGTTCACAAAGTATGTCCTGTGTGCTAGACACTTTTCCAGGGAACCTTGTAAAAAACAGACATTGTGGAAAACAAAACCATCCCATAGGAAATCTCTATCCTCAAACATTCTACTTTTAGGTTGTTTCTTTTAGCCTGGGAAGCCTTGAACGTTTTAAAGTTATGTATCAGGACAAAGAGTCAAAGGAGTAGAGAATGAATAGAGATGGCTCCATGGAATGGCAGAGCCAAGAGAAATCACGAAGTGTGTTGGATGACTTGACATCACAAGAGAAAACCATGATAAATTACAAAATAGGCAACCTTGATTTTCAGCTTATGACATTTGCATGAAGGATGTTGGACAGAAACACTACAGTTCAGTGAAGATGGCCGATACCAGGTACCAAAAGCCCATGGTTCTAGACCACCAAGGAAAGAGCTGGTGGTGCCATAGCTTCCTCTCTATAAAGTAGCAATAAAATCTGTCCAATCTCAAACTGTTATTTAGTTAGTCAGATGAGATGATATGTTCTCTATAGAACCTTACAATTCAAAGGATATATAATTTTGTTTAAAAATGCTAATTGGCAGAGCACATCTGCAGAACCCTTGTGACCTATATTTTGTTACTGTTAAATTAAAACGCAATTTTTATAATCATTTTTATTAATGCAAGTACTATGAGAGAAAATTTTTAATCTTGATATTTTATTTTGTTTTTATATTTGTAAAGTGTATAGATATATACATATATATGCATATATATTTAAATTTTTGGTTAAGTTTTTAATGAGCAGATTAACAAAATAAATTTAGACTATATAATTCTTCTTGACAACTGTGCACTAGCATAAGAACACAGACTTTATTATGCCCTTATGGTCACATGTTTGTAATAGATGAGCCTTGGCTTACAATGAGTGCTTTGTTTGATGTTTATTAGCCCATGCCCTGGTGCAATTTAGCTTGTCCCAAATTCACTGTTTCAGAACTCCAACGTGTGTAGCACAGTTATTGTTCTGTGAATAATACGCCCTTGCTTGAATAGAATCTCAAGAAATTATAGTCTTAGGACTTTTAAGGCTATGTCCTTACATGTCTTAGAAACCCCTTTTTAAATGTTGAAATATGTAGACATTAAAATATTTCAAGTTGTGAAAGCTTCATTCTTCTACAGTTTTGAAAAGTATGTATCTCTTTTTTTAAAAGAATTATTTAATTTCACTTAATTTATTTTATTTTTAAAAATTTGACCAGTGAGGAACAGAGTGAGAGAGAGAGAGAGAGAGACAGAGACAGAGAGAGAGAGTGAAAGCAAGCTGCCAGGTCTGGGACTCGAACCATTGTCGTCCATGTGGGAGTCCAGTACCCTTAACCACCACACCACCTGCTGACCCCAAAAAATATCTATCTTATATGATCAGACTTACTGCATGTTCTCCCTTTGGTTCTAGCATTCATGCACATATCTAAGTGTGAATTTTACTTTGTAGTTATTTTACGTAACTTCACATAACACGATTCTATAATACACTAAATTTTTTATAATTCAAATCTCTATTCCTGAGAATTTCAATAATTTTGAAGTTTATTATGTAATATTTTAAGATGATGTGACAAAAGGTAAAGACATGGCCAAAGACACGGTAGTTAGTGTGAATCGACAGCCCTCAGAATGGGAAAATATTTTTGTAAATGGTGCATCAGATAAGGGACTGATAACCAGAATACACAAGGAACTAAAAAAGGTGTTTGGAAAAAAGATGAGCAGCCCTATTAAAAGATGGGAGAAGGAGATGAAGAAAACACTCTCTAAAGATGACATACGAATGGCCAAAAGGCATATGAAAAAATGTTCAACCTCCCTCATCGTAAGGGAAATGCAGATAAAAACAACAATGAGGTACCACCTAACCCCAGTCAGATTGTCTAATATTAAAAAAAACAAAAAATGATAAGTGTTGGCGGGGGTGTGGTGAAAGGGGAACTCTTTTACACTGCTGGTGGGAATGTAGATTGGTCCAACCACTGTGGAGAATAATTTGGAGATTCCTCAAAAATCTACAGATGGATCTGCCATATGATCCAGAGATCCCACTCCTCGGTATCTACCCAAAGGACAGAAGAATCCTTCATTGGAAAAGTGCTTGCACATCGATGTTTATTGCGGCACTATTCACAATTGCTAAGTCATGGAACCAACCCAGATGCCCCTGTATGGAGGAATGGATTGAAAAACTGTGGCACATATACTCTATGGAATACTACTCAGCCATAAAAACCAACAGAGCCCTGGCTTTTGACAGAAAGTGGAAGAATATGGAAGATGTACTGCTGAGTGAGGCAAGCCAGGCTATGAAGGAGAGACATTGTATGTCCCCACTTAACATATACCGTTTGTCTGCATTCTATGTCGGAAACTGATTGACTAACAGTTGAACAAACACAAGAGATAGGTGTGAATGTCAGATGAGGTGTATGTGGAGGAGTGGGGCCCAACGAAAGACATTTACAGAAGGGATACAGAGGTAGAGCATTGACAGGATGGGGAGGTGTGGTGTTATCTGTTGAAGATATTTCGATCAATGGGTCTGGGGAGAAATGTTCACATATCGAAATGGTCTCATTGTAAGCCAAACAATATGATTGAAAGTATATACAAAAATAAATAAAGTAATTAATAAAAATAAAAAAAAATAAAAAAAATTAAAAAAAAGGTAAAGACAAAAAAATTAAATAGCATTTTAAACTCTAGAACACATTCTTTAGATATATAACATCTAATTTATAAAAAAAATCTGATATGTTTGTCTTTATTTTCTTCTATATTACTAAATAAACAAAAGAGTATTTATAGTACTAAGGTTATATAATTAAATCCATTTATTTTAATTATACTAAAAATCAGAAATGTTCCATGATTCCACAAGCTACATGCCTGAATCTCTTCATTATTGCACTGTGTATCATTGACATTGGTGTTTTCTTTTTTCTTTTCTTTTAATGATAGAGCACTTGTGTGTGTGCACATGAGTGTAAGAGTGTAAAAGAGGGAAGGAGAACAAGAGGGAGAGAGGAGAGAGAGTTGAGCACCCTCAGCAGGACATGGTCACAGCCCCTTCTTTTCCTCCAGTCCTCTTACCAACTACATCCTGGATACTCACCTACCTGATATGTTTCAGGCTGAGCAGACCAGGGCTTCAACTCCAATGGCCTTGTGGAATCTGGTTTCTCTTGAGTGGAGGATATGCTCCCTGCCACAGAGCTAGCCTGCTTTCGTGGTTTTGGTAGGTAAATTTGTTCAGATGTCATGGTGATAATGATAGGATGGAGTGGGATTTGTTACAATCCCTGCATGATTGGGCCTGCAACCATGGGGATACTCAGAAGCTATACAGATTTTGACCAATTTCCACTAAAAAGAGTGAAGAGAAGAAAACTTCACTGTCCCCCCTTTTGTGCCTCTTATTTTATGTCTTCAATATTTGTTGCTTTCCTAACTTCCTGACTACACTGCTATATAAAAGGGGGAATATACTGAAGAAAATTAGTGTTACCCATAATTCCAGAAATAGTTACTCTCAATACTCTGCTGTCTAACCTATCATCATTTTCTGGTATATTATTTTTAATAAGTATTTTACGAAATTGAAAGCATATGTTTCACACTGTTTTGTAACCTACTTTGTAGACTCATGAGTGCCTGAAGCAACTATAGATATCCTTATGAATGCATCAAGATTACTCATTTTAAATGCTCTAAAACATTCTAATACAGGGATCTATTAAAATTTATTTAGCTAACCCCCTACTGCTGGAAATTTATATTGTTTCTAATTTTTTGCTGTTATAAAAATAACATTTTCAGGCCAGTCAGTGATATGGTGGTGAAGGCATCTGGGTCCCACACAGCCTAATGGGTGGTTTGAGGCCCAGGCCCAGCCACCTGTAAAACATGCTGTGTGTGCACATGCCCAAAATCTGGAGAGGAGAATGGATAAGAGGGGATTGTGATGTGGCCATCCCCTATAGGGGAGTGAGTTCTCACTTTTTCACTTTCTCTATCCCAAGAGAAAGTATGCACCCTGTTGCAAAACTTAAGGAAAAAAAATTACTAAACTTTTGCTTCATTTGCCAAATTATCTGCGGGAAGTTATCCATTAGTGATTCCCCACTAGTTTGAGAGGCTTCATTTTTTGTGCGTGTGTTTCATAATATTTGGTTCACTGTGTGTTTGTGTGTGTGTGTGTGATATGAGATACATTTAAATGTTTGCATTAATATATGTTTAAAGATATAAGTAGTAAAGGCATGTCTTTTTTTGTTTAGTTTTACATTATTGCATGTTGGTTAAGTTGACATATTTTTCATTTATTGCTGGCTATCTTGTATCTGCTTTAGAAATTTTTTAAATTGCTGGTAGGCACATGCCTCACCAGAGAGCGAGACAAAGAGCCTTCTAGTGGAGCATGGTCATGCCTCAATACCTCCCCTGCATTTTTTCTTCCTGTTAGTATGTGGGATAGGCTTGCACATACACCCAAAAGGAACTCTATTTCTGTTTTTTCTTAGCACCATTTTTAGTTCTGATACTTTTTGTTTTGAATTTTGCTAGAGGTTATGTGTGCTCTCTAGAGACAGAAAGTGAGATGGAATCCCTTGGGGGATGATCATGACACAATTTGTTCTCCACTATTTCTTCCTTGTTGTGAGATATTGGGCATGCAAGCAACTATACCAGGCATTTTTCCAAGCCACTGAGTCTGGGATTTGAACCGCACAGTTGACCATGTAAGATCTATCTGACATTTGTTTTTTTTTGGAAAGGTATTTGCTATAGGGTGCATGCGCTCACCAGACAGACAGAGAGACAAAGAGATAGAAAGTGAGAAATCACTCCCCAGGGGGATTGGCCACGCCGCAATCCCTTCTCCTTCATTCTCTTCTCGGGATCTTGGGCATGCATGCACATGCGCCCAGCGTGAGTTTAAGCCACCAGGTCCGGGACTTGAATTGCGGTCAACTACATGGGAGTCCAGTGACATAGCCATTACGCTAACTGCTGGTCCCTCTAGCTGACATTTTAAATATAGCTATGCCTTCCTTCTGAAATTTTTTGAATTTAAATTATTGAGTTTTTTTAAATTGGTTGTTTTTACTATTTACTTATCGATTCTTCTAGAGAAATAAAATGTAGTTATTCTCCCAAAGAAATCTGCTACAATAGAAGCAATAGTATGTTGATGAGAATGAGTGTTGGAAAAAAATCAATGATAAGAGAAGAAAAAAGGAGATTTAACTGAAGTGATGAGCAAAGATGAGAAAGATATGATCTTGATGCATAAGTGGAGGTTTTGATTTTGTAAAGTAATAGCATTTATATAGTATGTGCTCAGTAAGTGTGCAGATGAGGGAAGGGGTGTTCACAGTGCAATGAGAGAAGAGTAAGCTGAAATGGTGAATACAAGAGAACAGGACACTGATGGGTCTCATTTGATGACCTCCTTAAGTACTGTTCATGGTTGTAAGGAGAGGTCATTCAGCATGAGTATATGATGATGGTTCTGCTTTTCCAGCCATATTTCAGTAAATAGGTACCAGCATAGACTAGGTGGAACTGAAAATAGCATCAAATTTAGTCAAGAATATATCAAAGCATAAAAAAATAGCAAGGCAGTTAGTATTTTATATAGTGAAATAATTTTAGTGTTGTATCATGAAATTTATGTCAGGTAAAGAAAAGTAGTAAGGGTATGAATTGGGGATGAAGGAAAGTAGTTGGTAAAATTCATGGATTGTAGGTCCTGGTAGGGTAGGAAAAGTGTTAGAGTGTTAGGAAAAGTGTTAGTTAGGGAACTTAGAAGATGGTCTGGGAAGGTGGTTGTCAGGGAGTGCACTGCTAGAGACTGAGATTATGGAGGGAAGTGTTTTTGTTTTGAAGTTTCTTGAGAGGGAGAGAGCGAGAGAGACAAGCATCGTCAACAGTCTCATGCCACAATCACCCCCCCACCAGACTTTCCCAGCCAGTCAGGATCACAGACACGTATGCACCCTTTATGTACAGGTCAACCTGGGAACCAATGTCTGTCTTCCAAATGGCTTCCAGCAATGCTGAGTGTTGCAATACTGGATGCCGCTGGGCCTCCATGGCTGAGAGTAACCAGAGGAGCTGAATTAGTATGGATGACAAGATGGCTGAAAGAGAAACTTGGAGGCAAGTGTGTTGAAGAAGTCGTGTGGATAGATATTAAAATGGCCAGAAATTGAGATAAAATTAGTGTTGGAGTTTATGATGGTAAGCAAAAATGAATGAGAAATCAGTAGATGATGGCAGCAAGGGAGGGATATGGAACAGTGCAATCAAACACCGTGAGTTTCAAAGTTAAGGGTTGTTAGAGAGCCTTTACACTAGATTCTCTCTATGCACAAAATGTTTTTTTCTCTTGTTCCTCTTCATTGAGCAGGTCTTTGCTCATATGTCCCCTTCGGGAGGCTTTGGCCCATAATTTACTCTGAAATAGTCCCTCAAGTCATTCTCTACTTTGCTTTTTATTTTAAGAGCATTAATAACTAACTGAACCTCTCTTGTTTATTTACTTATTTTTGTATACTGGTTCTCTCCCCTTTCTGGAATATAAGTATTTTGAAAACAGTGGTTTTGGCTTGTCTTGTTTGTGGCTGATTTCCCAGACTTATGATTACTAACACACAGTAGGCAGCCAATAATTGGGTGCTGAATAAATGAATATTTATGACGTGTCTCAGTCAGTTTGCACTACTATCACAAGATGCCACAGATGAGGCAACTTATACAATAGAAACTTATTAGAAACTTTTCTTTTTTTTTAAAGAAATATTTTTGCCATAGGATATGTGTACTTACCAGAGAGACAGAGACAGAAAATGCAAAATCCCCCCCCCCCCCCAGGGGAATGACCATACTGCAGTCCCGTCTCCTCCATTCTCCTCTTGGTATTTTAGACATGCACACACATGCACCGGCAAGATTAAGCAGCTGTATTTTAGACATGCACACACATGCACCGGCAAGATTAAGCAGCTGGGTCTGGGACTTGAACCATGGTCGTCTACATGGAAGTCCAGCAACATAACCACTACACTATCTACTGGTGCCTAGAAAGTTATCTCTTAGTGTTCACGGTGCTAGAAAATCCAAGATCAAGTTGTGTACAGATTCAGTTACTGGTGAAAACTCCTAGTTTGTAAACAGAAACCTCCTTCTTGTATTCTCAGATAGCAAAGACAGAGTGAGCTCTGGTCCCTGTCTTTTTTAAGGACACTAATCCCATTATGGAGATTCTATTATGACCTCATCTAAACCCCACCTAAACTTTCACCTCCCAGTAGCCTTCTCTCCCATTACCATCACGCTGGTAGTTAGATTTTCAATATGTGAACTTTGGAGAGACACATCCAGACCATTCCATAGGGTTAAATATTCTCTCTTGGTTTCTTTGAATTGTCCCAGAATCCAAATGTACTTTTAAAAATGTCTTCTAACTCAAAGTATTTATTTCTTTTACAAGAATTCCTATTCATAACCTTGTCCTCAGGAAAGATAAATTAGAACACAAGTAAAAATGAAGTAAAATGGAAAGGCATGCCTGTGATAGTTATTAAAGTTAGAACTCAAAGATGTAAATCATTACGTCAAGCAATTTTCACTGGTGGAATTATGAACTGAATTACAGTTATCTCCTGATGTATTGGTTTCACCTATCACTGTTAGTTTACCTAGTCAATGGTAGGTAGTCTCCCACAGATTTTAATTACAAAATTATAAACTTGTTGCTCCCCTCAGACTGCACCCTTTGCTCACTCTTTTGCACCAGGCTATGAATTGAAAATCAAGCACCAGCTCCATAGCCTAGTGGTTAAGGGAGCTAGATCCCCACATTGCCAATGGCAGTTTGAATCCCCGAGAAACAAGATGGTGCATGCATTTGCATGTCCCAAATTCCAACAGAATGGACAATAGTGGAGAAGGGATCAAGGCATGATCATACCTAATAGGGGATACTTTCTCCTCCCTCTCTCTTCCTGTCTCTCTGAAGAACACATGTACTCTCTGGCAGTTAAAAAAAGACCCCTCCCCACTTTTTAGAGACATTTTTGTGTTTTCCAGAGAGACAGAGAGAGGCAGAGAGATGGAAAGCAAGAAATCACCCCCCAGGTGGGATGGCCACCCTGCAATCCCTTCTCCTCCATTCTCCTCTCGGAATCTTGGGCACACACACAAACATACCCAGTATAAGTTTTAAGCTGCTGGGTTTGGGACCTGGATAGAGTACATGAGAGTGCAGTGACATAACCATTATGCCATCTGCTGGTTCCCAAAAATAAATTTTTAACAGAAAGAAATAATATCATTTATTTATTGTCACTTGGTCATTACCAAAAAAAAAAAAAAAAAAAAAAATTGGAGGGGGGGCAGGAGATGGCATGATGGTTAAATGCTAGATTCCCATATTATTAAAGGCAGTTGGAATCCCAGACCTGGTGGCTTAAAAATCTTACTGGGCACATGTGCGTACATGCCCAAAATCCCAGTAAGAGAATGAAAGAGAAGAGATTATGGCATGGCCACGCCCCAGGGGGGTGATTTCTCAGTTTCCCTCTCTGTCTCTTTCTGGTGAGTGCATGTACCCTATGGCAAAAACCTAAAAATAGGGGACCAGCAGGTGGTGTGGTGGTTAAGGCGTTGGACACTCCCACATGACCGACCAGGGCTCAAGTCCTGAATCTGGTGACTTGCTTTCTCACTTCCTCTCTCTCTCACTCTCACCCTCTGCCTCTCTCTGATAAAACTAAAAAAAAAATAAATGAATGAATAAATAAAATAAATAATTATTTAAAAAAACCCCTAAAAATATATCATTATTTTGATATTTTATGCTAAATATAAAGCTGTAGATAAATTGATGTTCTTATGGTTTGGCAATAAGCAGAAATGTTACATAATTATTTAACATGCTACTTAGTGTATAGGTAGAAAACTAGAAGTTGCATAAATAGTAGAACGAGCCATTGGTATCATCAAGGATTAATCAAGATAACAAATGTAAATTTATTTCCCATTCTTTTGTCTTTATATTCTTACACAAAATATCCAAACTATCCTCCTTAATTTGATGCCTAGGGCAAGAATTTTTTTTCCACATTGTACATGGTTATTATCTAGCATGATTCAAATTGTTGCTGCCCTATTTTTATAAAGTACTACTCTGTAATCACATCAGTGATTTAATGTTTTTAATCATTTACATTTTTAAGCCTCTAGTATTATGAATATTTTACACAGTAGTTGATTTGTATTTATATACTCAGAATATTTCAAGTTCAAAACAAAGTCGTGTGTGTTTGTGTGTGTGTTCTGAGACTTTTATAGGGGATATGAAGAGAAATCTGTTACCATTTTAAATTGTTACCATTTATTTAACAACTACCAAGTAAAAAGCTAAGCTAAGTAATGCAGGAAGTAACTTCTTTTTTTTCCTTGTTTTATTTATATTTCATCGCTATACATCTTTGCATGAATACACTGCATGCTATTCAGTCAAAGATACTACCATACACATCATCCTTAACACCTAATTTTATACTTTTGTGTATGTTAAATTTTTAAAATTTTGTTCATGATTTCTCCTTCTTGTTCCCCACTGCCCACCCTCCTCCCACACTGACTTGTGTATCCACATTTGCTCTCCATGCTTTTATGCTTTCCAATCTTTTAGTTTCTGCCATAGAGTACAGACATACAGTATATTTGGGGGATATATAATGCTTCTCTTTCATAGTCTGGCTTTCTTCACTCAAGATTAAATCATCCATATTTGTCTACTTTCTATTAAATGCCAGGGCCTCATTTTTTTTTTAATGGCTGTGTAGTATTCTATAGTGTATGTGTATCACAGTTTTTCAATCCATTAATCTGTTCTTGAACATTTGGGTTGATTCCATGTCTTAGCAATCATGAATAATGCTGTAATAAATATGGATATCCAAATGTGGATATGCAAGTGTTTTTCTGAGTGTTTTCCTACCCTTTTTGTAGATATCCTGGAGTGGAATTGCTGAATTGTATGGAAGTTTTATTTATAAGTTTTTTGGAAGCTCCAAATTGTCCTCCACAGTGGCTATACTAATTTAGATTCCCACCAGTAGCGTAGGAGAGTTCCTTTTTCACCACAGCCTTACCAACATTTTCATTCTTTATTTTGTTAATCTTAGACAATCTGACTGGGGTTAGGTGTTATCTCATTGTGGTTTTGATTTTCATCTCTCTTTGAGCATTTTATCATATGCTTTTTGACTATTCATATGCCTTCCTTGGTGAGTTGTCTGTTCAGCTAATTTTTCATCTTTTAATTAGATTGATTTTTATTTTGGTAATTTGCTTGAATTTCCTGTGTATTCTGGTTACCAGTCCCATATCTGAGGCATAGTTTGAAAATATTTCTCCCATTCCAAGGGTTGTCTTCACATGCTATGTTTCTTTTACTGTGCAGAAGCTTCTTAACCTGATATATTGCCCCTTGTCTATATTTAGGGTTACGGACTATTCTTAGGGGGTCTTATTTAAAAATCTTTGCCAACTCCAGTGTCTCCAAGAGTTTCCTAAATGTTTCCCAGCAGTAGTTTTATAGTTTGAGGGTTTATGTTTAGATCTTTAATTCATTTTGAGTTAATTTTTGTTAATGGTGAGAGGGATCTAGTTTTATTTTTCTACAGGTGGATATCCAGTTTTTCCAATATCATTTGTTGAAGTGATTTTATTTCCTGATTGGATTGTCTTCTGCCCTTTGTCAAAAATCATTTAGCTGTATGTTTTGGAGTTTGTTTCTGGGTTCTCTATTCTGTTCCATTGGTCTATATTGCCTGTTTTTGTGCCAGTACCATGCTATTTTTTTAAAAGTAAAGATCAGTTAAACTGGTGCCAGCCAGATGGTGTGATAATTAAGATGACTATATATCACATGTTTAACTGGGTGGTTTGAGTCCAGGCCCCTGTGATTTGTACGACACACCAGGCATGTGTGTGTGCATGCCCAATCTTTTTTTTTTTTTAGGGAGGTTTTTGCTATAGGGCGCGTGCACTCGCCAGAGACGGAGAGATAGAAAGTGAGAAATCACCCCCCGGGGGGATGGCCATGCCGCAATCCCTTCTCCTCCACTCTCCTCTCAGGATCTTGGGCACACACGCACACATGCCCGGCGTGAGTTTAAGCCATTGGGTCCGGGACTTGAACCACGGTCGACTACATGGGAGTCCAACGACATAGCCATTACGCTAACTCCTGGTCTCTGCATGCCCAATCTTGAGAAGAGAGTAGAGGAGAAGGGATTGCAGTGTGGTCAACCACTTTGGAAAGTATTTTCTTACTTTTCCTTTCTCTTTCTCCATCTCTCTCTAATAAATACATATGCCCAATAGTATATTAAAAGAAAAAAATCAGTTAAAGTATCATTGCAAAAGGTTGTCATTATTTAGATATCCAGTTGCAACATAGTCTTTTACAACTGCTTAGAAACTATGTTTTTGTAGATTTTAAATGTTTATGTATAGATAGTAAGATTTTGTATCCCAACAGACTATAAAATGATCTTTCTTTGGTTTTGTTTATATTATGGAAAATTTCTAAGTTGTACAAAACTGGCAAGAAGAATGTACCAAACACCTCTGTATATGAAACCTGATTTTTAAGTTATCTACTCAAGCTGAATCTGTGTTTTCTTTCTATACCTTATCCACTTGTGCATAACTTGCCTCACATCTGGAGTCAATAATTTCCTCTAGGTTTTATGATGCTTTAGTATTTCCAGAATTTAACTTAGGGACTAGGCGGAACCTATTACTACTGAGTTGGGTTTTGTTTTTGTTTTTAGTTGACAGAATAAGAAATGTGTTTTGTTTGGAAATTCAACATAAAATATATTGCAGTCCATGCTGATGTTTATCATTGAATTTCAAGACTTCAGAATGTCTAATCATTTTTTTCATATATTTCTATCTCCTTTTTGTGTTGCCAAATTCCCATTCCAAAAACACCAGATGTGATAAAATTTTTAACATCATGGGACCAACAGATGGCCTAATGATTATGTCACTGGACTCCCACATGGCTGACCATGGTTCAAGTTCCAGACTTGGAAGCTTGATACTCATGCTGGGCACATATGCATGTGTGCCCAAAATCCCAAGAGGAGAATGGAGGAGAAGGGATTGTGATGTAGCTATCCCCCCTTAGGGCGTGATTTTTTGCTTTCTGTCTCTCTGGTGAGTGCATGCACCCTAATAGCAAAACAAACAAACAAACAAAAAAAAACAACAAAAAAAAAACAATTAAGGATCAGCAGATGGCGTAATAGTTATGTTGCTGGACTCTCATGTAGTTGACTGCTGTTCAAGTCCCAGACCCAGAGGCCTGAAACTCATGCCAAGTGCATGTGCATGTGTGCCCAAGCTCCTGAGAGGAGACTGGAGGAGATGGGGTTGCGGCATGGCCATTCCTCCAGAGGGTGATTTCTTGCTTTCTGTCTCTCTCTGTGTCTCTGGTGAGCACACGTACCCTTTAGCAAAAATCTCACACACACACACACACACACACACACACACAGTAAACAAACAACAACAAAAACATTGTAACATCATAAAATCTCATTAATTTTATCCCATATTATACACACAACAGTGTCTGCAATACCTACACTGCTACCAATATTTTCATTGCTGATAGCAGTTTTTGTTTGAAGTTCTTCTGGCCCTTAGATTGTAGTCCACTAGAAATATGTCATTAAATTTTTGTGTTTTCACTGGGTGCATGTGCGTTCATGCCCCAAATCCTGACAGGACAGAGAAATGGAAAAGAAGGGATTGCGGCATGACCACACCTGATTGAGTGTTGCTTACTTCCTTTTTCTCTCACTGTCTCTCTGGCCCACAGAGGTAAACTATGGGAATTAAAAAAGAATTATTTTGTTTTAAAGTAGTTGAAATAGTTTCTGTTAGTGTGGTTATACTTCAGCTAGATACACATTTAGATTTATTTGTTTCATTACATTTTTCAATTTCAGAATCTCCTTATTTAAAATTTCATTTTGTTTTATATTTACCTAGAATATTTATATGGTTAAGTGACAAAAATAAAAATTACAATACATTCAAATAGAGTTGGTTGGTAGCTTGTGCCCCGCATTCTACTATTTTTATTCCTTCATAGGTAACCAATTTTTGTGTGTTTTAATCACTAGAAGACAGGTGTACTCACTAGAGAGAGACAGAGAGAGAGGAAGTAACTCCTAAGGGGATGTGGTTTCTCTGAAATCTCTCTCCTCCATTTTTTCCATCGAGTTAATGTTTTGGGAATACATACATCATGCCTGGTGCAATTATCAAGCCCCTGAATCCAGGATTTGATCTGCAGTTGTCAATTTGAGATCTGTTTCTCTTAACTACTAGGTATAGGGCTGACTCAACATTTTTATAATAGAAAATTTATACTTACTTGTCTTTTTATTTATAGTATTGATAACATTTTGTTATAAACAACCTCTATATTTGAGTCATTAGAGTTTGAAATAAAATTATATAGTTGATTCACTTTTCCTATCCTTGAGTATCTGCAGTGTGTAATTTTATCATCTTCAAGTTTGAAGATGTGCTGTTGAAATGACAGATTTTCTTTTCTAGTAAGTGATGTGGCCATTATAAATGGAAGTGCAGAAGTGTATCTTCTTTGCCAAAGTTTGATAATCTTAGTAGCATGTGTCTTTTTGTTCAGTAGCATTGTCTTTATTTACTTATTTATTTAATTAGTTAGTTCTTTCAGTAGTATATTTCTTGGTGTGGGGTGGGTTGATTTTCCAAGGTGTGCAGTATATTCTTTCAAAATATAGCTTCAAGTATCTGTCTTTTTATCATAATTATTTTTTTTAGAGATTTTTGCTATAGGGCACGTGTACTCACCACAGAGACATAGAGACAGAAAGCAAGAATTCACCCCCCAGGGGGGATGGCCGTGCCACAATCCCTTCTCCTCTCGGGATTTTAAGCATGCATGCACACACGTCCACGTGAGTTTTAAGCTGCTGAGTTTGAGACTTGGACCACAGTCAACTATGTGGAAGTCCAATGATGTAATCATTACACCATCTGCTGGTCTCCATAAATATTTTTGATATGTGATTTTTGGTATTCGCCTTGTGTTTCATTCTTATTTTATAAGAATATAAATGAGCTATAGTTGAACTTATTCAATCACTAACTTACTACAATCGATTTGGACCAATGCAATAAGAATCTGATAGTTATAGCTGGAGGTGTGATATATGGCATTTCTCTCTAATATCATAGTAGAAGTTGGAGATGTAGTCCAAATGATCTCCCCCTCCTAATTCAACTGTCCGCAGAACACTGAAGTGTTTTTCCTTTGGGAAAATAATTACTCTGTCAGATAAGTTTAGGAAGAAGAGATGGATTAGTCAAGTTAAATATGTTTATTTAAAATATGTGTTATCATTTTCAGAGAAGATGACAGTACATGTAGTACTTCGCAAAGGTATTTGACAGGTAACCTTTTGCAAACCAAAACATTGACATCTCTAAGTGAAATACTATTTGGAAAATGCTAACTTAATTCATTTGCTATGGTATTATCAACAAATTTGCCTAAATATTTTCTACAGATTATTTTTTTTTAATTCTTAGTGAGATTTTTGCTAATGCACATGTGAGCTCACCAGAGAGACAGAGACAGAGAGAGAGAAAGCAAGATATCAACTCTCAGAGGGTATGGCCATGCCACAATTCCTTCTCTTCCATTCTCCTCTTGGTACTTAGTGAATTATTTTTAAAATGAATGATTCAGTCAGTTTTGGACATGTGGCATTAGAACATAATTTTAGTTTTATTTTATTTCTTGAATAGACAATTTAAAAATACTTCATAGAGTATGTGTTTTTTGTTTATTTGTTTTTGTTTTGTGTCTTTTGCTACTTGTTTAGTGTAAATGCAGTAGATGTAATAAAAATTATTTTAAAATTATTTTATTAACATTAATTTAAAGTTATAATTTTTTCCTTGCTAAATGGTTTTGGTTTTTCCTATTCACTTCATTTTTGGAAGCTGTTTGTTTCCTCAATGAATAATCATTAAGGGCTAGAACTATAGCAAAAATAGAATATTGTTTTTGCATAAGCTAGATTAATTTTATTCAAAATGTTTTTCTTATATTTTACATTCAACCATTATATATCTTTACAACATAGAAAATGAGTTTTCCCAACATGAATACACTGTATGTTAGTCCAGTCAGAGATAGTAATATACACATTGTCATCAACAGATAATTCCCATTATCATGTCTATTGAATGTTTTGCTTCCTTTTTTCCCCCATGATTCCCTCCCTCTCCTACTCCCATTGCCCACCCTCCTCCTACACTGTCTTTTGTATCCACAGTTGCTCTCCATGCTTTTATACCTTTCAGTCTTTCCATTTCTGTCATAGAGTGCAGACATTTAGAATATACTAAGTGGGGACATACAATGATTCCTTTTTAGTCTTGTTTGATTTGCTTAGCATTAAATTTTCCATATCCATCCACTTTCTATCAAACGTTAAGATCTCCTTTTTTAAATGGCTGAATAAAATAGTGTATATGTGCCACATTTTTCCATTCCATTCATTTTTTAATGGACATTTGGGTTGATTCCATGTATTAGCAGTTATGAATAATGCTGCAATAAACATTCAGTAAACATGGATGTGCAAGTGTTTTTCTGACTGAGTGTATTCCTATCCTTTGGATAGATAGCTAAGAGTGAAATTGTTGGATGTATGAAAGTTCTATTTGTAGGATTTTGAGGAACTTCCATATTGTTCTCCACAGTGGCTGTACTAATTTACCTTCCCAAAAACAGTGTAGGAGAGTTCCTTTTACACTGCAGCCTTGCCAGCACTTATCATTCTTTATTTCTTTTTCATCTTAGCCCTTCTGACTGGGATGAGGTGGTATCTTATTGTGGTTTTGATTTGCATCTCCCTTATGATAAAGATTGTTCAACATTTTTTCATATGCTTTTTGACTGTATGCGTCCTTGGAGAGCTATCTGTTCAGCTCATTTTCCTATCTTTTAATTAGATTAGATTTTTTGGGAGGAATAATCTGCTTGAGTTTTCTGTATATGTTGGTTATTAGTCCCTTATTTGAGGGAGAGTTTGCAAATATATTCTTCTGTTCTGAGGATTGCCTCTTCAAACAGGCTAAATTTTTAAGCTTACTCAAAACCGCAAATCAATACCAGAATTCTAATTTAAGTTGAATGGGAATACAGGATAGCTCTGACTGCTCTGTGTTTTTGTTAGTGTTACTTGTTCAGTGCATATGGACTAGAATAGATTTCACAAGGTCTTCATGTTCCAGGATAGATGCTTTGTGATCTTTAATTCACAATCAGGCTCAAGTATGTTAACCTCTGTGTTACTGTGAGTAAGCTCACACTTAAAGTAGACTTTATTTCCTTTCAGAGAAAAACTGAGAACATACATTATGAATTTTACTTGTATGAATGTAAAAAGGTCACTCCTAAATTAGACATTTACAATTTCCCAAAATGTAAAAACTGACTATCAAAAACGAGAATTAGGTCAAAGCTTGGACATTTTGCTGGAATACATTTATCAGTGATGGTCTGCTAAGTATACTCTTTAACTTTGTAATTAGTAATCAAGATGGAAAAACAAGGAATTGCCCTGTAGTCACACAGGAGAGGCTGTCACCTTAGAGGACAGATTAGAATTTCAAATAATATTGAGATTCAGAGAAATGTCCAGAACTTTCTATAAATAAGTCTACATGGGACCAGCAGATGGCATAGTGGTTATATCTCTGGACTCCCATGTAGTTGACCGTGATTTGAGTCCCAAACCCAATGGCTTGAAACTCACGCTGGGCATGTGTGTGTGCATGCCCAAAATCCCAAGAGGAGAATGGAGGAGAAGGGATTTTGGTGTGCCTGTCTTCCCTGGAAGGGAGGGGAGTGATATCTCGCTTTCTTTCTGTCTCTCTGGCCAGCACACATGTGCTATCAAAAATCTCTCTTTAAAAAGAAAAAGGTCTATGTAGGCAGAAAAATTATCTGCAAAATTCAAGATGAGTAGTATGTATAATCATAAACATTGAATATGAGTTCAAAATAAAGTAAAACAGGGAGCCAGCAGTTAGCGTAATGGCTATGTCGCTGGACTCCCACGTAGTCAACCGCAGTTCGTGTCCTGGACCCGGTGGCTTAAAACTCACGCTGGGCGCGTGTGCATGCGTGCCCAAGATCCCGAGAGGAGAGTGGAGGAGAAGGGATTGTGGCGTGACCATCCCCCCTGGGGGGTGATTTCTCGCTTTCTGTCTCTATGTCTCTCTCTGTCTGTCTGGCGAACGAACGTGCCCTATAGCGAAAAACCTCTCCAAAAAAATAAATAAATAATAAAATAAAATAAAGTAAAACAAAAAATTAAGCATCCTTACATAATGAACTGTATAAATAGTGAAAAGAGAAATGGACTTGTATGTACAGGAACTGAGTTTGTATTTTTACTCTTAAATAAGAACTGATATATTCTGCTTTTGTTACCCCGTGTGGAGACACTACAGATAAAATGATCCTCACGATGTACTAGGTTCAGAAAATCAAATGGTTAAGAAAAAAATGGCTTTAAAAGTTTTTTTTTAACCAATAAATAATTTAAAAAAAAAAAACCTAGAAAGAAAATGATCTGTTCTTATGGGGAATCATGAAAAAACTACTACTCAGAACTTTCAGGTAATACCTAAGGAACATGTAAGATTGGATAATAGTAATAAGATAATTCTGTTGTAAAAGAATAAATTAAAAGTAAACATTTTACATCATAGTATTATTAGAACCCTAGTAATGTCTAGACTGAGTAGATATTATATAAAATAAACTGGAAATTCTTAGTATACAACATAGATAATACTAAATATATATAGTTCCTTGCATCATTCCATTGACTTTCCTTAAAATAACTTATAAATTACAGATAAAACTTTTACATTTTATTTTTTATCTTGATTAATTTCTCTATTTTCCTTATTGTACAAACTCTACCTGAGATGTTACCACAATCTGGGTGTTCATTACTATTAACATGTAATTCTCAAATCTATCTCCACTCTCAATATGTCTTCTGAAAGTCCAGATTTCTAATTTCAATTTTTTTCTACTAGATTTTATACTTGGATATTTCCCACAGATCCCTAAAGCTTTATTCCAAAATACATTCAGTACCTCCCGCCAGCTGACATCTGCTTCTGTCCATACTCCTGTCTGATTAAAGAGCTCTGCTACCTACATGGTGACTCATATCTTAAAGGTGGCTGTCACAGCCTTGCCTGACCTCAGACCCATATGATCAGTAACCAGTTAAGTGGTTCCTATTTCTAAAATTATGTCATAATTATGATTGCATCTCCACTTTCTAACATCTCTTTTTATCCTTGCCCCAATATATAATACACTAATGTAGTATATTTCTGTGGAGAAACACCCTCTTTGGGTGTATTGGATGAGTTGATCAGGAGGATCCACCTAAGGATTACAGGAAGTTTAGTGTCCCTCTCACTTACTAAAAGCACACTGTGGTCATTTGCAGGATCAAGTTCCCCTCCCAGTGTGTGTGTGCACGTGCATGCATACACACACACACATCTAAATATCTCAGCAGTAATTGTGTAATTCTCAGACTATATTTCATTAAATGTCCTGGCTTCAAGCCTTTAGAATGTTGTCCTCAGTGTCTATGGAGAGCTCTTTCTTCAATATTCACCTAGAAAACTGCCAGGCACTTTAGCCTCAGCTCGTAAGTCTGAAACTTCCCCCAGTTAACCCAGCCATTCTTATTTCCAACTGCCATAAAATTGAATTTATCTTTTGTATAGAACTTGCAGAACATTGCTGTAATTTGTTTTTGCAAATCTGATATCCTCTAAGATTATAATCTTCACAAGGCATAAAACATAGTTTGTCAACTTTGTATACCCATTTTAACCTGTATAGAGTAGGAGGTTGATAAATGTAAATTCTTTCGTTCTGTTATGATTAATACTATTTTAAATTTTCTGTTGGCATAAATATGAGTAAACATTATACAATTGTTTGCTAACTCTATTTGTCAAGGTCATCAAGGATTTTGGGTTATCAAAATCAATAGTCAGTTTCTGTTCTCATATTATTTGATCTTCTAGAAGTATCTGAGATCATTTTCTTATACTTATTTATTTATCTTTGCTGAGGTAAAAATAACTTTTATTTTCTTAGTCAACTGGCATTTCTAACTTAATAAATTGTAAGAATCATTCAAGTTGCAATCTTTGAATTTAGGTTCCTAGGAAGGGAACTCTTAATTTAAGCAATGGTATTATTGCAATATCTTTTTTTGACTGGAATGAAAGTTTACTAATTCAGACTTATTACATTGGAATTCATGATAATTCTGGGAGGCACTGCATTAAGTCTGCACATCCTGACCTAACAAGGAGCTGTATATATCCCTGTGTTTATATAATACTATTGGGAAGGAGATCACCTAAGCTATTTGAGAGAACAGAGGCTGAAACTTCTTAAGTTCTTTAGAGCACTTAAAATGCCCTCTTTGGAATAAATTGAACAGGTCTCTAAAGGAGAGTCTATTCATCAATATCAGTGGCTCTGGGAAAAGCTTGCAGAAAATGCCGATTCAAAGGCTTTTCTCACAAGTCAGATTCCTTATATTACCTGTGACCCCCGGAACCTACATCTGAAAACACTATCGGGTGATTTGGATGCAATGAATACATGCAGTTGTTTGGGGAATCTCTGCTGATGTATCAATTGCATAGTCAGGGAACTTATTTGTTTTGTTCTTATTTTTGTTTTAAATTTATTTTTTACATTTAATTATTGTGTATCATTACAGTATACCAAATGCATTTTCCCATCATGAATATACTGCATTTAATATGGTCAAAGACATTACTCTGTATATTATAATCAATAGATTTTTTTTTTTCCATTCTGGGTCCCTTAAATGTTTTGTTTCTTTTGATACATCAGTTTCTAGTTCTATAGAGTGAGGAAAGTAATGATAAAATAAATTTCATCCATATAAATGGAGACTGGCTTTACAATGTTGCTTCATTTTCTCAATGCATTTTGTTATCCTTTACATTCCTTCACACTGTGTAATATTTTATAATTTACAAATTATTTATAGCTTTCATGCTATTTAATTCTTACCCTAGCTCTGTGACATGGGTAGAAGTAATACAGTTTTATGGAAAAGGACACTTTGGTTTGAAAGTCAATGTGGTACTACTGCTAAGGGCTGAGGAAGCCCTCAAGGTAGCTCCTCTCCCTTCAACCGGGTTCTTCAACCACACCTGAGCAGTGTCAAAGTGATATCAGCATTTTTGTTAAATCACTTGTTTTCACATCCCTTAAGAATAGTGACATCATATCCTTTATAGAAAATGACTAAGGCATGGCTGATTCTCCTCTCCCCTGCTCCCCCATCATTTTATTAATTGGACACAAGGGTCTTATATGAAATTGAAATAGTGCTACAGTTTGGGGGTTATAACAAAGAAAGGTTATTTTCATCACTAACTGTTCCTGGCTGATCACCGTGTTCCATGCCACAGAAAGGCCTGAATAATTCCTCTAAAGAAATCACTGAAGCCAAGAATTAGCATTCTTTCTGGCTCAACTGCAACTGCAGCACAGGTTGGCCATTATTTTTGCAGCAATGTTTTCATTAGGTCAGCTGAAAGGCCTTCTCCTCTGTTTGAATGCAAAATGAGAAACAGACAAGGAAGAAGAGCGTCAGCAAGAAATGGTCTCTACTGGGCCCGTTGCATACAGTTTCTCCAATTTTAAATTGGAAATGTTATGCTTATGTGTAATCAAGACTATTTATTTTGATATTATTATACACAGGCATCTGCTCTTTATGTTTCTATTACATGTCCATATATAAATATGTATATTTATATGCTCTTTCGAACTCTGGTCATCTTCTCCCCAAACCATGCTTTGATCTGGCCCTGTAGTTTAGTGATTAAAGGAGCCATATTTCACATGGTTGACCATGATTTGAATTCTGATCTGTGTTGCTTGAAATCATCAAGTACATGTGTGTGCTCAAAACACCAACAGGATGGAGAAGGGATTATAACATGATGATACCACATTAGGGGTTCTCTTTCTCTTTCTCTCTGTCTCTCTCTGGCAAGTGTATACACCCTCTGACAAAAGAACAAACAAACAGGAAACCAGCAGTTAGCGTAATGGCTATGTCGCTGGACTCCCACGTAATCAACCGCGGTTCGCGTCCCGGACCCGGTGGCTTAAAACTCACGCCGGGCGCGTGTGTGTGCGTGCCCAAGATCCCGAGAGGAGAATGGAGGAGAAGGGATTGCGGCGTGACCATCCCCCCTTGGGTGTGATTTCTCGCTTTCTGTCTCTATCTCTCTGTCTGTCTGGCGAGCGCATGCGCCCTATAGCGAAAATCTCTCCAAAAAAAAAAAAAAAAAAAAGAACAAACAAACAAAAACAAAGTAATAAACTGTGCTGTCATGGTCAGTATGAGCCACTCTTTCAAAACCATGATCAACCAAAGGTCTTCATGGGTGTATGTGTTCTCCAGTAGCAATAAATTGCTACAAAATACAAAGTTAGACTTTCCATGGTGCTTCTGTGTGAAAGCATAAAGAATTTTTTGTTGTAATTTTCATGTATAGATTTAATATGGTTTGAAAAATAGCATAATATTAAAATAAGTAGAATAATGTACCAAGATTAAATTTAGTAGCTGGAAAAGATATCTTTTATTTTTTCTAAAGTACATGAGCAATTGATTTTTATTAATAAGTGGAGAAGAATAGAATTATGCTAACTACAATCACCTAATAAACAAGATTTTAATGTTATTAATTATCACAACCAGTTGTAATTATTTTGGAACCAGGAACGGAATATAAAGTATAACTCATGTTTGCCCAAGGCTAACAATTAAAATTCAATGTATAATGGAGGAAAAAATAATTAATTTATAGATTTGGTGTTTAATGATTTTTATTGCTACATTTATAAATTGAACTGAAGTAGTGTATAATTAGCCAATATGAGAGGGCACAATTGGCAAATGCAAAGCCTTATTTAGCTAGACATGTAGTATATAAGAACTTGCCTTCATATAACATTTTCATATTTTGTTCATCATAAATTTGTGCATCAGTTTTGATGTTTTGGAATATTACATTAAAATAGTATTCTTTTTTTTTTTTTTGGTGTTTCTGTAAATTTTTCACATGCAGCAAATACCTTATTGTTTTTACCCTAGACTTGGTATTGTCCTGCTCAGTTATTGTTAAGGCACTAATAAATTGTAGTGTTTGTAGAAATATATCTCCACCAAGGGTTTCATCCTTAGCCCACTATTGTAACCAGTTATATGTAAGCATTTCTTTAGCACAACATTTTTAGGGGAGGAAAAGGGATATATATTGAAGAGAGAAGACCTGAAGGCCTTGGGACTATAACACAAAGATTGAGAAGAGAGTTCTTCTAGATAGTTTTGTGCTTTAGTTTACCATTCCTTTGACAGGTGGTGAAAGAAAAGGCTAACTTTATCAAGGTTGGAGGAGCCCTCTAGTCTTAGTTATGCTAAACTTTGTATTTTGAGAAATGTTAAGAAATCCTTCTTTAGGAAGCAATCAAATTATCTTATCCCTTCAAAGGATGCCACTATCATCTGGGTGGAGGGTCCCCTGGCAGCTAAAGTGGCAAGCTTCATAAGCTCACTTACTCTGGAAAGGCAGAGTCACCGGGTCAGTCATCCGGAAGATGAATAGCCCTCAGGCCCAGTGTTTCATTCAGAAAATTTTCAGAGGAAGTAATTAAAATCCCGTTGAGTATTTTCTAACGAGCCAATTTAGGTGTGATGCTGTCTGGGCCTGCAAAAAATAACTCGTGCTAGAAGAATAAAATTTGCACTTACAACATATGTAAAAATGAAACCAGTACATTTTTATCTCAACCTTTGCTAAAATGCAACAATACCTTTTGTTAACAATGTATGTGCGTATATATTTTTTTCAGTGCTTTGGGTATAGAAACTATGAAGAGAGTTTTTAATGGTATATACATAGCTTATGCCAATTTACATATCAGGTTCAAATTGGAATTTCCAAGGCTAGTTTGCCATTAGACGGACTACATAAAACTGAAAAGTTAACATACAATGAACAAATATATAATCACAAATATTTCAAAAATATGTGTATAAAGATATGATAATCAGAGATTATGCAAAACACTGAGACTGGCCTGGCTCAATTAATGTTTTCTTTTTTTTATTACTTGAGATATATTGGATAATCTAGAGCACATGCTATATGCATATCATAAATATGAAATATGAAGTAATTAAATTTTACTGGTGACAGTGAAATAAGCAGGGCAGGTGCATTACAAAGCTAATGATGCAGAAATTTCTTTATTAGGGTTTCAATTTTAATTCATCATTTTCCAATCCCATGTAGTGAGTCTTACTTTGCTTATCTAGTCAGAAACCTCAATGCGTTTTCATTTGTTGATAAAATAGTTTGTGAATATACTAGAGAAACCTGTTCAAAGGGAAATCTCCGGGGGCTGGGGGCGGGGAGGCAGAACCTAGAAGGGTCTGAAAACTCTTAGAAACCTATGTTATTCTAACACAAAATCATATTAGAAATAAATCTCATTATTCTATAATTATATATACATTGAAAAAGAGGCCTCTGAAGGCTTGTTAAATTACTCAGAATCTCAGTGAGAGCATATTAGAAACAAGGCTAGAATCACTTTTCTCAACACCCAAATCAGAATTCTTTTCTTTATATCAGTCATTTCCCTGCAGTCTTTTCTTGAATGATCATTATGCACTTTTTTTGAAACTACTTAAAGATTATTTGCTGAGAAGCTTAATATTTAACTAAAACAAAGCAAGTGTCTAATGGTGTTTCTTTTATACTTTCATTCTTGTAAATATTCTACTAGATATGGGAACTGTACATATCTGAGAGAGAGATATCCTACTTTAGATAGCTCAGACTTCGGGAACCTTAGGCTATTTAACTAATCTGGATTGATGAAGAAAGTCCATAATTTGGGATTAGTCAATGAAAAATGCTAAATGGTAAAAATTGGGATTGTTATTTTGTGAGCACTTGAAATACAGAATTCACAAACAGGATAGGCACCTAGTGGATGTGGTGGCCTAACGCACTACTCTCAAGAAGAACTGTTGAGTATAAATCACAGTTGGCTTAGGGAATTCTTAGATTCATTCTCTGTTGCTAATAACAGAAATGCCTGAGTCTGGGTGATTAACCAAGAATAGAGGTGGGAACAGCAGATGGCATAAAGGTTACATTGTTAGACTCCCACATATCGACTGCAGTTCAAGTCCCAGAACTAGTGACTTAAAACCCACTCCAGGTGCATCTGCATGTGTGCCCAAATACCAAGGGGAGAATGGAGGAGAAGGGATTCAGTGTAGCCATACCCCCGGAGTGTGATTTCTTGCTTTCTGTTTCTCTTCCTCTCTGGCAAGCACATGCCCCCTGTAGCAAAAATCTCTCTAAAGAAAATGAAAAAAGGGCCTGCAGTTGGTGTGGTGGTTAAGTGCACTGGACTCCCACATGGCCGACCATGGTTTGAATCCTGGACCTGGTGGCTTGCTTTCTCACTCTCTCACTTTATCCCTTTCCGGTCAAATTAAAATAAATAAATAAATAGATAAATAAATAAATTTTAAAAAGAAAAATAAAGAAAGAAAACAGAAGGAGAAAGAAAGAAGAAAGAAGAAAGAAAGAAAGAAAGAAAGAAAGAGAGAAAGAAAGAAAGATGAATAGAGGTTTATTTAGTTCATGGTTTGGAATTCAAGGTTAAGAGACTACATCCGCTAAGAGTATTTTTGTTGTTTTATTTTTTTTATATAGTTTTTGCTATAGGGTACATGTGCTTGTCTGAGAGAGAAAGAGAGAGAGAGAAAGTGTGAAATCACTCCCCTGGAGGGTTGGCCATACCACAATTCCTTCTTCTTCATTCTCCTTTCAGGATATTGGGCACACACACACATGCCCAGTGTGATTTTCAAGCCACCAGGTCCAGAACTTGACCTGTGGAGTTGGCTATGTGTGATCCAGTTGCCTTAACGCCTACACCACCTGCTGGCCCTGGTAAGGGTTTTTTTGGTTGTTGTTATTGTTAATGAATACTCTGCAGAGTCCCCACATGGCACAGGGCATCACAGAACGAGAACTTAATTTAACTGTTTGTATGTCTTCTCATCTTATAAAGCTACCAGGAGTCAATCACAGGGGCTCCACTCTGATGACTTTATTTAATCCCAATTACCTCCCAAAGGCCACACTTTTCACCATCCTAACTGAATTAAGCCTCCACCCTCTCAACTCCATTGCACTGGCTCACCAAATTTCAACACATGAATTTCTGGGGACACATTCAAACCACAGAAGGGTGGGTGGTATACTTACGGCACAGGCAAAAATAAAATATGGAATCTGTTGTTATTATTTAGTAACACCAAGTATTTAATCACATAGATTTGACGGAGATTTTTGTTGTTGCAAAAGCAATTGAAATATTCCTTATCTCCATCCTTCTCCCCAACTGCTATGCAGAACAAATGTGTGAGTTGAGAGAGAGATGAGAGAAGGATTTTCTTACCTTTTTGGAATGACTTCTATTGCACCAAGAAACTTCAGGGAGTAGTGAGAAAGAAAATACACTTCTTTTGGGAAACTAAATAAATGTTTCCTTTTTCATGTGAGGCCTTCCTCCTTCTTGTTAGACTAGGTTATAGATGTGCCAGTAGTTTTAACACTTCTGCAGTGATGCTGAAGGAGTAGGCTGTTTTCTAAATAAGGACAATGGAATATATAAACATGGCAATTTGGACTGAACACATGGTACATGTCAGAGGAAGATCAGAATCTCATTCTCCAGGGCTCTGGGCTCCCTAGAATTCTCAGTAAATCACGCTTATACTTCTGTATGGTAAAGTAAATTTGTTGGATGAGAAACTCAGATATCCAAAAATTAGAATACTAACTTTGGCTTCATCACTAACCCTTCATATAAACTTATTTCTCATATCTATGTATTATCTACAAAATAACATGATGTAGGTGTTACACAGAATTGTGAATTATTCAGGTTGTTTCTAAACTGCCTTCAAGTATCTGAGTTTTAAACATAAATTTACTTTGTATGTGATATCAGTAAAACGCATTGAGATCTGTACTTTTCTTGATTGAAGCAATCATACTTGTTTGTAATTATACACTCTTTTATTCACTATATGATAGATGATTCCATAGTCAGGTACCTAAAAAAAGAATTTTAATTGTAATGTGAGGACTTTAAATTCAGAGAATAAATGACTAAAATATGTTCTCTGATTAACCTTAGGGAAGAACTGAAGTAGAAGGAAGGTACGTAATACTTATTCGAGTTCTGTACATGTGGAAAGTTAATTTTATACCTACACCTGTAGGATTTTTGCCATGTTTTCTGTCACCTAGTAACCTACAACTCTGAGTTGAATATTTAGGTTCACTAAAAAGGGCTGTGTCATTGTGTACTTTAATAAGCTCAAATTTAATAATAGTCAACTGCTACTGGAAAACCACTGAATATGTCTGCTTGGGCCGGTCCAGTGACTGAAGCTGTGGTGTAGGAATATTTATCTGGAGCCAGTCAGTGTACAGGATTGTGCAGGAAGAGACTATTTAAAAGGCACTGTAATTGTCTCAGCAAGAGAAAGGGCTTCGCTTGGATAGGGACAGAGAGACTAGGCACAGCATAGATGCCACTAAGTTTGTCTCCTCACATGCAGTTACTCTCTAGGGGCATGTGGAAGTACAATGAACTGATGTTTCAAACTTGGATAAGTGGGGCAGAGGGACTAATAACTACCGAGCCTTACTGCGTGCCATCTACAATATGCACTTTATACATATTATCTCGTCTAATAGAACAGAAATACTGTCCCTAGGAAAAGGAAGAAGCTGTGGAGAGGACTGATGGATAACGAGCTTCAGACGCAGAAGACCTTTAGTATTGTTTTGGAAATTTAAGTATCAGGTACGAGTGGTTTTGGACATAAAGAGGGGGATAAGGAAATGACCATTGACACTTTGAAAAGTATTTTAAAGAATTTAATTATGGGGACCAGCAGTTAGCATAAGGGCCATGTCGCTGAACTCCCATGTAGTCAACCATGGTTCGAGTCCCAGACCTGGTGGCTTAAACTCACCTGTGCAAGTGTGTGCATGCCCAAGATCCCGAGAGGAGAATGGAAGAGAAGGGATCACGGCATGGCTATGCCCCCTGGGGGAATGATTTCTCGCTTTCTGTCTATCTGTCTCTCTCTCTGACTTTCTGGTGAGCACATGCGCCCTATAGCAAAAACCTCTCCCCCTCAAAAAAAAATTCACTTATGTTTAGAAAGAGAAGAAAATGGTAGTCAGAACTTCATGTAATGAGACTGGCAGGTGGCATGGTGGTTAAGGCAACTGGACTCTCACATGCTGACCACAGTTCGAATCCCAGACCTGGCAGCTTGTTTTCTCACTTTCCTTCTCTCTCATTGTCTCTTTCTGGTCAACTTCAAAAATAAAAACAATAGAAAAAGAATAACATAGTGACAATGAATAAAATTAAATAAAATAATTCCTTAAAAAAAGGGGGAGGACCAGCAGGTGGTGTGGTGGTTAGGGCACTGGACACTCCCACATGACTCACCATGGTTCGAGTCCTCGACTGGTGGCTAGCTTTCTCTCTCTCTCTCTCTCTCTCTCTCTCTCTCTCTCTCTCTGTGTGTGTGTGTGTGTGTCTGGTTAAAATTTAAGAAAAAATAAATGAGTGAGTAAATAAATTAAAAAAATAATTCTTAAAAAAAGCCTTCAGGTAATGGCTACTACTCTCTTGTTTTGTTTTGTGTGTGTCTGCATATTATATAAATTTTAGATCCTGTTAAAAAATTATTATTTTGAAGAGGCCAGCAGATGGCATAGCAGTTACATCCCTGGACTCTCACATTGCCAATTATAGTTCGAATATTGGGCCTGGTGGCTTGAAAATCACACCAGGTGCAGGTGCATGCATGTCTAAGTTCCCAGGAGGAAAATGCAGGAGAAGGGATTGAGGCATGGCCATCCTCCCTGGACGGTGATTTCTCACTTTCCCTCTCACTGTTTCTGTCCCTTTTTCTCTCTGGCAAGCACACATGCTCTAAGGGAAGAACCTCTTCAAAAAACTTATGTTTTTGGATGTCAGAAACAACAAAAGCCAATGATAGAGACAGAAAAGCCAATAGATTGTTAGTAGAGTGCCCCACATAGTGCTATATCATAAAAAAGGAAGGAAAAAAAGAGTTTAAAAAGGAGAGACTGAATCATTCTGATAAAAACTATAAAGAAAATGACAAAAACAATGGTTAAGAACATTTTGAAATAATAAATAACTGATTATATATAAAAAACGTCTTGATTAAGTCAGTGGGAACACAGTCTTGAGTGATCAGCAGAAATCAACAAATATTTAAGAAAATCAGGAAGAAATCTGTAGCCTTTGTTAGTAAAGGTAAGAGACCAAGCCAGGATATAGCAGATCTAACCAAAACCAATATTTGGAAGGAAAGAGAGGCTTGGTAAAAATGCAAATGCAACTTCTTAGAGCTCCATTGGAGAATACCGTCAAACTGAGACATTCAAATGTTCCATTAATTAAACTTAGAGAAAATGAGTACAAGTTTAATCTGGAAGGGACTGAGAAGGGAAGCAGAAACAAAACAGAAACTAGCATTTGTGGGATGAGCAATTCTGGGAAATTCATTGACCAAAATTAAAAAAAGGCAAATAAACCATCTTGACAAGTGAAGAGTTTTGATACTATAAATCTGGGTTCTGGATTCACAGAAAGACTGATGCTTTGTAGCAGAAAAGAAAGTGCTTAACTGGGCAATATTTTATGGTTACTGTAGCTCAGCAATCAGCAGAGTGCCTAGCATATTGTTCATGCTATAAATATAGTGGAAGTTAAGTGAATAAATGAAACAGTGTAGGGAAGTATAAAAAAATTGAACAGCAATGGGAAATGACTGATAACATTTTAGAAATGATTGCAGTAATAGACTTGAACTGGAAAAAATGTGAGCGGCAAGACTTTTACAGACACATAGGCGTTAGCCCTGGTAGAAATAACTACCATTGTTTACATAGAAAAAGAGAAGTAGATAGATTTGAGAGATGTCTGGATTAATTTGAAAGATCAACAGGACTTGGTTATTGGAACAATGAGGTAAGAGAGAAGAGCCAGGACAGTGCTCACGTTTCTCTCTTGGGTGACAAGATGAAAGATTGTGGCCAGGAAACATAAAAAGGGGATTAAATTTGGGCACAAGGTAAAGAGATTATAGTTTCGTGATCTTTTTATATTATAGTTAAGCCTTCAGTTTTAGGTTTGTTAGTGTTGATATTTCTGTGGATTATCCAAGGAAAGATAATCAGTAGGTAGTCGGATTTATATCTCTGGGTCTTAGCCAAAACAAGGACTAACAGCATAAAAATTTAGAGTTTATGATTCTATAGTTGACTATTAAAATCATGAAAATGAATAAAATTGCTTCACATACATAGTAAGAAATAAAACTCAAAAAGGATCTCTAAGGAATGTCTCCTTTAAGAAATGGACAAAAGCATTCACAAAGGAAACCAAGGAGTAGCTAAAGGAATAGGGACCAGTATGGAGAGGAGTGTAGTGTTCTTTCAATGAAGAAAGTTTTTGCAAAGAGAAAGAGGGATTAAGGTGATAAAGCTGCACAGAAGTCTAGTAAGGTCAGAACTAATCAAATCTTCTGAATGACTTGTAATTAGCAGACTGATGTTGATGAGAGAGCTTTCCGGGGAGGGAAGGGGGAGGGAAGGAGGAGAGATCCTTCTGCTGTTTAAGGGGTGGGTAGGAAGTATGTCAGAGTCAGCCATTGTAGATTAGTCTGGTGAGGAGGCAAGACAGTGTGGTGGGAGAGTGGTGTAAGATGAAGCAGAAGCCAAGACTTCAAGCTCCTCTCCCAAGAAGGTTGCTGTTGGATGATAAAACACAGCTAAAGTGTTTATTATTGTAGTACATCTCCCAGATTTCCTGCCGTAGTGACTTTCCTTAAGCAGAGTGGTTTAAATGACGATAGGAGGCAAAGGGTCCAAATAACTATGCACTTTTTGGTTTACTCTGTTACTTAGGGTTGTTGTTAGGAAAAAGAAGTACTGTTCTCTTTCATTTTCCTAAAAGCAGACAAATCCCTATTTTACCAAATAGTCTTTCTTTTGTTCCACCTTCTTCTCATATTCCTTATCTTCTTGTTATTTAAAATAGTACTGGAATGTAAATTAGTACAGTTATTGTGAAAAACAGTATTAAGTTTCCTCAAACAACTAAAAAATAGAATTTCCATGTAATCCATTAATCCCAATACCATGTATATATATAAAGGAAAGACCATCACTATGTTGAAGACCTATCTTCATTTCCTGGTTAATTGCAACACTATTTACAATAGTCAAGATATGGAATTGCGGACAACAGGTGACATGGTGGTTAGGGCTCTGGACTCTGCCATCATGACTGACAGCAGTTCAGGGTCGTGCGCCTGGTGGCTTGCTTTCTCATTTTTCCACACTTGCGTGCGCTCTCTCTCTCTCTCTCTCTCTCTCTCTCTCTGTCTCTCTCTGGTGAGCACATGTGCCCTATAGCAAACTGAAAATAATAATAGTAATAAATGAAATAAATTTTTAAAAGTTATGGAATCTGCCTACATGATAGCTGGATAAAGAAAATGTGGTAAACATACACAATGGAATACTTTTCACATATTAGTAAGAATGAAATCCTATCATTCAAAGCAACATGAACAAGCGTAGAGGAGATTAAATGAAATAAGATAGGCACAGAATTAGAAATGAATAACGACACATTCTCACTTTTATGTGGAAGCCAAAAAGTTGATCTCATCAAAGTCAAGAGTAAAGTAATGGTTACCAGAGGCTGGGAAAGGTAGGAAAATGTTGTCTAAAGGATACAAAAGTGGATAGGAGGAATAAGTTCTAGTATTCTATACACCAGTGGTGTAAATATAGTTAACAGTATATTGTATATTTCAAAATAACTAGAAGGGAAAAGTTTGAATGTTCTCTACACAGAGTAATAATAAATAGTTGAAGTGATAGATGTGCTAAGTATCCTAATTGTATCATTACACATTATATTTTCATATCCAGAAATAACTGTACACCGTAAATATGTACAATTATTTTGTGTCAATTAAAAAAAAGAGAACATTTTGTCTTTCCTGCACCCAAGATAGTTCTAAAAGTACTCCTACAATAGAATTTCAAATTTTCCAGCTTACCCAAATTATGTAGTTTATGAAAACTTTCAAAGTACCAAAATGTATCATATTGTTATGCTTTAAATTATCCTCTTTCCTTGAGAATATAAAACATATGTATATATAGTCTGGGTGAAATTCAAAATATTTAACAACAAAACAGGATGTCCTGTATAGAATATTTATATATTTGTACAATCTTTCTATAATTGATTTTTATAGATAAAATGTGCATAAACATAGTTTTGGATGAAATATCAGTTCTTTTAGAGATTAATGTAGTGTAGCTACCATATCCCTTGACTCCAATATCAACGTATAAGATAACACTTTCAGTACATTTTAACTCCATTAAAATTAATACTCAAGGAAAACTGAATTCTAGATTTGTCATAGTAGGATAAACAGCTGAGAAAAGATCTACATAAGCCTTCTTCTTTGACTGGCTTAGCACTTTTCATTCAAGAAAATGACAGTTAATTCACTTAATTTATTCTTTTATATTCATCCCCTGTAATGGCAAGAATTCAAACATTTCTCTGTCCTTTTAAATTGTTGGGAAAAATATATTTTTATTTATTACTTTATTATATATATATATGTATACACACATATATATTTTATTACATATATACATGTTTATTTTATTATATATATAAATATGTTTATAAGTGTGTTCCCCCTTGCTACAGGGAGCATGTGCTCACTGGAGACAGAGACAGACAAAGAAAGAGGGACATGAGATAGCACCCCTCCAAGGAGAATGATCATGTCTCAGTCCCTTCTCCATTCTCAGGATTGTGGGCATGTACACACTTATGCTCAGCATGTTTTTAAGTCACTGTTTTGGGACTCACCCCATGGAGGTGATCACGTGGGATCAGCCTCCTTAAACCTCTATGCCATCTACTGGCCCAATTCAAAGCTATATTTATTTTTTAAAGTATAAGAATAGATGTGTAAACCTGGAAATTATTTTAATATACATAGTGTTTTATTAACTCTAATTTGTTAAATCTCTTGCAAGCTGAAGCAAGTTTCAGAGGCATCTAAAAACCAAAATAAAATGAAATAAAAGCTTTAGTTTCATAGTAGTACACGACACTCTTTTTATTTATTTATTTATTTATTTAAATTTACATTTTTATCACGTCTTTACAGTACACATTTCTTTTTCCAAAACAAAAACCAAGCATGTCAGTCAAGACAAGGGTATTATTATATATGCATTATCATCAGCAAATACCTTCTCATTTTTTGGCAATTAAGAATACTTTTACCCATTTTTTCCTTCCCCTTTCCCTTCCCTCCCTTCCATACTAAACTATTTTTTTTTCACATTTTATTGATTCACAAAAGACCTTAAAGTAGGGACAAAGCTAGAATCTAGTGACAGGTGTACTGTAATTTTCTTCTGAAACAATTTTTTTCCCTCGCTTGTCATTCCAATCCCTTTTACTAAAGAGAGGTCTAAACTAACTTATTTGAAAAAAATAAGCAAAAACAAAAACAAAATTAGATTAATCTCAATTTGGTCTGTTATTTGCACAAAGGCCCATAAGAATTCAATTTCTGATATAAGACAACAGATATTATTGTATTATTAAACTTATGCAAATAACCATTCTGCCACAAAGTAAGAATGGTCATAAATATTTTGCAGTTGTAAAGGGGTCAGGAAGGGAGAAAAGTTTCTGTTTCAATTAAAAAAAAAATTCTTTTAAAAAATTGCTGAATCCAACAACTCAAAAGAAAACAAAAATCCTTAAATCTGGAAACAAAGCATAGAAGAAAATCAGTAATGTTTTAGAAAAAAGTCATAAAATTCTACCAGTTCAGCCTCTTGTTCTTTCTTTTTGAATTTGCAGTGTGGCTATGGTCTGACCTTTCTGTTAACATTCAACATTATTATTGACATTTCAGAACTTGTCCCTACCATTAAGTTGGCCTTTCTCTTGGTCATTTTTTGTTCTCTTATTTGTCTGTCTTTAGTTTTCCTGCTATAGTATTCCCTTCAGAACTTCTCGAAGAGCTGATCTGGTGTTGGTAAATTCTTTCAGATTTTGTTTACCTGAGAATGTTTTTATCTTTTCTTTCCATGTGAAGGATAATCTTGCCAGGTTTCTGTTCTTGGTTGAAATTAATGTTCACTTAACACTTTGAATATATTTTCCCACTCTTTGCTTGCTTGCATTGTTTCCTACAAGAGGTCCGATGTTAGCCTGACAGGATATCTTTTGAAAGTAACTTGACATTTTTCTCTTGCCAATTTTAGTATTTTATCTCTGTCTGTGGTTTTGGTCAATCTGGCTATGATGTACCTTGGAGAAGATATTCTTGGGTTATTCTATGTGGGATCCTTTGTATATCTTGGGTCTGGATATTTGAATGCCTCTCTAGGTTTGGAAAGTTTTCTTACAGGATTTCATAGAATAGATTATCAATGCCCTGATTAGTTTCTTCATCTTCTGGGACACAATTATCCAGATGTTTAGGAGTCTATTGGTATCTAGTATTTCTTGTATATTATTCTCATTTTGGGGGGTTATCGTCTCAGACTTTTTGGTGAATTTTTCTAGGTCAGAGGTTCTGTCTTCTATATCAGATTTGATCTTCTTCATGATCTAATCTGCTTTTAATGCTTTCAAGGGACGTTTTGATTTCCTGTATGGTAGACTTCATCTCTAACCATTCCGTTTGATTCTCTTTTATGGTGTGTATTTCCTCTTTCAGATTGTGGAAGAACTTTCTTACCTCCTAGAACTTGTCTCTTTTCTCCTGCATCTTCTGGAGTTCATTGTCTCTCTTCTCTTGCATCTCTGTTAGCTTTGTCACTATGAATATCCTGTAATATTTATCTGACATTTCTAGGGATTCCTTTGTACTATCTGTGGATGATGGACTGTTCTTTACCCTTGGGGAGAGATATTTTCTTGATTTTCCATTATTTCTTGTACCTCTGTGGTGGCGGTTTCTGGCCATCTGATGGATTATACGTTACTTCCTACCGTCTTGGAGTTAATTTTGAGTGTTAGAGGTGTGCAGAAGGAGATGGCCTGCAATTTTTCTGCAGTACCATTTCCCTGATTCTCACTAGGCAACCTGTACTTTTGTCAAGGCAATAGGGAAACATGGGCTGAATAGTGGGGTTTAAAGTATTCAGATGTTTCACTACTGTGCACCTAGACCTGTCTAGACACTCAATGTGTGGAAGGTGAGAAGCAAGGTAAGAAAGTCAGGTAAAAGAAAAGAAACAAAGGGAAAAAGACAAAAAAAGGGGGGGGATATTTTATTAAAAAAAGGCAAAAAAAAAAAAAAAAATCAGAACTGTGGGCAAAAGGGGCACGTAAAGCCCTCCGTGGATGCACTTGGATTCTGAAATTAGTTAAAGGAAGGAGAGGTCAGAGGCAAGAGATAGTACCTACAGATTTAAAAAACAAAAAAACCCCACATATATATGAGAGAAAAAATTTGAGAGAAAGGGAGAGGGAGAGAGAGACAGAGACAGAAAGAAGACAAAGACAACCCTTCTGACTTTTCACTGGGTGTTGAGCCAGAGGGAGAGTTTTGGGGCTGAGTTTTTTTTCCAGTTAAAGAGGCAGGGAAAGCCCACTTTAGATGCACATGTATTCTGGCTCTTCGCTGGATGTTGGGTTGGCCTTTTTTTTTTCCTTTTTTCTAAAGAGATTTTTGATATAGGGTGTGTGCACTTGCCAGAGAGACAGAAAGTAAAAAATTCCCCCCTGGGGGGTGGGGAGGAATGGCCATTCCTTCTCCTCCGTTCTCCTCTCTTGGGATTTTGGGTATGCACACACATGCATCTGGCATGAGTTTTAAGCCCCCAGGTCTGGGACTTGAACTGCAGTCGACAATGCGGGAGTCCAGAGACATAACCATTACAACATCTGGTGGTCCCAAATGCATTGCACTCTTTACTTTAAAAGATGTTTCATCTTTTTTTTTAACCTCCAATTTATTCTGTTTTGCTCTTCTAAGTACTTTGGGAAAAGTGTTAAACATGATATGTTTTTTCTTTTTTTAAATTGCTAGAGGGTATGTTTGCTCATAAAAGAGACACACAGAAAGAGAGAAGAAAAACAAGAAAATACCCTTCATGGAGCATGTCACATTGCAATCTTTCTCCTCCATTTCTAGTTTGGGATTTTGGGCATTCACACACACACACCTGGCATATTTTCAAGCCACCAGGTACAGGACTCAAACTGTTCAGTCAGCTATTTGGGATCTAGGTGCTAGACCTACCACCAACTGGCCTCATTCCAGTTCTTAAGAAACAAATTCTTTCTTAGGGCCAATAGGTGACATAGTGATTGAGGCGCAGGAATCCCACGTGGCTGAATATGGTTTGAGTCCGAGACCTGGCAGCTTGAAACTCACACCAGGTGCATGTATGTGCATGCCCCAAATCCCCGGAGAAAGGAGGAGAAGGGATTGAAGTCTGGCCATCATTGATGGGGGGCGGGGGGGTGATTCACTTTCCCTCTCACCTCTCTCTCTCTCCTGTGAATGCACATGCCCTATGGCATAAAATAAATAAAGGCAGCAAATTCTGCACAAACGATAAAGAACATTTCCAAACCAATATATCAGCAAACATTAGTTGACAAGACTTACATTTCATACATAATTTCTTTAAGCATATAAATGGGACAAAGAATTCTAGATATGGTCAGAGCAAATGCAGTCTTTATGAATTCATTTTTATCAGCACACTGCTGTCTTCTCTCTAAAATTTAAGCTTCATGAGAGCAAAGACATTGTTCTCAATCTCATCACTGTCTTCACAATACCCAAATATCTGGCATATAGAACAAGCTCGGTAAATTTTTCTTAATGATTTTTATTCTCCTTAGTATAAACTCTTAATTCTTTAGTTGTTTATGTGATTTTTCTGTGCTTCCTTTTACCTCTGTTATTACACAGTTGAATCAGATTCAGTGTATTAATTCAGACTTCCAGGTTTTTGTTTTTTTTTTCTTGCTTGTTTTTAAAGATGTGACTTCTCAGATGTGAATGAAATTTAAATCAGTATTTGATACTGGCTTGCAGTAGGTAGGGAGAGTTGTATGAATAAAAATATGGACTTCCAAACAAAGAACATTTTAAGGCAGAATAATAATTTGGTTGATTTAGGTAGGCTGAGTTGGTCAGGGAAGAGAGATGAGATGAAAACAAATTGGACAGTGGAAAATTTTTTGTAGAATTAGGGCCTGTAAGTAAGAATTGTTGATGAAAGGAGCCTCACATTGAAAATGTTCCTTAAAAGATTCTCAAGTAGTATAGGTTTTATGTGCTTGGAATGGAACTCTAAAAGACGCAGTAATACAATATCTAAGGTGAATTTTAAAGCTGTAATTCATTTTTGGATAATTAAGAGAAGAAATGGATCTGCCAATAGTTCTATCATCCTTAAGAGGGAAATTTGCAGTCTCACCAGACAGCACAGAGTTGAATAATGATTATAAAAAACTATTTGTGCTCGTAATCGTCTCCTCCAATGGAGAGAAAAACTAACAGAGAAAGTCAACTTTTGTAAAAATTTTAACAACTAGTGACCAGGAGATTGTGTAATCATAGGACTCCCATGTAGTCAACCACAGTTCAAGTCCTGGACCAGGTAGCTTAAAACTAACACCAAGTACTTGTGCACATGTGCCCAAAACCCCAAGGGGAGAATGGAGAAGGGATTGCAGTATGGCTGTGGCCAATTCACCTGGGGGGTGATGTCTCACTTTCTGTCTCTCTGTCTCTGGTGAGCACACATGCACTACAGAAAAAACAAAAACAAAAATAAAAACAAAAACAAAACAGCAACAACAAAAAACTCTCTAAAAAAAATTAACAACCAAACTAACTCAACATGATAAAGTCTGTGCTTTTAAAAAATACTCCACTTTCTTACCAAGTCTAATTTCATGACTACCTACAGAAATCTTATCTTTAACTCTCTCCTCTCTCTCTTCATATAAATATTTACGTATTTATTTTTTAGGTTTCTGTCATATAGCATGTGTGTTCAATGGAGACAGAGAGGGGGAAAGTGAGAAATCATCCCCCAGAGGAGATGGCCACACCACAATCCCTTCTCCTTCATTCTCCTCTCAGGATTTTGGACATGCATGCACAGGTGCCTGATATGATTTTCAAGCCACTGGGTTCAGGACTCGAGTTGTGGTTAACCATGTGGGAATCAAATGCTTTAACCACCACACCACCTTCTGGCCCCCTCTCATCTCAATGTTAATTCAGTTGTTGCTGGACCTTTTTTTATTATTATAAGAGAATTATGCTTTACTCTCCCTATTTTCAGACTTTTTTTTTCTCTAATTTTTTAAAAACTTTTTATCAAAGTCTTTGAGAGAAATTAAAGCAAAATAAGTCTTTTTTTCTTTTTTATTTTTTTCTTGAGCGGTTTTTGCTATAGGGCACATGCACTCACCAGACAGATAGAGAGACAGAGAGATATAAAGTGAGAAATCACCCCCCCAGGGGGGATCGCCACGCTGCAATCCCTTCTCCTCCATTCTCCTCTCGGGATCTTGGGCACGCACGCACACGCACCCGGTGTGAGTTTTAAGCCACCGGGTCCGGGACACAAACCGTGGTCAACTACATGGGAGTCCAGCAACATAGCCATTACGCTAACTGCTGGTCCCAAAGCAAAGTAAGTCTTAAGTTGTGTTTTGTTTGTTTTTTTCGTAGAGATATTTTTGCTATGGGACACATGTGCCCACCGGAGAGACAGAGAGAGAGACAGAAAATGAGAAATCACACCCCAGGAGGATGGCCATGCTACAATCTCTTCTCCTCCAATTCTCCTCTCGGGATTTTAGGCATACACACATGTGCCTAGCATGTTTCAAGACACTGGGTCCGGGACTCAAACCGCGGTCGACTGTGTGGGCGTCCAATATCATAACCATTATGCCATCTGCTGATCCCTGTTTGTTTGTTTTTTAATATGTAATAAGAAAGTGAGGCCAGCCCATGGCCTACTGGTTAAGTTGACTGGATCCCACATGATTACCTGCTTGGTTCGAGTCTCAGACCTGGCAGTTTGAGAAACACACCGGGCACATATGTATGTGTGCTTAAAATCTCAAAATGAGGAAGAAGAAGGAGGAGAAAGAAGTGCATCATAACCATGCCCCAAGGAGGGGTGCTTTCTTGCTTTCTTTCTCTTTCTCTGTCTCTCTCTAGGAGGTCCACATGCCCTAAGGAACTTTAAAAAGAATTTTTAAAGGTGTGTGTGTGTGTGTGTGTGTGTGTGTATATGTACATATGTGTGTGTGTGTGTGTGTGTGTATATATATATATATATATATATATATATATATATACACACACACATATAAAAAATTATTGTTATTATTTTTGGAGAGGTTTTTGCTATAGGGTGTGTGTGTTCACCAGAAAGACAGAGAGACAGAAAGTGAGAAATCACCCACCCCCCCCTGAGGGGGGATGGCCACACCACAATCCCTTCTCCTCCATTCTCCTCTCAGGATCTTGGGCACGCACACACATCTGCCTGGCATGAGTTTAAGTCACCGGGTCCGGGACTCGAACCATGGTTGACTACATGGGAGTCCAGTGATGTAGCCATTATGCTATCTGCTGGTCCCAAAGATATTTTTCTTTATGTCTTTAATGTAGGAGAGATTTTTTGAAAATTGCTTTAGATACTCTATTTGAATTAAAGTTAACATATTTAAGTGAAACGTACAATGAAATGTTTTTAATATAATGACTTTTTCTTTAGGTATGTTTCCTTCCAAAGATCTTAATTTGGAGACATTTTGATTTAATTTAATTTAACTTACTGTCAGATGCTTGCCAGAGAATGAGAAAGAGAGGGAGTGAGAGGCAGAGAAAAAGAGAAAGCACCCCCAATGGGGCATAGTCACATCAGTCCCTTATATTCATTCTATCAGGATTTGGGCACGCGCGCACATGTGCCTGGCATGTTTTTCAAGCCATCAGGGCTGGGACTCGAACCATGGTCAGCCATGTAAGGTCCTATCATCTTAATGACCAGGCTATGGTGCCAGCCCTATGGAAATTTTTAGATATGAGATATAATTACCTAGAATCCTAGAAGTTTGAGTCGTTCAGCTTTAGTTCTCTAATTCTTTTTCCTATTTTATTTTAGGGTACAAATAAATACTCATATATCTAAGTTGGATATGTGGATGTCAGATAATATTATGAATAGACTGTGGTTCATCTTTATTTTTATTCTGTGTACATTTACTTCATTTGACAAACCTTTCCTCCTAACCCCAGGTAAATCACAAACATATTTTAAGAACTGAGCATTCAGAGACCTACAGGGGCAAATTGATAACTCCGTGAGTTTCAAGAAAGACTACAAAGAGTTACGAGATAAGTTTTGTTATTTGTAGGCACCAGCAAGTTTTTATTACAACTCAATCTATGTGAAACACAAAGAACGAAGATAATTTCCCTGGGTAGTATTGCCAACAACAAACCAAAAGAAAAAGAAAAACAAACTCTAGAGATCAATATGAGGCAAAACGTACTGTAAGTGTTACACTGCTGCATAGTTCCTTCATGAGTCAATAACAGATAGAAATAGATCTTACTGTTATAAAACAAAAGTTACTTGATTCATACAATGTGGCTTATTAATTATCTATTGTAAAATCTATAAAAACAACTATTTAGGTCATTTGTCTCATTCCATGTGATGCACTGTAATGTTGTTGCAGCCCATAGCAATGATATTTCTCCATTATTCCTTTATGCTAAATTTCTATTCTCTTTTATTAAAAATAGACTTTGAATGACTGTCCCTGTGTTGCTACTCACCAAAGTGCATTTGGGACTTATGACTCAGCCCAGAGTTTCCATAGCCCTCTAACACAGATAGCACCAAGAGGTTTAAAATTACTGGACTCATGAGATTAATGTAAAGCCTCTATAACCATAACAATTAAATTTATTGAATTACACACTGACAATGGGTCAATTTGCAGTCCTCAAGTTTCTTTTTAAAAAAAGTGGGTTTTTTTTTCCTTTTTTTTGTCTTGCTTTAAGATAGAACCAGCCAGGATTTTACTTGTAGCCACTGTTGATTTGTAAATTGTAATTCTTGAGTTTTCTGTGAAATAATGTGACCTCAATTATTCATAGCCTATTTTTAGATCTTGAATTTCTCCTTTCCCCTGAATATAGTCTCAATTTTTTTTAAAAAAAGTCCCATGAACATCTATTTTTGAAAACAAACAAGAAACAAATAAATCTTTTTCTATTTTTTCTTCTTTCTTTTCTACCTTCTCCTAAGTTATATACTTAAGGGAGAAATAGCCTATACAGTATTTCTGTATCTTTATCCCTGCCCCCACCCCAGTTGTTGATGGTTTCCTTTACTATTGGATCAAGACTGACGTCACAAAGTTCACGAGCTACTCTTGAATTCTCAGCTGCGGTGATTTCTGCACTGTGCTAATTTTTTTAAATTCTGAAGTAGGAGACACTCTTGAGAACATCTTTTCTTTATTTTCATTTTTTCGTCTTTTTTATATTTATTCAGCGTATATCTTTGCAACATTGAAAACTAATTTTCCCAGTTGAGTACCCAGTATGGTAATTCAGTCAAAAAAATTACCATACACACTGTCATCAACTCATAAGTTTCCATTTTTTTTGTCCATTGAAAGTTTTTATTTTTTTTCACCTCGATTCCACCCCTCCCTGCCCTCCTCCCCCTCTGCCCAGAACCTTTCCCTTCAAAGTATTTTTTGTTTCTTTTTGGCTTCAGCAACCCTATTTTCTGATGACACTTTTACAATGTTTCATTTTTCCTCTTGTAGATACTATTTCTACCCACCCTAGATTCCTCCCACTTCGGACTCCGAAGTCTCCTGACATCAATCCTCACACTTCTCTGCAAATGGTACCCAAATCCCTACCTCCTCGACTTCTCTCTTAGGTAGAGAGGTACATATTTCAATGTCCTTTATGACTTTTTTTCTCATCTCTCACAGAAACTTAAAATAAAAGTTATCTCTTTTCCTCCAAACCCTTATTTCCCAGCCTCAAGTAAAAGCATATTCAGAAATCTACGCGATCATTCTACAATCTTCAGAGTATCTTAAATGCCTATTTCTGTTTTCCTTTCCAATATTCAGTTAGATGCTAAATCCCATCAATTCAATCTTGAAGTTTCTTTTATATATAAAATTTTTCTGTTTTTATACAGTGATAAGCTCTTCCTAGGACTATAAAGTCATGGAAAGGCCTAATGTTACATATTACAATCTAGGAACACAGAATTTTCTTAAGACTTTGCTCTTTGTTAACATCCAGGTAATTTGGGCATAGAGTTCCACAAAATGTAAAAGAACAAGTCTTCAGAGTTAGGGCAGGATGGGCAATCACACATGGTACATGACATAAATTACAAAAAGAATTTTTTCTCAAGTATGCACTCTTTCATTTAAAAAGTCAAAATATTGGGACCAGCAGATGGCATAGTGGTTACGTTGCTGGATTTTCATGTAATCAACTGCTTTTCAAATCCTGGACCAGGTGACTTAAAACTTGCGTTGGACGTGTATGTGTGTGTGTCCAAGATCCTGAGAGAAGAATGGAGGAGAAGCGTTTGCAGCTTGGCCATCCCCTCCAGGGGGTGATTTTTCACTTTCTGTCTCTCTCTTTCTGTCTCTCTGGTGAGCACGTGCCCTCTATTACAAAAATCTCTCTGAAAAAAAAAAAAAGTCATAATATTGAATTCTTAAAGAAAATATACTTAACTGTCATTTATGGAATTTTTGAAAACTAAATTTACAAATCTGTACTGTCCATGCCCTTATATAGAGTTCGAAGGGGGCATATACTGCACAAGCTTTACTCAGCAATGTATGTAACAACTGAGGACTTCAGAATAATCACCCATAGAGTGACTAACAACACAATCGCCTTCAGTGAGCTTTCAGGAAGAATATACAGAAAATAGATTAAACATTAGCAACTTCAAATTTACCTGCAGATATTCTCTGTCTGCTGCCTCAAAAACACATCATTACAAGATTATGGATTTCCTTATACTAATGTACAGAGAAGATGAAATACTGTAGCTTTTACATCTCACTAGAAGTTATTCAAAATATGATCTTCAAGGATATTTCATTTGAAGACATAGCATCAGAATCATAGTAATCAAATGACAGAGATGTTACCTAGAGCCTTATTCTGCTTATGGTGCTGAATGTTGCTGCTTACGCTGTTTGGACAAATTATTTGAAGGTTTTGTAAAAATTGTCAGAACATATCTCAATGTCACTATTTTCATACTGTCATTATATTTTTTAAAGAATTATTTAATTTATTCATTTATTTTCATTTGAGCCAGGGGCGGGAGAGAGAGGGACAGAGGAAGTGAGAAAGCAAGCTACCAGGTCCAGGATTTGAACCATGGTTGGCCATGTGAGAATGTCCAGCGCCTTAACCACTATGCCACATGCTAGTCTCATTGTCATTTTATTTTGTTTTTCTATTTCAGGAGCAGGAAACCACAGGCCACAGGCTATGTCCAACCCATATGTTAGTTTTTTAAATAAAGTTTTATTAGAAAAAACAGCTACATACACTCCTTTATAAATTGTCTATGATGTTTTCCCACTACAATGGCAGCACTGAGGTTGTCATAAAGACTATCCACAAAACAGAAAATATTTATTATGTGTCCATTTATGTAATAAGTTTGCTGACCTGTATCTTTTGGACCCATTTAAGATATTAATTTACCTGAAATTCTGTTCGATTTTACAAACAGAAAAAAATAAAGATCCAGAATATGGTGAGTCATATTTTGCCTTCTAAATGTCTTTTATGAATGAACATATGGAAAGTTAGTTGCCGCATGCTGCCTTCAACTTGCACAGTCCCTTTGGAGTTTTCTTTAAAAAAAAAAAAAAAAAAAAAAAAGTCTAAGACAGAGCAACAGGTTAATTTTTACTAGATTTTTATCAGCACTGTCAGAAAATGTTTTCTACAAAAAGTAACTGATCTTGATCTTCTTTTGTCATTGAAAATGCAACGGGATTGGGGGGGAAATCCATTCAATAGTCTTAGAAGAATCATGTATTTGATGATATAGTGACTTAGTAGTTCCCTGTTGGACAGTATTTTTTTACTGAAAATCAGAGAAGTCTATAAGCACCTGATTTTATTCTTGAAAGCAAGTGGATGAAGCCATAACCTTTCAAGTGGGAATATGACTGAAAAAATCAGACAGTGTATTATAGTGGAAGGATATGAATCCGAATCAGGTAGACAAGAGTCTTATTCATTACTAGCTGTGTAATTTTGAAGTAGGCTTTAGTTTGTAAAAGAAAAATATATAATCATTTTTATAAAATAACCATGCAAAAGAATATATAAATGCATATATTAATGGATACTTATAAGGATATATAACTATAACCGGGTTTTTATATGATAAAAATCTTTACTTATAAAATAAATAATTAAAAATAACGTGTGTTAAAACCTTGGTAAGTAATAGTTTCTTAATTAATAGTTGCTATTGTTTTAATTGTAAGAATAGAAGTCATTAAGTAAAATCTGTCCATTTTAGTCAACATTTCTGTCAAGAAATCTCTTTAACGCTCAATTCCTTATCCTATTGTTTTCAGTTATTTAAGAGTTCCTTTTGTGTGCTATTTCTTATTTGTTAAGATAAGTAAAAACTCAACCTTCTTCACCTTTTTTCACCTACCACTTAAGAGAATTCTACCAAGGACAACTATAATTTAAAGTTAGTTTATCAGGTGTCATTTGGATGTGTAGATACAGCTATAGAAATAGTTACAGAGTAAAAAAAAATATACAGCCAGCCTTAAGGGGTTTATTGTTTTATTAAGTTTTCTAGAGTCCTAAATAGCAATGGCCAGGGGCTGGGCCTTAATTATTAGTGTATTTAACAAGAAGTTTGCTGTCACTTAAGGCATTCTTTTAAATATGTTTTTTAGAGTCAAGTTGTTAAAGTATAGTTTTTCTATTGTTTCACTATAAAGGAGTTAAGAAATACTTTGGAACCCAATGTAGAAATCCTCAAAGTTAAGTAAAATTGTCAGCAGAAGTTAGATTTCTTTTTAAACAAATAACCTGAATGTGAATAAGACCATTTCCACTAATATCAAAGTACAGGTATAAAGTACAATAGCGTCCAATTATCCAATTGGCAGGATTATGAAAGTTTGTCATAGATGAGTAGAGATCAAGGAGATCAAGGCAATCTTTTATCTTTTTTTGAGAGTTTTTTTTTTTTTTTTTTTTTTTTTTTTTTTTTGCTATAGGGCACATTCGCTTGCCAGAGCGGAAGAGAGAGAGAGAGAGAGAGAGACAGAGACAGAGACAGAGAGACAGAGAGAAGCAAGAAATCACAGTCCTCCCTACCAGCCCTCCCCCCACAGGGGGATGGCTATGCAGCAATCCCTTTTGCTCCATTCTGCTCTCAGGATTTTGGGCATGCATGCACATGCCCACACACCTGGTGTGAGTTTCTATCCGCCGGGTCCAGGACTTAAACTGTGGTCAGCCATGGAGAGTCCAGTGACATAACCATTATGCCATCTGCTGCTTCCTCTTTTTTGGGTTTTTCCTTCTGCTATTTTTAAACGATGTTGAGGACTGATCAAGGGTGTAAGTCTAAATCTTCCCAATGAAAATGTAGTTCTGAAGCAAATCTAAGGAATTTGAATTACTGAAATTTTCTTATCCATTTATCTTTCTTCTGAAAAGGGTTCAGAAGAAAGGTTTGACTATTTTTCTATCTTATTGTAGATCATGGTCCTACAAAGCCCAAAGGTTACCAGTTTGGAGGAATATAGCTGATCAGAAAAGAGTATTAGAGAGATACTGTGTGCTCTTATAATTTCAGAAATACTCCTCACCCAAACAAGCAAACATTAGTAAAGTAAAACAAACAGCACATTCCAATATTCTTGAATTTGAACTAATTAGAAACTGTTGTGGAGTATTTATTGGGTCGTTAAGAAAGTCCTGAGGCATGTTTGCATGGAAAGATATGTCATGATTTTCCCAATGGCCTAATATGTACAAAGTACAGCTTAAGACAAAAGAAAAACACCACCAATATTTTGAGAAAATTGTAAAAAATGATCAGGGTCGGTGGGAACCAGCAGTTAGCGTAATGGCTATGTCGCTGGACTCCCATGTAGTCGACCTCGGTTCGCGTCTCGGACCCGGTGGCTTACAACTCACGCTGGGCGCGTGTGCGTGCGTGCCCAAGATCCCGAGAGGAGAATGGAGGAGAAGGGATTGCAGCGTGACCATACCCCCTGGGGGGTGATTTCTCGCTTTCTGTCTCTATGTCTCTCTCTGTCTGTCTGGCGAGCGCACGTGCCCTATAGTGAAAAAAACCTCTCCAAAAAAAAAAAAATAAATAAAATAAAAAAGTAAAAAATGATCAGGGTCATACTAGATGATCATGGCCAGTCACCTACCTCAGAATTTGTCTGGAACTCTGGGCAATCTGGAAGGATGATAGAAGTACTTCATACATATCCCAACTGGGAATAGAGATAATGAATTATCTGAATAATTAAGTTTTTAAGTTTAGGACCATTAAATACTTAAGATTAAAGATCTGAGACATTAACCAAGAATACATTTAGTTTCTGAAACTGTGGAGGAATTTACAATGTGATTTTAGGATATACAACAGATAAATTAAAATTAGTATTTCTCATACTTGCCTGTCTCATATTTTCATAGAGGGTGTTATATTTTGAGAAAGAAAAATAACCAAGTCTCATTTCAAGTTTCATCTAAAATTTCTATGAATCAAAAAGAATGCTTTCATTTAAAGTTAATTTATTTCTTCCATGAGTCAGAGAGACAGAGAGACAGAAAAGAGAGACAATTTCCCAACAGGGTCTTGATACTATAATCTACCCCTAGCCTCAGCCAGCCCCAGATTATGGGCATACATGTACCTGGCACGCTCAGGGAGGTCTCCAGACACAAACCTGGAACCTTCCCATGTGAAATTGTTTCACAGAGTACCTAATTTTACAGTTGTGCCATCATCCAGTCCCTGTAAAAGAGGCTTTTAAGGAGAGGTCAAGGCACTCTACTCATGTTTTTTGCTTTTGGTTAAAGGTTAATGGCTCACTGAGTGGGAAAATGTTATGTAGTTTGTAGAATCACACTGAAAGTAGTTTTCTTTCTTTTTTCTAGAATTTGATGCTAAGATGATGGAAAATGGTATGACTTAATAATTAGGCTTTGTCTTATAACAGAAAGCAATCACATGCTCACTAGTAAGGTTACCTCTGTTATCAAGAACTGTCTCATTCATTAATAACTAAAAATGGTGGCCAAGACATGAAAATAAATTGGATGTGGAGCAAATTCAAGACACTTGAAATGAAAGTAAACAGTAAAGAGAAGAGTAAACCTCTTATGATATCAGCAATGACTTGTATTGGGCCACCAAAGCCATATTTGTACAGATGGATAAAATACTGAAAACAAGTGAGCACACAACCATATCTGTGGGAGAAAATGTTTAGATGAGGCAAAGAGGTAAAGCCAGAACTAGAGAGTTTCATGAATACCACCAGAAGAGACTAACATTGGCCTCTCGCTACTTGCGTCTATCCCACTGGGCATTTATCTTGTTTATTCAAAACAGGAAATTTGAATCTTGGTTTGTGATGGACCATTGGCCAGAGCCCCCGTACTATGTTTAAAATATGTCTATACTCCCTCAGTAAACTTTCATCTCTTTTCCTAATGGTTACATGGGAAAAAATATTTCTCATGTATTAGAAACAAACTAAAATGTAGTTTAACTTTGTTGTTTCATTATCTTGTATGGGCCAAAAACAGGGTTGGTCTTTTTTATTTCTGCCTTTCATAAAATTTGATTTTTTAAATTAATTTTCTTTTATTATCTGGTGGACAGTAGTCACCAAAGTGAAGCACTGAAACAAAAGAAATCAATAGTAACATCAGTAAGTGAATATAGCAGCATAAAGGTCTTTAAATTTAATTGTATCTGTGTGTATGCTTTTGCTTCTCAATTTGTTTTCTATTATAGTCAAAATGGATCCTTTTTGATTTATTAAATGTCTGTTTAGGTTTTGGTTTCTGCATCTGATTTCACATTTTCATAGGAGAAAAGTACCTTTTTTATAGAGCACAATGTAAATTATCAAAGTAAACAAGATTTGGAAATCTAATTTTCTCTTTCTGTTCTCTTCTTTCTATTAAATTTTTCTACACATTCAATCACTGTATATTATTACAGCATACAAAATGAATTTTCCCAGCATGAATACACTGTATACTAGTCCAGTCAAAGATATTATCATACACATTATCATCAACAGTAATTTCCATTTTTGTGTTCCTTAAATATTTTACTTTTTTTCTATTTTCTATTGATTCCCAACCACTTACATTCTCCCATTTTCCACCCTCTTCTCACACTGTCTCTAGTATCCAGAGTTGCTCTTCCTGCTTTTGTATCTTCCAGTCTTTCAGTTTCTGCCATAAACTATAGATATTCATTATATATATATTGAGCGGGGACATATAACGCCTTTCTTTCATAGTCTGGCTTGCTTCACTTAGTAGTAAATCTTCCATATTCATCTGTTTTCTACCAAATGCCATGGTCTCATTGTTTTTTATGCCTGAGTAGTATTCCATAGCATATATGTGCCACGCTTATTCAATCCGTTCATGTTTGTGGACATTTGGGTTGGTTTCATTTCTTAGCAATTGTGAATAATGCCACAATAAACATGGATGTGCAAGGCTTTTTCTGGCTGAGTGTGCTCCTATCCTTTGGGTAAATACCCAGGAGTAGAATTGCTAGATCATATGGTAGCTTTATTTATAGGTCTTTATGGAACTTCCATATTGTTCTCCATAGTGGCTGTACTAATTTACATTCCCACCAACAGTGTAGAAGAGTTCCCTTTTCACCACAGCCTTACCAACACTTACCATTCTTTATTTTTTAAATCTTTGTCATTCTGACTGGTATCTCATTGTGATTTGCATCTTCCTTATGATGAGGGATGTTGAACATTTTTTCATATGTTTTTTGACTTTTCATATGTCTTCCTTGATGAGGTATCTGTTCAAACTCATTTGTCCATGTTTTAATTGGGTTGATTTATTTTTGGGGATAAGCTGCTTGAGTTCACTGTGTATTCTGGTTACCAGTCTCTCCTGAGGCACAGTTTGCAAATATATCCTCCCTTTCTAAGGGTTGTCTCTTTATTTTAATTATTGTTTCTTTTAATGTATACAAGCTTTTTAACCTGATGTAATCCTGTTTGTCTATTTTGGAGATTATTACCTGTACTTTGGGGATCTTATTTAAGAAGTCTTTGCCTACTCCAATGTCTCCAAGAGTTTCCCCTGTTTTATCCACTAATAGTTTTACAGTTTAAGATCTTAGGTTTAGATCTTTGACTTATTTTTCTTTTCATCGTAAAGAGAAGAGTTTATTGAAAGAGAGGGAAGGAAAAACACAGCTTCCAAGAAGGAAGGTTTCCCAGAAATTGGGTTGCTATAGAAGAACTGAGACGAAGGGGTTTTAATTTTGGACAGGAAAAACTTTGTGCACATTTGTTCTTGATGGGGCTTGTGCATGCATTCTGCTTATTCATGGTGGCGAGAGTCACATGCTGGATGGGTCCTGTTATTTTCCTAATTTTGGAGTGGGTAAAATGTACAGGAGATTCTTTGTCTAGAAGAGTTGGGCTATAAAAACCATTATTTTATCCTCTTCCTGGAATGTGGTGGGGCCTGGAAAAAGCCTTTGTTTTAGGTCATGGTCATGCTGCCTAGGTCAATCACTGAGCCACTGCTGAAACAGATCTCTTCCAAGCAAGCAGCAGAGCTGCTTCGTCTCCATCTTAAAAGTTAGCTATTTCATGATTTCATTTTGGGCCTATACCCTAACTATATTTTTAGGGTCCCTGTCTCCTACCTCATTACCTGTTATTCAGAGAAATCACAGACAGTTATAAGGGGACACAGAAGTCAAGGACCATTCTGACTTCTTCCTGCTGAAACTGGATGATGATGAGGACTTGTGAGGGGCAGCAGTTAAGGATCCTCTACTAGTGGTCTATTTAGAGACCTGTGCTAGAAGTTGTGATGGGTGTTCCCTGGAGAATTTGTCCTGACCACCATTTGTAGTTTGATGGATTTCTAAATGAGAACAGCAAATCATTACAATAATAATGTAATAAAGAAATTTAGCTATGTCTATTGCATACTGTTGCAGAAAAACAGACACAGAGGAACATAAATGGCACTTAAGAGAGACAGGAGAACTCTATTACGTTGTCAGGAACAGAGGAGTTAATACTGTGAATCCCAGGTCCTGACTGGGTCGGACAAGGTCTTTTATGGGGGGTTTGGGGAGAGGAGGTCTCAGATGTTAGGAATGGGGAAGAGGCTCAGAACATGCTCTAAAATGGAGGTGGAGAAGGCAGGAAGTCTAAACTATTCAAGGTTTCAGGTTACCCTGTAGCTCCAGGGAGGGGCAGTAAGTTTGTTGGAGAGCAGAAATCTCAGGCAGCTATCAGCCCTGAGTTATTAACGAATTCATGTTCTCTCCATCTCAGTACAACACAACTAAAATTGTGATCTTTAGTTCATTTTGACTTGATTTTTATTAATGGTGAGAGATAGGGGTCCAGTTTTATCTGTCTGCAAGTGGATACCCAGTTTTTGCAGCACTGTTTAGTAAAGAAATTTTCTTTTCTCCACTGAATTGTCTGGTGCCCTGTGTCAAATATCAGTTGGCTGTATGCTTTAGGGTTTATTTATGAATTCTCTATTCTGATCCATTGGTCTACTTGCCTGTTTTTGGTGCCAGTACCATGCTGTTTTTACTATTACAGCTTTGTAATATATTTTGGGGTCAAGGAGTGAGATATCTCCTACTCCACTCCTCTTGTTCATTATTGTTTTGGCATATGGATCTTTTATGATTCCAGGTAAATTCTATGACTGCTTTTTCTAAATCTGTGAAGAATATCCCTAGCAATTTGATTGGGATTGCATTAATTTTGAGATTAAATTGGGTAGAATTGACATTATGATTATATTAATTCTTCCGATCTAGAAACCTGGGATTTCTTTCCACATGTTTGTGTTATTTTCAATTTCTTGCTTTAGTTTTTCATAGTTTTCCTTATAGAGGTATTGAATTCTTTGGTAAAGTTTATTTGTAGGTATCTTATATTTTTTCTAGCTATTGTAGATGGGATTGCTTTCTTCAATTCTACTTCAGTCTACTCATTGTTGGTATATAGAAATGCTGTAGATTTGTTTATCTTGATTTCGTATCCTGCCACTTTACTGTATTCATTTATCACTTCCAGGAGTTCTTTAGTAGAATCTTTTGGATTTTCTATATAATTATGTTATCTGCAAATAGAGATAATTTTACTTCTTCTGTCCATATTTGAATACCTTTTATTTTAGTCTCTTGTCTGGTTACATCAGCTGGGACTTCCAGGAATATATTGGAAAGGAGTGGAGAAAGTGGGCAGCCTTGTCTTGTTCCAGTTTTTAGTGGTAAAGGTTTCAGTTTTTCCCAAGTCAGTATGATGTTAGCTATGTTTTTTATATATGACTTTTATTGTGTTGAGAAATATCCCTTCTATGCCAATTTTGCTGAGCGTAAATCATGAAGGGAAGTTGTATTTTGTCTAATGCTTTTTCTGCATCAGTTGATAGGATCATATGTTTTTATCTTTCTTACTGTTAATATAGTGTATTACATTTATTGTTTTGCATATATTGAACCTTTGCATCCCTGGAACCCTGGTATAAAGCCTTCTTGAGCATGGTGCATAATCTTTCTAATGTGACATTAGATATGATTTGTATCTTGTTGAGAATTTTTGCATCTACATTCATCAGAGATATTTATCTGTAATTTTCTTTCTTTATTTTTTTTTGGAGAGATTTTTGCTATAGGATGTGTGTGCACTCACTAGAGACAGAGTGACAGAAAGTGAGAAATCACTCCCCAAGGAGGATGGGCCATGCTGTAATCCCTTCTCTTCCATTCTTCTCTCAGGATTTTGGGCATGTGTGCACATGTGCCTAGTGTGAGTTTCCAGCTGTCGAGTCTGGTGCTCAAACCACAGTAGACCATGGGAATCCAGCATCTTAACAATCATGCCACCTGCTGGCCCTTGTAAATCTCTTTTTTTGTTATGTTCTTTTCTGTTTTGGGGATGAGGGTGATGAAAGCTTCATGAAATAAATTTGGCAGGGTTCCTTCCTTTTGTATCTTAAAAATAGTTTAAGTAGAATTGAGTTTAACTCTTCTTTAAAACTTTTATAAAAGTCAGAAGTGAAACACTGGGAACTGGGCTTTTTCTTTTTTGGGAGGTTATTTATTATTGATTCAGTGGCATTGCTCGTTATGGGTCTACTCAGGCTTTTTGTGTTCTCCTGATTCAATCTTGGTAGATTCTATGTGTCCAGGAATTTTTCCATCTCTTTCAGGTTTCCTTGTTTTTTGGCTTATAGTTGCTCATAGTATTCTCTAATGATCTTTTGTATTTCTGCTATGTCTGCTGTAATAGTGCCTGTTTTATAGCTAGATTTGATTTATCTAGTTCCTCTCTCTCTTCTTAATTAGTCTATCTAACAGTGTGCCAATATTTTTTATCTTCTCAAAGAATTGGATTTAGTTTTCACTTATTTTCTGTTTATTCTTTCTAGCTTGTTTATTCTATATTTCATTTATTTCTTTTTCTTTTGTAATAATTATTTTACTTAATTTTATTTATTCATTTATTTTATTTTAATGAGAGAGACAGAGAGACAGAGAGAGAGAGAGAAATGAGAGAAAGTGAGAAAGTAAGCTGCTGGGTCTGGGGCTTGAACCTTGGTCAGCCATGTGGGAGTGACCAGTATCTTAACCACCACACCACCTGTTGGTCCCCTCTATTTCATTTATTTCTGCTCAGATATTTACTACATATTTTCTTCTGGAATATTTTTTCTTGTTGTTTTCTAATTCCCTGAGGTGTGTTGTCAGGTTGTCTATTTACCACCTTTTTGTCTTTTTTCTTATGCACACTAATTACTCTGAACTTCCCTCTTATGCCTGCTGTCGCTGTATTCCATAGGTTATGGAATCTCATGTACTCGTTATCATTGCTTTCAGTGAATCTTATTTCTTTCTTAATTTCTTCAATGGGGTGAAGTTATTCAGGAGTATTTTGCTTAGTTTCCATTTGTTTGTGTATTTCAGAGGGTTTTATCCTGAAGTTAATTTCAAGTTTAATTCCCTCAATGTCTGAGAAGATGTTGGGGCATATTTTCTATGCCTTTGAATTTGTAAAGGCTTGTTTTGTGCCCTATCATGTGGTCACACTCTGAAAATGTTTCATGTAGGGGTGAGACTTTTTCTTAGTCATCTTATGAAAATAAATATTTTTATAATACTACTTGGATGCAATTTTGCCTTATCACATAAGAATTTTTTGATCCTGGAAGTTTAATTTTATGACATAACAATATTTCAACTGACTGAATCAGAGTTATCTACATCTATTAATCTACCAGTATATGTACAAGTACAAGTGGTGTTCTAATGGTTCATGAAGTGTGTATTATTAAAAAATGCGTATGGGGAGCCAGCAGGTGGCGTGACAGTTAAGGGCACTGGACTTCCACATGGCTGACTATGGATTGAGTCCTGGACCTGGCAGCTTGCTTTCTTGGTTTCCTTCTCTCTCTCACTCTGTTCATATCTGATAAAATTAAAATAAAATGAATAAATAAATAAAGTTAAATAAAATAATTCTTAGAAAAAGAAAACTGTGCTTGTATTTCAAAATGATTTTGCACCAAAATAAACTCACATTTTAATATCATATTTCCACAAACTATATTTTAATTGCCAGAAGGCAAGGGGATTCACCAGAGAGAGACAGAGAAGCAAAGAGAGAGAGAAAGAGAGGAAGAAAATGTCAACCAATGGGGGTCATGCCATAGTCCCTTCTGTTCCAATTCTCATCCCATTAGGGTGTTACGATTTGGGACGTGTACACACATGCAGCTGCATACTTTTTAAGCCACTGAGTCTAGGATCTAAACCATGGTTGGTCATGTGGGACCTAGCTCCCTTAACTATGCTACAGAGCAGCTTTTTAAAGTACCCGCATATATGGTGTGTGTGTGTGTGTGTGTGTGTGTGTGTATATTTATATAAATGCCAAAACCAGTTTCTTTGTAGTGTTCTTAGTTTTCTGCATTATAAAATAGGACACATTCAGCAGTGATATTATAGTTTTATTTGCATCATTAATTTTTAATAGAAGTCAATAATGCTGACTAAGATGATGTTTTCAATATAAGCCATTAATAGGCTTTAAAAAATAAAAAGGTCAAATTTCCTTAGCTTAAAAATATATACTAATTTTATAGATATAATTTATGAATATGCTGAAACCTTACTATGATTGTCAAAACAACAATTTAAAACTTCTAAGGGATTTAATGCAACTGATATTTCATAACGTATATTAGAAGTATTTGTAGAATATACAAAATATTTTTGTCTTCAGCTAATTTTTGATTACTGATTTTTAGATATCTACTTTGGACCATTTTGGAAGCTGAATTCAGAACAGTCTTAAGGTAAGGTGATTATGTGTGTGTACATTGTATTAAATTTAAGAAATAAAAATATGTGATGAAACTATATGTAATAGAATATTTATGCACATTTCTAGTTACTGAAAACCCAGTGACATTCTAGTTCATGATAACCACTCAATAACATTGGTTCTCTGTAAACGTTTTGTAATATTTCTCAATTTTTAAAAATAACAAAAATATATTATGATTTGCTTAATGACTATTTACTTAATATTTTATCAGTACCCACTCTGAGAATACCCACATAAGAAATCACTATGCCAACACACTAATCTTTACCAATTAATAATGTGGAGTGTAACAGCTGATATAACTGAGTTGTTACAAGTGGCCAGGAAGAGTGATGGGACATGTCACAAAATTATTAAGAATAGTAACATTTAGTTAATGATCCAGAATCTATTATGCACTCTATATACTTCATGCCATTTGATCTTCCAGCAATGCTATGAAGTAAAATTATTATCATTAATCTCATATTGCAAGCAGGAATCTGAGGATTATCTCAGGTTATATAGCTGTAAATAGCATAGTTACTAGTGAATGTTTGTCTAAAACCTAAGTTTTGTCTTTCAACAACTATAAAAACTAACTTGAAAAGAGCTAGGAAGTATCTTGGGTGAAAGACTAGTTTGAGGAAGTTATGAGAAGAAAATCATTTGCATTATGGTGACCATTATCAAAAAAATGAAAGAGAATATGGACATATACTATGCTAGAGACAAATTGGAATGAAGTATGTTAGATAAAAATGCAATATAAAATGTGTAACTTGAGTAGATGAAAGTGAATGGACTTATGGGAAGAGTGACTGTTCCAGCTTCAAAACTATCTCCCATTCCCAGAGTACTCCATCAGCAAAATGTTGGGCTGCATTTTATGCCATCATAGTTGAGACAACACAATCTGGTTGAGTGAGCAATAAAAACAATTAGCAAGGAAATACTAGAATTATCTTGTCCTTCCCAGGAATAAAATAATGACCTAATCTTAGTAGAGTATAAATAAAGGGAAAGGTATGCTGTTGCCAAAAGACATAAAGTGAACAAATGCAACAGAATTTATTCTGATAGTTTCAATAAAGGGCAAATGAAAGAGAAAGAAGAGTAGAAGGTTTTAAGTTTTCTTTGATAGCAAAATGGAAAGTTTTAGAAAGTGGTAGAGGGAAGAATATAAACTGTTTTGTTAGAGAACAAGATGGGTTCAATATTTCTATTTTGCTTTTCAAGTATTGATGAGAACCCAGATTCGTATCCCTTCTAGGGCATAGAAGGTTGAGTGAAGAAGAGGTAAAGAGTGAGCCCTAAATCCATTAAATATATTAACTGAAGATTTTGAGTAGGTGGTTTCTTTGGAAGAATTAACATTAAAATAGAAGAACATGAAGTCAGTATTTTAAACAGGATTTTCAGGTGAATGTTTTTGAATGAAATATAACTATGGAAGTTTGAAGATGTACTGGATCAGTTTTGTTTCAAAGGTTTAGTTTATTTTGAATTTGTTTCTTTGCTGGGCAATATAATGTTGATTTCTTTAAAGTAAGAAAGAATAAAGCATGATCATCAAACTTCATTAATAATACAATTAATAATGGCTTCAGTAGATATTTATTTCAATTTGTTACAATGCTCCTTCTCTTCAAGCATTTTCTTTCATCTGGCATTATCATAATCCTATTAATAATGCTTCAGAGAAAATACAATTAAAACAACTCTTATTTTAGAATCAAAATAGTCATTCGTTCATTGTTTCATGAAACATATGACTAGATAACAATAAAAAAGATAAGAAAAAAGCAACACTTCTTTAGACTGGATGTTTATTTTGAGACATGTTTTTGATTAAAGATAGGATTAATATAGAAATGTTTTAAGTATTTAAAAAATTTAGTATATTAGTATACTAGCATTAGTATAAAAACCCAGGTTGAAATGCTATGTATAACATAATTATAAATTTCTTACCAATTATTATTTTTTTAACTGGACATCTTCGTTCATGGATTAAATTAATTATTTATTGAGCACCTAAATTAGAGCTAAGTTCTGAAAAATCATGAAGATAATAGATGTTGTTTCTCTTTACACACAGTGTAGGAAAAAATCAGATCATGCACAGATTATTACAGCATAGTATAATCTCCTGCTATGGAAGTCCAAAGGATGGTATTACTGAATGTGATAAAGAGTCCTACGTATAATCAAGGAGATGTGAATCTTTAGTCCATAAAACTTTTGTTTGGAGATTTCTTTTTTTTTTTTTTTTTAATAGTACATGCACTCACCAGAAAGACAGGAAGAGACAGGGACACAGAAAGCAGAGAAATTACTCCCCAGGGGCGATGGCCATGCCGCAATTCCTTGTCCTCCATTTTCCTCTTGGAATCTTGGGCATGCACGTACACACACCAGGTGTGAGTTTAAGCCGCCGGGTCCAGAACTCAAACCACAGTCAACTACATGGGAGTCCAGCAATGTAGCCATTATGCCATCTGCTGGTCCCTGTCCATAAAACTTTTAAAGAAGATACAATTTCTAAATTTTGTTTAGCATTTATTTGTAGTTGAATCTTCATATGCTACCAATTTATTTTCAGAAGGTAGAGATTTAAAATGTAGAACATATTACCTGTGGTTTGATATGTATGTAACTTAAACCTTAGTACCATTGAGTGGTACTTACTAAACGGATTAAGCAGTTGAGTGAAATAGCTGTCACTTGGTGGGACCAGCAGATGGCATAATGGTTATGTTGCTGAATGCCTACGTGGCTAGCCACGGTTTGAGCCCCAGACCTGGTGGCTTAAAACTGATGGTGGGCGCATGTGTGTGTGTGTGTCCCCAAAATCTCAAGGGGAGAATAGAGGAGAAGGGATTGCAGCATGGTCATCATCTTTGGGGGGGTAGTGTAATTTCTTGCTTTCTGTCTCTCTGTCTCACTGGAGAGTGCATGCATCCAATAGCAAAAACAAAACAAAACAAAACATCTTCTAATTAAAAAGAAAAGCTATCACTTGGTAACATTTTTATTTTCTTTTAAAATTGTATTTATCTTATGTATTTTATTTTATTACTTAAGGTAATGAAAACCTGTATAGTCAATGAAATGAGTCACTTCAGTATTTAAAAATAAATTGAGGGAGGTTTAAATTATATCAAGGGTTCCCTTTCTGGCAGATGATAAATAAAAAACTCAAAGAATGGCCATAAGACAACTTTTTAAAAAAATGCTTTGCTGAGCTGGCAAGGAAAAAAAGAATTCAAAGAGGGCAAAGATAAAGTGAAAGCAGGGACTCTGAAAAATGAGCAAGTGCAAAGCTGGGAACATATGAAAAAACTTAGAGCTAGCCCAAATTGGAGTCTAATATAGGGATGATCCTTAGACAGTCAGGATCCCAAAGGGCCACACTCTAAGGGTATGCGTCTTCAGGAATTAACCTATCATTGAGAAGATACAAATATGTATAACACTATCTAGACTTTGCCACTGATATGCCTTTGGAATCTAGAAATATAAGGTAGCCTTCATTCAGCTTTAGTGTTAGAATTACCTGTATGGTTCATAAAACCTTATCCAGTAATTCAGAGTGGTTCCAGATTCATGGCCACTGGATGGATACAAAGGAAATCCTTTCTGGTATAAACCCAAATCAAAGTGTTCCCAAGATGATATTCTAAAGATGTGAGTAAATCATTTAAAGACTACAAAGGATAAAGAATAAGATAATCTCGAGAGAAAGCCAACAAAAACATGACAGATGAAGTAGACTTAAATATTTTAGATACTGGAATTTTCATTCAGGAAAAATCCTATGTTTAGTACTATGTTAATTTTCTATTGCAGTCAAAACAAATTACCACTTGTGATAATTCACTTATTATCGTACATTTCTGTAGTTGAGAGGTCTAGCATGGGTACCACCAGATTAAAATCAAGATGTTGGCAGACTGTGTTCCTTTTTGGGCTGTTTAGGGGATGATTATTTTCTTGCTTATTTAGGTTGTTGGCAAGATCCAGCTCCTTGTGGTTGTAGGACTGAGCTTGTTTTCTTGCTGCCCTAAATCAAGGACTGTTGTAATCTTCTAAAGATCATTGAATGTTTTGTCATAGGGACCACTTTATCTTTAAAACCAGCAAGAATTGGTTGATTCCTTCTCATATCACATCTCTATAACCCATAGAGTACAAGCTGGTAGTGATGCTACTAATACAGTATCCTGAAGAAATCTGTGGGTCTTTTATGCCTTTCACACATTTCATCCCATTAGACCAAAGTATGTCCTTAGATCTTTTCAAGAAAATTTCTTCTCACTTTCTGGTTTCTGCTGAGATGGCTAAGGGGATCTATGAAGTAGGAGCTATTTACAAGAGATGCTTTGAACACTGTTCACAGAGATATTAGCATTAAAGACTGTTCAATCTTCAAAGCTGTAAGTCCAAAGAACTTGAAGCAGAATAAATTAAAATTATATCTAAATACATAAAAATGAAACTGTAGGCTTCCAACTATGTAGAAGAACTAGAAGCAGCTAGAGAAACAGTGAAAAAAGCCACTAAAAGAAAAAGGCAATTAGATTGATAGGTGACTTCTAAATAGCAACAATAGAACCCAGTAGATAGGAGAATAACGGATCTATCTAGAAGAGTCCATCTCTCTGTGAATAGCTCCTACCTCATGCTGCTCTCATCTCCTCGTTACATATTGTTGTAAAAGTCCTATTTGTATTTCTTCTCTTATCCTTTAAATTCAGTTTACCATTTATAATATCTAATAAATATGGATACAAACATGTGTACAACATGTTTAATTATCCAGGTTTTCAACAATTATTCATTACCAGCTCATTGTGATATTCTTCTTAAGAAAAATCTACTGGGGCATTAGGGACATATAAAACAAACTGTCTTTCTGTCAATTTATATATCTATATCAATCTTTCATGAATTAAAAGTTATAAGCACAAAGTCGTATTTTTTTTTATTTGTAAAATAATTTCCCTCATTTTTATTAAAAACCTTTGCATTGGGCCCTGCAGGTGGCATAGTGGTTAATACACTGGATCCCCACCTGGTCAACTGGGGTGCAAGTCCTGAACCAGGCTGCTTGAAACTCATTTTTGACATGTGTGAATGCATGCCCCAAATCCTGAGAGGAAAATAAAGGAGAGGGGATTGTGGCATGGCCATTCCCCCTGTGGGATGATTTCTCACTTTCTGACTCTGTCTCTCCAATAAGTGCACAATTCTAAAAGCAAAATTCTCTCCTACAAAAAATAAATAAATAAATAAATACTTTTATATCTTTATATTGTTTACAAAGTTTTTCAACAATCCCATGGACTCTCTTCTAAATGCACAATTTACTCGAGATTTGGCCGCTATTATTAATCAACAGTAATTTGTTTAAAATCAAACATGTGCCTACTACTCTGGTTAGCACTTTTGGGAATACTGGGAAAAGTATAACAATCATATTGTATCTTTCGGTGTTATTGAGACTATTTTTATTTATTTATTTATTTATTTATTTATTTATTTATTTTTTGGAGAGATTTTCACTATAGGGCGCGTGCGCTCGCCAGTCAGAGAGAGACATAGAGACAGAAAGCGAGAAATCACCCCCCAGGAGGGGTGGTCACGCTGCAATCCCTTCTCCTCCATTCTCCTCTTGGGATCTTGGGCACGCACGCACATGCGCCTGGCGTGAGTTTTAAGCCACCGGGTCCGGGACGCGAACCGCGGTCGACTACGTGGGAGTCCAGCGACATAGCCATTACGCTAACTGCTGGTTCCCCAATTGAGACTATTTATTATATTACATTTGGCACTCTCATTTGTGTTATTTTTATTGCCCAGTTGAATTTTTTGGATTTTTAATAACTCAAGTTCTTTATCAATTATGGTAGAATGAATTATAGAATAGATATTAAAAGCTGTTGCTCTATTTCTCTGAGCATGACTAATGTAAGAAAATCTCATGACTTTTCATTACATTTTATGAAAACAAGAATTCCTTATTAAATAAAAGGAAATTCAAACAGGCACAGAAAATTTAGTGCCTGAGATTTAATGAAGAATAAAATAAAATGACTCTAAGTTTTTCATAGAGCAAACATAAGCTTTATTTTCTCATAGAATTACATAATGAGAGTTGTCTGAAATTTGAAAGATTTTTTCTAATTATTAGTGAATAATATTGGGTCATCAGAAAAGTCATGATGTATTTTTTTGTGTTTTTCTTTTTTTTGGAGAGGTTTTTGCTATAGGGTGCATGCACTTGCCAGACAGACAGAGAGAGACAGAGAGACAGAAAGCGAGAAATCACCCCCCAGGGGGAATGGCCATGGCACAATCCCTTCTCCTCCGTTCTCCTTTCAGGATCTTGGGCACGCACGCACACGCGCACGGCGTGAGTTTTAAGCCACCGGGTCCAGGACGTGAACCGCGGTTGACTACGTGGGAGTCCAGCGACATAGCCATTACGCTAACTGCTGGTCCCTTTTTTGTGTTTTTCTGTGCAAAAATGCATCATGACTCTTCTGATGATTCGATAATTTACTATATTTTGCTGGATGTATAATTTACTCTGGATAATATATAATGTCTTGTATCTCCTACAGATAAGATAAAATATTAGTATCAAACTGACTTTATTTGAACTCTGGCTTTGTAAATTACTAGCTGTGTTTCCTTATATCCATTATCTCTGCGGCTTTATCTTACCACTATAAATAAAAGCAACTGGAATTCAAATGTAATCACATGCCTTTTATTTATATATTTTTAATATAACTCAAAACTTGAAATATCCATATTAGCAGGAAGCTCAATGCCTTCTTCCTACGTGGCCCAAGATTCCTAGAGAACGGCTCCATCGGATGTAGTCTGCCCTGTTTTCAAATGCCACGCAGGGAGGAAAGCGGGAAGTCCATCTGTTGCTGTTACTGTAAATGAAGCAGCAGAGGAAAAATGGTTTCCAGCATATTCTAAGTGGTGATTTTCCGTGCCTAGAGGGATAACCTGACTGAAATGGATCTCTGCACATTTGTGAGCTTCATGGTTCCTTCTGCAGTCTAGAAATTTGGCCACTGTTTCTGTAATCTCCACCATGGTGTAGCGGCCAGGCAGGAAGGCTGCCAATTTCAGGCCCTTTGGTAGGAATGCCAAAGTCATAGTTCTGAACCCTAGTCCATAGCTAGGCTCCCCCTCACCTCATGGTGACTGCCTTGGGACCCTTGATACCCTTTCCTGCCAGCAGTCTTAATCAGGAGCAGAAATAATCCAGAAATAATCCATTGCATTGAATTGCAAAAGGCTGCTTCTCCAATCCAAAATAATCTCTTGAAAAACTTGCTAACACCTTGGTGACCCTTTCTTGAAAAGTGTTGGATGAGTAATATAGCAGGTTGTAGAAGGTTCTATACTTACATTCCCTGGAGAAAATAGGTACCTACTCTAGTTGACTGGGGAACAAAGTAGCTCTTTTAACAATTCTTTCTGGGTGACATTAAGTTCACTAACAAGGTGATTTCTCTTTCTTTTAAGTTCTGCCTCATCAGATATATCACGTATTGTGATTCTATGAGGACTAACAAGATGATACAGAGTGCTTATCAGGGCCTACTACAGAGTAAACAAACAGACACAAATCTGCTCTTTGGTCCATAGTCTTAATTTGTAGTTTAAACTTTTATTGTTATTTTCCTTTTCACATATATATTCCAAATGAGATTATAGAATCTGTAAGGGAAAAGAGTTACATCTTGATTGTTTTTTATGCCTCCACAGGTTATTTAGCATAATATCTTGGAGGAGAAATATTAATTGCTATGTAATTATCACTTTAGTGATTACTTTGATGCTGATTTTTCCACATGTAGATAATATAATCTGCTTTTTAAATTTCTTTGTATGACTTTCTGCTATCATACTAATATTATTTTTCTGAGCAGAAGCTTGGCAAGGAATGGAGATGAAATTCTAATCCAGCTATTTGCATTTTGATTACTGAATCACCTATCACTCAGTAACACTTAAATTGCTTAGAAATTTTCCTGAACACTTGAAATAATGGGTTTCCTTCTCTCTCAGAAATGGTGAGGCAGGAATACATTTGTAAGATGCATAGTGTTGCTATAAAAAAAAAAAAAAACTTAGAGAAACTTAAAACTGAGTTCTAAATCTTCACTGATATTAGTAAGAGTATGGATAAGCCATGTAATGATCTTCATGTAGCAAAAAAGAGGATGGCAATGAAGAGATCTTATAAAGATTAGAGAAATATGTGTCAAATGACCTGTAATAAGAACTCTCTCGTTTAAACAAAGGCACACTTATTTTTTAAATGTTGAAAATAAGACAAATTACTCATAATCTCACCATTTATAGACATGCTTTTGTTAACATTGTGAAAAATTTGAGGCCAAATATGCATACATTTTTAAATTATATTTTTTCACTTCATTTTATATTGCTTTATATTTTGAACCTTTTGTGTCATGAATTCTTCAGACATATTATTTTAATAGTCTACTTTATATTACTTGGACATTTCATATGGATGCATTAAAGCTTTTCTGTTATTAATTAGATTTACACCCTTGATATTTGCTAATTTAATATTCCTTACTACCTCTCATCTTGAAATACCTCCACCTATCCATGGCTTGTATAAACCCCATTATTTTGTTGAAAAAGCACTCTTGAGTGCTACCCAGGGCAAGTCTCAATACCATGTACTTTATCTGTACTGAGGGGATTTCTTAGCTGCACCCCACAATCTGCACTCAGCTTGTTCTCTCCTCACATGGCCTTCATTAAATCTCTTTTCATTACACTGTTATGATAAATTAATAGATTTCCCAACAGCAGACTGTCCTTTCACCAAGAGAGTATCTTTTATATAATTTAAAAACTTTATTTGTTAGAATTTTATTACTTAGCACTTATGATAACATCTAATATTTTTGTGCTTTGTTTGTTAGGTTTGGCTTTAGAGCTATAGATACAATGAAAGCAGTAAACTAAATCATATTCCACAGAGTCCAAAACAAGCATGACAAAATTAAAGTTAAATATAACAATGAATTGCCTTTATGTAACCCAGTAGCTAATGCTTTACAAGACAGAATCCATTTAAATTTATTGCAACAATTATCACATGGAGCTCAAACCAGCATGATAAAATATTTCAGGTATAAACATAAAGTTATTTTGTTATACTAGAAAGTATAATGATACAAAAATGGGGTAGAAGAGATCTGACACTAATTTATACAAAATTAATAATTATACATTTGGAAGGGACCATCAGCATCCTATGTCCCATCAGATTGACAGCAGCTAGTGTTAGATTACATTGTATTTGTAAAATGGAAATAGAATGGCACTTTTCTTACCATGTTTCTGAGATTCCTTCCAGCTTCAAATTATAGTACCTGAAAAATGTGTTACCGTATATTCCAGAGAAAGGATCTGTTGGTGTTTGGTGTTGCAGAGTCAATTTATGAGACCAAAGTGTCATGCCATGAGCTTTTATTCAATGGCCAAAGAATGGAGACACGGGAGCCTAGCTCTCAAATCACCTTCTCCATCTTGAGCTAGGAAGTTTAAGATATCGCAAATAGGGTCATGAGTGGACAAGATGGCTAATAATATTTAAAGTTTTTTCTGGAAAAGGCAAAGATTTCTCAGAATTCCCAAACCTGCCTCCTTTTTTTTATTTATAAGGATATTTCTGGTCATAACTATGGCGATCAACTATCATGGCACTGGTCAATGTGTCATCAACCACGGTAATGAAGTGCAATGAGGGTATAATGAGTTTGAAGGTTAGGCAACAGTTGTTCCAGTTATCATCTTGGTACCAACCGGTTCAGGCTGGTTTCTGTGTGTGTGAATGTGAAGGCCTTATCTTAACCACTGACACACATCCTATGCTGTAAAGAAATGGTGCTGTTAGGGAAGGGCTGGGATCTAATGAGATCATGAACTATACAGTGAGTGAAAAAAAAAAAAAAAAACTGTGGGGAGGGGCTTGAGTATGGTGTCACTTATACAATATACATGACACCTGCTGTTAAGTCCACACTGAGTTGACCTTTGGCATTTGTCATCTTCAGGTGTTCCCTATTGTGGCCTCTGAGGATAATATAACTTTACTCCAGGAGCCAGTGACTCTTCCCCTCCACTTTCTGAGGTGGGCACTCTCATGGAAAAGAAGCCACTTTGTCCTGTTACTACTACTTGTAATGTTATTGTTCTGTTCTACCAGGGGAGCTCTTAGAAGACTTGACTCCTAGGTCAGAGCTTCCAACTAGCACCTATGGACTATGTAAATGAATAGGAAATAGCAGGTCCCCGTGTGCATCACCAATACCCAGACTAAATTAGACCAGTTTTTGTGCTCTTTTCCTTGTCTCTTTGCCATCACTGCAGTCTGGTCCTCTGGTGCTGCCAGCTCTGGAAATAACCTAGTATCTTGCTGCTCAGTAACCTACAGGCAAGAAGACAATGCCAGTACTCCTTATTCAAAATCTTTTCCAAACCTCAGGGGAGGATTTTCTGTCTCCTACACCTACCACCAAAGAACAGTAGAGAGGAAACAGTGCCTATCTTACTTTTGCATAAATTCTCTCCAACTTTCTTTTTAAAATTCTTTTCATGTTAAAAGATCCCAGAAAACCAGTTCTGCCTGTTTTCTCAAATAACAATGGCCTTCACCCAGCCAGCCCTTTTGTAACAATTAAAGCTGAGCTTTTATTCTCAGTCAGCCAAGGGCTACCTCTAGAATTTCTGTTTTTAGATTTAACCACAACTTGTGAAAGGGAAGTTTCCTAGTTATCTATGGCAGAAGCTAAGAAGAAGCATTTTCCTCATATTCTTTATTTCAGATTGTTGCAATGTTTATTACTTGCAGTTTTGAGCTAATAGTTTTCTACCCCCTCTAACTGCTGTATTTGACAAATTTAGAAATATCAGCCTGGTTCAATGCATATAATACTGATGCTGGACCTGGTAGGGATGCTTGTTCAGGGGACCTGAAATCAGGAGGCCATACCACTTGCTACAAAGAGACAAAACTTAACGAATGGAGAAAGGAATTTATCCAGCAAGGCCAACACTGGAGAGAGAGTAGAGTCCATAACTGTCTCCCCACTACTAGACAAGATACAGAACTTATACAGGGTAAGAAGTCAGTGTGAGATACATTTAGAAACAAAGAGCAAGTAACTTTATCTCTGAGGCAAAGGAGATTTCAGCAGGATTGCAGGGAGATGTGATGGTGGGTGGTGTCAAGTGGTTAACCACTGCTTGGGGGCAGTTTTATTTCTGGGCATGCAAGTGTAGGGCGAATGATCAGGTTCCTTCCATGTAAGGGGTTTAAAGATAAACCCATATTAACAAGGCTGCAAAAGTGGAAGGTGTCAGTCAGACAACTCTTAGATCCTGGTTTAGAAGCTAGGTGTGGCTTTATAATACTTGAGCGGATAAAGTCTTCTCAGCATGTCATATGGGAGGGGGCTGGTGGAATCTTTCCCCTTCCTATCTCCCCAGCCAGGTACCAAGAAAGACTCAGGCTGTATAGTGAGGAGGCAAAGGACTAGAAATTAAGTTAAATCTTCTAAGATTTAATCTATTAGGATGGATTCTGAGATGAAGTGCAACATGGAGTCACTTCAGTTCTCTTAAGGCTTGCTTACGGTATGTATAAACAGTGGACTACTCCATAGGTGGAGCAGCCATGTGAGGGGAAATGAATAAACAGACTCCTTCCTTCCCCAAGAGGAAGGGGAGAACTGCTACCCATAAGGCTATCTCATGGGCAGGGAAGCACCAAACTCTGCCTATCTGGCTCATGTAACTTGGCTTAATGTCAGACTAAAGAAGGAAAGGTTTTTTCTTTTTTTCATGACTTTTCTGGGTAATGGGGCAGTGGTTTTCCTAGAACCACTGTTCATCCCATTTTCTGGCTTTCTTAGGATAATTTTGGTCATTATCATGGTTATTTTCAAACTTTCATAGTAGCAGGTAGGAGAGCTATCTAGCATGCTAATACCCTATAGTGAGGGTATAATGGGGAAAGTTAGGCAGTGGTCATTCCAGAACCATCTTGGTTGCAACTGGTTCAGATGCAGTTTCTCAGTCACTTCCTGTCTGCCAGATGTTGGGTGTTTAGAATACCCCTTACATCAGTTCCCTCTTGGCTTGCTCTCCCCTTAGAGATTTTACTCCTCTTAATGTACAGGGGGCTAAAGAAGGAAGGAGGTCTGCTTTCTGAAGATGCTTCATACTTATTGGTAGGTGTAGACCTGCCTATAGAGGGAGTAGATATCTCAGCCTGATCTAAGAGCAAGAGGAACAACGCAAGGTTCGAGGTCTCCTTGGATGATAGATCTGAGGTTGCGATTGGTTGGAATCCTTGAGGTGCCATCTGCTCTGTGTGGAACTGCTGCAACTTAGAGGACACAAGCTTACCAGTAGATTAAATACACAATGACAGAGTCCACCATAACAATAAAGGCAGTGACAACTTGTAGAACAAGCCTAAGGACAATATATTTCCAGTCAGGAAAGATAATGTAACCATTTACCGAAGGAGTCTTGAAATAAAGCATTTACAGCATGTGTATGGACATTAAATTTGTTAAGCAAATGCGGTACAAAATTTGTAAAAAGGTCTTCAGTGAGGCCTAAAGTCGAAGACTACACCGTATAGCTCATATGAGTCTAATTTTTAAACATGCTTATCAAGGGGTTTAAACCTCTCACAGGTTTTAAAGCCAGAAGCTGCAAACAAGCCAAAGTTCTTCAAACAGCCATTCTTGTTATCAGGCTTGCTAGCAAGAGAATACCTCTTCTTCAAAATTTAGCCTACTTGTGGGAACCAGCAGTTAGCGTAATGGCTATGTCGCTGGACTCCCACGTAGTCGACCGCGGTTCGAGTCCCGGACCCGGCGGCTTAAACTCACGCCGGGCGCGTGTGCGTGCGTGCCCAAGATCCCGAGAGGAGAATGGAGGAGAAGGGATTGCGGCGTGACCATCCCCCCTGGGGGGTGATTTCTCGCTTTCTGTCTCTATGTCTCTCTCTGTCTGGCGAGCGCACGCGCCCTATAGCGAAAAACCTCTCCAAAAAAAAAAAAAAAAAAAAAAAAAATTTAGCCTACTTGCCATATATAAAATTTTGTTCACAAATTGTCTTTATCAATGTTTGCAACTCTCAGGCCCTTTCAAACATACCCAAATCTTCAGTGACATACCTTAAACTTTCAGTATTTGTCCACTTTTCCTTTTCTGAAATAATCCTTCCAGTTTACTTTAGGACAAAAATTTTACCACACATAGGGCCAGCAGGTGGCATGATGGTTAAGGGTGCTGGACTCCCACTTGGCAGACTGTGGTTCCAGTCCCAGACCTGGTGGCTTGCTTTCTCACTTTCTCTCTCTCTCTCTCTCATTCTCTTTCACTCTGTCCCTCTCTGGTCAAATTTAAATAAATAAATCAATAATAAAGTTAAATAAAATTCTTTTTATGGGGGGAGAAGTTTTTGCTATAGGGCACATGTGCTCACCAGACAGACAGAGAGAGACAGAGAGACAGAACGTGAGAAATCACCCCTAGGGGATGGCCATGCCTCAATCCCTTCTCCTCCATTCTCCTCTCAGGATCCTGGGTGTGCACGCACACACGCCCGGCATGTGTTTTAAGCCACTGGGTCCGGGACTCGAACTGCTGTCGACTACATAGGAATCCAGTGACATAGCCATTACACTAACTGCTGGTCCCAATAATTCTTTAAAAAATATTAAAAAAAAAATTTACCACACAAAATTATTTTCTATATGAAAATTTGTTTCCCCTTTTAACTTTGCTTATCAATAAATATATCCATATTTATAACCCTGTAACTCTCTTCCTACATCTTTCTTTCCTGCTTATTTTTCTTTTTAACTTGTTTCCTCTTCTTTATAAGTTTATTTTTGAAAACAACCTTAACCTCTAATTTATAAAAAAATTATCATTATTTTTAAAGAACACATTCTTATGACTTTCTTATAATTTATTTATTTCCTATAACTTTGCATGTAGAATTGCATATATTAGAATTTAAAACTTCTAGTAACCTTTAACTCTCAGAGGCAAGCAATTTTGAATTGCTTTTCATATACCACTTTATAAATATGAATCTCATAGATTTTAAAAACATGGTTTCTTAACACTTTTTAATGTAGAGCAGAGCAGTCTTATTAATAGACCCAATATCTTTTGTCTCTATCAAATTTTAAAAGCCCAAAATACAAAATTTTAAGCTCCACGTTAATTAAAGCATTGTACTTACCTAGAGATAAAATATTTTAGGAATATTAATTAAACTTAACGTAACTTCAAGATCCCATATTACCTGAAATGTTTACCTACAATATCTCATTTATAATCCTCAAATCCTCCCCTAGGCAGTATTTCCTACCAGGCTTCTTTACAGGCAAGATAGGAGTATTACGGGGGGACTTGTATGGTATCAGAGTTAATGTGTAAGAAATTCAGTTGTGATGCACTGCAGGCCTGGGAGAACTTTTGGCTTAATTGGGTATTGCCACCTATGGGGAAGACAGTTGGATCTTTGAGCTTTATTTGTATTGGAGGCATGCTTTGTTTTCCCAGGTACTTCTATATTCCGTATATCTGGTTTATGCTAGCTCTTATGTAGGAAGGAACAGCATCAGTCCCCTTTGCATCCAGGGCTGTGGACAGACCATGAGCAAGAGATGGTCATCTCTCCCTGCTGGCTGTGGTCCTTACAGTGAATTACGGTGCCTAACCCAGACCACTCAGGCATTACAAGGAACTGGTGGGTGACAGGTAAAATCGCAGTGAAGCAGATGAAGGCAGAGTACAACTTTGAATTTGGGGCTGGCCATCTATACCCAGCACAGAACACATTCAGGGAGACAAAGGACCAGAGTGACAAGACAGAATGAGTGGCTCCCGTATCTAGCAGGACCTCACATGCTTACCTGCCACTTCAAGTGTTACCCAAGGCCACTCCAGTGACATTTCCAGATGTCCAAGGGGAGCTGTGGGGGGGTCTCCGGCCCTGTTAATTCTCAATTCTAGAGGACATCATAGACAGGATTCCCAAGTTCTCCTTGGAGTCCAGGCATTCCCATTTCCAGGGACCAACTCCTCCACACTAGGGATAGGGCCTCGGTGGGGGGTAAGAGAAGGTTAGTTTTGAGTGGTGCCTTTTCAATGTCCAGACTTCCTGCATAGGAAACATCTAGCATCTCCTCAAGGCTGAGGCCTCTGACCTAGGTGTCCCAGATCCTGCCCTTAGGTGGGACTTAAATTCCCAGTCTGCAAGAGTACCCTGAGAGACTCAGGCAAATATGTCTGCAGCCAGTATTAGGACCTTTTGTTTCTCCCTCTAGGCTCTTGTGACCTCTCCCACCCTGTCAAGTTGTCATTGACACTGAAGGCTGCCTCCTGGAGGAGCTTAGAAAGACGTGCCTGTGGGCTCCTGGCAGTTTTCTGGTTTCCTCCTACTGATCCATGGCCGATTGACTGATAGAATATGTGGCCAAAAGAGTTTGGCCTTCTGTGCTACTTGGGTCTATGTAGGTAAACTTCCTAAGGGCTTCAGTAGTTTGCCTTTGAACAGGACAGGGTTTTTTTTTCTTTGCCCCAAGTGACCTCTCAGACCCTATCATAGGTTATTGACTTGATTACACATTCCTTCATCCCTCCACTAAGAAAGTGTTTTTTCTGAACCACATGCCTTGGGTCATGATAGTCCCAGCATGGATCTTACTCAGGAGTGGCATCCTCACCTGTCCTGTAAATTCCCTATTGCCCATCTCCAGCATGTTGGCAGCGTGGGTATTAGCAAACTGTCTGGTTTCCAGAATTATCTATTTTCTGGAATACATCAAGTAGGAAAGTTGACCTGGCTGTCTATCCAGACCTGTCAAAGAATAGTGTTAAGTTGACAAACCCATCTATGGATTTCTCTAGGTTTTCCTGGAAACTTCTCAATTTCTGTCTATACAGTGCAGAGTCCAATATGGAGAAAGGACCTGGACTCAAATCAGTCCACCAGCCCCATCCAGGACTTCACAGAGTGGGCAAAGCTTATCAAACCTCTGTGAGTTGCAGGAGTCCCCATTTCAGGTGGTTTAGGTTTTTTTTTTTTTTTTTTTTTTTCTGGGCTTAGCATAGCTGTTTCACCCAAATAGGGAGGTGGGCTCAGAGGAGGAGCTGAGGATGCAGATCCTTCAAATGAGGGAGAACATCCTTCTTCAGAGATTTTACCAGTAGGATCCTCATCTGGTGTTCCTCCTCGTGAATTAAAGACTCAGCAACCCTGTGTTCAAGCATATCCCACAAGTGGGTTATTAAGGATGTCTGGGACCAGATTCATAGAATGCATGTGAGTCAGACACATTCTACATTGGTTTTCCATTTCTGGGATGTGGTGTAAAGTCATGAAGACCCATACGTACAGGATTTTCTCAACTTGCCCTGTTTTGCAAAACAAGTCAAGCTATAAAATGGTATTGTAGTTTAGAGACCTGGTTTTTTTGCCACTGCTTCTGGTTCCCCAACTTACATTGTGGCCATTCTGTATTACAGAAAAGTGTTTCTTTACCTTAAAACCTTCATTTTTAAAGAGATACCAATTAGAAGGCAGCCCAAGGGCGGGGGGGGGGGGGGTTTGGAATGTTGCTGGTGATAAAGTTTATAGCTAATTAAGAGGGGCCCTATTGATGGTCTCCGTGTCTTCCTACCTGGTTGTGGGAATTGTACTTATCTACCTCATTCTGTCTGGGCTTTCAGTTTCTCTGCAATGTCAAGAGCCATCACAGAAATAAGCAAAAGTATTCTATGGGGCACTTGCTTAGGTGCCCAAACTCCACAAAATCACAGAGATTTCTCACTTTTACCCAGAATCCATTGTCAGTTAGTCAGAGGCTGACATCTTCCCTAACTTCATAGCAACAAACAGTGATTCAACAAGCAGACCAGGAAAGGGAATGGGATAGGTGTACTTTCAGAGTGAAGGTTCCCCACCCAAAGCTTTGGGCAAAGGAATGACACAGCAGCAATCTTCTTCTCTGTAGCAACACTTAAGAGAGTTACAGACTAGTTAGAGGGTAGAAGAGCCAAAGGGCTTTTCCAGTAGATGTGGTGAAATAACGGGGACAGAAAACCAGTTTGGCAGTCTGCAAAACTACCTGGCACTGAGTATTTGATGCAATCAGGGTTAGTACGAATGGAGTCTTGACCCAGTAGCAGGCCAAATGGGGAGACGTCCCTCAGTCTACTTTTGTTACCCAACAACCCGGATGCCATTTACTCCCCATCAGAGTCCCAGATGCAGTATGTTGGGACAGTGCTTGGCCCTGAACTAGTTGAGCCACATCATGTGGGGGAGCTGTCCTTTAGCCTGTAGCTCTCAGTATCCTGAATGTGGTATATTCCCCACTGGTGTGCTGGATGTGGTGTCCTCCCAACTGATGTCCCAGATGTGGTGTTCTCCTGACTGATGTTCCAGATGTGGTCTGCTCTTGAGAGATGTCTGGATTTGGTGTGTTCCCATCCCACATGGGTGTATTAGGACAGTGAGCCCCATCGGAGCCTCTGAGCTGGCTGAGCCACTTACTTTTGGCAGACTGGAGAGAACAGGAAAGGTCACATACCAGAGAAAGAGGTGGAAGAGAAAATTTCCTCCAGGAGATGTACCCATCACTCATGACCAATTGGTACTGCACAGATTCAGTTCGGGGTCCAGTTGGAGGGTCTTCCAAAGATCCCTTCATTGTTGCCAGAAGGATGTTGCTGGGGAGACCCAACCCATGGGTTCCTTGACTTCTTGCAGAAAAGAATTCAAAAGTGAGCTAGTGAGGGAGAGTGAAAGCAAACTTATTATAGAAAGTATGCAGAGCGGGCTATTCCATAAGTGGAGCAGCCATGTGAGAGGACATGTGTGAATGGTTTCCCTCCTTACTCCAAGAGGAAGGGGAGAACTACTACCTGAAAGGAAAGATAGAAGGGCTACCACACAGGCTGGGCAGCACCAGAGGCTGGTGGGTATCTGGCTTGCAAGGCCTGGCTTCATGCAAAGCTAAAGAAGGAGCAATTTATTCACTTTTCTGGGAACGGGGGATGGTTTTCCTGGAACCACTGTTCCTCCTGTTTTCTGGCCTTACCAAGAAAGTTCCTGTCATCGCCATGATTATTCCAAACTGTCATGGTGCATTCTGCCTGGGCTTTCAGTTTCTCTGCAATGTCAAGAGTCATCACAGAAGTAAGTGAAAGCATTCTATGAGGCACTTGCTTAGGTGCCCAAACTCCCAAGTGGGAGTGTTATCTAGCATGCTAATAGCACACAAAAGGGTATAAAGAATCTGAAGCTTAGGCAGCGGTCATTCCAGGTGCCAACTTGATTCCAACTGGCCTAATCTCTCAGCCACTTCTCGTCTGTCAGAGACGAGAGGTACCTCAGTTACCTCCTATCTCACTACGTGGTCTGAAATTGCCATTCTTAACTTTATGGATGCTCTTTGTAACTGAAATTAGACAAGTGTCTCTAATAGCTCAGTTAAAATACATGTGGGCACTGACTTCTTTTTTTAATGCAGGAGTATTGACTTAATTAGTAGTCTAACTGAGGGATAAATTCGGCTGAAACAACCAATATGAATATTTCTCTAAATATTGCAGTATACCTATATTTCCTTATGCTAAATTCTATACCATTCATTTACATTCATCGTCCTTTCTTTTTTTTTTTTTGGAGAGGTTTTTGCTATAGGGCATGTGCGCTCGCCAGACAGACAGAGAGACAGAGAGACAGAAAGCGAGAAATTGTTAACGGATGGAAAAGTGTTGAGCTGCGTTGTGAAATCCTTGGTTCTTTGGGTCCAGATCACTAAAATTAGAGACCTGTCCCTAGGCGCAAAATGAAACCGCAATCACGAATGAAGTAGATAGGAAAGAAGGTTTAATAGAAAGAAAAGAAAGGAAAGAAAGAAAGTACACCCAAAAAGGTTGTTGGGTGGGCGGATTGCCAAGTGGCAACCGAGTTTGATACTGGTCAACCGTTATTCTTATTACTAGAGGTCATGAATATTCATTAGTGGGCGGCCCCTTACGCCGCCTATGTTCTTCCTTTAAATTTGAATCCACACGTTCTTTCCTGCACCTATGCACCTTCCTCACAGGTAAAGTGAGGAATTTGATCACCTAATTACGTACGCCCAGTGCGAGTCAGGTTGCCTCAATTAGATCGCCCAATTAGTCTATCATATTAATGACCAAAATGCTTGCTTGGGTCCTTTCCATAAAAGAAAAATCTACGAACTATCCCTGTATGCTTCCCTCAAGCCTTAAGGAAGGAATATGGCAAATTACCTCACCCTCCTGGCACCTGAAGCTAGATGAGCCTTTCGCTTTTCTCTTAGGGCTGCCCGCTCGTGGCTAACTAACTGCCTACCACAAAATCACCCCCCAGGGGGGATGGCCATGCCGCAATCCCTTCTCCTCCAGTCTCCTCTTGGGATCTTGGGCACGCACGCACATGCGCCCGGCATGAGTTTTAAGCCACCGGGTCCGGGACGCGAACCGCGGGCAACTACGTGGGAGTCCAGTGACATAGCCATTATGCTAACTGCTGGTTCCCATTCATCGTCATTTTTAACCTTCACAGAAAGCCTGTGAAGTAGTAGTTTGTGTAGGTTCACAGAACTAACTACTACTTATTAGTAATAGAATTACAAGGTAATATAGATACCACACCATTTTGTTAGGTTATACAGGAATGGTCTTTAAAAATACCTTAAATGTCAGAAAATAACCTACCAACATTTTCCCAATAAGTACTGGGAATGTGTCGCTGCCTGTGTGATAGTCTGATGACGTATTCTTGGAAGAGAGGTTTGTATTAAAGTGAAAGAAGGGCTCCAATTTCTGAAAATGCAGTCCATGCAAACCCCAGCTGCTGCAAGGTTCCCGTCATGTCCTTAGCACTGTTGCATATGCGAAAGAACATGGAATATTGTGCTCTCCATCAAAGATCTCATAATTCATGTGAGGAGATGAGATTAACCTGAGGGATTAATAGGAAAAAAATTAAAAATTAAGTGTTAGGTACTGATCATAGGAATTTAGACAAGGAGGAGAACAGTAAGACCAGTGTCTTTTGAGAATGTTTTCTAAAGGAAATAATGCATAAGTTGAGCTTTGGGAAAAACAAAACAAAAACAAAAACAGAAAAACAAAAATAACAGAGCTGGAGTAGATCTCTGCTACTGTGTTCGCTGTTAAATTTTCTTGGAAGTGTTACTTAAACTCTTCAGACCACAAAAGTTGAGGCAAGGTCTACTTTACTCACTGCAGAGTTATTGTGAGGATTAAATAAGATTTTTATAGAAAGTACTTAGAGCATTTTGTTTTATATCTAATTTCTATCTTTTTTTTACTGTTTAATCACTTTAATTTGTCTTTCCTCTCTTTTGTGAGATAAATAAATTCTGAATATAGACAAAAAGAAATTGAAGTATTCAAAAAGGCAGGGAAGGAAAAACATTATAAATCAAAACACTAAATAGGCACAGAGAACTTTGAGGGCACAAAGTTTAATCTGTGGAGTAGTAAAAATGATACATTCTGAATTTCCAAACATTTTACCTTTATGCTACTTTTAATTGTGATTTACAAGTATTTGTTTTATATGTATTATTTATAATATTTATTAACAATGTCTTGGCTGCTTTTTTTTTTCTTTTTTCTCAGAGAGAGAGAGCAAGTGGGAGGCAGCGTAAGACTTTTTGACAGAGTCTCACCACATGTGGTGCATCTTGCCCCAGCCTCCAAGTTAGGCAGAACCGTATGCCCATGCCATCATGAAGCCTGTTTTGTTTGGGCCAGGAACTTAACCTGGGCCTCCCGTGAGGCCCCAGCCATCACGCAACAATATCATCAAGCTTATACCAGCATAGTTAGGCTGACTACTTTTTCTATTTTAGCTGTAGTTATTTGATTTAACCTCCATAAGCTTTGACACAGTTCCTTGCACATTGATATTCAGGAAATGGTTGTGTATTCTATTTCTTCAGTATCTACTGTGTGTATAAAATCAGGTTATACAGGGAACCAGCAGTTAGCGTAATGGCTATGTCGCTGGACTCCCACGTAGTCGACCGCGGTTCGCGTCCCGGACCCGGTGGCTTAAAACTCACGCCGGGCGCGTGTGCGTGCGTGCCCAAGCTCCCGAGAGGAGAATGGAGGAGAAGGGATTGCGGCATGACCATCCCCCCTGGGAGGTGATTTCTCGCTTTCTGTCTCTATGTCTCTCTCTGTCTGGCGAGTGCACGCGCCCTATAGCGAAAAAAAGAAACCTCTCCAAAAAAAAAAAAAAATCAGGTTATATAGATAAGGTGGATAGAAGCAGATCATGAAGCACTTTGAACTCGGACATCAAGTTTTGAAATTCACGAGATGGGAAATAAAGCCTTATTTCTCCTTGTTACTCTAAATTAAACCTCACACTATCATGTTTCAATGAGAATAAGCCAAACCCTGTCATTCCTTTGTTCTTCTTTTAACGTGGCTTCCTCTTCTTCTTCTTCCCTCTCTCCAATTTGGAAAATATCTACTCTAATTCCAATACTCAGTTGAGTAAAACTCTTTCTGACCTTTTCTACCCTTCAGGGAGATTACTTTGGTCTATCTTTATTGCTTCTCCTGAATCGGGTACTTATTTTTATTACAACACCTATAACATGTATCTATTTGTTCAGATCTTTCCTTACTATATTAGAAATAGAAATTTTTGTGGGGTGGTGGTTAGTAGAGAGAGATCAAGAAGAATTTCATAATTATTCCACCATTTAGGATTATATGGATTGTGTAAAACTAGAAAATCTTTGGGATCTTGACGAAATAAGGAATTTAGTTTATTATCACTACTATTATGCAAGGAGGAAACCAACAGAGATAAATATGCTCTTTGAGCAGCACTTTTCATGAATATTTTTTAGTGATGCCTGTAAGAGACAGCAACATTATTTTTGTATTGCTGGAGTGCTTGGAGAGTAATGTCCTGGTGGCAGCATAAACAAAAGACAAAGGCCAGTTTGTTTTTATATCTAAATGGAGGATTGTTGGGGAAGAGTTGTGCCAGCCAGTACAGAGTGGAATAGTGTTTTATTCCTCTCAAGATAGATAGATTGCTGAATTGCCTGAGTTCCTGCTGTTTTATAGCCTGCCCCTTGAATTCAGAAATGAATAACTACTCTTTTTCTTCTTGAATGGCTGGTGAGAAAATATATCATTTAAACGAAACTGAACTAATAATATTGTTACTAAAGAATGTGCTCACTAGGGATTTAAACCAAATATGTTACCAAAAACATTGAAGTCTTATTTATTAAATATTGTTTTTTTTTTTTTTAAATCATGTAACTTTTAAAACAGAATGGAAAACCAGCTACTGTGTTAAACTTTTAAGGTGTTGTTTCTTCAAAGGAAATGAGCTAAAATTTACATCAGTGGTAAAGCCATTATTTGAAACTTTTGCTGGGTACAATTTCATACATTTAATGCACATCTCTTTTGTTGTTGCTCATGTTAGAGTTCACGTGCATGCGAGAGGGAGAGAGAAAAAGGGAAAGAAAAGCAATCTCCACAGAAGTTGGTCATACACTGATTCCCTTCCTCCAGTCTTCCAGCTCACCAGGATCTTGGGTATCTATTCAAGTGCCTGGCATATTTCATAGCTTTTAGCTGTGCATTCCAGTGTGCTAGTAACTACATCACAGAGTTTGGGTCAACAAATATCTCTTCAGTGCAGTAGTAATAGTCTCTGGCAGGGACAGAAGTAAAAGAAAGCATAGTTCCCACAATCAATTAACAAATAGGGAAAAATCAACAAATAGGAAAAATCATTACATGTACAGAGGATTGTAACAGGGTGATAAAAAAATTGCAATGACTATGAGGAGAACGAAGGGAAAGATTTCTTCCAGTACTTTCCATTGGGAAAGCATGATTGAAGAAGCCTTCTCAAAACATGGAACTTGAAAAAATGACTCTCCCAAGTGAGGAAAGAGGAATTAGAAAAGAGAATTTGAGTTAGATCCTGGAGGTCTTTGACTACCAAGAGAGAATTTTATTTTTGTTCTGTAGATATAAAGGAGTTGTGATGATTACTTTTCTGTATCAATTTGGCTATGCTATAGTACTCATTTATTTAATCAAACATTAATTTAGGTGTTGCAATGTAGGTTAATTGTAGAATAAATGACTTTTTTTTTTTTTTTTTGGAGAGGTTTTTCGCTATAGGGTGCGTGCGCTCGCCAGAGAGACAGAGAGAGACAGAGAGACAGAAAGCGAGAAATCACCCCCCAGGGGGGATGGTCACGCCACAATCCCTTCTTCTCCATTTTCCTCTTGGGATCTTGGGCATGCACGCACACACGCCCGGCGTGAGTTTAAGCCACCGGGTCCAGGACGTGAACCGCGGTCGACTACATGGGAGTCCAGCGACATAGCCATTATGCTAACTGCTGGTTCCCTAGAATAAATGACTTTAAGTAAAGCACATTGCTCTCCATACCATGGGAAAGCTTTATCCAATCCCTAGAAGATCTTAGGAGAAGAAATTAAAGATTTCCAGAGAAGAAAATTCTGCTGTAGTGGCAAGACTAAAGCATCAACTCCTGTTGAGTTTTCAGCCTCCTAACCTGCCTTATATATTATATAGAATATATGTGTGTGTGTATACACACACACACACACACACACACACACACATATATATATATATATATATATATATATATTCTGTTGCTTTTTTTGGTATTCTGAAGCACCACGACTGAATGAGGAGTTATTATAAATTTTGAACAAAACTACATTTATTACCTTTCTGACAAAAATTAGACCTTATCATTTTAAGCTTTTATTATATATAAATTAATGTCATATTTATACTACATGCTATGTGGTGAACAGAAGCATAAAACGTAGTGTCAGCAATCAGAGATTTCTGCAAGAATGGCTAACATTTTAACACTCCTGTGTGGCAGGCAAAATGCTAAAGATTTTTCAGATTCTTTTATTTAACCAATTGACCATTCTTATTAGGTAGATATTATTTATGTAGCTACTATTGTGTTTCCAATGTAACAGATACATAAAGTAGATTTAAAGCTAGTAATTATCATGCCCAGGCCCAAACCTGGGCTATAACACATGAAATGTATATTTTGCCTCTGAAATGCACATTGAAAAGTACATCTTCTCCTAATGAAAAATAATTTGACTAAAATCAATGACCAGTGAACAGAATAAAACTATGGTCTTAAATATTCACGTAGGAAAACATAAGCAACCATGTTTCTTGTAGAAAAGGGTTTCTAAGTAGAGGCGGCCTTATGGATTGTAGAAGAGGCTGATAGTTTAAACATAAAAGTAGAGATACAGTTTAGGTCGTGATTATTGGCTCTAAAAATAAGTCAGAGGAATCACGGTAGTTTCCAAACCTCAGTCATTTTCACACCACATTTAAAGAAATTTGCTTCAAGTTATTAATAGTACCATTCAAAGTATGGCAACATCAGCACCAGCATTACCTGGGAGCTAGCTAGAAAAGCAAATATTGAGGCCTCACCTTTGAACATATGCAGCGAAGAACTGCATAATGTCATTTTGGTCAAGGATAGACTGTATGAGACCATAAAGGTCCCGTAAGTCACAGCAGGCTACGCCATATAGCTAGGTGCATAGTAGGCTATATCCATGTAGATTTGTGTAATTACACTCTGTGATGTTCACACAATGACAGCATCACTCAGCGGTATGTTTCTTAGAACGTATCCCATCACTAAACAATGTGTGCTTGTATACGAAAATCTCTGTTTTCAATGAGTTCTCCAAGTAGTTTATGCTCACAAAACGTTTGGAAAGTATTGTTCTAGAACCACAAGAACTTGCCAAGAAGGGTCTCATAATGTTGAGGAGAATTTTCCCAGAAGAAGCAGAATAAAGACATCAAGCAGGAATCATCAAGCTGGAATTAAATATAATTAATAATGGTTGATGAATGTTCCATTGTAGGCTGAGATGTAAGGTGAGAATCTGGGACAAAAATAATTTCAGGAGGGACAGAACCTAAGTAGGATTGTGCTGAAAATGTAATTCTCTCACTTAAATGAAGAATGTTGACACAAAGTCAGAACAGGTCACATAGCATAGGCCAAGAAGTCAGATTGATATGTGTCAAGGATCAAAGAATTAAAGATTAGGGAAGGCATGACAAGTCAAGGAGGCAAAAATCCTGGGCCAAAATAACAGCTATTTTAGAGAGAAACTGTAGATGTAAGAGTCTGTAGCCAAAGGTTCAAGGTTGAATATAAACTATTTACTTGGAAGCAGTTGCCAATTGTTCATCCTAAAGAGCCAGGTCCTGTTAATAGCTAATATGATCATATCTTGTGCCACTGATTAATTTGTTAATTAAAATAATGGGTTCCCTTAAGGTGCCAAAGACTGATCAATAGCAGAGATGCAAAGTGAGACAAATGTGATCTGGCAATAAGGAAAGTCAGACATTAGGTAAACAATTATATTAGTATAATTTAATGTCAATTAGTATAAGTTCTAGGCAGAAAAAGTGTGAGTATGGTGAAAATGAATCACAGGACACCTAACCTAAACCATATGGAAGAAAGGTAGGAAGATGATTAAGTTGTTTCCCAGAGGAAGTAAGTTTTATCCAAGATGATGTGAAATTAGCTAAGGAGAGAGTGAAAAGAAAAATATTTTAGGCCAAAAGAGCAGCCTGTTCAAAGAGTCTGTATACATTAGGATATAATAAGAGGATGCACAGGGTAAGTGGAATATAGAGAAAAAGGAGAAAGTAGCAATGATGAGGCTAGTAATGAAACAGGACTTGCCATGGCCTGCTGAAGACATAGAATGGCATCATAATTGCGATAGAAAAATGCTGAAAACTTCTGAAGCCAAATGATGACATCTGCATTAAAAATACTCTTCTACATGCTAGGTAGAGTTTTGTTGTAGATCACACAGGGAAATCTTTTAGGTGGTTATTGCAGTAGTTAAGCAAGAGATGATGATGGCTTAGACTGGGTTAATGACAATGAGGACAGAAAGAATGCAATGCATCCAACATATATTTCCTAAGGATAAAGCAGTAGGCTAGTGGTCACAAAGGAAGAAGAAAATATAAAATATGAGTTCTAGGGAGCAGATGAATGGAAACTGGTGCCATAATCTAGAAAAAGGAAGACTGGAGAGAGACCAAATTTTGAGAGCCAAGTTAGGAGTTCAGTCATGGACTGCCTGAGCTTGAGATGCCTGATAGATACCCACCTGTAAATATAATGTATGTAAATGAGTTGGTGAGTCTGGAGTTCAGAAAAGACCTTTTGAATGGAGATATAAGTATGGATTAATTATACATGATAGGTTAAGTTCTCAGAGTGGATAAAAATGCTGAAGGAGAGAGGACATAATGAAAAAAGATTTCCCTCCTTCAATTTTTAGAGGGTGACAATAAAAATCTTGCAGTGGTAAAGGATACTAAAAGACAATGTACAGAAAGATGAGAGATAAAAGAGAAGAATGTGTGTCCTAGAAACCAGTGGAAGAGATGTCCCGATTAAGGAGTCAGTAATTCTGTGACAGTGTCAAGGGGCTAAATAGAATGAACTGATGAGAGACTGATCATCATCCTCTATTGTGTTACACTGATTGTACTTTCTTAGTCAGTCTCAATGATTTGTACCCACATATACTTATTTTTTTTTTCAAGCTAGAAGTCTCAGTGTTATTCTTAATATATTCTCTACTATCGCTAAAATAGAACCCACATTTTAAAAGAATAGCATCTTTAAAGTAATGAGAAAAACGAACATACAAACAAAAACAGTCTATATGTAACCATATATCTAGCAAAAATCTCTCTCAAAAATTCAGCCTAGAGACTTTTTCCAGACAAACAAAAGCTACATGAATTCACTGATCACAGATCAGCATCATGTGTAATAATGAAGGAAGTTCTTTAGGCAGATGATACCAGAAGGCATTTCCTGGAGCAATTCAGTATGGAGACAGGAGTATCAAAACCTATTTTCTATCCACGGTGCTCTCTTATCAGAAGATGAAAACAAGATAAGCATACATTCTGCTGTCATACTAACTATACACAACTATATCTATATCTATATATAAATGAATGCCAATAAATTAAATTTGTATGTAAGTCTTAGGTTATTGGAGCATCACTGGAGGAAAACAGGCATTGGAAGGTTGTTGGAAACATTAGATTTGATAAATCATGAAAAGTACTTAGAATAATACCTGGCAGATATAAAGGTAAATATCTATAGCCTTTGATAATGTATATATAATAAAATCTATTACCAATAATCAAATCTATTATTTAATGTTTGTATACATATTTTATATTTGTATACATGATAAAAACTTATCGAGTACTTAACACAGTATATCCATAATAAAATCTATCACTTAGAACTTGCACTAAGATTAACTCTATCAGCAAGTTAGAGTATAAGATAAGGTCACAGTATGTTCAATATTGAAATTAAATTACTTTATTTTTTTCATAATTTGCCAGAAGGCACACATGCACTCATTGGAGTGAAAGAGAAAGAGGGAAAGAGAGAGAGAGAGAAAAAAAGTACTCCCCATGGGGAATGATCATGCTGCAATCCCTTCTTCTCCATCAATGGAAGAAATTGAGGCATGTATGCACATGTGCCCAGCATGTTTTTCATGCCCTCTGGGTATGAGACTTGAACCACGATGTTGGTTATGTGGAATCTGCTCACATAAACACCAGGCCATGGGCTAGCCTGCAAATGAAATTATTTTAAATACCTGATAAATATATATTTTTCTTTTGCATTAGTAGTTTGTGAGAATGTTAAATAAAAATAAGCAAACAACTATAATAACATTTGTAATGTTTTTTGGCACCAGATAACTCTTGTGTTTCTGCACTGGGCTTTTTAATGAGAGAGAATATTTTCTGAGTCATTAAAATCTGACAAAACAAAAGGACTCAGAAAATATGGCTGAAATCCTCAGAAACATGAGAAATAGGTATTTACTGTAAACCTATGTTATACAAGCTCTGTGACAGAAGTGTGTAATACAGAAGGACAAAGCACAGTGCCAGCTTCGGGGAGTTTATAGGGCAGTAGTAACTAACAACATGGAACCTTCACCATGTAGATGCATTATGCTAGCAAAGTTTTTCCTTGCTTTTTCATTTAATCAATCCTCACAATGTTTCTGTGATATAGATATTATCATTATTAGTATTTTCATTTGACAAATAAATGTATTGGGGTTTAAGGAGTTTAAATAATGTAGCTATGAACAAATAGCAAGCAAATATATAATATGACATCCAATTCTAGAGTATAAGGGAAAAAATGTATTCTTACAACAATTTATACATGGCCACTTCTCTCCTTACAACTGTTGGGGAAAGTAAGGAAGACACATTTGAAAATATGAACAATACAAGTTAGGTAGAGAAAAATACCCTTTACTTCCACTTTTCTAAAAAACAATATTCTCTACTGTAAGCAAAATGTGTAAAATTACTACGCCTTAAAGATTAACAAGCTGCCAAACTGAGGGAGGTTTACCCAGTGTTGATAGAGAAGGAAAGTGACCGCTTAATCACCAAGAGAACAGAAATAGATCATATCCTGGTAACCAGAAGTTAGAGAACTTAAAACCTTCAAGGTTTTGCAATATATCTGGCAGTCATCTCCACACCAGATGGAACACATCAGCCTTAACTACTAGAAAAATAGGAGCGAGCTAAGAGAATTCTCAAAGAACTGAGGAGAATCTCCCCGGAGAAAGCAAAGTAAAAACAACAGCTAGAACTGTTTGAATTAATAATAACTAATCAGTGTTCTGACTTAACGCTGAGGCTAAGTGGGAATCCGTGACAGTAGAGAGTTCAGGAAGATCAGGACATAGGTTGGGTTGTGGAAATGATAAAACCTTCCCACTTAAGAATAAATTACTTCGGACACAAAGTCAGAGCAGAATGTGAGTAACAAAAGGTTGAAGTAGAATTGGGGGGAAAAGCAAAAACAAAAACAAAAACAGAAAAGAAAAGAAAGTCAGGAGGACAAAATGTGGGCCAGAGACAAGTAGCACAGGTTTTTAGAGAGAAGTTTGCGCACAGTATCCTTAGCTAGAGGTCTGAAGTGGAAAATAAGCCACTTACTAAAAGGCTGGCAACCTAATTCTATCTGGTTCATTTCATTTTGATGACTGATAATTCAAACTTAGAGAATCAGATCCTCTGAAACAGCACACACGGTGCCGTTGATACATCAGCTAATATCATTTGTTACCTTCTCTGTGCCAATCACAGTGATAAACACCAGGCCAATAATAAATGAAAGGCAAATGAATGAAATATGGTTTCTGTTCTAGTGGAAATTACGTTGTGGTAGGAGAGTTAGGCATTCGTATATTATTATAAAATTAGGTGGATGGTTACAATTTTGATCAGAACAATATAGACTAGGTACTGAGAATGAATCACAGAAAGACTTATCCAAATTTGCAAGACAGTAAAGAAGAAATAACGTGAAGGTTACATCCATTCACCTACCAAATATTTATAGAAATGTAAATTCTTTAAGTCAGGAAGAAAAAAGGAGATGACCAATGTGGCTGGAATATATTGAAGGAAGGAGAGAAAAGGAAAGATGAGGCTAAAGGGATGGTTAGGGGACAACAGGGTTCTATAAGCTATATTGAAGTCCTAAAATATTAATCGTAGTGGGACAAAACTGAACTTTTTATGCCAGTAAATAATATGATAGCATCAACATTTTTAAAAGATCCTTTCAGCTATTCTTACCTAGCATTTGGTGTGGATTAGCAAGCAGTGGAGTGGCCATTACAGAGATCACCTATAAGACTATTTCAGTAGTTTAAGCAAGATGATAATGGTTTGTGCTTTGTTGTTGACATTGATGATAGAAAAAGAAAATGGATTCAGTATCTACTTAGAAGTTAGAAAAGTGTGTTGTAGCCATAGGCTTCAAGCATGAGTAGATAGGATAAGATGGTGTCATTTACAAGGGTAGGAAGCTGAAGGAAGACTAGATTTGGGAGAAATATTAAGAGTTCAGTTATTTCAATCCAAGACAGTTAAAATATTAAGTTGATTTGCCTGTAGTTTAGAAAACATCTTGGGAGGCTGGCAGGTGGCATGATGGTTAAGGGCACTAGACTCCCACATGGCCAACCACTGTTCAAGTCCTAGACCTAGCGGCTTGCTTTCTCACTTTCTCTCTCTTTCTCTCTCTCTCTTTCTCTGTCTCACTCTGTCTCGCTCTATTCCTCTCTGGTCAAATTAAAATAAATAAATAAATGGATAAATAAAGTTAAATAAAATAATCATTTCAAAAATAAAAAAGAGACATTTTGGCTAGAGACCAAGTTTGAGTTCATCAGCCTGTATATGATTTTTCAAGAATAAAAGATGATCTATCTGTTTTTGGCATGAGCAGATGAGTGAACAGTGGTACCAGTTTGTTAAGATAGGGAATATGAAAGGGAAAGAAAGTTGAGTCATAAAATTCCTGAGTTTAAAATGCCTGGGAGATACCCTAGATATAAATATCAGGTGGACTGATGGATCTGGGGTTCAGAAAAGACATTTTGCCTGCAGATGTAAGTGGGGATTAATAGTACATGATCATATTGAGAATGTATGGACATATCTACAGAGAGAATATGAAATTAAAAGAAGAGAGGATAGAACTCAGAAGAGAGGAGAGGGTATCAGAGAAGAGGAAAGAATAGAGGTGAGAAGAGGAACAAGGGGGAGAGAAGAGGATGAGGAAGGAAGGAGAAGGGAGAAGGCAAGGGAAAAAAATCTTTAGGATCACAGATCTTTAAGGGTGAATAAAAGTGGATAAACTGATAAAATGGCTGAAGAAGCAAGGAGGTAACTAGAAGGATATGGTATTTCAATATTCAGATGAAAGATGTTTCAGTTATGAGGGAGTACTGGAGGGTCAAGGAGGAAGAGAGGTGTATAGTTCACTATCCTCTCTCATTTTATGTGTATTTTACCTTTTGGATTGTCCATTTTGGTTGGTGTCAGCATCCACTGATTTTTCTCAAGGTAGAAAAGTTAATATTGTTCTGAAAGTTTCCTCTTTATTCACTACGTGGACTCAGCCAGAGAATCCTATCAATCCTACCTCAGGATTGTCTTTGGACTCTTCTTGCCCCTTTATACTTCTGGTCAATGCCTCCTTTAATATTTTGTTGAACTTTACCATTTGGCTACCACATATATTTTTAAAGCTTCATCTCCTTAGACATCCTTTAAATCTAAACTATCTTATTTATATGTTATTAAATCTGCTTCTATTGACTATCTACTCTCTTAACCAAGGGGAACTTTTTCTTCCTCTTTTTAATATATTGTAATCTTCTAGATTGTAGGTTGTGTGTAAAAGAATTATAGAAGCTAACATAAAATAATATAGAACATGTCGCTCCTGTCAAGTCCAGTCATGGGGGTGAGTCAGTGTAATTTCTAGTAGATCCAGATTTAGGCTCTATTATTAAACTCTGGGATTTAGTTCACTACTGGTTTTAGATATTTTAAAGGGTAGATTAAAGAATTTCTCTTTATAGGACTTGGGGTCTGAAATTATGTTAAGGGCTGAGAGTCCTACAGCAGTCTGCCATGTGGGATATAATTCCCTGGACCACTGGACTTTGGAGCTGGCCCTTTCTCTCTCTCTGTCCCTCACTCTCTCTTTCTTCTTCTTTTTAATCTTTAACCATTTTACTTGTTCAGAGTGTATTTTAATTTGTCCTAGATTGAGATTTTCTAAGCTTGTTTTTCCTGTGCATTTATTTTGAATTTTTTTCAAACAACTATTATTAGATTATATAATGTTCTCTTCAGTTAAGAATTATACATGTGATGATTTTGCACCAAGATGAAAGTCTAGGGCATGTTATCCTCATAAATCAGGACTTTTATTTCCTACTTCAAACTAATTACCTATTTTTAATTGAAATCATTGTGTATTTCACTTAAGTGCTACTTAAATCAAATAGATCCCTACACTCACCCTACATAATAGAACTAAACCACTAACCATTTTTAAATTTTTAAAATAATAACTATATTAAGATATAATTCATATGCCACATATAACTCATCTATTTGATTTTTTAGTATAATACACATAGTTTACAACTATCTCCCAAATAAATTTTAGGGTTTTCATCACCCTGCAACAAAACTTGCACCTATTAACACTTGCCCTTGACCACCTCAGCCCTAGGTAACCATGCATCTACTCTATATCTCTACAGGTTTGCCTATTTGAATATTTTATATAAATAGAATCATATAATTTACAGTTTTTTAAATTTCTGGTTTCTTTCATTTAGCTAAATTTTTAAACAAATTTATTATTATTCATACATTAAATCGTTATACATCATTTAGATTGTGAAGAGACTTTACCCAGCATGATATACTCCTCAGTCCAGCCCAGTTGAGACCACCATACATATCCTCATCAACAGATAGTAAACCTTATCTGTGTCCCACAAGTGTCTTACCTCTCCATTTCCCCCACAAATTTCCTACACTCTTCCCCTCTCACATACTCTTTCCACTTTGTCTCTGGTGTTCATTACAATTTTTAATACTTTTATGTTCTCCATTCTTTCAGTCTCTACCATAGAGTGCAGACAGTTGGCATATGTTAAGTGGAGACATGAAATGTCTTTCTTTCATAGCCTGACTTGCTTCACTCAGCAACAAATCTTCCATATTCATCTACTTTCTACCAAATTCCAGGGCATTGTTGTTTTTTATGGCTGAATAGTATTAATTTTTTAAGAATTATTTATTTTATATTATTATTTTTGAATTTGCTATAGGGCACATGTGCTCACGAGAGAGAGAGAGAGAGAGAGAGAGAGAGAAAGAGAAAGTAACTAGACATGTTTTAAAACTACTTTTAAAAGGACCAGCAGATGCTGTAATGGTTACATTGTTGAACTCCCACTTAGTTGACCATGGTTCGAGTCCTGGACCTGGTGGCTTAAACTCACTCCGGGCCTTTGTGTGTGCGTGCCCAAGATCCAAGAGGAGAGTGGAGGGGAAGGAATTGTGGCATGACCATCCCCTCTGTGGGGGTGATTACTTGCTTTCTGTCTCTCTGTCTCTCTGTCAAGCACTCAAGCCCTATAGCAAAAATCTCTCTTAAAAAAAAAAAAAAAGAAAAAAACAAACTTTTATGACTTGTCTCTTTAATTTTACAGGAAAAATATCTGTGATGAAATCTTTTCCAGGAAATTAAAGTCTCTAGTTTTAAGATAAAATTCATGAAGAAGCGAAGTTGATTGCTTTACATAATAACTCCACAAAAATCCACAAATATTTCACAAAAGAACTTCCTGGTACATTAATATCCTGTTATGGGATCTAGTTTGGGCAGGAAATAAAATGTGTTCCAAAGTTTGCATATCAAAGAGAATTTACACAGAATGCTTTATTAAACGTGTTTATAGCAGCTATATTTCACATCTTGAATGTAGTAGTCAAGTAAGAATGAGAAGAGTGGGAAAACTTTGTATGAATTTATTTTAGAAATGGCTCTCCATCTAGAGCCTTTGATAGCTTTAAGGACTGGTTTTAAATGTTTATGTAAAAAACTCAGGTGTGACTAACCTATATTGTTATCAGTCAGGATAGTGGCTATCTTTGGGGTTGGTGGAGGATCCATTAGTGTATATACATACATCGTATGTGCACTAACATGAAATATATTGTATTTCAATAAATGTTTTAAAATGTTTGTGTACATATATACATTCACATATGTATGCACTGATATATACCTGTGTGCTATGATCAAGTTGTGATTATTTAGAGGATGCCCTTATACAAGAATTTCCAAGTATGTTTTGAGACTAAAGGTCCATAAAGGAAAAGTGTGTGGGTTTTTGGTTTTGTTTTTAATAGATCATAGATTAGTTTTTTTTTTTTTAAGAATTATTTTATTTAACTTTATTTTTTATTATTAATTTCCAGTTTGATCAGTCAGAGAGAGAGAGAGAGTGAGAAAGCAAACCACCAGGTCCAGGACTTGAACCATGGTAGGCCATGTGAGAGTGTCCAGCACCTCAACCACCATGACACCTGCTGGTCCCTAATATTATTTATTATTGCTTTTTTAAAAATTTGACTAGTGAGAATACAAGCCACCAGGTCCAGGACTTGAACCATTGGTTGGGCATGTGGATGTTCAGTGCCTTAACCACCACACCACCTGCAGGCTCCAAGATTAGTTTATTTTTAACACACAACATGCCATGAATTCATACGGAATAGGTTCCAGAAGCTCTGGCTCCTTTCCATTGATTCTCACAAAGTGTGTTTCTCTGGATGGAGCAGGCTGTTACCTCAGTTGAACCCAGGTACCTTTCTCTTTGGCTTCCTTCGTTTTCTTATCATTTTCTTTCACATGTTTTAGGAAGTTATCTATGCTCTTAGAATGTTTAATATTCTCAATAGGCACATTAATTCTCTTGGCAAGAATCTTTCCCTTGTTTGTTTACAACAATACCAACAGTATGCTGGGTAACATTCTAGACTCTTCCAGATTTGCCATGGTAACATTTGTGGGACATTCCTTTTTGAACAGTACCCATTACCTTGATGTCTAAAGTATCGCCTTTCTTGTAGATTCATATATATGTTGCCAAAGGAACCACTCCATGTTTTCTAAAAGGCCTAGAGAACATATATTGGTTGCCTCTCCTCTTTCCCTTTGTGTTCAGCATTTTGGTTAATTACTGGAAGACGGTGGTTCCAGCCAAAAGGCAAGGAAATATGTGATTTTAATGTGTTAGTTGACAGATTGCATCATCAACTATCTTGCTGCTGGTATTTATTCATACAGTAAACCCTTTTTAATGATTTTTTTGCTTTATTGATGTATAATTGACAAATAGAAATGATACATATTCAAAGTATACAGGGATCACAAGGGTTTCTTTTTGATATTTGCATATATTGTGAAATGATTTCCACAATCAGACTAATGAACATGTCTGTCATATGATTTAGTTACCTTATTTTTCTTTTTGCGATGAGTATATGTAAAATCTATTTCCTTAGAGAATTTCAGGTATACAACACTTTATTATTAACTGGAGTTACCATGGTTCTCCAAAATGTATTCATTTTTTATCTGTAAGTTTGTACCCTTTGAACAACCTCTTTCCTTTCTTATCCCTTGGCCCTGGTAATGGCCCTTCTACTCTCTATGTGTTTCATTTTTTAAAGAAATATTTTACACATCTCTATTGTCTTTCTGTGTTTTACTTATTTCATTAACATGATGTCTAACAGGTTCATCCATGTTACTGCAAATGGTAGGATTTCCTTCTCTTTATCATCTATCTCTATCTATCTATCTATCTATCTCTATCTATCTATCTATCTATCTATCGAGAGAGGAGGGAGAGAGGGAGAGAGAGTGGGATATTATTCTCTCTATTCTCTCTCTATATATGGTGTGTTTGTGTGTGTGTGTGTGTGTGTGTGTGTGTGTGTGTATATATATATATATATATATATATATATATATATATATATATAAATTATCTCTCTATATATGGTATATATGCACATAAACCAAATTTCTTTATCAATTCATCTGTCAGTAGGTACTTAGGTTGTTTTATATCTAGGTTACTGTGAATAATGCTGCAATGAACTTGGGCACGTAGATACGTCTTCAAAATAGTGATTTCATTTCTTTTAGATGTACTGAGAAGTGAGAGTGCTAGATGATATGGTAATTCTATTTTTAATCTTTTGATGAAACTTCACACTTTTTTACATAATGGCTGTATCAATTGACATTTCCACACAAAATGTATTACATTTCAGCAACACCTTTGCCAACATGTTATCTTTTGACCTTTTGATAATATCCATTCTAACAAATGTAAAATGATATCTCATTGTGGTTTTGATTTATATTTTTCTGATGACTAGTGGTGTTCAGCACATTTTCACATACCTGTGGTTTTATTATATCTCTTACTTGGAAAAATGTCTACTCCTACCCTTTGTCCATTATTTTTAAAGGATTATTTACTTAATTTTATTTATTCATTAATTTATTTTAATTGGACCAGAAAAAGTGAGAAAGCAAGTCACTAGGTCCAGGACTCAAACTGTGGTCGTCTATGTGGGAGTGTCCAGTGCCTTAACCAGCATACCACCTGCTGGTCCTCCCTTTGTCCATTTTTAATGAGGTGATTGTATGAGTTTATTTTTAAATTATTTATTTCATTTCAATTATCATTATTATTAATATTTTTAAATTTGCTACAGGGCATGTGTGCTCCCCAGAGAGAGAGCTGGAGATAGAGGGAAAGTGAGAAGGCAAGCCACCAGGTCCGGGACTTGAACCACAGTCTGCCATGTGGGGGGTCCAGTGCCCTAGCCACCATGCCACCTGCTGGCTCTGTGTTTCTGATATATTTTGGATATTAACTACTTATTGAACATATGGTTTACAAACACTTTCTCCCATTTAATGGTGTGCCTTTCCATTTTGTTGGTTGTTTCCTTTCTGTGCAAAATCTTCCTATTGCACTTGCTTATTTTTGCTTTTATTGCTTATATTTTTTATATCATATCCAAAAAAATCATTGCCAGACCAATATCAAGAAGATTTTCCCCTTTGTTTTCTTCTAGGAGCTCTATAATTTTGGTTATTACTTTAAATGTTTAATTTATTTTAAGCTGATTTCTGTGTGCAGTGTAAGATAAGGCTCTGTCCCCATCATACATTCTTCATATCTTTGTGAAAGATTAGTTTACTGAATATGCTCAGTTTTATTTCTGGACTTTCTGTTCTATTGATTAGTCTATTTTTACACCCACATCATATAGTTTAGTTTACTATAGCTTAGTAATATACTTTAAAATCAAGAAATGTGATGCTGCCTATCTTTTCATTCTTGGTGAAGATTGCTTAGGCTATTTGGCATAGGTTGTAGTTCCGTAAGAACTTCAGGATTTAATTTTTCTATTTCTGGAAAATAAAAACATGATATTATAGTTTTGATACAAATTCTACCAGTTATGTATGCAGATCATTTTGGGAGATACGGATATTTTGACAATATTGATCGTTCCGATCCTTGAGCATAAGATATCTTTCCATTTATTTCAGTTGACTTATATTTCTTTTATCAATGTTTTCTACTTTCCAATGTACTTTTAAAAAACATAGTTATTTAACTTTTTTTTATTATTTTTATTTTTTAATTTGGCCAGAGAGAGACAGACAGAGAGAGAGAGAAGGAAAGTGGACTCACACCATGGTCAGCCATATGATAATCCAGCACCTCAGTCACCACACCACCTGCTAGCCCCAGTACTTTCAAATTCTATTAATTCACTGTATGTCTTTCAGTTGAAGAATTTAATCCATTTACATTCAAGATAATTACTACTAGGTAGGGTCTAAAGCTCCTACTTCATTATTTTTTTTCCTGGTTTCTATGGAGATCCTCTCTTTCTTATTCTCTTGGTATCTTTCCTTATAATTTGATAATTTTCTCTAATGGTATGGTTTGAGTCTTTCTTATTTTTTTGTATCTTCTATTGCTTTTTCCCTTCTTGTGACACTGACATAAAACACCTTATAGTATTACTGTCTATTTTAGAGTGATAACTATTTAACTTTCGTATATTATACTCTTTTATTTTCCCCCTGCATTTTGTTTTATGATGTCATAAGTTACATCATCCTGACAAATTATTGTAACTATCATTATTTTTAATAGCTTTATGTTTTAACCTTTATACAAGAATGTGATTTATACACCACCATTATAGGATTAGAGTATTCCGGACTTGATTATACACTTACTTTTACCAGTGAGTTTTATACTTTCATGTTACTAATTAGAATCCCTTCATTTCAGTTCAAAGAACTCACTTTAGCATTTCTTCTAAGGCAGATCTAGTGGTGATGAACTCTCTCACCTTTTGTTTGTCTTGGGAAGTATTTTTTTTTCTTTTGCTATATGACTTTTATTTACCAATTAAAAAAATTCTAATTTTTAAAAAATGTTTAGAAAGCCATTTAAGAAATTTATAAATATTTATAAATAGATTTGACACGTTACTATTTACATTTCCATATTGAAAAATTATATATTGTAGAAATCATGTTATTATTATGAGTTCTTTTAAAATATTTTTAAATATTTACAGAAATGTTTTCTCACTTTCATTTCTATAGGATAGTTTACCATGAATAGGATTCTTATTGGCAGTTTTTCCCTTTAGCACTTTAAACATTTTCTTGCTGTTATCTGGTCTGCAAGTTTCTGCTGTGAAATCCACCGGCAATCCTAAGGAGTTTTCCTTCCTCCTTCTATATGAACAACCTCTTCTTGTTCTGACTTCAATATTGTTCCTTTGTCTTTTATTTTTGACATTTTGACTATAATTCATATAGGTGAGTTCTTTGAGTTGAATCTCACTGAAGAATTTTGGCTGTAGTTACCTGGATGTTCATATCTTTTTCTAGATTTGGGAAGTTGTCAGCCATTATTTCTTCAGTTAAATTTTTTATCCTTTTCTCTTGCTCCTCCCTTTCTATATCTCCTGTAAAGCAAACTTAATTGTGCCTTATAAGTCTCATAAGCTTTCTTTATTCCTTTTCATTTTTTTCTCTTTTTTCTCCCTGGCTACGCATCTTGAAATGCCCTGTCCTTATGTGTATATATTATTTCTTTTGTTTGAGTATGTGTGCTGAAGATGCTCTCATTACTTCTTAAATTTTATTCACTGTATTCTTCAATTCCAGAAATTCTTTTGGTTCTTCTTATTTCTCTTTATTGGATGTCTTTCGTCTGTGTATTGTTTTCCCAAGTTCCTTAAATTGTCTGTGTTTCTTGTAGCTAGTTGAGATGTCTTAAAATAATTATTTTGAGTTATTTTTTAGGCAATTTATAGATTTCCATTTCTTTTGAGTTGGCTACTGAATAATTGTGTTCCCTTGGTGGTGACATGTTTCTTTGCTTTTCTTGTTCCTTGTTACTTTGCATTGATACCTGCACATTTGATAGAGCAGTCAACCACTTATAGACTTTCCATACTGTTAAAACCTTTGCATATGAGTGGGTGTGAGGATCTTGAATGAGTGGGTATTGTGGTTCAGCTCTGATGAGGGCACAGTGGCATAATCTCCATGCACATCAGTCAGCTAAGGTTAGTTATAGCTAGAGATCCTCAAGCAAAAGGTTGTGCATGTTCATAGCACCAACAAGGCAGTTGGGGCCTTTATTCATAAAGAGTTCTAGAGTTCTCCCGACTCTTGTTCTCACATGGGGAAAATCATGGCCTGGTGTCCATGGAAGTGCCACACATATGGTGACAGTGACCCTAGTGTCTGATGCTCAGTATGTGTGCAGTGGTCATGAAGCTGGAGTATGGAAAATATAATGCATGTAGAAACCATGGCTTTAGAATCTGGGGTCTTGGGGGCCAGCAGGTGGCATGCTGGTTAAGGAAGTTGGACTCCCACATGGCCTTCTGTGATTCGAGTCCTGGAACGGGTGGCTTGCTTTCTCAGTTTTTCTCTCTCTCACTCTGTCCCTCTCTGGTTAAATAAATAAATAAATACAGTTAAATCAAATATTTATTTATTTATTTATTTATTTATTTATTTATTTATTTATTTATTTTTGAAAGGTTTTTGCTATAGGGTACATGCGCTCGCCAGAAAGACAGAAAGACAGAGAGACAGAAAGTGAGAAATCACTCCCCCAGAAGAGATGACCATGCTGCAACCCCTTCTCCTCCATTCTACTCTTAGGATCTTGGGCATGCACATACACATGCCCAGTGTGAATTTAAGCCACTGGGCCCGGAACTCGAACTGTGGTTGACTACATGGGAGTACAGCGACATAGCCTTTACATCAACTGCTGGTCCCTCAAATAATTCTTAAAAAAAATAATAATCTGGGGTCTTGGTTACAACGGTGCCTGGGGTGCAAGTGCCATCATTGCCATATTGATGATGGTGTGGAAGGCACATAGGCTCAAAGAACAGTTATGGAGCTGGGGTCTAGAGTGCATGTAAGTGCATGGCTAATGCCACTTTAACTTTATGGAAGTACGGATATGCCTGCTGCAGTGGTGGTAGTGTCTTTGGAACAGATACCTGTAAGGTGGTTGTGAAACCAGGATCTAGAATGAAGGCACACAAAGAACAGTGGCTATGGAGTCCATAGTGCTGACTTGCTTTGTGTGTCAGTGGCTCTGTTGCCCAAGATGTGGATGCTTACAGAGTGATGGTGGCTCTGGTATCTATGCTTGAACACACATGGTCAACCATGGAGCCAGAGTCTGAAGTGCAAGTATAGCCAGAGTGGTAATGACTCCAGGGTCCTGGGCACATATGGGTTTGGGGGTGGAGGTTTTTTTTTTTTGTAGGAAAGAAGACACGGACACACCTCCATCTCCAGGGGTGTTATGGTGGGAGTGGTTGTTGCTATCTCTGTAGCACAAACTGTTAGTGTCTTCTGCAGAGAAGGCTATTAGGGAACACAGTTGTATCCAAGGCATGGTTGGTCCTGAGAGCCCACACCTTTCGGCTCATCTCTTGATTTGTTGTTGTTGTTGTTCTACCATCATGCTGCAGGTTCTTAATTAGATTGCCAAGGCTATTTTATTTATAAATAGTTGTCTAATTGTTGTTGCTTTTGTTGTTGTTGTTGCTGGTAGGAAGGTGAAATCTTATATTCTACCACATTGCGACATTACTTCACATCAAACCTTCTTAACTTAGAAGTTAAGTAATATGTCTCAAAAACACAAAAATTCTAAAAGAACTAAAAGTGTACAGATATTAAAAATTGAAACATAATGAAGCAGGTCAAAATTGCCTTGAGACTAGAATTATATTTAGACTAAACTATCTTGCAAGTATTTAAATATGTTACTAGAGAAGACAAATAGGATGTGATTTTACAAGAGCTTCCCTAATGTGAATCTAGGGAGACAGATTGACAATGTACGCAGAGCTGTTTGGTTATTCTTTGAGACAGAGCTGGTTGCTGATATCTCTTGACTAGGAGTTAAATATGCCTTCCCTCCAAGAGCATTTAACCACTTTTTAAAATTGCCTTTAAAAAATAAGTAAAAGTAAATATTATTAGATAGGAATTATAAGTACTGGTTATATTTTAATAAATGTAAAAGACTTTAAATTATATTTTTCAATTATACCTGTAACCATTAGTAGGATTTTTAGTAGCCTTATTGTACACAGAGATTGAATTGCAATTAGGCCATTTTTGTGAAGCCTGAGAAATCATTAGGGTATACTGATATCTGAAATATTAAGCAAAATCTTTAGAAATCTTTTAATGTTACAAGGACAATGTACAAATATCTCAAATTTTTGAGACGTGTAAGGACACTAGCTACTCACTATTGAAAATTACTTTTCTTTATTTAAGTAGCTCTTTCTTTCTTCTTTCTTTCTTTCTTTTTTCTTTTTCTTTTTCTTTCTTTTTTTTTTTTTTTTTTTTTTTTTTTTTTTTTTTTTTTGAGAGGTTTTTGCTATAGGGCACCTGCGCTCGCCAGACAGAGACAGAGAGAAAGAAAGTGAAAAGTCACTCCCCAGGGGGGATGGCCACGCCACAATCCCTTCTCTTCCATTGTCTTCTCAGGATCTTGGGCATGCATGCACACATGCCTGGCGTTAGTTTTAAGCCACTGGGTCCAGGACGTGAACCACGGTCAACTACGTGGGAGTCCAGCGACATAGCCATTATGCTAACTGCTGTTCCCAGTAGCTCTCTTTCTTAAAGACTGAAGAAATGTTTTAAATAGAGTTGCATGTCATTAAAGTATATTTTCAGGGCCAACAGGTGGTGTGGTGACTAAGGATGCTGGACTCCCACATGACCAAATGTGGTTCAAGTCCTGGACCTGGTAACTTGCTTTCTCACTGTCACTCCCCACCCTTCCCTGCTCTGTGTCTCTCTGGTCAAATAAAGTAAATAATTAAATAAAGTTAAATAAAATAATCCTTAAAAAAAGTATATTTTTTCTTCTGGTATCATGTTGAAAAGGAAAGTAGAAACTGAAGAAAGAAAGGAGTCCAACTGTAAAACCTGTGATCATTCTTTCTCATATTTTTTCTCTTTTTCACTTTACAAATCTATTATTAATATTTTAATATCTAGATAGTATACACAATAGAAAGCAAAATCTGTGTACCATGGCCAGCTTCATAAATAAAATTGGTTTTGATTGAAGTTCTCTGTGAACTCTTCCCACTCATGCCTCCTTACTCTTCCCAGAAGTAATGAAATTCCTAAATTTGGTGTTTATGTACTTCTAAGAACTTTCCTTCCAATTCCCACTTATTTGTATGTGTGTCTATACAAAATGTAATATTATCATAATGTCTTGCTTTTTTTCGAATGTTATGTAATTGAAATTGTGACGTACAAGTACTTCTATCCCTTTTTTCTCAATGTTAAGCTAGTAGCTCTATATTGATACTTGTAAATCTACTTAACATCTTCTGAGCAAGTTTTAAGAAACACTAAAGGGTGATATAATAAACATGCCCTTTTATCACAATGAACTTACATCTGTCTTTCTTTTTTTGATATCTAGGTATCCTTAAGAAAACTAAGTTATTTCAGTCTTTTTTTTTAAATCTGTAGAATGGGATAGTAACAGCTTGTTTGTAAATTAGTTCCCATATAAAGATAAGGATATCATGTATATATGGATATACATATACACACACACAGACACACACACATGTATATAACAGTCTTGACACTCACTAATTATTCATTATTTTCCACATTGGGATTCTTTTTTCCGCTAATTTTTTAAATTATTTGTAATTATTAGGCATGATTTTTATACAAAATGGACCGTTTGTCATCTGGAACATAGGTAAGCAAAGAAATGGGAAGAATACATTACATTATGACTGTGACATTATCTGGGAGGTAGTTTAGTAGTTTGATGTGGTGGGAGGTGCCTCTGCTAGGAACTCAGTAATTGTGCATGTGAATTCCAGCTCACCTGTTCATTAGTCATATGACTTGATCATATTACCTGATTTTCCTTTAAGCATGCATTTTCATTGATAAATGGAAATATATTCTACTTAGCTGACAAGGGCTTGTGATAGTTAAATTAAGTGTTTATTGCAATACTAAGCATTGTTCCAGACTTACAGTAAATGTCTGATATATACTAGCAATTTTCTCTTATGGTGTCAATTAATTATTATATCAAGATGCTAACCTGGGCCAGCAGATAGCATAGCAGTTACATCGTTGAATTCCCACATGGCTGACCATGATTTTGGTCCCGGACCTGGTGAATTGAAAATCATGCTGTATATGTGTATGCACATGCATGACCAAGGTCCTGGGATGAGAATGGAAGAGAAGGAATTGCAGTGTGGCAATTCCCCCCTGGGGGGAGTGATTTCTTACTTTCCCTCTCACTGTCTCTGTCTCTCTCTTTCTCTGGCAATTGCATGTGCCCTGAGGCAAAAAATACTCTCTTTAAAAAAAAAAAAAAAAAAAAAAAAAAACTAACTCGAATTATTTCATCTATAGTTTTAACAGTCCTGACCACTACCTATGTAGTGAGCTATAAGCTTATTATCCAACTGTCTCCTAGAAATTTTGCCATCTTTTCATCTTGCTTTCTAGTTTACTCTTCCTTTGCTATATTTAATTTTATATTCTTATTATCTCATCATGTTTTCATAATACCAGTAGGGTTTTTTTTTTGGGGGCGGGGAGGGCTTAGAAGAAGACAATGAATCACCCAAGTCACAACCCTGCAAGTCTTCTATGACCATACTCCTACTGTGTACGGATGACTCTGATGTCTGAAATATGTCTAGAATATTTTTTTTATCTCCATTGCTCTATATCAGCCTTGTTTAGATCCTTATCACTTCTAGTGAACTGCAAATGATAGTCTATTAAATATAGTCCTTGTCTTTGGTTATTACATCCAGTCTATCATCTTCTCAAAAAATCTTGTCATATTGTTACTCTTGGAGAAAATTTTAAATATATCTTTCTCTGCAGAATAGTATCAAATGCCTTACTAGTATTCAAAATGTCCTATGTAGTAAGTATTTTAGTAGAGTCCAGAAGACGCCTTGTATAAATTGGATTCTTTATAATTTTGCCTTATCACATGACAAAATGTCCATTGTATCTACAGTACTGATATTATAGCTTCTAGTTTCTCAAGCATATTATGTGATGTCCTTTCTCCTTACAAATGCACGTGTTGTTGTCTTTACTGGTACTGCCTTTCTCTTTAAGCTTTTTCTTCTGAGACTGTGATTTGGGAGGAAATTAATTAATGTTTCTAAAACTGTATTAAGTGATGTAAAGCTATGGCAATATTTAAATTTTCTAATAATTCTGTGAAGTTCATAAAATTCCAATGGAAGAGATGAAATCAAAACAGAATTTAAACTCTCATTGAATGACTATATAAACTGTGTTTTCAACAATTATAGTCTATGTTATTTATTTCATTACCACTAAAAATTGGAGATTATTTACTTGATTTCTACCTGATTACGGACACTAATAGAGTATAAATTGCATATACAAAGTCTCATAGTTAAACTCACCAAATTTGAATTTAATCTCAAATTTGTTGCATACTAAAGTTCATGTTATTTTTTATATCACCCAACTTTTTATAATATTACCCACCAATGAATCATTTTCTAATACCCCATGATTAGATGGCAATGCTAGTACTTCCTCTACTGATATGCCATGCATAGTGAAATTAACTTGTGGGAGCCAGCAAGTGGTGTGGATGCTAAGGGTGCTGGACTCCCACGTGACCATGGTTTGAGTTCCAGACCTGGCGGCTTGTTTCTCACTTTGTCTCTTTCTCTTTCTCTCTGTCTCTCCCTCTCTGGTCAAATAAAAATAAATAAATAAATAAATAAATAAATAAAATAAAAAAGAAGTTTTAAAAAATCTATTTAAAAATAATTTAAAAATAATACTTATGTACTAGTTACTTCTTATTATATGTAGACATTGTTGACAGCAATAACCAAGCTCTGTAGAAATAATAATTAATATAGTTTATTCCAAGCACAAATGTGAGTGACCAAGGCCTGGAAAAACAAAAGTGTTTTAGGGTACTTAGATGCCATAGCTCTTTTAATCAATTCCAAGTGCAAGAGAAATATACAAATTTGTAAATCCATGTAAAGACTCTTCATTGTCCTGTCCCAAAAAGGCAGGGCATCTGAAAGCCAGGGCTTACAGATTATTTAAAAATTCTTCAGCTAGTAATTGGTTAAAAACACACGTCTTTGCCTCCCAAAGGCTCAGTCAACAGGAAGGGTGCCTGACTTTAACAGAGTTAAGAAGGTTTTCTTCTGTATCACATAATATTATATGCCGGGAACAGGATTTAGGGAGCATCCCATAGTCACTGGACCAAAGCCGTCTGTTACAGTAAGATTAATGCTGTAGATGTGACTCCTTCAGACCTCTTAGAAAGTATCTTAGAATAAAAAGAGTTATAAGAAATTTGTCCTCAACATAGTTCTATGTGCTTTAGTAATTTTCTCATTTACATATCTCAGGGTGTCGGGTAGCGATTATCACTCTACTTGATTCTGTTTACTTGTTTTCTTCACTAAAGTACAAACACTTTAGAGATAGCCACTGACCTTAGACATACTTGATTTCTTAGACACTAGTGCCATTCTTTACATATAGAAGATACCCAATAAAAGTTTGAATTAAATGAATGGGTTCTAATTAGGAGATGCCTATGGTATGGGTAGGACATGGAGACAGGATTTGAAAGAATGTCTTAAATCTCGGGGAACAAATGCAGTCTTCTTCCATGGTACTTATCCCTTTAACTCAGGAACTTAGAAAAGTTAATAGATTGAATTCTTTTTCTGTTCTTTATGATATTATTTTTCACTATATTAGAGAGAAATCATGCTTTTTTCCCAAATGACAGAAGTCAGTCAGGCTAGTTAGATATCTTAATAGATAGGATAGATTTAAGAAATTTAATATGCTTTGATTTATTCTTGAATTTTGATTCATTTTATTGACCGTATTCACATTAGAGATTTCACTCCATTTTTCCATGCATTATAAATTCAAAATATTGGAAAGTCTCTTGATGGCAAAGAGATCAAATTTGTCTAAAGTGGCCATCTCTATTTTCCATCTATTTGAAAAGATCGGTTAAGTGTTTTTCTCAGCCATACCTAGACTTCTGGAAAATGGAAATTGACTCTTTATTACAGCCTTGGCTTTGTTTTATCTGTGAGTACAGTTGTCTACTTTTCCCACTTGTTTTTATTCAAGGCTTACTTGCTGCCTCCCTACTCCCAATTTCTTAGGGAATTATAATCTCTATACCTTTTTTTCTGTCATGTTTTATTTTGGTTTCTTCTTTTCTAGCACCTGGACTAAGCTGATGTTATTCTTAGTCACCTGGTTATTACACATTGTTAAATGATGTAATTTCAGGGAGCCAACATTTCTAATGCTTATATTTGCAATTATTATGGGTTATATGAATAACTTAGATTTTGTAAATTACTGTATACTCTATACCTTTATACCTGATAAATTTGAAATTTTTAAAATTTCTACTATCTTTAATGAGATGCTCTCTTCATATGCTATTGCTTTCTCTAGATGTTTAAACTGATACAATTTCTGTAACTTTTATAATATCTGAGGTTTTGAGGCTGACAGGTGGCATGGTGGGTAAGGCTCCAGACTCACCCATGACCAACCATGGTTTGAGTCCCAAACCTGGTGGCTTGCTTTCTTCTCCTTCTGTATCTCTTTGGTCAAATTGAAGAATAATAGTAATAAATAAAGTTAAATAATTCTTTTAAAAAATCTGAGGCTTTTCCAGCTTCTATTTAAAGAATGAAGGATATGACTTAGATAAGAGGTAAGTGTTAGAAAAATAGGTCCCCTATATAGCTTACTTGAATTTTACTAGGTTGTGGTAATGTATAAATAGAAGCTACCCGTGGAAGAACAAAACATTATGGACTATGGAATATATAAGAAGTCAAGTAATTGTATGACTAATTTCTCAGACAGCCCTTTAGACTATTTTAGCATAATGTTTAATTAGCCAGGTGCAATTTTCTTTACTGCAGCTGAGCAGGGATGATGTTTTATGTACACTTTGAGGAGAGACATATTTCCACAGACATTTTTGAACACCATCCATCTTGTAGTTGTCACTCCTTTTACTCTTGCAACCCTAGTATCACCTGTTCCTGGTCTATTGACTGAAAATCACCATGATCTTGTCTTTTCTAGGGGATAAATTGTTCCTTACAATATAAATATCACAGGAGAAATTTGATTATACTCTTAACGTTTATTCTTTACTCTAGTCCCAAGCCATGAACTTGAAACTTTCACTCTGGTTTTACAAATGGTCAAATGTGATGACATGGAAATATAAATTGTGTGTAAGTGTATGTGTATGTAAAAGGAGGCTTTTGGAAGTCATAAAGATAGGTGTCTTGATGACTTTAATAACACTGAGGTCAGTCTTTCTTTTGATGCAAAAATAAAGCTCTATTCGTTTTCATATCCAAGACACTTTGAGAAATAAGTAAGCATAGCTTCTACACATACGCATTTGCTGTTTTGAGTGGATCTCCCAGAAATTACTATTACATATTTTACAAAGCTACTGGGTTTTCCCTTCATGGATATTAGCATTATTAAATGCACATTTTGTTTTAAAGCCTCCTTTTGTCAGGCAGTGAAAACAATGGTTGGTTCAGGAGCTTAAATTCTAGGATATAGAGCTCTCAGATTCACTGACACGCCCAGAGTAAAGATGCATTCTGGTTCGAAATAGTTAATATTGATGAACACATGTACCCATTGTGAATTAAAAAAAAAAAAGAAATTTCTTCCATATCATTGAAATGACTAATTTATTATTTTAAATGAAAGTCTCTTAAAAAAGGTTATACAAATGAGCCTAGGTAGAACTCTTCTGTATTTTATAGCCCCTCCCCTTTTTGTCTTAATTTTCATTCGGCCTTGTTGATATTCTAGAAGTGGTAGAAAAACATCAACTCTGCATATTTCATTTATAATGTAAATTATTTAGCTTAAACCTGCAGAAAGTAAGTCTTTTGACTAAAGGGAAGCAGATGCTGTAACATTTCTGCCAGAGAGTCCGGTTTAAAATTCTGCAGTATGCAAATGTCATCTTGCCTATGTGAGTGTTTTACCCGAGTGGATGCTGCAGGGTTGGAGACTTCTGCCTGTGATTTAGGTTGTAATTTTATTTGAGGAAATAAACCAATCGCAGAGCTCCAATTGTCTTAGCGATGAGGTGATCAATAGCCCATTACTGGATAGAACAGCGGCTACAGGAAGTGCATTGAAGATTTTAATGCATGAATTATGCATGCGGTGCTCATTCTTTAGTCTCTGGACAGAATGACAGGGTTTGTGAAGTCGCCTCAGATAGTTTCTTGCATTAAGTGACTGCAGTGAAATGCTCAATATTTTCAGACATAGAAGCAGCATTGACTCGGGCCAGCCGAATTTGGAAGATGTAAATCCCCCAGCTCACAGCACAGAATGCTTTATTTGAAAGTATCGCTATGTAGAGAGCCAGCTTTGCTGTCCTCTAACCTGCTCTCCTCAGAAGGTTGGCTGAAGGATGGGAGCGGCTGTGCCTGCTTCTGAGGTCACAGCTTGAAGTCCTTTTAACTTGCTTTCTGCTGCAGGAGAGAGGCTTATTGTGGTGTAACTGTCTCTGCATTTATTCAAATGGGCAATTTGCAATAGATATTATACCCAGCACGGCAGATAGTGCAACGTATGAGGTAAGTCCAAGGCTTCGGTCTAGCTTAGGTAATTGTAAGCTAGAATGTGCTGAATTAGGGGAACCGTGATGCGGTTTTAGGAAGGTGGACTCAAACCTTGGTACTATTGCAATGCCGCGGCAGGGCTCTCGATTGTTATGTTAATCAAGACGTGGCTTTATTTTATATGTTTAGCAGTATTGGATCACAGGTATTTTATTTTGCATGCAAAAGCTTTTCAACAATGTTCCAGGGCTCAGATTTGTGTGTCTTGTATAGATGGAAGACTGCAAGCTGGGGAGGGGCAGCCCTGGGAGTGAGCTGAATCAGTAAGTGAGAATTACCTCCTGGTGAAGTTTCAGCAGGGCTGTGGCTTCGCTTTGGCTCAGATGATTTCCTTAACATAAATGTGTTCAAATTCTATTATGGTAAAAGATGTTGGTAAAACAACAAAACCACTCAATCCTTCTCCCAGAAGTAGAGTAAATCCGGAGGTACTCAAACTCAAGTATTGTGTTTCATACAAATGGAACAGATGGAATTAAAACATTTCGGACTAGCGTGTCCTTGAGGGAAGACCTTGTTGTCAGAAACAAAACAGTTTAACTCCTACCTGTAGTGGCTTTGTAGGTTTTCTTTCATGTCAAAAATGCCTTATTCTGAAAGGTATGAATAGATGGCATATTGTGAATTTACCCCAAAAGGAGTTTTAATTCTTTCTGGGTGTTTTGAAAATTAAGCTTATAAAATTGTAGAACCTACTATATAAAAGCCAAATAAAATTTACAAAAACTCTGCAAGACTGAAAAATATAGGACGATTCAACTACATGTGTCAAAAGTCCTTGTGAATTAAGGCTTACTTGCATATCATGACAAAATATTAATAAGTATGCAAATAATGTTCAGCATGATACGAATCCCTGAACATCACTTTAGGATAAGAAAATAGCAGTAAAAGACTCTATATATAGAAAAATTCTTTAAGGATGCTTTCCAACAATAAATGTACAATATTAATAAATACACACATGCACACATATACACCATAAAACATAATTTATAAAACATATAATATAGTGTGTACTTTCTCATATATCTGCTTTCTTAAATATGTTTATGGATACTAAGGTTTAAAAATTACGTTCATTAAATTATCTATCAAGGATCAATAATAGATAAGTCCAAGTATGTTTTGTAAAATAAGCATCATTTTATTTAAAAGAAAAAAATGCAGAGCAATGTTAAGAGCTCAGAAAAACTATTTTTTAAGCATTTCACAGTGCATTTCAATTCTGTTCCGGTGTTACTACATTCCGTGGGTTTCCTGTCAACTGCCTGGCAGTGTTGGGCACAGAACTCCCAGAGTTATAGAATGACTTTACATCTGCAAAGCTGGTGTAGTTCAGATATAGGAGGAAACTCACAGGTGGAGTCTTCCCTTGTGGGGAGAGCAAGGAGGAAGTAACTGCCTATGGATCTTAGAGGTCTCCTGATGCTGAGTCATGGTGTTCAATTCTGCTCAATGCCTCCTGCCGAGGTGGCCCATTAACAACTAGTCAAATGAAATCTACAGGGAAATGAGAAAGAATGGAGGGGGGTAGGTACTTGAAGATATTTATTGCCTAATGAAGCATACTAAATTCTGAGTAATGAGTTTAATGGCTGTGCTACTTGTTGGAGCTGGCTGAGGTGACAGTAGGAGAATAAAGACCCCCATGCTGGGTGACAAGATCATAGCAGTAAAATTAATGGAATAACATGGGGAGATTGTATAAACAATGGGATCCATGAAGCACTGAATTTGTACTTACCTAAATTCTCTGTCTTCTTTCTCGTCTCAACCCACATCAATAATCAATCTCACTTAAAATATTTGATAGGTAAAGAATAGTTCTTGAATTATGTGAGAGATTGGAATAAGATGTGCTCAGTGCCCACTTCCCACAGTAGTTATAATTAATTTATAAGCTATCAACTGAGAGAAACTAACACAAAATTAATGAGAATTTTTAAACATCATCCTCAATATATATGAAGCGAGACACCAAAATAGGTATAGATAGTGATTACTACAGCGAGGTACAATCCTATTAATATAGTTAGAAAAGATGACTGAGGATGTTACAATAGGGAAAGAAGGGAGATAGAATGAATACTGTAGTAGTAAAACATCAAATATAAGATTTTGGAGAGAAAAATGTGCTTAAATTAATTCATATCTGATATGTTATTACATATATTATTAATGCCTCAATGTGTAAGAATTCTGGACTATAGTTCACTAATATAAGGCTTTATGATTTACTTTAAAAATGAAATGAGTCATTTTAAAGATGACTTAGAATGAGAATTCAATTGACAAAACTATTGTAAATAATAAGCTATAAAATTTTTATAGAGTATAAATACCGTAAGATAAAGGCAATTTGTACTTTTGTTGTAATAAATATAAAGAGAAAACTATACCTATATACTATATTTAATTAGGATTATGGGAGAGTTATGGATTATTTATGGAAGATAAGGCAACTTAAAACTATTTGAAGAGAGATAATGTACCCATTTCCGACACATAAATCACAAGCAGGTGGTATGGTGGTTAAAGGTACTGGATTCCCCAGTGGCCAACCACGGTCTGGGTCCCAGACCTGGCAGCTTGCTTTCTCACTTTCTCTCTCTCCCTCTCTGTCTCCTTTTGGTCAAATTTAAAAATAAATAAATAAATAAAAGTTAAATAAAGTTAAAAAAAAAACATAAATCACATACCAATTAATTAAATCAGAGCTTATATGTCCGTATGAAAAGAAATTCCCCATAGGGTTATTTGCTTTTTGTAAATTTCCTTTTTTCTTTTGTGAGTTATGGAGAGAGGGAGGTAACTTCATGCTACAATCTACACCATGCTGCAACCAGCCTCGGATCAAGGTCTGCCCAGCATTTTTAGAGAGGTCTTTACACTGGGACCTGGAGCCTTCCCGTGGGTCAGCTTTGAAGATTGTCATACTGTAACGGTGTCACCATGCAACTTGCTCTCTTTAGGGTCTCTAGGAAGCTTTGTAGAATTTACACAACACTTCTTGTATGAACCTATAAGAGGGGTACCATGCAACTTCACCTTATTTTCTTTCTCAGTGGAGAACATGATAACATTTTTTACTAGTTTTAAAATATCTTCCCTGAGTAATTAGTTTATAAAACATCTTTCAGATATGCTCTTAGGAGTTGACTCTGAAGAGTGCATCATTCATCATTTTAAAATAGATTTATTCATGTTTCACCAATTTATTCCTTTTTTTTTTTAAGACTTCATTTTGCTATGTCATGATTCTCTTGCCTCAGATTCGCAACTAGGACTAGATATGTGCCACCTCACACGACCTTCAGAAGGGGTCTGCTGTGTTGCTTAAACCAGTCTAAAAGCTTGTGACCCTCTTGCCTCAGCCTCTCCAAAATCCTGGGATTATATACATGCCCCACTACACAGGCCTATATGTTGGACTGGAAATAGAAGCTGGCACTCCTATATATTCCCAGCCTGCAACATCTTAATTGTGCATCCCACCAAGGCAGGGCCTCAGTCTCTTTTTATAAATATAGCTTTCATCTCATCTTTCAAATTTTCTTAATCTCTCACAAAACAGACAACTCAGTGCAATCAGGAAACATTTATTAAGGCTCTTCCTGTGTGGTTTTGCTAAGTTCTCTGTTCTGTAGATGCAAAAGAAAATGAAGGGCCTATGTTTCCAATAAAAACCAATAAGTCAAATGCAGGAAAAGAAGGTATAACATAGGGTTTGCTAAAATATTTGGAAAGCATTTTGCTGTTATAGGAGAAATAAAGATCCATACTCAAAAATACTTTTAAAAAAGAATTATTTATTTAATTTTATTTATTATTATTATTTTTTAAATTTGCTATAGGACATGTGCACTTACTGGAGAGAGACAGAGTGAGAGAGAGTGAAAAAGCAACCTGCCAGACCCAGGACTTGAACTATGGTTGGCCATGTGGGAGTCCAGTCCTTAACCACCACATCATCTGCTGGCCTGATACTCAAAATTCTTTACTGGAACTTGGCAGCTGAACATGCATAAAGGAATGGAGGTGTAAGGGAGCAGAAAATAGCTTCCCTCTACTCTTCTAGATTTGTATACATGGGAGTTCCACAAAATATGAGGTTCAAGAAGGGTCAGATGATTGATGCATATTGTCAGCCTAAAAAGAAGGCTGAGGCATAGGAGTTAAAGTTCTCTATTTAAGGCAGGACAGGAGACAAAGCACACAAATGAGCAAGTTTCTAGTTTCCCAGACGTGCTCATTAGAATGGCTATGGAGAAAGCTGGTTTATCTGACAAGGAGGAAGGGCTAACGAGAGTTGTTTATAAGTGTTGGTTAAAAGTTTATATCGGTTTATTTTAAAATAACGCAGGCAACAACTATATCTTAGTCTTTGCATCTTGAACTCAACAGTATTTAGAAGAAAGGGAGAGGGTTGGTAATCACTTTGTAAAAGCTAGAATTCTTTTATACCAAGTAGGTAATTATAACATGCACCCAATTTTTAAGTTTATAAAATGGAGAGCACAGTGTCTAAGAAAAGGTGTTGTTAATTGGTTAATGCAAAACTCTGGAATAATGAACACTATCACTGAAAAAAGGTGAAAATAGTAAATGACTTTAAGGGGTAGAAGGATTCAAACGTTAAATGCATGTTTGATTTTAAGGCTTTAAACTTTCCTTTATATTTTGAGCATCTAGTATAAGAAGTTACTACTTCAATTACAATATCCCCTTAAGAAATAAAGTTCTGATAAAAAAAAAAGTGGAAAATTGATGATGATTTAGTTCAGAGTAGCTTAGGAAAGATACTAGTCATACTAGCAGATGGAAGGGCAGTGAGGTAGGTGGTGGCTGGATGGGAATCTGGAGGCAGAGCTGTGCCAGAGAGAACAGAGGAATTTAAACAGATGGATGATGATATAGTAGTTGGCAAAGAGAGAAGCTGGTGACAAGCAAGAGAATCTATTGAAGAACCAGGTGGATAAGTAGCCAAGAGGTGAATTAGATGGACCAGGAATAAAAGAAATAGGTCAGTATGAAGACACCCAAGTTCTAAAATGAACATGTAAGACCAGTAGAAAACAACCACGATGTGTTCCTTTACTCGAACTTGAGAAAATGACTTTTATTATAATCTTTTAAAGTGCTTTGAAATGATAATGAGTAGTGACCTCCTATAGAGAGAAAATTTAATATAAAATTCAGATATGCTTATCACTGAAGACATTTATTTTATAAAATGATCATGAACATAAAATTAATTTTATTTCCTAATTTGCGTTTCCTATCATTTAAATTGTTCCCAGTTTGGTTAATATATATGGATCTAGCTGGAAAATGATGCTGAAACATAATAAAAGTAAACAATAAAAACTTTAATCCCTATCAAAAAAGAATTTATCAGGCTATAGAAAATCCTAGTATAACTTTATGTTTCTTGAGAAAATGACTTTTATTATGCTCATTCAAAGTACTTTGAAATGAGTAGTATGACCACCTACAGAGAGAAAATTTTAATATAAAATTCAGATATGCTTACCACTGAAGGCATTTATTTTATAAAATGACCATAAACATAAAATTAATTTTACTTCCTAGTTTGGGGTTTCTTATTATATGAATTGTTCCCAGTTTGGTTAAGATATATGGATCTAGCTGGAAAATAATACTGAAATATAATAAGAGTAAAGAAAAGAACTTTAATTCCTATCAAAACATAATTTATCAGGCTATAGAAAATGCTAATATAATCTGATGTTTTTAAAATGATCTTATGATGTCTTTGTTTATTAAAAATAATATGATTACAAGTTATTTGGTACCACTTCTGCCTTCAGACTTACCTACCCTTACACCACATTTTAGGCAATTATTCGTATTAACAAAGAGCACAATAGTGTAATGGAATTAAGCACTTTTTAAATGATAAGTATTACTATATATTGACATAAAAGTGCCATGTCCATTGGTATTGGTAGAAGGACGTTGGTTTAATATAGTTATTTCAATTGACCCTCAGTTACATGAGTTTTAAGTGGAAGAAAGACATATTGGCCGCATATATAAATTTGAAAGTAACAATATTTTCTTTGGTCTTCCATCTAGCCTGTTGTCATTTTATTGCCAGTATGATCATTTCAAAAATACCTGCATTCTAATTTATCCCCCACACAGAAGCAAGGATCATTTATCTCATTGTTTTTTCAAGCAATGCCTGTTTTAATTGCTGCTTCAATCGCTTGAATTAAATTTCTAAGCACAAGTCTAGTAGTAGTTTCTTCCCAAATTTCAAGTCTTTATATGTGCAAATATGAATACGAGATGCAGCAATTTCCTATGGAGCCATATATGGTAAATCTTACACATATGCCAGACACTCTGCCAGACTTTGGAGATATGAGGATGAATAAAACATGAACCTTTCCATCAAAGATTTTATATTGTAGTAAAATAAATAGATTTATACATAGCAGACACTATGGTTCAGATTAATAGATGCAATAATATTAAGTCCATGTGACATATATATATATTATGTAATATGTGTGTGTGTGTATATATATATATATATATATATATATATATATATATACATACATACATACATACACACAGACACATATATGTATACACACACACATATAGCTCCTATTGTTATAAATCACTTGAGGTTAAGAAATATAAAAATTTATTAATTCAGTAAAAGTTTATTAGTCCCTTTCCATGTGCAATGATTATGCAAAGACTATTATTTTCCCTATTTGATCTTCTATTGAAAAAGAGAAATGATTGTATGTAACCAGAAATTGCAATATAAATAAAGAAAAAGAGACAGGATCAAACATGACATTCATGGGACAATGAGCTCTTATAAAAGTGTACAGAAGGTATAAGTGCATAAAAGTTGCACTTTAATCAAAATTAGTAGAGGGCATCAGGATAAATAACTTCCTTGATGAGGCAATCAGATGATATGTAGAATAGATTTTAAATTATTTAAATATTTGTATAATAGTTTAACAGTGTGGCTATGAAATAATAGTGTTGAGTGTAAACTTCAGAAGTTCACACTAAAAAGAGATGACGTACTTAATGAACACAATTTGAAAGAAAATAAATTCTGTATTTGTTGTATAGATAATGTTTAAGTACATTGTTTCACTGAATTGTTTCCAGAAGCCTATGAGATCTGCCCTTTAAAGATGAAAAATACTGACCTAGTGGTTAAGGTGTCTGGATCCCACATGGGCGACTACGAGGTTCAAGTCCCAGATTTAATGGCCTGAGAAATGTGCTGGGCTCATATGTTTCTGTGCAGAAAATCCCGAAAGAATGGAGAAATGGAAGAAAAGTGAATGTGGTGTAACCATGTTTTATGGGGGATGTTTTCTTGCTTTCCCTTTCCCTCTCTCTGTTGCTCTCCTATGAGTATATGTGCCCTCTGGCAAATTTAAAAAAGAAAAAAAAGATGAAGAAACTGAGATCTGAAGGTTATATTGTTACTAAGACCCTAGGTTCAGAGAGAAAGGAGGAGAAAACAACCCTCTAATGGGGCATGGTCACATTTCAGTCCGCTTCCTCCATTACTCCATCCAATTAGGATTTTCAGCATACATGTACACATGTCAACTGTGTTTTTCTTTTTTATAAAAAAAAAAAAATTAATTAATTAATTTTAATTTGAGAGGGACAGAGCGAGAGCGAGAGTGGGAAAGTGAGAAAGCAAGGGACCAGCAGTTGGCGTAATGGCTATGTCACTGGACTCCCATGTAGTCGACCGCAGTAAGAGTCCTGGACCCGGTGGCTTAAACTAACGCCAGGTGCGTGTGCATTCGTGCCCAAGATCCCGAGAGGAGAATGGAGGAGAAGAGATTGTGGCGTGGCCATCTCCCTTGGGGGATGATTTCTCGCTTTCTGTCTCTCTGTCTCTCTCTGTTTTTCTGGTGAGAGCATGTGCCCTATAGCAAAAACCTCTCCAAAAAAAAAAAAAAAAAAAAAAAATGAGAAAACAAACCACTAGGTCCAGGACTCAAACCACAGTCAGCCATATAGGAATCCAGCACCCTTAACCACCACACCACTTGCTGGCCCCTCAGCTATGATTTTCAAGCTACAGGATCTAGAATTCAAACTGTGGTAAACTGGAACCAGCAGGTGGTATAGTGGTTATGTTGCTGGACTCCTACCTGGCTGACCATGGTTGAGTCCTGTATATCATGGTTTCAGACTCACGCAGGGCATGTGTGGGTGCGTGCCCAAGATCCCAGGAAATTGGAGAAGCGATTGCCACTTGGCCATCCCCCTTGGGTGATGATTTCTCACTGTGTCTGTCTGTCTCTCTCTCCTGAGAGTGCACACACCGTCAGGCAAAAACCACTTAAAAAAAAAAAAAGTAACTAGAAACTAACTGTGGTAGGCCATGCTGGGATGCACCTCCCTTTACTGTTAGGCGATGAGGCTGGTCTAATTTTGTTTATTAATGACAAAAATCTACTGCAAACTAGCTAAAGAATGATATAGTATAATATAACTGAAGTATGTACAATTAGTCAAATGTAAAGGATGAAGGGGGCTGTGGCGGGACCTAAAGTACACCTAAAGCTGCAGACTTGAATGACAGCAGCAATGCCAGCTCCGTGATATGGGCTTCAGTCTCAATGAAGATCAACCTCTCTCTGCCTTAGGGAACATGCCTGGTCACTGACATTTAGATATCCCTCACTTCCACCAGTGGATATATTTTACAATCACTTTTATAAATATTATAGTGTAAACGGCCAGTTAAGATGATTAGAATAAGCATAAATTTTGGTTAATGTGATGATTAGAAAATTAATATAAAAGCCTTTGGTTTAAAATTGAGCAAGGCCTAGCTGCAGGGGCACAGACAAGAGAGTAGTACAACATGAAGGCTAAGGCCATATGGTAGGCCTGGAGTTTGGGTCCCCGCCCAACCTAAACAGGTCAGATGTCATAGTAAGCATTTTTTGCGCTAGGTTACTAGAAGATTGAGTCAAGAGGGTTGTGGGATGATGAGACTCTGTTAAAAATACTTCTCTCTGTCTTCATCACTTTTTTTTTTCTCTCTCTCATCTATAGGAGCAAACACAGAAAACCTTGAACAGCTATTCTGCCCAGCAAAATGGCATGACTATTTTAATAAAAAATAAATCTTAACTTATGTAGAAGTTAATAAACATAAGGGATGAAAATAATTAGAATATTTTAAGTTATCTTAAATAACATTTACCATGTTTATAGACTCAATGGGGATGGTATTGTTCTGCTTATTTTATTTCCCTGACTTTGATTACATTGACCATAAATTGTAAACAGATGGTAAATATTTGTTATTCATATATTGATAATAAGGTCATGTTGACTCATATAATTCACAGTAGTTACAGTGAAATGTACTATAGTGAGGCACTAGCAATGATAAAGCATTTACGAAGCCAGTGAATATATTCCATATTGTAACCTACTCACAAAAAGGACAAATTATATAATGCAAAGTATTTAGAAATAAATGCAAGATAAACAGAGATATAGACCAAAATAAATGTTTTTGTTTGGTTAGGGTTTATGTCATGCTCCTAAAAATGACTTCAAATAGGAGCCACTAGGTGGCATGTTGGTTAGGGGCGCTGGACTCCCACATTGCCAACCATAGTTTGAGTCCTGGACTTGGCGGTTCCCTCCTCCTGTCTCTCTCTCTCTCACTCTGTCCAGTCAAATAAAAATAAATAAATAAATAGATAAATAAATAAATAAAGTTAAAAAATAATTCTTTAAAAAAATGGCTTCAAATAGTACACTGCTTATTTAGAATTTATTGAAGATGTTAAAAACATGGGGAATTCTGGAGAGGAGTAGAACTAAGAAGATAATAATGAAGATATTGGGAGAAGTAGTTATTGGTGCCAGGATTCTCAGCTAGAGAGCGAGAACATGGCCAAATGTTTACATAGATATATTTGGATGAGACCTTTGCAGGAGAGCATGAATGCCAAATATTGTTGATTTTTAAATGAATGCCATATTTTAATCATTTTTGTAGGTACACAAAAAAAATCTTTGGCACAATGATTGTTTTGAAGTTATTAAATGCAAGAAAAATCATAAATTTTATTTTCTTTCTTTATTTTTTTTAAAGTTTGTTTTCTTTCTTTCTTTCCTGAGAGAGAAATATGAGCATCCTCATAAGGGTCTCACATTGTGATCCTCTCCCCCAGCACTCCCAGCTAGCCAGGAACATGGGCATGTACAGGCCTGCCATGTACAGATTAACCCAGGACCTGAACTCTGACCTTTCATATGGCTTTCATCATCGCAGATCTATGTGCTACTGTGGTGTCACCCCAGACGGGTGTCTTTCTGAATTCTTTACTGTAATAGGATGTAATCCTTGTCTATGGAAATATGAAAGACCTTAGGGAAAGCCCTCCTTTCATTTATATTGAACTTAAATAGATGCTTCTTGCAATAATGAAAAATTAGTTTTGGTAATTCAGAAATAAGATTATTTCAAATTTGTCCATCTAGTCCTTCATCAAGAATAAATGAAATCTCAGGACCAGCAGTTAGTGTAATGGCTTTGTTGCTGGACTCCCATGTAGTCGACTGTGGTTTGCGTCCCGGACCTGGTGGCTTAAAACTCACTCCGGGCGCGTGTGCGTGCCTGCCCAAGATCCCGAAAGGAGAATGGAAGAGAAGGGATTGCGGCGTGGCCATCTCCCCTGGGAGGTGATTTCTCGCTTTCTGACTCTTTGTCTCTCTCCGTCTGGCGAGCGCATGCGCCCTATAGCAAAAACCTCTCCAAAAAAAAAAAAAAAAAAAAAGAATAAATGAAATCTTAAGAGTTTGAAAGGGATCATGTAATAGTTGTGACTAACCCTTGATTTGTACCTGTTGAAGCTATATTTCTGATGAATGGGCCTTACGGTCTGAGGACCTATTATTTAGGCATACTCATAAAATGAAAAAAAAATTAAATTTATACATAGTTAAAAATTAATAATATAATGATTACAGATTTTTGTAGCTATAGAATTCTTGATTTAAATTTAAGGTACTTCATGTAATTATTTTCTTAGCTTAAGAGAAAATGTTCTTGAGCCAGCAGGTGGCATAGTGGTTAAGGCACTGGACTTTCACATGGCCAATGGCAGTTCGAGTCCCAGACATGGCAGTTTGAAAATCACACAGAATGAGTGTGCACATATTTGTCTATGTGTGTTTCAGCGTGTGTGTGTGTGCCCAAAATCCTGAGAGGAGACTGGTGGAGAAGGGATTGTGGCCTGGCCATCCCCCCAGTGGGTGATTTCTCACTTTTTTGCTTTCTCTGTTTTTCTCTGGGAGCACAAATGCCCTATGACAAAGACCTTTTAAAAAAAAGAAAATGTTCTTTTTATGAATTTCTTGTTTCTTTAAATTATCTATTTCAAGAAACATTCTTCAGAAAAGAAACTTTAATGAAAGAACATCAAATGCCTCTATGATTCAGAACACATAGTGTTCTTAGATCTTAACCACAGAAGTATATTGTTGGAAGAAATCATTCATGAGCATTGATTAGAAAATGGGAACCTACCAAGACAGGCTCAGCATCAGTGCGAACTTCATTCTTTAAAGGAGCTAGCCATGTGTCAATTGACTTGCTGAAATACTTTAGTTATATTATTAAAAACAGAAATTTCGTTGATGTACAATACAGACATTAACAAGAGTAAATGTGTGAAATTTTAAATGCAGTTGTATGAATTGCAATTTCTTATATAGAAGATGAATTAGAATTAAATTAGGCCAGTAGGGGACCAGCAGGTGGCGTGGTGGTTAAGGTGCTGGACACTCCCACATGGCCGACCAGGGTTCAAGTCCTGAATCTGGTGGCTTGCTTTCTCACTTCCTCTCTCTCTCACTCTCACCCTCTATCTCTCTCTGGTCAAATTAAAAAATAAATGAATGAATAAATAAAAAAATAAAATTAAAAATAAATAAATAAATAAATTAGGCCAGTAAAGTGTAAATATAAAATAGATATTAATATTAAAGTACAAACACTATGAAGATCATATTGGCTAGCAATTAGACACAGTAAAAAGAACCAACACAAATAAATTTGTTGTAATTTGTTATCTCAAATATATATTATCACCTGTTTCACAACAAAATGACATTCTATTGTGTTTTGTCAACAGAAGGAAACACTTTGTGAAGGGAGAAATGGACATTTGTTAATTTTGTATTTTCAGGGACCAGCAGTTGGAGTAATGGCTATATTGCTGGACTCCCATGTAGTTGACAGCAGTTGTAGTCCCGGACCCAGTGGCTTAAACTTACGCTGGGCATGTGTGCACGCATGCCCAACATCTTGAGAGGAGAATGGAGGAGATGAACCCCCCCGGGGGGTGATTTCCCACTTTCTGTCTCTGTTTCTCTCTGTCGTTCTGGCGAGCACACGGGCCCTATAGCAAAAACTTCTAAAAAAAAAAAAAAAATTTTGTACTTTCACTGGACATCATGATAAATGTTTTGCACATTTATTTAGATACTATTATTGGAGTAACTCAATAAATACTGTAAAGTGTATTAAAAATTTTCAGTTTTGGGGGCCAGCAGGTGGCGTGGTGGTTAAGGGCGCTGGACTCCCACATGGTCGACCGAGGTTCAAGTCTGGCACCTGGCGGCTTACTTTCTCACTTTCTCTCTCTCTCTCTCTGTCCCTCTCTCGTCAAATTTAAAAAAATAAATAAATAAATACATAAACAAGTTCAATAAAATAATCTTTTAAAAAAATTTCAGTTTTGTTCAGGAAATTGTATTTGTCACATATATGTTTCATATGTATGACTAGTTATCTAAAATAATTTAGTATTTACTGTTAGTAAGTCATTATATAATTGAATATGAGACACATTAAAAAGAAATATGATGTCCTATCTATTTATTTAAGAACAGAGTAAATAGAGGCCAGTACGTGGTGTGGAGGTGAAGGCACTGGATTCCCACATGGCTAGCCATGGTTCAAGTCCTGGACCCGTGGCTTGAAAATCATGCTAGGTATTTGTGTGTGTGTGTGTGTGTGTGTGTGTGTGTGTGTGTCCAAAATCCTGAGAGAAGAATGGAGGAGAAGAGATTGCAGCTTAGCCATCCCTTCTGGGTGGGTGATTTTTTTCACATTCCCTCTCTCTATCTCTCTGTCTCTCTGGTGAGCATGCTCCCTTTGGCAAAAGCCAAAAAAAAAAAAAAAAAAAAAAAAAGAAAGAAAGAAAAATACTAAATAAGTTTAAGTTATAAAGAAATATATCAAAAATATACATTAATACAGTAGAAAAGAAATATTACAGTTAAGTAAGGAATATAGTAAAAGTTTCATATAACAAAAAAGATTTTATACTCATTTTTAAAATAAAAGTTATTTTAGATAGACTGAGTGGATTGAGAAAGTAAATTATGTGATGACTTTTCAATGTGATCTGGTATGAGTTAAATAAACAAGTCTATGAAAAAGAGTCAGTTAAGAAGTGATAGAAGAAATTACTTCAGTAATGACAGGGGAAGTTAGAAAAAGTAAACTCCTTCATGCAATTGATTAAAAAAAAACAAAAAACAAACAAACAAACAAACAAAAAAATGAACACAGCAAATCTACCAATAATTAAAAAAAAAAGATGTCAGAAATTGGGGTTGAGAGTATTGAGAAAAATGTTTCAGTTCCATTCCTCCCATGCATTATCACCCATATGCAGTATTTGACTTACAGTCTCTGTAGCAAACTACTTTATATCTGCCACAGTGTTCCTTGTGTTTTTTTTTTCCTTGAATTAAATATTTCAGAGGAAAAAACTGAAAGCTGAATTCACTAATGATTATTCCTTCTTTTAACTTGTGTCACTTTCAAGCATTGTGCTTCCTATTTATGCCAATTAAAAATATGAACTGAAAACTCTTTGAATTTCAATATTTTCAAAGATCTTTAGGAAAAAGTTAAAAAAATGTATAATATGGATAGCATTTTGAATTTTATCTGACTACTGATGTCACAAGTGTCTTCTTAGGTAAGGAGCAGTAGAGTTAGAGCCTGAAGGCCTAAGTCATTCCTCTAGAGCTTCCAAACTCTACACACATTGTCCTGGGCACAGTAGGTTTTATGCCGTGACAGAATGAATTCTCAGGGTTGTGATTTGACACCATAATTAATATGAGATTTTTATATAAGAAGAATGCATTAGATATTCTTTTAATAATTTCTTTTAAATTGCTATTTTTTTCCTCCAATTTCATTTGTATAAACTCATAATTACTCTTAATGCTCAATGTTAGAAAAAGTGTTTAATTTTACCAAGAATTAATGCTTTTTTAGTGAGATGAGAGCTATATAATTGACTGACTTCATTTTTTTCATTGGTAGTTAGGCATCTTATAGCTAAATTATCTGTTCCATTAGTAATGTAGTAGTGTGCCCTAGGTTAAGTTATTTGATTACCTTATAGTGGTATCTTATTTATTTTTGTGGAAAAAGATTTATTGACTATTGCTATGACTTGAGTGTTGTGTTCCACCGAATTGAGGCCCAAACTTCATACTCTTGGGGCAATATAGGGAGGCGGGGTCCATTGGGAGGTGCTGAGGACAAGAGAATCCCTCATGAATCATTAATTCTGAATAGGGAATTAGTTCTCATTAATTAGTTCTCACAAGAGCGGCTTATAAAATCAGGTTGGCTGCTGGCATGTCTCTCTGTCTGCACACACTCTCTTCCCTTTCTGCTTCTCTTGGCCATGTCATGATGCAAAACCAAAAGCCAGAGGTCAGTCCCAGAGGTCAGTCTTGGACTTTCCAGCCACCAGAATTGTGAGCCAAATAAACTTCTTTTCTTAATAAATCACCCAGTCTTAGGTGATTCTGTTATAGCAATACAACTAGACTAAGATAATTATGTAAACTGTCATCATTTCCTTTTGGAAGTGTTAGTGTATGAAGTGAAAAAATAAATAGATGAATAATTTATAAGCAAACATCTAGACCCTTACCTGTTTTGAATGAGTCAAAAGATTTGAATGCTGTTTTGTAATTTATGATGACAGTAATCTGACCACATCAAGTTCTCTTTAAAATAGAGATAACTGTAATAAAATGAAGAAAGGACATTTCACAAAAGCTTTTATGATTAAATTAGTATGCTTTTCAAGGCTTTTCAGGGATGTGTGTCATATGTCTGATACTTAGAAAGAGTACGTAGTCTTTAGGTCTTCTAAAAGATGAAACTACTAAGGTTGTACCACAGTGAGTTACATAAGAGAGCTTTGTAGTACAGACACAATATAGGGCACTTTTTTTTTTACACACAAAAAAAGAAAGAAAAAGGAAAAAAAAGATAGTAGGTCCTATTATAAAAGAGAACTAAAACATTTCTTTTGCCATAAATTGCCTTCTCTGACAAAATTATCAAATACAATTAAGAAATATAATGTGATAGTATTTGTACTAGGTCTCTATTATTAAGGTAATGCAGGATGAGAAGAACATATTCTTGTCTAGTTAAAAAGATCAGTAAATACTATATTAGTGTGGTAGTATCATAAAGCACTGGACTAAGAGCCAGAAAACTTGAATTTAATCCTCTGACATTTTAGATGAAGGATGTAATCTCTGTAAACTTGAGTTAGTAATATTTAAAATAGGAATTGGTAATACCTGGATTCATTAATTCTAATACTGCTTGTAGAACTGTTTATAGCCTCTAAGAATAAAAGGGGAAAAAAAGTTTGTATTAATGACAATAAAACCTATGGTCAATCAACCAATCAGCCGTTTAGAGAATAGTAAAGCAATAAAGTTATAAATGTTTATCTTTTTTTAATTTTAAATTTGCCAGAAGTCACATGCACTCATGAGAGAAAGACAAAGAAAAGGCGAGAGAGAACGCATCTTCAATGAGATGTGTTCAAACCACAATCCTTCATTTCTTCACCCCGTTAGCTTCTTGGGCACACTCGAATATGTGCCCTGTATGTTTCTCAAGCTACCATGCCCGGATTCGAACCATGCAGCTGGCTATGTGATATCTGGTGCCTGCAACCACTAGACCATGTGGCTGGCCTAGTAAATCCTTTTAAGTGATACTTGTTGAATTAGTTCTACTTAAATTTACCTTGTGTTTTTAACAAAGTCATCAAACAATGTGCTCATTTTCTTCTGAGCTCTTCTACCACAGATAGACCTTTCAAACCATTCTATATTGTTCATTATGGACTAGCTCATAACAATCTTCGTTCATTTTAATGTTTTTTTAAGGACTGTCACCTTGCAGTCATTGGGCTTGAAGTGTCTAAGAGCTTGGCCAAAATTATTTTTTTTCTTTCCCTTGATTTGTTTCAGGCAGGAGTATGAATTGATTCACCGTTTTTCAACTACACCCCAGATAATCTTGCAAGACTATCTAGAAAGAGCTATGGAAGAATTGAATAGTTACTGAAAGCTCTGTTCCTTCATGTGCACACAAAATGGGATTGTTAAAGCCTCTAATCTATTCTTCGACCATCCTTTGTATTAAAAAAAAAAAAAAAAGGGCTTTCAGAACTCAGACCTAGTCTGAATCTATTACTGTTTCCACTTCAGCTGACATAATTAAAATTATCCACAGTGATAGTATTAAAATATGAGCTAGTCTCGAGTAAATTGCTTGTCTTGATGAGTAAGTATAGGTAGCTTTTGTATTCTTCAGCTGTCTGTGAGATTATAGTTGGTACAGATATATACCAATTGATCTGAGTACTCTTTTTTCATTATTAATGCACTAAATTTAAATCAATTATGAATTACCCAGTCCCTGTTTTAATCTTTTTTATTTTGAGGTTTTAAGCCTTATTTATCTGGATAATGAACTCAATTTGTCCATCCTATTTTCTTTAAAAGGAGTTACTTTCATCTAGATAACTTTAAGACTTTAGTAAATAAAATGGAAGTATTCCTGCTGGGATTTTAATTGAAATGGTATTTACTATGCAGTGACTCTGTGATTTGTTTTAAAAAACACTTAAAGTACAAATGTCTTTTAATTTGTCAGAGGGCATGTGTGCTCTCTAGAGAGACAGAGAGAAAGGGAGAGGGAAAAAGCACCCTACCCTCTTAATGGAGTGGACTCACCCTGTGATCCCTTCTCTTCCCTCTCTTCCTCTTGTTGGAATTTGGGTACACATACCCCTGGAATGTGTCTCAAGATGCCAGGGCTGAGATATGAGCATTGTGGCTGGCCATTTGGGAATTCAGCTCCATATCCATTAAGCTAGGGGCCAGTCCTGAACATTTAAGTAAAATCAGAGCTCAACTTCTCTCTCTCTCTCTCTCTCTCTCTCTCTCTCTCTCTCTCTCTCTCTCTCTTTCATGAGCGCACATGTCCTATAGCAAAAACACACAAAAAAAATAAAAACATAAATTAGAGCTCAAAAGTAGGTTTAACTTTCTGTCTTTAGTCTCCATACTCTTCACTTTTCTCTTTCACACTTACTCTTCTTGCTTTTTTCCAGTGCACTGGGGAAGAAGGCCCTAGATTAAAAAAAATTACTCACATACATATATGTGCTTTAAATCATATTTCACAAAAGTATGAGTATTCTACATGAAATATACATTCAAAAAAAAGAAGTTCCATCCAAATTTTGGGAGCCCTCTGGGATATCTGTCTTCAACTATTCTAAGCCTCTCTAGGGATAGTCTTCATTTTTATGAAATAAAACTGCATTTCCAAAGTTGTTAAACATATGTTATTCACCCTTTATAATTTCTCAGTTACACCTAAGGTTGGTATGAGATGTATTCATCTTACTATTTCATAGATGAGAATAGGTAATTACAATGAAAGGCTTTAGTTTTTTTTTTTTTTTTTTTTTTTTTTTTTTTGGGGGGGGGTGGTGGTGGAGATTTTTGCTACAGGGCATGTGAGCTAGCCAGAAAAACAGAGAGACAGAGACACAGAAAGCGAAAATCACCCCTCAGGGGGGATGGCCATGCTGCAATCTCTTCTCCTTTATTCTCCTCTCGGGATCTTGGGCACACACACACACATGCGCCGAGCACGAGTTTAGGCTACTGGTCCAGGACTCAAACCGCGGTCAACTACATGGGAGTCCAGCAACATAGCCATTACTCCAACTGCTGGTCTGGAAAGGCCTTAGTTTTAATACCAGAGATAATTCTAACTCCCTCCCCAAATACCCCACTTCTTCCCCCTGCTGCCCTCTATTTTTGTTTAAATAGCTCTGATCATATCATGCCATTTGGGACAACTTTTTTCAGAGTCCATTGACCACATGTGTTGGTAATGATAGATGGTAAGGAAATATGCAAATATGGGTTGACACGTTACCAACTCCTAGGGAATTTGCAGTTTGATGATGAAAACACATGTTAAATAAAAATAATTATACAAATAAATATTTAATTCAGTTTGTTATACATACTAGAAAGGAAATTTCAAAAGTTCAGAACTTCCTCACAGAGTAAGTGTGTGGGAAAGAATTTAAATGTATGTGGAAAGACCCTTGTTGAAAGTGATTTATTTTGAATCTTGAAGAATAAAGATTATTAAAGCCAGAACATGGAAGAATAATTAATAACCAATTAGTATTTTCCCATGTATGAAATAGAAATTATCTTCATCCCACCTTCTCATATTTTTAGAATTAATAGTTTGGTTTTGTATTTTCTGAAAACATGGATTACTTTAATTCTTTGTCTTAAGTCTCTGTGTCTATAAATCTGGGTCAGAAATTGGCTGCAGAAGAGACCAGCACTTAGCATAATGGCTGTTGCTGAACTCCCATGTAGCCGACTATGGTTCGAGTCCAGGACCCGGTGGCTTAAACTCACACCAGGTGCGTGTGTGTGTGTGCGTGTCCAAGATCCCAAGAGGAGAATGGAGAAGGGATTGCGGCGTGGCCATTCCCCCTGGAGAGTGATTTCTTGCTTTCTGTCTCTCTGTCTCTCCCTGGCGAGCGCACACACCCTATAGCAAAAATCTCTCAAAAAAAAAAAAAAAAAAAAAGGAAAGGAAATTGGCTGCAGAAATAAAAATATGCAAAAGCTATCATTACAAACGTGTAATCATTTATAGTACACGGATGTGAGAAGTCAAAGCAATGTCAGCAAGTGAAAGCTTTTTGGCTTGTAGTAGAATTTACAATTTTAAATCACAAGTTATATGCTATGACAACACACTGAGGGGCTTTCTAACTCAGAACTGGAAGACCAAGAAACATTTCTCAAGCAACTGGTTTCAAAATTGAGAACTGAATGATGATTAGGAGCTAATCAAGAGAAGGGCAGATGGTGGAGAAATGGGAAGTGGAAGGAGACAGCCCACAGGAGTCCAGGAGGGAGAGCTTCAGGCAGAGCCCAGTGGCAGGAGATCAGCTAATCCCACATGGCAACATTACCTTGAATCCCTGACCCTGGTCAGCCTAAAACACCCGGCATGTGCATGCTGTCAAGGATGGGACTGGCAGGAGAACTGGAGGGAGGGAATTGTGGTGTGACCAATCCAGTGGAAAGTGCTGACCTCTCCGTCTCTCTCACATGCATACACATGCACTCCATAATGAATAAAGAAATGAAGTAAAGGAAAGAAAAATCATTCTCACTGCAGTGTAAAAATACTTTTGAGTGGGACATGGCTACAAAGCAGGAAGAACCCTGGGGGTACTGCAGTTAACTTTGGGGCAAGATAATATTGGCCTAGACTAGTTTTAAAATCTTACCTTTTAAATAGATCAAAAAGAATTTGTAAAATGATATATCCTTTCATATACTTAGGAATTTACATAAATACTCATGTTCAAATAGTCTCAAAGATGTAATTTTCAGCACTTTGTAAATTTTGACATTTTTAAATTAAATCTATTATATCACTATTGAATATATCCATTAGAGTTTGAATAATATTGAAAGTATATGCTCATCATTATTCATTTAGATATATTTGAAATAGTTCCTATAGAACTTAAAATTTTTTTAACCAGGGTTTTTCTTTTTAATTCATATTTCCAGTCCCATGGAATTTCACCCAGTTATTATATATTTTATGCTTAAAAATGTTTAATTCATTATCCTATCCTAATTTTAGTTACTATATATATATATATATATATATATATATATATATATAACTTTTTCAATTTCTTAAAACTGTAAGGTTTCTAGTATTGTCTTTCTTCTAGAATGAATTTTCAATATTATTTTTGTTACTGCATAATTGACTAAGACTATATAACTATATCCTGAATTCTGAAAAATTGCTGTTGGTAAAAGTATAACCTTATTGGTAGTATATATAATTTAATGTGATAAATGGACTTTTCTATTTTAATTAATTCCTCTACCTTTGGAAGAATGTTACTTGTTGCCAAAATAAGACAGAATTTAGTATCAATTCTTTTTTGACTTTTTATTTTTATAGATGTGAAACTAGTAAATGATTAATAAAGAGTTGAATGTAACATCACTCAATCATTTGAACTCTTCTGATCATAGGTTAACAAACTCACAGTGATCTATTATCGAAATTTACTTTTAATAATCTATTAATTTGGGGGCCAGCAATGGGTGTAATGGCTATGTCGCTGGACTCCCATATAGTCAACTATAGTTCGAGTCCCAGACCTGGTGGGCTTAAACTCATACCAGGTGCGTGTGCGTGCGTGCCCAAGACCTGGAGAGGAGAATGGAGAAGGGATTGTGGTGTGGCCATCTCCCCTGGGGGATGATTTCTCACTTTCTGTCTCTCTGTATCTCTCTGTTTTTCTGGTGAGCACACGTGCCCTATAGCAAAAACCTCTAAAAAAAAACGTGAAAACAAAACAAAAAAATCTATTAATTTAGTTGATTCAGAGAAAAGCTAATTACTTCATTTATATATATATATTAATTTAGTTGATTCAGAAAAAAGCTAATTACTTCATTTATATGTGTGTGTGTGTGTGTGTGTGTGTGCATGTGTATTTTACTTGTCATTTGCATTATCAGCAGCAATACCTGTTTCTTAAAATTTATATTAGCTATCTTTTTGTTTGATGTCTCCAGAGAATTTATGTGTTGAATCAGTGCACATGAAATTCTGAATAGGTAAAAAGTATGCCTTTTTTTCTGGTAAAATAAGAGGAAGGTACCTTGGAAATGGAGGTTGAAAATAGAGCCTGCATTTCTGTCATAGATGTATTTTCATTGAATCCTCTGAAATCTCTTTCTGATTGCAGAAAGGACATTATTTTCGTACTGTCAGGAGAATCTACACCTTGACATGGAGACCAATAATTAGATTAAGACAGTGACAATGATCATGAAAAAAAGAAGAAAGATATTAGAAAATAAAGAGACCTATAAGGTGGATAAATTCAATTAGCTTTGGTAGTCTATTAGATTAGGAGGCATGTATAAAAGTTCTAGAATTTGAGATGAGTGGAATACATTTTATTTCTCTAGAAAGTGAAAAATAGCTGAATAGAGAAACATGAAATGATTTGCATGGTAACAGGAAATAGTACATTTATAAGGCTGACTTGTGAAGCTGTACAATTTTCTGTGCAGTCATCAACCACCAGGTGAAGATGTAGAGAAGACATAAGACTGAGACTTTATGCTAATTTTACAAAATTGGCTTTGAGTGATACAAGACAAATGTGAATTATTAAGACTGGAAATAATGGGAAAGAGCTCAATTTCTCTCAATTTCTCAATTTCTCAAAATAAACTTGTACTCAGAGGAATGTATATTAGTACAGGAACTTTGCCAGACTATGTCAAGAAGACAGAACTTGAGGAAGGGGCCAGAGTCAGAAGACCTAGGAAGCCCAGCGAGGATGACTTTAAGGCAGTGCATATCCATACACAATATGCAAATGCATAGCTCCTGATAGAGTCCCTTGAGATCAAAACAAAAAGAAAGTTACCATAAGAAATATGCAGAGTGACACCTTATGTAGCTCAGGAGACAAAGTCATGGAACATTCTGAACTTCATATCTTTCTATCAGTCATTCACCTATCTGTCCATCTATTATCTACCAATCATCTGTTTAATGTTTAACTATTTAATCTCTCTCTAAGTTTTGTAAAGTATATGCTTAAAGTAACAACACAATATTTTACATATTGAAAATTATATTCTTTGAGGCTATTTACACAAATCTTCCTTAAGAGTTTAAATGTCAATTTTTGGGATCTAGCAGGTGGCATAGTGGTTAAGGTGCTGGACTTCTGCATGGCTGACATTGTTTAAGTCCCAGATCTTGTGACTTGAGCATCACACCAGGGGTGTGTGTGTGTGTGTGTGTGTGTGCGTGCACGTGCATGTGTGCATGCTCAGAATCCTGAGAGGAGAATGGAGGAGAAGGAATTGCGGCATGGCCATCCCCCCTGTGGGAGGATTTTTCACTTTTCCTGTCTGTCTGTCTGTCTCTGACTCTCTGTGGCAAATGTACATGACCTATGGCAAAGACCAAAAGAAAGAAAAGTCAGCTTATAATATGCAAGGGTGTATATAACTTTCTCAAAATTATTTTAGGAGTTTTGTAGGCTAAAACTTTGAGGACTACTGAAATGAAGTACTGAAAACTAGAAGAGGTTTTGAGAAAATGGCATTTTTTTGGTGCTGAGTAATATTTAGTGTTGAATGGTGGTGGTGGTAGTTTTAGGGACAAAATCAGTGGTTAATTTCTATAATTTTTCAAAAAAATTTGAATGACTGTGAATATTCATTCCAAAGGTGTTAACCCAGTGCCCCATTCTAAGAGTTTGGTATGGCTGTTGAACGTCACAGAGGAAAAGTGGGGAAATAATTCCTTTTAGTGGAAAATAATTTGGTAAATTCATCTTCATTCCATTTTGGTAAACAGATACTTGCTCACAGTGGAGATCTCCTATGGATCCCAGGAGAAAGCTGATGTGGAAAGAGGTCTGAGGCTAGAAATATTTATATTTCCAAAATCATTCACAAGAAATTAATGACCTGAAACAGATGGAGGTTCTCAGGAAGTAGAATTATAATATTACTCCAATAGAGAAGCACATTTGCTTACCATGGAAAACAGAACTCTGAAGTCTTGATGCAAAGTAATACAATATTTATTCATTTAAATATCCTGAATGCATAAATTCTCTCACATTCATATAAAAAAATTCTCAAGAATGTCAATCACTGTCACCTTTCAGACACAAAAGGGTGAGATCTACGGACAGAGTCCTTCTTAATTCCTGAGATAACCCATGGACAAAAAATGATCTAGCCAGGTCCCTACCTTCCAGGGTCAACCTATTTTTAGTTTAGTTTTGGTTTTGTCTTCTGTTTTGTTTCTGAGGTGGTGGTGAAGTATTACTTTTTTATTCTGTGTACAGATTGTCCCAGATTCAGTGATTTCAAACATGTGTCAATCAGAAAGGAGCATAGGCACAATTCAACTGGAGCCTCAGTTCAGAATCTCACAAGGTTGAAGTCAGGTTCAGCTGGGTTGTGTTCCTTTGTGAAGCTCAGGATTCTCTTCCAGTGGTTAGCAGTATCCAGTTCTTTGCAGTTTACACTCAAAGAAGATTCTCATTTTCTTGCAGTCTGTCAGTTCATACAGCCACTCTTGGTTCCTGGCCTCCTCACAGAGCCCCTCACTTCTTTCTCCAAATGTGGCATCTGACTTCTTCAAGGCGAGCAGCAGACTCTGTTTAGGAAAGGCCTAAACCCTCCTTTAAGAACTTTCATTGATAAGACCTGTGTAGGATGATTTCTTTTTTGATTAAATGAGAGTCAACTAATTCAAGACCTTAATTAGATTTGCAATGTCTTTTCACCTTTCACATACAGTATAACCTATTGGCAAGAGCAAAATCCCATTATAGCCTCAGCTCCTATGCATACTGAAGGGAGAATATACTGGAAGTTTATGACAGGGGGTATGGCAAGGGGACAAGAATCCTGAGACCACCTTACAATTCTATCACAGGAGTGAAGAATATAGAGATATGGCATCATTCGATTAACTTACATCTTGTCACTTTATCATAAAACTACCCTATTTTGAGTTTCAATAAATTTTTTATCAGTATCCATGTTTTCAATTTGGGTAGGTCAAATCACCATTCACATCTTTTCTATGTTCAATATTCAAAACAGAAGAGTGTTTTTGTGGCCTGTTATATTAAATCATCCTTTAGCATCATTTTCAGTCTCATTACGCCTTTCTGAAACTTTCCCAACTCTACTATATTTCCCTTGAAATAGAACATTCATTGTCTTATATAGTACATTCAAGTTCCAGGTCTGTGATGTACCCTATAACCCTGTAATTAAAAAAAAAAAATTCTGTATGTAATATTGACCAGAATTAATTCACTTAGTTCTGACACTAAATTACTGGAGTTAGCATAGACCCCACAGGTTAATGACTCAGTTCTACCAGTTACCCCCCCCCCCCCCTTCAATGCCAGTCCAAAGTCCCAAACCTCCTACACTTCTGAACAATTGGCTATAAACGGGGAGTTCCCACATTCTCCTTAGTTCCACTAAGTTGCCAGAACAGTTCACAGAACTCAGGAAGGCACTTTACTTGCAATTACCAGTTTATTATAAAGGTTATAAGCTAGGACTGGCAAATGAAAAAGATGTATAGGACAAGGTATAGGGAAGGAAGTGAATCTGCCACAGCCTCTGGGTACTCTACCCTCCGAGTACTTCCATGTATTCACCAACACCATTGTTCAGGGGATTTAAGGGAGGTTTCATCACAGAGGCACAGTTGATTAAGTCATTGCACTCACTGGCAGGAAGTTAGGGGTGGGCTGACTTAGTCAATCTGGTGAATAACTTCCATCCTAAAATATCTAGGGGCCCACTAAGAATCATCTATCAGAACTAGATGCCTTTTTTTTTTCATCCTTAATACTTGGTATATCCCAAAGGTTTTAGAACACAGTGTGAGAAACGGGACAAAACCCAAACATCTTCCTATGACATCACAGTGGGTAATAACTGACAACTCAAAAATCATCATTGTATAACACTGTAAGTTAATTACTCTTGAAAAAAACACTTGACTACTTTAAAGTTCCTTTTGGTATCTTTCTACCAATTTAAAGAATTCATAAGATTTTCTTGGCATTTGCCCCAGCCGAGTTGGCTTATCTCATATTACAAGTTTTTTATTGTTGTTTTTCTTTAAACTGAAGATTTGGTTCCATTTTTCTCAGCCCATTTATAACAGGTTAGATGAAACTAAAACTGTTCTTAATACTAGTCTTTTGGAGGACTTTGGTGAAAAGTTTTCTATTTGGGAAAAAAACAATCATGTATTTGTGACTAAATTTCCCTTTTTTTAAAAGTTAACAAAAATCTCTCAGGTACTCAGTGAAACATTCTAAATATGTTCTATAGAACCGTGATAGGGACCAGCAGTTAGCGTAATGGCTATGTCGCTGGACTCCCACGTAGTCGACCGCGGTTCGAGTCCCGGACCTGGCGGCTTAAACTCACGCCGGGCGCGTGTGCGTGCGTGCCCAAGATCCCGAGAGGAGAATGGAGGAGAAGGGATTGCGGCGTGGTCATCCCCCCTGGGGGGTGATTTCCTGCTTTCTATCTCTCTGTCTCTCTCTGTCTGTCTGGCGAGCGCACGCGCCCTATAGCAAAAACCTCTCCAGAAAAAAAAAAAAAAAAAAAAAAGAACCGTGACACATAAACTAAGGAAATAAGTGTAAGTAATTCCTATTAGTTTCCTTTCAGTTTGACTTATTTTTTCTAGTCAAAGTTTACTTAAGAATGTATATTTCCTTTTTTTAAAAGAATTATTTTTATTTAACTTTATTTATTTATTTACAAGTGAGAGAGAGAAAGGGGAATGGGGAGTGAGAAAGCAAGCCTCCAGGTCCAGGACTAGAACCGTCGTCATCTGTGCGGGAGGTCAGCAGTCTTAACCACGACGCCACTTGCCAGCCTCTATATTTCCTTTTTGATATCATATGACATCATTTTATTATGGAAAGAAGATTCACAACTTTAGAAAAATCTTTGTGGATAATTTACTGCACATTTGTATCTACCAATTTTTTTAGAACAACTTTCTTCAATAAAGTTCTTTTCAACTTATTCATTAATCTTTTATTGGCTTCCCTAGAGTTTATGATGTATATTTTTAATTAATCACAGGCTATCTTCAAATAATATTATGCTTCTTCATGTATGGTCCCAGAACTTTTATATCAGAGGACTTCTAATGCTTCCTGGCATCACTGTGATGGTCATGGATTTTACTTTTACATGTGCCTGTGTTACAGACTTCACAAAACGCTGATATTATTTTTGCTCTACCCTAAATTTTTTTTATAGCAACTAAAAATTAGAGAATTCTCTTTCCTGTCTCCTGTCACTTTTGCTGTTTGCGGTACTCTTCTTTTCTCTGTGTTGACCCAGGTTTCTGTTAACATCCTACTCTTTCTGCTTAAATCACTTCCTCTAGCATTTCTTATAGCACAGCTTCACTTTGAGGGGAGCTGTTTACTCCAACAGATGTGAGATGTCCTTGTGTTTCATCTCCTCTTGGAGGAACGTGCCCTGTTTTATAACTCAGATTAACTTGGTTGCATTCCAACTTTGTCTCTGATATACTCAAGAAATGTTATGATTACTATCTGGCTTTTTTCACACTGTAGTTTAAAGACAAGTTCTTTGAAGCATTCTATTAATAGATTAAGTACAGAAGCAGAAATCTACTTTTATTTCTTCCCTTCAGTGATTCTATGCTACATTGTTGATATAAACTTGTAAAAGAAGCTTATTAGCTTAAGAATGTAACCCTATTTCCTGAACTAGATAAAGACAACTTCTTTCATTAAATCTTCTTTAAAACCAAGATATTTCTATGTAACTTATAAGTGCTGTAGAGATGCTTGTTGAAGATTATACAGCAAACCAGTTTGTCGCCCCATTTCATCCTACCTGAAGGCATGACATTTACAAAATTTTTGAAATCCAACTTTAAAATGATAGTAGAAATTTTATATAAATGTAAATATATATATACATATATGTGTGTGTGTATATATATATATTTTTTTTTTTTGCCAGAGTGCATGTGCAATCAAGTGTGAGAGAGAGCCTCTGCAATAGGACGTGACCACTCTCAAATCCTTTTCCTCCCTTTTTCCAGCCAATTAGGATCTTGAGCATGCATGCAGGAGCACTTGGCATGTTAGTAAGGCATCAGGGCTGGTATTCAAACCATGCTTGGCCATGTAGGATCTAGCTTCCAATGAACAGCGCTTAACCACTACACTACAGGGCTGGCCAAATAGCAAGTTTTTTTATATTGATTAAATCTTCACACCATTTCTTTTCCTTTTTTTTTTTTTTTTTTTTTTTTTTTGAGAGGTTTTTGCTATAGGGCACATGTGCTCACCAGAAAGACAGAGAGAGACAGGGAGATAGAAAGCGAGAAATCACCCCCCGGGGGGATGGCCACACCACAATCCCTTTTCCTCCATTCTCCTCTTGGGATCTTGGGCATGCACGCACACGTGCCCGGCGTGAGTTTAGCCACCAGGTCCAGGACTTGAACTGTGGTCAACTACATGGGAGCCCAGCAACACAGCCATTATGCTAACTGCTGGTCCCACATACCATTTCTTTATCTTATTAAAATCTACTAAAGAAAGCATGTTTAAATTCATTTGTTTAAAATTTCTACTTTATTGAGAATTTTTATTCTTAAAAGTATTGAATTTTTTTCGAATGATTATTCTTAGAGTGATCACATTTTTGTCTTATTTCCTAATAATATGGCATATACATAGATTGATTTTTGAGACATAAACCAACCTTGTATTTCTGGGAAAAATTCTACTGGATTATGATGTATAATATTTTACATGCTAGATTTAAGACCTACTGCATGGCTCAGCAATAATGCACTACTGGAAGCTGGATCCTACATGGCTACTGAGGTTTGACTCCCCAGTCTGGTCAGCTTGTAAGAGCTGGGTATGCCAAGTGCCCAAAACCCAACAAGCTGGAGCCCTGGAGGAAGGAGACTGGGGCCCGACTACACGGTGTGGCCCTCTTTCTCTTCTCACATGAGTGCTCACTTGTTCTATTTATCATGAATAAAGAAAAGAGCTATGGACCACAGGTGGCTGGAGGAGGCCAACCCAGAGGGGAGGGTGCCGTGGGGGCGGCTCAGTGCCAGCAGCCCCTGCCCCAGAGCAGCGGCGACTGTGGAGGCCCCGACCAGGTTTTTCCAGGCTTTGGGAAAGCCGCTGTACGGTAGGCCCCATCTTTCGGCGGTCGCTGGAGTTTGTGGTGATTGTTACTGCCGCCACCACCCTCTGGCTGCCATTTCCTCCTCCTCCCAGGCCGCAGCCTCCTCTTCTTCCTCCTCCTCTTGGGCGGGCCTGATCCGCGGTCTGGGCCCACGGTGTCTTATGCCCTCATGGAGCCGCTCTAGCAGCCGCTGTCTCCTTGGCCTCCTCTTTTATCCTAGTGCGCCATAGCGGCACAGGCACCAAGATGTCCAACCGAGTGGTCCACCGGCATGCCAGTCACGCCGGGAGCTGGTACACAGCCTCAGGACCGCAGCTCAATGTACACCTGGAAATTTGGCTTTGACAAGTACAGTTTACATAAAGACCAGATAGAGCCATTATTGCACCCCATGTGGGTTATACGTATTGTGGGTCTTCTGCTGCCCATGCTTAAGAAGTGGATCCATCTATTACCGGAAGAATTTTAATCCTTGGGCCTTCTCATCACGTGCTCCTCTCTCCATGTGCACTTTCCAGTGTGGATATATATAGGACACTTTTGTATGACCTTCATATTGACCAAAAGATTTACGGAGAACTATGGAACACAGGAATGTTTGAATGCGTGTCTCTGCAAACAGACGAAGATGAACACAGTATTGAAATGCATTTGCCTTATACAGCTAAAGCCATAAGGATGTTTACCATTATTCCTGTACTGGTTGGAACTCTGAGTGAGTCAAAAGAACAGGAATTCAAAAAATTCTTCAGAATATATCTAGTGGATCCTAGTAGTCTCTTCTGAGTTCTGCCATTAGGGTCAAAGGTTTCATTACAGTTACTATGATGAATCCCAGGGGGAGATATTTATAGGTCTGTCGAACACCTAGATAAAATGGGTATGAGTATTAGAGAACAATTGGACCCTATATCTTTTAGCAATTACTTGAAGAAATACCATAATACTGTATATGGAAGACATCCCATTGGAGTGTTACTAAATGTATCAGAGAGCTCCAGAAGAATGGAATGAATATGAGTTTTTCCTTTTGAATTATGCCCAGTCAAGCCAGTGTAGAGATTGACAAGACAGTTCAGTGAGTTAAGCAGTCGGAGCACTCACGGTCCACTGAAACTCTGACTCCTCAGGGATGCCACCTGCACATACTTACATTCTGTTGGAGGTCCCAGCCTAGGCTTTACCAAGATACTGGTCCTAGTTGGGGGGGATCTGAAACCTCAAACTAATAGAACTTTCTTCTCTTCTTTTCTACTAGGTGTAGTCCTTTCCTAATTCCAACTCATTAAAAAATGCTTTATAGTTTAGGGCAGTGGAAGGAAGGCTGGCATCAAAATATTTTGATCAAAAAGATGACAATGTAGGGACCAGCAGTTAGCGTAATGGCTATGTCACTGGACTCCCACGTAGTCGACCGCGGTTCGAGTCCTGGACCCAGTGGCTTAAACTCACGCTGGGCGTGTGTGTGTGCGTGCCCAAGAGAATAGAGGAGAAGGGATTGCAGCATGGCCATCCCCCCTGGGGGTGATTTCTCACTTTCTGTCTCTCTGTCTCTCTCTGTCTGTCTGGCAAGTGCACGTGCCCTATAGCAAAAACCTCTCCAAAAAAAAAAAAAAAAAGAAAAAAAAAAGATGACAATGTAAAGGCCCTGTCACGGCAGACGGTTGTTTGAAAGTAACTTGTAAAGCATATACCGTATCCTAAATTTGCACTCTTTGCAGACTTGTGCACATATATTCTGCTTTCAGAATAGTCTTGAAAATTGTACACAAACAAACAAAATGGGTGGAAGCTTTTAAATAAAGACATTGCATTTATTTATTTTTTAAAAAGAATTATTTATTTATTTCCATTTGTTATTGTTATTTTTTTTTCTTTATTTGACAAGAGAGAGAGAGAGAGACAGAGAGAGAGAGAGAGAAAGGGAAAGGGAAAGTGAGAAAGCAAGCCACCAGTTCCAGGACTTGAACCATGGTTGGCCATGTGGGAATCCAGCACCCTTATCCACCACACCAAAATGATCTGTATTAGAATATAATAAATCTCCAGTTATAGTCAATTACTACTCGTGTTGTACACAGGTACTTTTTATTTTAGTTTCTAATAAAGGGCTATACAACTCAAAAAAAAAAAAAGCTATGAGCTATGTATTGCTGGATTCATCTTGCTAGTATTCTGTTGATAATTTTGACACTTACGGATTGTCTAGTAACTGAAGATTTTAGATGATAATGCTATAGCACCTCTGGATATTGATCTGCCCATCTCAGGGTTATTATTATTTTTCTTTTGTTACTTGTTTATTTAATGAATTGGCTGAAATGGTTTTGTGAAGCCTATTTCTGTACAGAATGTCTCTAATGGGAAGGCCTGGGAGTAGCCTATATCACTTACGACCCAATCTTAAATATTAGAAATTGGGCATGTGACCCAAACCTAACTGTGAGGGAGACAGAGAGGTACAGAAGCACAGTGTTATTCATTGAATACCGGGCATTTTTTTTTTTTTTTAACCACAGTCCAAACTTCTAGTCACTGAATACCTCTTTGCTCCCTTTGTCATATCTACAGTACATATCAGCCTCTTCTCTGAGAGGTTTAACCTATTATCATTGCATCTGATTCAAAATCCAGGAGCTCTCAGGGCAGGATATGTAACCTTGTGGTCTAGTAATCTACAGATTACAAATCTGAATCCACATATTCACCTAACATAAAGTGGGGAGGCAGGGGAAGGAGAAGAATAACACCTACTAGTGGAAGGCTAGATCACATGCAAAGGTTACCTGTTTATAGAAATGCTGGAATTGTTTAGGTCAGGCAATCTAAGTTGCTCTGCCCCGGCAGTGGGAAAACCCCTTGACAAGACTCACGCTCTGCTCTCCAGAAGGAAATTTTCTTTGGTTTCTCTTTCTTGTCCCTGGCTTTTTCTTATTCCATCCCCTTAAGTAGGCACATTTTTCGGAATCCTGCTCTTTTGGGAACTACACAGTTTTAGTTTATGTAAAATTTGGTTTAGGTTACCTATAGTCACAAACTTTTTTGGTGTGTGCTTTTTGAATCTTTGAAACAAAATTCTTTCAACAGTTTTAGGAAGAACCTAATGTTTTGCATCTGTTGTGTATATATTATAGCAAACACATCTCAAAACCTTTTATTTTTTTAATTGTAAGAAGTCATGTGTGCTTACCAGAGAGAAACACACACACACACATACATACATACATACACACACAGAAAACACCCCCCAATGGGCATGATTATGTATTCACCATAAAGAGAAAGAGAGCAAGCATCCCACAGTAAGGTGTGCTCATATCACAATCCCGCCTCCATTTCTCCATCTTCCAGGATTTGAGACATTCATGCAGATGCACCAGTGTATTTTTCAAGTCTCCAGGACTGGGATTCAAACTACATCAACCATGTGGTGCTTGGCTCCATTAACCATTAGGCTTTGGGCCAGCCCACACCTCAAAATCTTTTTAAACATGATCTGAAAATTGCTTTCTCTCTTTCACTTATCAAGGCACCCATCGCTTTATCTCTATCAACTCCATGGGTAGTTGTTCTTCAGTATCTGGAACAATTAATGGGAAGGACACATCCTTAATCAAACTTTTACCAATTTACTTTATTTGAGAAGTTTTTCAGGGCCTGTGCTACTCAAAACCTGTTTTATTTATCTTTCATATAGTTTGTTACCTAGAAGCCTTTGTCTTTTGCAAACTTACAAGGACATGCATTCCTGGATTTTTTTTCTATTCCTTTTCATTCCTCTTGCAATTCTTTCCTGAGCTCATCTGTTTTGAGTAATATTTAGACAAATACAACGTGTTATTATCAATATGTGCTACAAGACCTTTTAACCTCTTTTCCTAGAGATGGTAGTTCAGTGTGTAATGTGCTCCCCAAGTGTCTGTAAAAGACATCTTTACCTAACTTTCGCCTCTACTTAACATAAATTAAGTTCTTTTCAGAATCAATTGGCTCTCTCACTCTATAATCTGACAACTATGCTCTTTTCTCATATTTTAGAACTTCCTTTAATTTTTTTTAGCAGAACCCCATCCAAGTTAAAAATTTCTGTATTTGTCAAATATGCTAAACTGTGTTCTACTTACAAATAATCCAAATATATGCTTCAGCTTAAAAGGCTTATTACTTATTTATATCATATCTGTGGCTCCATCATTCAGAATTTGTTGCTTCCAAGGCCACTGTGTTAGGGAAAAAGAAGACTAGAAAATCTTTTAAGGGCCTTGTCCAGAAAAATGCCTTCTATCTTGTCTGACCACATTCCATTGTCTAGAAACCAGTCATAAAGCTCAAATGTTGGAAATGTGGAAGAGGAAAAGAATCCTTGGCAAGTGCTTTAGATCTCTACTAATTATTAAAACATTTTATCATCTCAAAATCAATATGAATCTCCTAGTATTTTACCAAAATCTTTCATATCCTGGCACTGTCAACCCCAGCACAGACTTTCCAATCAATTCATTAATTCTTTATTTAACAAATATTTATTCAGCACATATGATTTGCTTAGAGCTACAGAAACACTTAGAGAACAAAGATAAGACATATTGGAGACACACATCAAAAACCGGAAGACAACTTGGAAGGCATATTTCTATTCAAAATCTTGGAGGAATACAAGAAGAAACAGTGTTTAGCTTTGCCTTGGGTAGTCAGAGAAGTTCAGGTTTTAATTTCCAGAGTCAAAGGACGTGAAACATGATTTTCATCATGTTGATGGAAAAACAAACAACTATAAAAATTAATAATTAATGCAGTTTATTTCCAAGCCAAATATGAGTGACCTAGGCCCGGAGAAGACATACATGCCTTTCTTGGGTTGATCATGGACAGGGGTTACTTTTATTTGTTTTTGAGATTGACAGACAAAATTTAGTGAAGAGATTTTCGATTGGTCTGGCCCAAAAAGGTGGGACATGTGGAAGGGGGGGGGGGGGCTTGTCGTTATAGGTAGGTTCCGCAATTCTTAGATTGGTGATTGGAAGGGAAGATCTATGTCTTGGGAAAAGATTAGTTAAAGAAAGGCTTAATCTACATCTTGAGGAAAAGGGAAGTTCTGTGTCTTGGGAAGAGATAAGCAAAAGAATATACTGTAATCAGTTGAAATATACATCTCATAGATACTATGCCAGGGACAGGATGTAGGAAGAATCCTCTTAATGGAAAATAAATGCTCTGTTAATGTTTGTGGGCATGACTTTCCCAGTCCCTTTTGAAAAGATTTTGGAAAATAGGAAAAGTAGTCAGATTTCTGTCCACAACCATAAAGAAGAAATAAATGTTCACCAGATAGAGAAGGTGTGATAGACTTTCAGAATGAAGGTAGCTACAGTGTCATCAGATGTAAAAGCAATAAATCAAGTAAAATTTTAGTTCCTCCGGAGTGAATCAAGTTCTTAACTATGCGCTTGTAAATGGCATTTACTTAATAAAGCTCCTTGCCTCTAATTTATTAAAATTACCCTGTAAGCCTTAACTTAATTTCTCCAGTCTTGTTGATTAGATTTTATACCATTCATTTTCTTCTGACTTGTATTTTCTCTCTTTACTTTGTTAAGAATTTAATGATACAAAAAAATATTATATATATATATATATATATATATATATGTATGTATATGCAATGCTGGTTCTTGTATGTGAAGGAAGAGAATGTATATGGGTTTTCCTACCTTATTTGTCTGTTTATTATTATTTTGGTGATGTCTTTATTGGAATGTTTATGTTCGCTTTAGTATAATGGAAACACAATTGATTGTGTCTTAGCTTTGGGCTTGATTCTGAGCCTGGTTGTAATTTGTGGCTTTGGCTTTGGAAAAATTATTCACTTAATGATATTTAAAGTATTATTAACTGACAGTCACAACTAATTTAGATTTCTAAGATTCTATTCTTTGGTTTTTGTTTGTTTGTTTGTTTTTTGCCATAGGGCACATGAACTTGCTGTAGACGAGTAGAGAGAGACAATGAGAAAGAGAGAACTCACCCCTTGGGGGGATGGCCATATTGCAATCCCTTTTCCATTCTCCTCCTTGGATTTTGGGTATGCATGTGCACACACCCACCTGGTGTAATTTTTAAAAGTACAGTCCGGGACTCAGGGTTGGTCACCCATTTGAGTCCAACACCTAACCACTATGCAACCAGTTGGCTCCTCTATTCTTCCTTTCTTTTTTAAAATAATTGTTTTATTTAACTTTATTTCTCCATTTATTTATTTATTTATTTATTTATTTTAATTTGAACAGAGAGGGATAGAGTGAGAGAGAGACAGAGAGAGAGAGAGAGAGAGAAAGTGAGAAAGCAAGCTGCCAGGTCTGGGACTCGAATTGCGTCAATAATGTGGGAGTCCAGTGACCTTAACCACCATGCCACCTGCCAGCCCCTCCTTTATTTTTTCTTGAGATGATGACTCCTATTTATTTTTATTTTTTGCTTGCTTTTATTTCTGGTATAATTTCTTTCTCCCAGTATATAACTATTTACCACCATAAACAAAAATAATGGCATGGAAATGTTTTATTTATTAGAACTAGGTGGCTATTAGAATGTTAATTTTTTATATGGAAGCCATTAAGATTTTAATTGGGAAATACTTTTATCATTTGTAAGTAAAGTTGCAAAGCAAAATGTATAATCCAGTCTGTTAGACATGTTCACAGAGGCATCTATTTCAATTACCGTTTGAAAGAAATTATTGCATCCAACTTCCCTCGAGGTAGCATCTTCCTTTGAGCCCCTGAATATGCAAGGATGCTTACTTCAGTACATGTTTTTAAATCTTATTATTGTGAGGCCACATGTTTTAGCAACTGTCATTGACTGTCTAAACCATGAAAACATAAACTGGAAAATTGTATTTTTTTGTATAAGATTTGTAAATTATGTGTGGAGAATGTAAGATTTTTTTTCCTTTTTTTTTTTTTTTTTAAGCTTACTATAGGGCGTGTGTGCTTGCCAGAGAGAAAGTGAGAAAATGATAAAGCGCCCCAATGGGAGATGATCATGCCACAATCCCTTATCCTCCATTCCATGCATCCTGCATGTTTTTCTCACTGCCTGGTCCAGGCTTTGAAATAAACAGCCAGCCATGTGGGAGCCAGTCACCTGCATCACCACATCATTGTGCAGGCTCAAGATTATAAGATATTGGGACCAGCAGTTAGCGTAATGGCTATGTCGCTGAACTCCCACGTAGTCAACTGCGGTTCGAGTCCCAGACCCGGTGGCTTAAACTCATGCCGGGCACGTGTGTGTGCGTGCCCAAGATCCCGAGAAGAGAATGGAGGAGAAGGGATTGTGGTATGGCCATCCCCCCTGGGGGGTGATTTCTCGCTTTCTGTCTCTCTCTCTCTGTCTTTCTGGTGAGTGCACATACCCTATAGCAAAAACCTCTCAAAAAAAAAAGATTATAAGATATCTTTAAAAAAATTATTTCTTGTATTTATCATTATAATTATTTTCAATTTGACCAGAGTGAGACACAGAGAGAACAAGCTGCCAGGCTCAGGAATTGAACCATGGTCAGCCATGTGGGAGTCCAGCTTCCCTAACTACCATGCCACCTGCCGGCCCCATAAGATATCTTTTAAAAGCTTCTTATTCCCTACTTAAATGTGAGAAATCATCCATCCAAATCTTTTCAAATAATTCCCAATTTTAATATTTTCTATGTTTTGCATCATTTGAAAATATCAGTAGTCATAGAGATATTTCTACATATTAGTAAATCAAAGCAACATGTGGAACATTTACAACCACTTGTAACTCAAATTCATTTATTGATTTATATTATTTACTGTGAGCATGTCCACTGGCCAGAGAGAGCAAGAGAAAGCAGTCCCTCAAGAGATGTGGTCACACCACCTTTCCCTTACATTTTTCATCCTATCAGGTTTTTATGTATGTACTCACAGTTGCCCAGCATTTTCAAGCCACTGGGGCAAGGATTAGAACCATGGTGGTCATGTGGGATGTGGCTTTCTATGCACAATACTTATCCACTGTTCTATGGGCAGACCCATTAAATTCATTTACTAAACTATAAAAGGTTAAATAAATTTTGGAAATTCTATTATCTTTTAAAGAATTATTTATTTAATTTTATCTATTATTATTATTATTATTTTTCATTTGCTATAAGATACATGCGCTCACCACAGAGAGACAGACAAAGAGGAAGAATGAAAAAGTGAACCACCAGGTCTGAGATCTGGGACTCAAGCTGTGGTAGGTCACATGGGAGTCCAGCGTCTTAACCACCATGCCACCTGCTGGCCCCAAGGAAATCTATCATTTTAATTTATGAAATTAATACCCCCCAGAATTTCCAAGTAGCCAAAATTGATGTGTATTTCTTTTTAAATTTGTAATTTAAATCCAACATATAAAATGTATCAGGGCATATTTCAGGAAGAATGTGAATGTTGCATAAGTGACAAGTGGAAAATCTAAGGATTATGTAACCAGCTGTACAGAATATGTAATTATGTTAGGCAGAATTTTGTAAAAAGATATCAAATTCAGAAATGTCAATGAAATAATAAGTGTATTTGTGTATACTTCTTGGTTAGAATTTTAAATCCATCTCTAGTTTATATTATTTGAATGTAATTATTTATTTGAAATAGGCTTTCAGATGAATTTTTTTTTTTTTTGCTTATATGTTACAATCTCCATCTCCAGCATTAATATTATCTAAAAGAAACCTACTTTCTTATTCATTTGCTGTAAGGATTAAGTAAATTAATTACATAGGACATGTGGAGCTGATTGTTTACTATTATTATCAGTGAGCATGAAAGGTATGCTTATTGAGCAAGTGAATTATAAAGTAATCTATCAAACTGAATTTTGTTGGCTACTTATAATTGGTTTTATTAATTTATTCTGCCAGTGTTTTGTGTAAAGTCCTGCACTCAGTGCTAGAAGATATATCCAGATGAAAGTAGCCCTATCTGTGCTGAAAATATTTACAAGCTGTGGCAGGACAAAGAAGCAGTTATTTAGCTTAATACAGTTTTAACTTTAAGTTATCCTGCCTCCCAGTGTCTTTGATGTTTTCCAGTGTCCCATTCACCAGGCCATTGCTTCTTGGTAAGTTATTTTCTCTTGAAAATCCAATTGAAATCTCAAGATATCTACTGGAAATAGTAGCAATTGAAACCATCATGATCTGTTATCACCAGAGTGCAGATCAGCTTATTGTGCTGGTCTTATTATACTGGTTAGTATTTCCATGAGTTCTTGGAGAGAAAATAATTAAGTCATTTTATTTTTATTAGAAGTGAATACACGGTGAAGAGACAGTGACATAAAAGCCTTTGGCAGTTTAAACGAAGGTTGAAGGCCCATGATGTCAGAAGTTTTGGCTTTAGTTATTTAGTCTTTAGTAAAGCTTACTAATTATTAGGTTGTTGGAAAAGTCATGACATATTTTTGCATAGAAAAATAAGTCATGACTTTTCCGACAACCCAATATTTATATTGATCCTTTAATTGATTGTAATGACCTCAGGTTCCCTGGTGGATCCAACCCATCAACTGGGAATCACTGTACAGCTGGATAATACTATGGGAAATGGGAACAGAGGTTCAGGCTGAACTATTGTCTACATGCCCCTACATTCTAAGAATTAAAATAAACCTCAGAGCACCCTAGTAACAATCGCTGTAAAATCTGTAGAAGGGGTGGCATGAGGATGCTCAAAACAAACACTGACCACCACAATCGCACCTCTCTACACTTCATTTCCATAGACCCACCTTTCCTGCACTCAGCTCCAACTCCCTGGAACTAATTTCACCTTCTTAAAAATGACACACATTAAACTCACGCCGGGCGTGTGTGTGTGCATGCCCAAGATCCCGAGAGGAGAATGGAGGAGAAGGGATTGTGGCGTGGCCATCCCCCCTGGGGGGTGATTTCTCGCTTTCTATCTCTCTGTCTCTCTGTCGTCTGTCTGGAGAGTGCACGTGCCCTATAGCAAAAACCTCTCAAAAAAAAAAAAAAATGACACACAGGTCCCTCTACTTTTAGCAAGTTTATTTCTCCTGTGAATGAAAGAGACAGTGAGAGAAAGAGAGAAAGAGAGATGGCACCTCTAAGAAAGTCTTCACACCATGATCCATTCTCAGCACCAGTCAGTCCTAGAGCATAGGCACACGTACACCTGGAGCACATAGTGAGATCTGTGGATGTGAAGCCAGACCCTTTCCACCTTTCCATAGGTCAAACTCACAGAGCATGGGAATGGGAGGCGTTTCATTGCTGCACCACTGACTTTGCTCTACTTCATCTTTTTGTGCATGCTCTTCTGTGTTATTATGAGCTGCCCTCCATCTCTGCTGCATTTTCCTCATTGCAGCCTAAATACCTGTCCTTCCCATTTATATGTCTCTGCATCTCAGTAGATTATAAATTCTACATGGGCAGAGACCAATTGTTTCTTTTTTTCAAAAAAAAAAAAACAATTATGGGACCAGCAGTCAGCGTAATGGCTATGTCGCTGGACTCCCATGTAGTCGATTGTGGTTCAAATCCCGGACCTGGTGGCTTAAACTCATGCCAGGTGTGTGTGCGTGTGTGTGCCCAAGATCCTGAGAGGAGAATGGAGGAGGAGGGATTGCGGTGTGGCCATCCCCCCTTGGGGGTGATTTCTCACTTTCTATCTCTCTGTCTGTCTGATGAGTGCACATGCCCTATAGCAAAAACCTCTCCAAAAAATTATATATGTATATAATTTTATTTATTCATTCATTTATTTTAATTTGACCAGAGAGAAACAGAGAGAGTGAGAAGGCAATTTACCAGGTCTGGGACTAAAACCATGTCGGACATATTGGAGTGTCTAGCATCTTAACCACCATGCCACCTCCTGGTCCCTCAATTGTTTCTGTTGTCCAGCAGCTATAACTTAACAGGTCCCCAGCTAATAGTACTATGGTGAACAGCACTAGACACTTAAACTGCTGTCAGATGAATAAAGCAGCATCTAATTTACGGTTTGCTTGAGTTGTACATTTGAGATTAGTTTCTTTCTATTTAGAAATTTTTTTTAACATTATGTTATCATTATTGATTTTAGATTTCTCCCAAATATATTAAGGTTATATTTATATAAATATTAGAAAAACTTTCCAGTTAAATTTATATTAATTTTTTTTTACTTTTTAAATTTCATTTTATTTTATATATTCAATCACATTATTTAGCTTACAAAATGAATATTTCAACAGGTGAACATTTCTTCTTAGTCCATTGATAAGACTATAAAATATCTTCAACAGATAATGCCACATTTCTTTGTCCCATTAATGCTTTGTCTCCCTATTTTTCTTCTAATGTCCTTCCTCAGACCCAAATAAAATGCCTCATTGATGAAAAAGTTTTTTTTTTTTTTTGAAAGATTTTTGTTATCGGGTGCTTTCACTCATTGGAGAGACAGAGAGACAGAGATACAGAAAGCAAGAAATCGCCTCCCAGGGGAATGGCCACACCACAATCCTTTTATCGGTAGTCCATTCAAAATACTGTATATATATTTTCTCAACAAATGATGCTTATAATTATACTAAGTCTATTGAAAAGTTTATAGTGTTTTTCATTTCATGTTGCCATCATAGCTTGCAAAGTAAACATAAATTAACTGTAACAACCACACTAATTATTTTGTCCCTAGTGAAGAGATTACAATGGAAAGAAAATTACTTTGAACTGCAAATACAAATAGCATACTTTGAAGACAATGATTATTTTTTCTCATATAAAATGTGCATAGTTCATTGGACTTATTCAAGGAATAACACAAAAAATTAACATAAAATGCCTGAGTTATAGAAAGAAGAATTATACATGGTGGAATCTATTTATTATAACAAAAAAATCATTATAGTTTATCTAAAATACCATTACACTGGGGAGCTTATATTTAATTCTTGGAGCAAAATGTAAGATAATATGTATATTAATTTTTAGCTTAAAGAGACTTAGACTATAACTCTAACCATGTTTCTTTAATGTCCATTTCTTGATGTAAGGCACGTATTGGTTCATAATCAACAAGACAGGTCATAGTTCTAAATCTAACATTTCTGGCAGTTTCAGGCATCATTTTTGTGTGTGAAGGGAACAAGTAAATAAAAATGTAATCAGTAGTTGTTGAGTACTTCCTGTGCTGGATGTTACAGTAGCGATGGGTGTGGCTGATGGAATGACAGTGGTCTATGAGATATTTCAGAACTTTTTTGCTACATATAAGAAACAAAAAGTTGAGACAAAAAATATGTGGTTTAGTGAGTGATTTTTCTATAGATGAGAAACATTATTATTCTTTATGCAAATTTATATTTGTTCTTTGTCAACCAGTGAATGAAGTTAGCTACTCTTTGAGATAAAATGATGAAAAACTATTCTTAATTTGTTTGGGTTCATCAAAGTATCCTTAGAATTATCTTGTGTGGGGACCAGCAGGTGGCGTAATGGTTACATCCAGCAGGTGGCATAATGGTTGCATCACTGGTCTCCCACGTAGTTGACTGTGGTTCGAGTCCTGGACCTAGAGACTTAAAACTCATGCTGGGTATGTCGTGCATGCATGCCCAAAATCCCAAGAGGAGAATGGAGGAGAAAGGATTACAGTGTGGCCATCCCTGCTGGGGAGGTCATTTCTCACTTTCAGTCTCTCTGTCTCTCCGGTGAGCACACATGCCCTATATCAAAAACCTCTAAGAAAAAAAGCAAGAGTTACCTAGTGTGACTCTTAATTATACAGTTAAGAAAAAAAATGACCCTGGGGCTAGCATTTAGTGTAATGGCTATGTCACTGGACTCCCATGTAGTTGACCATAGTTCGAATCCTGGACCTGGTGGCTTAAAACTCATGTTGGGCACACGTGCATGAATGCCCAAGATCCCGAGAGGAGAATGGAGGAGAAAGGATTGTGGCATAGCAATCTCCCCCGGGGGGTGATGACTCACTTTTTTCTCTCTGTCTCTCTCTGTCTGTCTAGCGAGCGTACGTGCCCTATAGCAAAATCCTCTCCAAAAAAACAATGACCCATAAGTACAGAATGAATTGAAATAGTCCCACAGACTGGACCTTGATCTTTTGGAATTTCAAAGGAGTTACTGTTGTTCTGTTCTTATTTTTATTTATTTACTTATTTACTTCATTATGATACAAAAATGTCAGTCATTATTTACTAAATTTTAAACTCTTGTTATGGATAGCTATATCAAGTGTAACAAATTAATATGAAAGAGAAGAACCATTAAATGATTTGATATAGACTCAAACAAAGGCTTCCACAATCTAACTAAAATGCTACTTTTATCCTACATTGAATATTTCTAATTATATAGCTATCTTGAGAGGGTTTAGTAAAGTTCACCTGATATTCAAGTAGACTTTGGGATGTAATGACACTGTTCTATGGATAGAGAAAGGAAAACTAAGGCTCAAGAGCTGACATTGAAATCCATGTCTATTTTCAAACTGTGCATTCTTTACACTAAAACATGGTGGTTCTCACTAATAATAGAAGCCCCCATTTAAGAAGTACCTACCATGGTCCAGGCAGTATTTGTTCTATATCTTACTTTTCATGATATTATGCTTGCAAAAGTCATCATATATAGAGCTCTGGTTCATTCCTTTTCTTTTTTATTAATTTTTAAACTTTTAATTAATTAGTTAATTTTACATTCATTCACTGAGCATAACCACAGAATACAAAATGTGATTTCCCATCTGGAATTTACTGTATAGTGGCTTAATCATATATGTTATCGTCAATAATTTTTCCATTTCTAGTTTCATATATATATATATATATATATATATATATATATATATATATATATAATATACATACACACACTTATTGATTCATAAAGTATCTTAAATAATCTAACTACTTTCAATAGCAAGCTCTGCTGATATATACATATCTGTGAATACATGTCTGACTTTAGGCATGAAACTCTGAGTAGAATGAATATACTAAAAAGTAGCATCTAGCTGATGCTATAGAACTTATCCAGTCATAAAATAGGTATTTTTAATGTTTTTTAATTTTGAGAAAAGCAACTTTAGCTTTAATAAATCAAAATTTTAAAAATGCTAAGAGAGTTTGGCTTAAAACTTAAAGCCAGGAAATAGGTTGGGATTCTGTTCAGATAGTAGTTTCATGAGCCTATTGGCAGCTTGAGACAAGATAAAAGTCCTTAAAACCAGAAAACAAAGCCTAGAAGAAAATCAGTAATGTTTTAGTCAAAAGTCCTAAGATTCTATTTCACCAGTTCAATCTCATGTACGTAATCTATTTTCTGTTGTGGTCCAATCTTCCTGATTAAATTCTGGGATATGATATTCAACTCCGTACTTGTCTTTATCATTAAGTTGGCCATTTTTTTTAGTTGTTTTTGAACTCTTATTTCTGTGTGTCTGTATTTAGTTTTCTTGGTTTAGCATCCCTTCAGAACTTCTTGGAGAACTGGTCCAGTGTTGGTAAATTCTTTCAGGTTTTGTTTATCTGAGAATGTCCTTGCCTTTTCTTCCCACATGAAAAATAATATTGCTGGGTACAGTATTCTTGGTTGAAATTGCTTTTCCCTTAACACTTTGAATATAGTTTCCCATTTTTTCCTTACTCACATTTTATCTGATGAGAAGTCTGCTATTAGCCTGATGGGATATCCTTTGTAGGTAACTTGATGTTTTTCTCTTGCCAATCTTAGTATCTTGTCTTTGTCTGTGGTTTTGGTCAATATGGCTATAATGTGTCTTGAAGAAGATCTTCTTGGGTTGATTCTATTTGAAGTCCTTTGTATTTCTCGGGATTGGATCTTTGAATGCCTCCCTAAGTTTGGAAAATTTTCTCCCAGGATTCCATGGAATAGATTATCAATGCCCTTAATTGTCTCTTTGCCTTCTGTGATATCAATTATATGGACATTTGAATGTTTTATGGTACCCAGTGTTTCTCATACATTATTCTAATTTTTGGGAGGTCATTTTCTGTGTTTGTGGTGGATTTTTCTAGGCCACCCATTCTATCTTCTACATCTGAGATTCAATTTTCTGTATGATCTGCTTTTAATAATTTCAAGGGAGGTTTTGACTTCCTGTATTACAGCCTTCATCTCTAAGAGTTTGATTCTTTTTTACAGTGTATATTTCCTCTTTCAGATCTTGCAAGAATTTTCTCACTTCCTGGAACTCATCAGCTCCTTTCTCCTTCCTCTTCTGCAGTTCATTGTCTCTTTTCTATTCCTTTATTTTCACTGCCATACAATATTTTGCTAAATAAATAAAACCACATTTTCTTATTCCATTTTTCTAATTGATGTATATTTACATATATTTTCAAAGTTCTAATATTTCATAAACTGTTATAGCAATAATGCAATGATGATATAGGTAACATAAAACACACTTCTAATGCTACTTATATCTCAGGCACTGTTCTGAGCAATTTATACATATTGAATCATTTAGTATGACCAAAAATTCACAGTAAGTACTAGTATTATCTGTAATGTACAGGTGAATAAACTGGGTTAATGTCTCACAGCTAGTACATGCTGTTGTTAGAAGAAAAAAATGAAGAAATCAAGCTTGAGATTTAGTTGTTTTAACGAAGTGTGTCCTGGAGCACGCATGTGAAATGTCCTCTAGACTTTTCTAGTTTTTTTTTTTTTTTAGATTTTTTACCAGAGGGCATATGCACTCACCAGAGAGAGACAGAGAGGGAAAGTGAGAAATCACAAGGTATTGCCACACAGCAATCCCTTTTCCTCCATTCTCCTCAGGATTTGGGGCACACATACACACATATCTGAAATGTTTTCAACCCAGTGGGATCTAGTGCCTTAACTACCACGCCATCTGCTGGCCCAAGTCTGGTCCTTAATCCTGTCTGCACATTAGAATCCCACTTAAAAATGATTAATGCTCAATCCTCTCTATAGATTGATAATCTCTAGATATCAAGTCTGTACATGGATATTGTTGAATCTATTTTTAATTAAAATTTTTAAGATATTTATAAGTTTACATATGGTTGTAAAAAAACAGTAAAAATACACAGCAATTCTATCTTTTACTCAGTTTTTTCCAATGTTAACATTTTACAAAACTATAGTACAATACCACAACCAGGATTGACATTAATAGTCAATAAGGAACATTTCCATTGTAAGGATCCTCCTGTTGCCTTTTTATAATATATCTACACTCATTTTCCTCCCACCTACTTATACCTGGGCAAGTATTAATACATTCTGTATTTTTGTCACCTCAGAAATGCTATTTAAAAAAATTATTCAGTATGGAAACTTTTGGAATTGACTTGTTTACTTAGCATAGTTCTCTAAAGAGTCATCCACATTGTTGCAAAAAAGTTTGTTCCTTTTCCTTGTTGATAATGTTCCATGGCTTGTTTAACCATTCACTTGTTGTAAGAGATATGGGCTGTGTCCAGTTTTTTGACTATATAAAGCTGCTATGAACATTCATTTACAAGTTTTTGTTTATTTACAAGTTTTTGTTTAATCATATATTTGCACTTCTCTGGGATAAATACTGAGGGATGCAATTGATGGGTCATGCGTCAACTACATGTTTAGTTTGTAAAGCAACTGACAAGTGACTCTTACTTGAGAATTTTTCAATTTTGTGGTTTTGAGAATCACTGTGCTAGAGTTTGTATGTAGGAGGGGTATTGGTAGGATGTAGGACATACATATCTTCAACTTTACTAGACTGGGCAAAACTGGTTTCCAAAATGAATGTAATGATTTGTATTAATTGCTATAAGTAATTTTGTTCTATTTCAGTATCACTTGGTATTTTCAAAATTTTAAAATATTTACAAATTTATGGGTATTTAGTAACATTTTTATGATTTTATTTTGCATCATGCTAATTACTAATGATATTAAGTATCTTTCTATATGCTTATCAGCTTTGTGGTTTCATCTTCTCTAAGTTCCAGGTCAGTTTCTGCCCATTTTATTTTTTTCCTCTTATGTCTTTTTCATTATTGATCAGTGGAGTTTTTCAATATATTTTGGACATTAAACTTCTATCATTTATGTAAATTACAAATAGGTTCTCCTGAATCATGGCTTATTTCTTCACTTTGTTGTTTATAATGTCTTGATAAACAAGGTTTATTTTTGGTTTATTTGTTTTAGTTTTGGAGATATAGCCACATTTATAAGTTTTTACTATTGTTATTATGCCTTTATATCTTTTTAAGGAAAATCTCACTGGAGGTCATGAATAGAGCTCTATATTAGAAAGTTTGTGCTTAAAAATTTTTCTTCATTAAACTGGGAATTAACATGAGGGTAGGTAACCATCAATTGACTCAACAATTCTCCAAGCCCCCATTTACTAAAATCCACTGACTTGCAGGCCTTTTTCCTCTTAAGTTTGTTTGTTTGTTTATTCATTCATTCAGGGAGTTAGAGAGAGAGAAAAAGAAGAGAGAGAGACCTAGGACCTCCCCACATGGCTTCAGTCTCACGGAGCCTTGCCTTCCTGCTGTGGCACCATAACTGGACATTAGGGACATTTCTATCATTTTATAGGTATCCTTGTATGGTGGGTCTGTTTCTGTACTTTCTATTTTGTTCCACTGGTTTGTTATTCTGGACGGGCACTGCTTTAAAACTGTTTTTATTTTTGTAGCATTTTAATAAGTTATAGTATCTGCTGAAGTGGGGACCCTACCTATTTCATTTTATGTTTTCTTGATTTTTCTTTGCTGATTGCTATTAAACATAAGTTTTTAAGTCACTTTATTAAAATCCTACTAAAGACTGTTTATATTTTGACTGGAATTGTACTAAATTTGTAGATTAATTTGGAGGAAGTTAAAATATTAACTATATTGAGTTATTCTATCTATGAATATTTAATATCTTTTCATTTAACTAGCTTTTCTTCAAAATTTTTTAATAAAGGTTTGTAATTTTCTCCAAAGGATTTCATGTCATGTTTGTGAATTTTTTCTCTAAATTTCTAATAGTTGTGTAAGCGAGACAGAGAGAGACAGAGCAAAAGAAAGAGAGAGAGAAAGTGAGAAGCCAAGCCATCACGTCTGAGACTCAAGCCACGGTCACCCATGTGGGAGTCCAGTGCCCTTAGCCACCATGCCACCTGCCAGCCTCTGTAAGCATTGTTTTTAAACTGGCTGTTAACTATTAGTTGCTTGTTTATAAGATTGCAATTGATTTTCATAATTGATCTTATGTAAAGAAAATTTACTTTACTCTGATACAAGTATCTTGTCTTGTGATGGTAACACTAGTCTCTTCTTCAGTTCTACTCATCTTATTCCTTTCCTGATTTTCATCCTCTTAATCATCATCTCCATCATTTGACTCATTTTGTTTGCATAACATGCAGAGAGAGGAGAAGGGAAGCATTTGGGGGCAGCATTTTTCTCTTGGCAATCCCATGTCTGATATAGGTTTAAAGCAGGATCTTTGTTATTTCCTCAAAATTTTTGATTGAGCTAAAAGATTGCAGAAAACAGACAACAGAGAAAATTTTCTTTATGTAGGGAAAATATTGGAAAATCCTATAGGGAAATAGTAAATAAAATCCTGATATGCTGATTACTCTTCCAAAAGAGATGTTGATCAATGGAAAGCATAAAATATGCTGTGTATCATATTTGATAAATGATTTAATACATGTAATTAAGGTCATCACAATGCTTCGAAATTTCACCTTGAAATGCCATGATCTTGATTTTGTTCCCACACAGGAACAAAATCTATGATGTGTTCCCTACACATCACTGAAAAATTCAGAGGAAAATATGACTTCTTGTTTTTATCCTTCTTTTGACTCTTATTTTCATTCTTGGGATCCGTAACACTTCTCTTACTTTGAGAATTAAGTCTGATGAAAAAGAGGAACTTCTGTTTACTTCTGACTATAGTTACTATGTTTTAATCTTGGAACTTCTAAGGTCAAAACCTTGATTTTAATAAAAGGATGAAATTTTATAAACTTACCAGGAGTGGATCGTAACTCTCTCCTTGAATCATGCATATATCTTGTGAGGGAAAAAAATTCAGTAACTCAATATTTTGACTGGATGGACATAGAACTTATGTACCTACATTTATATTAGAATGAACCTTGGGGAAGGCTTATTTCTCAGAGGAAATTTGTTGTACTGGAGAGTAGGTGGATTGGGAGAATGCAGTGTGAATTTTTGGTGCCAAAATCAGCCCACATTTTTATTCCAGGATGTTATATAATAGCACTGTGTTGAATGGATTGGAAAGAAGAAAGAGTCTGGAGATAGATAGAACAAATACTATTGGTATAAATAGCATGAACTTGAGTCATATAAATTGGACAAGGAAAGGTGATAATAAAGTGAAAAATTTCCAAGGATGGCTTAGTAGAGCTTAGTAACTGAATTTCTATTAATCTTTCCAGCAGTAGATTTTTTTCAGAGTTGTATATAATTTAGAGTTATACTATGGCCCAAAATGTTTTCAAGTTACAGCACCTTAAATGTTTCACTTATTTTCACATGGCACATTTTCACCAAAAGACTTAAGAAATCCATTAGTAAGCATTTAGGTCTGACAGATAATGAGTTGGATTTCACTAAAAAAAATGTGAAACACCCTTAGGAGCCCCTATTGTGAGAATCATAGCTATAGTCACTGACTAATGAAATATGCTACTTTCTAAGAGTGATCAGGAAATTAAAAAAAAAAAAAAAAGCACAGGTGTTTCACAGCTATTGTTTTTTTAAATTATTTATTTAATTTTATTTATTCATCCATTCATTTTAATTTGACCAGTGAGAGATGCGCAGAGAGAAGAGAAGGAAAGTGAGAAAGTATGCCACCAGGTCCAGGACTCGAACCTCGGTTGGCCATGTGCGAATGTCCAGCACCTTAACCACCACGCCACCTGCTGGTCCCTCACAGCTACTATTTTAATGTATACCAAAGACTCCTACTCATGCACATCTTGAGAATGTGATTGTTTACCATTTTGTCCCAATTTTTCCAGTGTAAATTCTGGATAATAGAGTCTGATTAGAAAAGAAATAATGAAATGAATTTCAGGCATTTGAATTTGGAGGAGAAACTGACGTGCCTTCTATATAGTCAGTCTAGATCATTTTGCCACCTTTGCAAAATGTGATTTGTTTTTGGACATGTGAAGTGATTTTTATAAATCCTTCATAATTTACTCTGAATAATCAGAGAATTTGTGTGTGTGTGTGTTAGAGAAAGATAAAAAGCAGGGGGATGAGGCTTCATTAAAATAGGTGCTGGACGCCCACGTGACCAACTGCAGTTTGAGCCTTGGACTTGGTGGCTTGAAAACCACCCCAGGCACGTGTGCATGCATGCCCAAAATCCCTAGAGGAGAATGAAGGAGATGAAATTGCAACATGACCATCTCTACTGTGGGGTGATTTCTCATTTTCCCCCTCTCTGTCTGTTTTTAGGAAGCACTTGAGCCCTATGGAGAAAAAAAGAAAAATATCTGGTAGTGAGAGAAAGAGGAACAGGTACTGGGATAAGAAAGAGAGCAAAAAGCAGCAAAACTAACCTGAGATAAACTTGGGTTACTTCTCAGTTTTCCAAGTTTATGATTGGGTAAGGTAACAAAAGAGTCAGAAAGATTGGCATACAGAATGATATACAGAGAACAAGTTGAACTAACATGCATTTAGGAACACTTTATACTCTGCTGGTGATTCATTCTGATTGTTTAGACACGTGGGTTAAATAAACCTCATCAGTATATTTGTTCCTTTTCATAATTTGATTCAGAAGCTGTTACACAGAAGAAACATATGTCATTAACAACAATAAAAGTAGAAAATTTGAAAGCCATTTCATTCCAAAAAAAATGATATGGCATCCCAGATTCTGAGTCACTCTCCCAAGAGAATTCTCTATAGACTTTCTGGAATGTGCAACACAGAAAACTAAGTGATACAAACTCTATTTATGCTAGATTTTCTCTCCTATGAGACAATAGAAGCAGTCCTTTAAGAGGAAATAATATCATCTGGATCATTTCTTCAATTTCCCACTCCTTAGGATCTGTGTTATGCTTAATTTTATGTTAGAGTTCAAAATCGAATTCCATCTTCAGTAAGCCCATGTGGTATACTCACCCTTTCAATATAGGATGGGAATCAACATGCTCGCAAATGTAATCTCCTTTTAAAATGTTTTGAATTTAACATATTCCATATTTACTGTAAGTAAAATAGTTTATAATAATCTAAAGATATTTTAAAACTCTTTTTAGGGACCATCAGTTAGCGTAATGGCTATGTCGCTGGACTCCCACGTAGTCGACCGTGGTTCGAGTCCCAGACCCAGTGGCTTAAACTCACGCTGGGCGCGTATGTGTGCGTGCCCAAGATCCCAAGAGGAGAATGGAGGAGAAGGGATTGCGGCATGGCCATCCCCCCGGGGGGTGATTTCTTGCTTTCTATCTCTCTGTCTCTGTCTGTCTGGCGAGCGCACGCGCCCTATAGCAAAAAAAACTCTCAAAAAAACTCTTTTTATTCATTTCTTGCTTTGGACTCATGGAGTATTGAGTATTGACTTTTTATATTTTTTCTGATTTTATTATTTGAGCTTTACATTTGATTCATTTATAGCAAATCTATGTAAAAGTTAGTATACTTAAGATATGTCTGAGTATCAGGGCTAGTAGGTGGCATGGTGGTTAAGGGTGCTAGTCTCCCAGATGGCTGACCACGGTTTGAGTCTGAGACCTGGCAGCTTATTTTCTCACTTCCCCTTTCTCTCGCTCTCTCTGTCCCTCTATAGTCAAATGAAAATAAAGTTAAATAATTCTTAAAATAAAAAAGATATATCTGAATATCTTCATTCATTAATTTATTTCAGAAACAACATTCTCACTTGCTTTTCCCATACACTTTTTCCCAGACAGAGTAACTGGGATTTCGAAGCAAAGAATGAGTATTTTAAAAAAGAATTATTTTAATTGATTATAGTAATAATAATAATAATTATTAAATTTGCTAGAGGGCTCATGTGCTAATCAGAGAGAGAAAGAAAAAGGCATAGAAAGTGAGAAACCAAGCTGCCAGGTCCTGGACTTAAGCCACGGTCTGCTATGTGGGAGTCTGTGCCTTAACCACCATGCCTGCTGGCCCCACAAATGGGCATATTTTAAGAGATTTCTTTATTCTTTTTTGAGAGATTTTTGTTATAGGGTGGGTATGTAATCCAGAGAGACAAAAGGTGAGAAATCACCCCCCAGGAGGGATGGCCATGCCACAATCTCTTCTCCATTTTCTTGAAATCTTGGGCAAACATACACATGCACTTAGTATGAATTTCAAACCTCTGGGTCCAGGACTTGAACCATGGTCAACCACATGGGAGTCCAGTGCCATAACCACTACTCTAACTTCTGGTTCTGTAAGAGATTTTTTTAAAGTGGCACAGTGGTATAACACAATATTCTCTACAAGGCAATCCCATATTGGAAATCTGGAGACCTTGCTGAGTATGCAAGTTTGTGCTTGCTTGTTATATAGGCCTGGCCAAAGACTGGAGGTTAATCAAAGCACCAAAACCCTGTTGGGGATGCTCTCTCTCCCTCTCCCTGTCTCTATCTCTCTTTCTCATGGAAAGCATAAATAAACTTTAAAAAAAGTTTCCAGGTGATATTATTTTGTGTTCAAATTTGGTCGTGACTGATCTAATGAGAAGGCAGCTTTGTGGAATTAAATACATTCTTTAGAATCAGTAGCTATTTCTAGTCTTGAGAAAATAAGAATGACATAGGTCAAAAGTGTCTGTTTTATTCAGACCAAATTTCTGATCATTAAAAGTGTTATAAAAATCATACAACTGTGACTGAGAATTGAAAGTATATTTTTCCAACTTAAATCACAGGCATCATAGTATTTCAAAGTGAATAAGAAAATTCTAGTGATTATGGAATTGATATTCCTTTTCTCCCTTTACAGCTGCCTGCCAGCCAAATTCACATTGTTTATTCACGGGATGAGAAGATGTTTTTAAGCATTTTCCACAGATGCAAGTGATTGATATAAAAAAGGACACTCTGGGCTAAAAGTGTGTTGCTAGGAAACACGATTTCAAGATGAAATTCCCTCCAGAGCTGTCTTCCATCCAGTAATAAGAAAGTGTAGTGGTAGCATGTGCTGATTTAAAACACAGAAAAATCATCTATTTATTTTGTATACAGAGATAATTTATTATAGACCCACTTAAATAGCTTCATTTGAGGGACCAGCAGATGGCATGGTGGTTATGTCACTGGACTCCCACACTGTCTACTGCAATTCGAGTCCTGAACACAGTGGCTTGAAACTTATGCCAGGGACAGTAGTGATTGCAGTGTGGTCATCCCCACTGGGGGGGGGGGGTGATTTTTCACTTTCCCTCTCACTGTCTCTCTCTCTCATAATCTCTCTGACAAGTGCACTAACCCTAAGGCAGAAACCTTTTTTTTTTTTTTTAAAAAAAAAAAAAAAGCTTCAGGGAACCAGCAGTTAGCGTAATGGCTATGTCGCTGGACTCCCACGTAGTCGACCGCGGTTCGCGTCCCCGACCCAGTGGCTTAAAACTCATGCCGGGCGCGTGTGCGTGCGTGCCCAAGATCCTGAGAGGAGAATGGAGGAGAAGGGATTGCGGCGTGACCATCCCCCCCTGGGGGGTGATTTCTCGCTTTCTGTCTCTCTGTCTCTCTGTCTGTCTGGTGAGTGCACGTGCCCTATAGCGAAAAACCTCTCCAAAAAAAAAAAAAAAAAAAAAAAAAAGCTTCATTTGGAAATAGATTTGGTTTATTTATGTTGCACTTAAACTTCTAGGAACTTTTTATTATTTTTGAAAGGATAAAATTTTAAGAATATAATGAAATTTTGTCAAAATAATTGCTCTTAAAAATAATTGCTTTTGGGGACCAGCAGGTGGCTTGGTGGTTAAGGTGGTAGACACTGCCATATGGTGACCATGGTTCGAGTCCTGGACCTGGTACTTTGCTTTCTCATTTTCACTCTTTTTTTCTCTCTCTATGTGTGTGTGTGTGTCTATGTGTGTGTGTGTCTGGTCAAGTTAAAATAAATGAATGAATAAATAAAAATAAATAATTATTTAAAATAAATAATAATTGTTCTTAGAAGAAATATATATAAACACAACAATGAAGTCATCTTAATTTTGCTTTAGTAATAATTTTTGTCTATTAAATAATATATTTTTCCTTATAGGAAAATTCAGATACATTGAAAATATAACAAGGATAAAAGAGATCATCCTTAATGCCATCATACAGAAATAAAATTTTGATATTATTTCTTCATGTTTTATTATTTTAAATACTAAGAATGTGTTAATAGTGTTAATTTTTTAAAGTATGTTCTGAGTCCCTTCCTTTTAGAAGATAAATTAGTTTAATTAACTTATATTTATTGTAATATTTTATATACTATGCTATATTTCTAAAATATTATTTTGTATTTTTTTCTGTCCATTTTTCTTTTCTAATGTTCCTTTTTTTATTATCAACTATATATGCAAAAAACTTTTTTTAAAGACTTATTTATTTAATTTTATTTATGCATTCATTTAAATAATTAATTTATTTTTAAAATTTGACTGGAAAGACAGAGAGAGAGAGAGTGAGAGAGGGAAAGTGAGAAAGCAAGCCACCAGGTCTGAGACTTGAACCGTGGTTGGCCATGTGGGAGTTCAGCGCCCTTATCCACCACGCCACTTGCTGGCCCCATGAGAAAAAATTTAATACCTCCAAGCTACTTTATATTTCTCTACTATAATGTAAATAAATAAAGTTATATTATTAGAATAAATTTTCTATGAAGAATCAAAATGTCTTAACCCTTATACTACTGATGCATATTGCTAAATTATTTTTTCAAAATATTGTCTTAGTTACTACTTCTTATAGCAATATAGGAAAATATCAGTCATATCAACATTGCATTCATATAAACATGGATCATTATTGATTTTAGTGCTGTACAAATTTGATCAAACAAGAACATATATGTAGCAATTTTAAAAGTTGCATTATAAATTTATTAATCACTCATATTATTCATTCATGTAAGTCTCCAATCATTTTCTCTTTCCACTTATAACATCTGTGACTGTGAGTTTCTGTATTCTTTTTGAAGTTTTTTCCCCAATATATATCTTACCTTTAAAGTTCACTCATAATTCTTATATAAGAAATTTAAAAATTATTTATGCTTTCTTATATTCCAGGACTTGATGTATTCATTTCATTTTTTCCCATTAATTTTATTTTAAGTTGGTTTGATTTTTATATTTCAACCTTTAATTCATCTGAGTTTATAGTGATGTATAAAGTGAAATTAGAATATTTATTGGCTTTTCAAACTAGCTATTTTATTTCCTCAGTGCTCTTAATTAAATCATATTTTATATCTTTATTTACCTGTTAGCACTTTTGCAAATGGAGAATGTAAGTTGTATAAATGTTAGACTGGGCTCAAATCTCAATTCCATCACTTACTAACATCACAACTTTGTGCAAATTGCTTAACTTACATGACTCAGTTATGTCAGATCTGAAATGGACATGAAGAAAAAGTCCCTATCACGGGGTTATTGTGAGGGGTAAGTGAGAAAATATATGTAAGGTGTCTGGAACATAGTAAATGCTCAGAAAATATTAGCTATCATCTAATCTGTTTACTTTTAGAATATTATTATGCTGTATTTGTGGAGATTTATATTATAATGTTCTATTTGGTGGAATTATACTCATTTAATTAGCCTTAAGAAATAATCTGGCACAGTATTGAAGCACACGAACTCTACAAATGAACTGCCTGGGCGTGAATATCAGCTTCCTAAGTAATCAACTGTGTGGCCTTGCATAAATTACTAAGCATCCTTATGTTTTCACATCTCTGTATATAAACGTGGTAGCATATATTATAGCATCTATTTCAGAGATTTATAGTGAGGGGTAAATGACGATTAAGTAGATCTAAAGTGATTAGTGTAAGTGCCATGTTAGTATTAGCTATAATTAGTTTCAAAATATTCTTAGTGTCCTTTTCATCATAGTGAATTTTATTCTGTTGAGTTTCAGAGATCTCATTGCACTTTGATTGAAAGTACATTATTTTGGGAAACCATAATAACCTTGTGCTTTCTTATAAGAGAAATGATATATTTCTCCAATTCTGTAATGCTTCTTTTAGGTCTGTCAGTAAATGTTCATAGCTTTTTCTTTTCAAACACAAGTTATAAAGAATATTACTAGGTCATCAATTATGTGTTGGCTAATATTGTAAGTAGGGACATTATTTTCCTTATTTCTAAGTTGGTTTGATTTTTATACTTCCACCTTTAATTCATCTGAGTTTATAATGATGTATAAAGTGAGATTAGAATATTTATTGGCTTTTTAAACTAGCTATTTTATTTCCTCAGTGCTCTTAATTAAATCATATTTCTAAGTAAATAGTCATCATTAGTCCACAAGAAGAAGAATGTTTGGTTTATATTTATTTTCTGCTTAGCCACTTTGCTAAATTCTGATGATTCTGGTATTTTATTTAAATCCATTTTCTTTGGTATTTTGTATTATTAATTTTCTTTTAAAGATATTTTTGCTATAGGGCATGTGTGCTCACTGGAGAGACAGGGAGAGACTGAGAGACAGAAAGTGAGAAATCACTCCCCAGGGGGAATGGCCACACTGCAATACCCTCTCCATTCTCCTCTCAGGATTTTTGGGCATGCACTCACATGCAGCCAGCATGACTTTTAAGCTGCCTGGTCCAGGACTCGAACCAAAGTTGACTAAGTGGTTGTTCAGCAACATAACCTACACCATCTGCTGGTCCCAATATTTTTGTATTAATCACACTATATTCAAATAATAGTTTTGCCTTCTCTTTTTTAATTATTAGAAATCTAATTTTTATTTTATTTTGAACTGTTTTTCCCTAAACTTCCAGAGTACTGTTAAATTAATATATATAAAACACATTTAGTGGGTGTTTCAGGTTTGTTGAAGGAACAGGGATAAATGAATAGACAGTATCACCATGGCCCTGTCTTGATGGATATTTAAATCGAATCCTATGGCCTGAACAAGGTAGCTATCTATCTAGTGTTCAGTGTGTGTTTGTTTTAGTTAGGGGAGATAGTATATGTCATTCATTAGATTATCAAAGGATTTATGACTATAAAAGTTTAAGAACCACTAATCCTAATATATAAATCATAGTGTTACTGATATTCTGATGACTTTTACTTTGTGATTTAAGTGCTCATATTCTTTTGTAGATTCTTTTAACTTGAAATCAACTATGATAGTGCTGTTACTTCCTTATATCCAATATTTAAAAAATCTTCATATTTTTGGGGCCAGCAGGTAGTGTGGTGGTTAAGGGCGCTGGATTCCCACATGACCAACTATGGTTCAAGTCCCGGACCTGGCAACTTTCTCTCTCTCCCTCTCTCTCTCTCTCTCTAACTCTCTGGTCAAATTCAAATAAATTAATAAATAGATAAAGTTAAATAAAGTAATTCTTTTAAAAAAAATCTTCATATTTTCAAATATCAATTACTTATTTACCAAAGAAATAGTTAGGTTAAAATAACTCACTTATTGAATTAAAAAAGGGACTCTTGGGAACCAGCAGTTAGCGTAATGGCTGTGTCACTGGACTCCCACGTAGTCGACCGCAGTTCGCGTCCCGAACCCAGTGGCTTAAAACTCACGCCGGGCGTGTGTGCGTGCGTGCCCAAGATCCCAAGAGGAGAATGGAGGAGAAGGGATTGCAGCGTGACCATCCCCGCTGGGGGGTGATTTCTCGCTTTCTGTCTCTATGTCTCTCTCTGTCTGTCTGGCGAGCACATGTGCCCTATAGCAAAAATCTCTCAAAAAAAATAAAAATAAAAATAAAAAAAAAATAGAAAAGAGACTCTTCATAGATACATTAGTTAAAGCTTAAAGAAACAATATTTTGAGTGTTAAAGGACACTATTGGGACAATATGATCCTTCAGTGCAAATCTACAATCACAGATTGGTCACTTGTGTCGTCTGTAAACATGGGAATGCATTAGGACATGGGTTGCCATCTTGTCATTTCTTCTAGACTCTAGGATTTTAAGGAGATATGGAGCAAACAAATAGATGTGTTTGTTTTGCCAGCAATTTACTATTTTCCTGTTTATCTGACTGGGGGGGGGGGGGTTGAAAGGGGAGAAAGACAGAAGATATTTTGTCAAATAGAATCGCCTGGTTGGTAGGGAGGGCAGCAAGGCTTTTGCAGGTCTGGACAGAGACTGGGGAGCACTTCATCAGTTATAATCAGAGGAAGATTCTAACAAGCTGGATGGCTCTCCATAAACAAAACAAGGTGAGAGAAGCAGCAAGGAGATCACTTCTCTTCATCTAGCATTTAGGAAAAGCCATTCATAGGAGGGACACACAGGTGGACAAAAAACAAAGCTTTAACTCCAGCAAGGAGTCACTCTCTGCACATCTTGCCAGTGGGTTTGGCTCCATAATATTTTGAGGAGAAATGTAAAACGTTAAAGCATTTGAAAAATCCTTTTCATGTTATTCTCTGCAAGGATTTCACCTTCTAGCTTAGGAATTCATTCCCCATCTGGCCACTTAATGTATTTATAGTGGGAGGGAGATCTTTAAAAGGTTGGTGAGAAGTAACTAGTCCTATAATTAGAATCACTCCTCTTCATTAACTAGATTTTTTAGCCATAATGAGAAGGGGAAAAAAAAACAAAGATAAGGGATACTATGAATGGTTTAAAATAAAACTAAAATCTACTAAAGTAGTTAAACATAGTAAACATTTTGAATGAGATTGATGAAAAGGAAAAGGATGATTGGAATGTCATTACTCTTCTTTTCAGTCTCTTTAATTTATCCCTTCGGTATTCTGTGCAAATATTAGGCAATTATTATTTTTTATAGGTCAGTGAAATAAATATAACTTTCAAAGCATTTGTTAATTTATACACTCAGGGATTTTGAAAATGTTTATTAAGGCTTTCCTGTGTAAAAGACACTGTGGTTGCTTCTCAGGTTTTTTGAAGCTTATAGATCAATGAAGAGGGAGACATTAGGAGTATTTAATCATAGAGTGTAAGCTTGCCACGAAGGAAAGGCACAGGTGCTATAAATCTCAGTGTGCCATCATGGATATTAAAAAAGATAA